>CM053598.1:158572347-158600971 GCA_028646575.1 Pseudocheirus occidentalis | reverse complement strand
GAGTCAGATGAGGTCAGACTCCAGTAATGAGTGGTTCAGGGTGGGAAGTTGCTGGAGGCGACCTGGAGACCATAGACAATGGTGGGCCAGGCCAATTCAAGGGTGGGAAACTATTGGAACAAAGCGAGCATCTCAAGGCTCATGACTGCAGGCAAATGTCTTCCCTGGGAAGGTTTACTTTCCCAGAGCTGAAGAATCAAGGAGAGCTCAAAAAGAGGGGAGGGGTCCCAGAGCCTACACCTCATCAATGGTCCTTTTGCAGTCTCTCTTTTTTCTCTCTCACATTCCAAAGCATTCCACCTTGAATCATACTTATTTGGATACATCTGTCCATTAACAAATGTTTGCTAAGCACCTACTATGTGCTAGGAATTGTACTGGGTACTAGAGGTACAAAGACAAAACAGAAATATTTCCCGAACTTGGGGAACTTACATTTAAGGGAGTGTGGAAGGTTGGGTAGAGAGACTATGTAAATGTATAAATGTCAAAGAAAAAAATATTAACATTAATGCCATATTCTGTGATTTAGGCTTAATTCTCCCTAAGACGATTTTTATTTACTTCAACATTAATCTATTACCAAGCCATTTCTGGGGCAGCTAGGTGGCACAATGGTTAGAGTCAGGAGAATTTATCTTCTTGACTTCTAATTTCAGGTGAACGGTTAAAAGGATTACTGACCAGGACAGGCCAGGTGCCTCAGGCAAACCCCAGGGATCTGGGTTGAGGGGCTAGGTTCCTGAAATCTGTGGGAAAGTTACGGGGCTTTTCCTTTTTGCAGTCCAGATCCCAAAGACATGGTCTTTTCTCTTTAGGGGTTCAGACCCCATCCCCATCATTTTCACATGATTCTCTGCCTCAAGAAGATATTAGGTAACATTTATAGGAATGAGTAAAATATAGTTCTGGTTAACATCCAAGAAATTGAGCAAACAAGTCACCATTCCATTATCCCTCTTAGTACACTCTCCTCAAGGGATCAATAAGGACCCTTTCAGAGATCTATATCAAACATTTAAATTGAATAGAAGGTGAGAGTGCTCCCCTTTGAGGGCGAGAAGCCACTTTCTGAGGGGTGGACCCTAGTTCAATCCTTTCAGGGAACAAAGCTAGGAGATTGCCTCCTTGCCCTTTTAATCCATTTATCTAAAGAAAAGTCTTTTCTCCCTTTTGTGTTGATCTATAGCCCATCTTGCCAAAGGGTTTTCCCAGAAGTCTGGAAAAACTTTAGAAGAAAATATTATGTGTTAATATTTTTGGTTTTACTATAAATGAGTTTTTAAACATGCATCCACATAAGTATATACTAAATATATTAATCAGTATGTAAACAAGCTATTAATAATTCTCCAATCATTTGCTTTCCTTTATTTTTTTAGAAAGTGTCTTACAAAACCTGCTATCCAATTTGTTACCGGTCCTTCGATCTTTTCAATTCCGCTTTTAGATGTTCCCTTCTCTCCTCTGACACTGCAACCACTCTGGGAAGGCTTTTATCAGCTTCCACAAGAACCATTGCAAGGGCCTTTTACTCAGTCTCCCTACCTCATAATCCACTTAACTCTTAAATTGATGGGGGACAGGTTCTGGGAAACCCCTTGAACTTGAATTTTCCCCCATATAAGACATTTGCCCGAAGCCATAAGCCTTTCATTATGACTAGCCCCAAATCTGTTACTCTTAACCTAGCCTAGCCCTCCATTATCCAGCTACTTCTCACCCTTGATTCTATCAAAATATCTATACCCAAACCTGTGGCTCTTAAAACTAGCCTAGCCCTCCATAGTAGGTTTTCTCCAGGTAGCCTTCAGCTATTTCCCACCCTTAATCACAGTCCTGGAGTCTGACCTCAATTCCATCAAAGATCCTCCTTAGACTCCTCAAGACCCTTTCCAAACCCTTCCTGTACACCACTCCTAGATCCCTCCCACAATCTTTCTGTATATAAGTTCCATCTTTCCTCCAAGAAGGGGTCAGATTCAGTCTAGCTCACTCTCAGTCTGTGTCGGATTGTTCTGGCCCTGCTTGTCCAATGTAAGAGTCACAAATACTTAGGCTCCTTAAGAGTTTACCCATTATGGTAAATCTTTAAACTTTGTTTTACTTTGGCTGAGAGAAGGCTTGAGTTGAATTTATTTGGCAGGATCTAGCATGTTGGTATTTTGGAGTCTTGAGCACCTCTAAACCCCAAAACTTAATAAAATGATCGGGTCTGACCATAACACCACCAAACCCTCCACCCCAGTCAATTAACTTCAACGATTCCCTATTGCTTCCAGGATAAAACATAAAATTCTGTTTGGCTTTTCAAGCTCTTCATAACTTGGCCTCTTCTTGTCTTTTCAGACTTCTTTCCCATCTGTGCTTTAGGAAAATCACTTAGACAGCTTAGCAGAGGATGTACTGCAATGATGAGAGACTTGAGGGATGATGCCCAGTCAGGAGACTGATGTAATAGTCTGTCCAAAGTAGAGAGATGAGGGCCCACCAGCAGAATGGTCATTGTGGCAAAAGAGAGGGATGTGTGAAAGGAGAATAGGAAGGATTTGACAATAGATTGAATAAAAGATAAGTAAAGGCCAGTAGTCAGGGATGACACCTGGGTTTTGAGTCTGGATAACAAGGAGGACAATGGGAGGACCAGCATTTCTGGTGTGAGGACTCTTGAGACCATTTCAAGGCTGTTCATCTCTTTGGTGTCCACCAATTCACCCAACCCTCTGTGAAACTATATAGCATGTGCAGCGGCCGTGTCCTGGTAAACCATCTTAGGCAGATGGGCAGACATGGGCACCCTAAATCTGTCAATGATTTAGGGGGATATCTACCCCAAGCATGTAAAGACTTTTGCTAGCTGAATGGGTAGATGAAAACAATTTTGTTCCAATGGCCATGAATTTGTTCCAAGGTGACTGCAGCAGGTATTAACAAAGCGCTTAGAGCTAGGTCAGGCATTGAAGATGCCAAGGTCACCCACTGCTTCCTGGGCCATTGCCAGTTGTCTTGACTTTTGTCTCACCACTGGACGTCAATGACTCTGGAAGATAGAGTGAGGCTGGGCAACTCTACCTCACTTAAATCCAATTCATCAGCAAGTCAAGACATCACCTGTGATATCCTTGGTCCTCTTTGAAGGAGGAGGAATAAGTGTAACACAGAGCTTTTACAAAGGGGAATGTTTATTTCAACAGATAGTGATAAATATACTCCCCACAAATTAAGGGTGGTAAAATTCTCTTCCAGGAGTGGGAAGAGATTAGGTTCATAGTTTACCTCGGCTCCTAGAAAGCACAGTCCCAGCTCCATCTTCTAACACCCTCTCCCACCCTGGGGCTTAAGTCCCAGGTACCTTGGCTTCTCAGGGCTTCCAAGACAGATTGGATGGATGCATCCTACCTATAATCCTGGCTCCAAAGTCACTGGGGTTCTCTTGAATTTCCAATCCAATAAGCATCACCTTAGGCACCTTAAACTAAGGACAAACACCACAAAGCAGAAATAAATAACCCCAGGCCTATTTCTTGGAACAGGGGTCAAAAAAGGAGAGGGGAAGGTCAAGTACCTTTCTCCTCTTACTGATTGAGTTCATGATTCCTACTGAGAGCCCCAGTTAGTAGATCAATGGAAAAGATGGCAGAAAATGAGAGACCAGCTTAGTCTCATCAGTTTTAAAGACACAGTCAATCCTAGAGACTATCCTCACCCACATGTCAGGGGACACAGTGAGTTCCATGTTAGAAAAACCGGGCATGTTCAAAGTCCAGATTATAATGGTAATGGGGAAGTTGGGAAGAGGGGGGAAGAAAATAAATTCAGTTTTGGATATGGCAAATTCAGATGTCTATGGAAAACCACCCCAAGATGTCTAATAGACCATAGACAGCTGAAGATGTGAGACTGGAGTTCTGGAGAGAGAGGTTAGGGTTTGATAAGTAGATCTGAGCATCAGCTGTTTAGAATTGATCATTGAATTCCTGGGAGCTGATGAGATCACCAGGCAAGATAGCTCAAGAAAAGATGGAGACCCTAGGCCAGAGCCTTGGGGGACACTTACAATTAGCAAGAATGACCTAGGAGAAGATCCAGCAAAGGAGACTGAGAAAGAAAGAAGAGAATATTGTCACAAAAACTTAGGGAAAAAAGGTTATCAAGAGAACAGTGATCAGCAGGGTCAAAGACCGCAGAGAGGTCAAGAAAGCTACTCGATTTTGCAATTAAGAGATCACCATCAACCTTAGGAAGAACAGTTTCACTCAAACAATGAAGAAACCAAACTGAAAGATGAAAGAAAATAGAGGCACCAATAGAAGGTTTTCCTCAAGGACTTTAGCGCAAAAGGGAAGAAAGACTTTGGAAGAGAGCTAGCAAGGTTGGATCAATGGTTTGTTTGGGGTTTTTTTGGTGCATTTTTTTTTTAAGCATGGAAGAGACATGAATGAGTTTGCAGGCAACATAAAAGCAGCCAATACACAGGTAGAGACTAAAGAGGGTGAGAATGATAGAGGGAGCAATCTTTCCTGCAGGAGATAGGATGGAAGAGGCCAGACACCTCATAGTACTTCTCTTCAGTCTAGATTCAAGTCAAACTGGCCAAGTTTATCTTCTTTTTCTATATTCTATCATTCCATCTTCCATATTTATGACTTTGCACAGGCTGCCTCCTCCACAACATGCCTAGAACACACCATCTTCTCACCTCCAACTAGCTTCTTTCAAGGCACTGCTTATGTGACACCTCCTCCAGTTAAACTTTCCTCGTTCCCCTAGTAGTGCTCATTCCACACTAAAATGATCATATCTAGGCTTATCTTGTTACATGTTGATTCTTTCCAGTAGTAACAAGCCCCTGTAGGAAAAACGTTACCCCTTGAAGGGAAGGGTTGTTTTTTACTTTTGCTTGTTCTCTCCAGTGCCTGGTGAGAGCAAACACTAAACAAATACTTGCTGGATTGAAGAACATTGGAAAGACTTAAATGCCAAACAAGATTTTGTATTTTAATCCAGAGGCAATAAAGAGCCACTAAAGATTCTCAAGCTGAGAAGCAGCATGATCAATACTGTGTTTGAGTTCTGAGTGGAGTATAGAATAGGAGAGGAAGAGAACTGAAAGCAGAGAAATCGCTTAGACACTACTGAAATAGTCCAGATCAGTGGTTCTTAAACTTTTTGATCTCAGGACCTCTTTACACTCTTAAAAATGATGAAGGCTCCTCCTCCCCAAGAAATTTTGTTGTTGTGGGTTATGTCTATTGCTGTCTACCATACTAGAAATGAAAACATCTTAGTATTATTAAGACTCATCTTTAGTTCAAATCTGGCCTCAGACACTGTGATCCTGGACAAGTCACTTAACCCTGTTTGCCTCAGGTTCCTCATCTGAAAAATGAGCAGGAGAATGAAATGGCAAACCACTTCATTTCTTTGCCAAGAAGACCCCAAATGGGGTCATGAAGAGCTGGCTGCGACTGAATAACATTATTATAAAAATAGTTTTGACCTCATGGACCTCCAGAAAGAGCCTCGGGGATCCCCCAGGGTCTCTGGACCACACTTTAAGACCTATTTGGTCCAGGTGATGAGATAATGGGGGCCTGATCTAGGGCAGCAGCAGAGAGAAAAGAAGGGCATGAATGTGAGAGGTACTGAGGAGGAAGCATAAAAAAGACTTGGAAGCTTGTTTGTTATGGAATCCAAAAAAGATCTAAGAATGACTCGCCACATACCCAAGTGGTTATCATTTTTAGTTAGGAGGAGCAAAATCTAAACACATGAATGAACCTGGATGATTTGTGCTTTACTTCATGGAGAGCATTTCAGTAGAGCTGATTGATGTGAAAGTTTTCTAAGAAACCTTTGGCTTAGGGACAGCATTCCTTTGGAATTACTCCCATCAAAAATCCCCTGACGGCTTCTTTTTAAGATCACTTTTCAAGCAAAGAACCACAATTCTAAAATGTGATAACCCTGGAAGGAGGATTTGGATTCAAGGTCCCCCAAATAGCCTGAACAGAATGGAGGCTTGGATCAGATCCCTTACCACTGACCCATCAGCATTTCTGTAATCACTTTGTACCATATCTATTTTTAGTTTTGTATACATTGGTTTGCAAGGGGTCTCAATTCTTTTTCATTGGTTTTATTTTTTTTTATTTTGTTAGGCATATCCTAGGTCAATATATTCTTCAAAAAAAATCTTTATGAAATGACAAATTTACCTAAATTAATTCACCTATTTAGTGCCATACCAATCACTCTACCAAAAATTTTATTTTATAGAGCCATCTTTTTTTTCTAACAAAATTCATTTGGAGGAACAAAAGGTCCAGAATATCAAGGGAATTAATTAAAAGAAATGCTAGGGAAGGTGGCCTAACCATACCAGATTTTAAACCCAGCAGCAGTCATCAAAACTACTTGATAATGGAATAGATTTGTTACATAAGACACAATAATCAACGACTATAGTAATCTACTGTTTGATAAACCCAAAGACTCCAGCTTCTGGGATAAGAACTCACTATTCCACAAAAACAGCTGGGAAAACTGGAAAATAGTAGGGCATAAACTGGACATAGACCAATATTTTATACTGGATACCAAAACAAAGTCTAAAGAGGGGTTCATAATTTAGATATAAAGGCTGATATTGTGAGCAATCTGGGAGAGCAAGGAATAGTTTATCTGTCAGATTTATGGAGAACTGAAGAATTTATAACCAAATAAGAGATAGAGAGCATTATGAAGTACAAAATGGATAATTTTGATTCCATTAAATTGAAAAGTTTTTGTACAAATAAAGCCAATGTAACCAAGATTAGGAGGAAAACAGAAAATTAGAAAAGAATTTTTACAACCAGTATCTCTGATAAAGGTCTCATTTCTAAAATATACTGAGTCAAATATATAGGAATGCAAGTCATTCCCCAATTGATAAATGGTCAAAGGATACGAATAGGCAGTTTTCAGAGGAAGAAATTAAAGATATCTATAATCATATGAAAAAATCCTCTAAATCACTGTTGATTAGAGAAGTGCAAATCAAAACAACTCTGAGCTACCACATCTCACTTGTCAGATTGGCTATCATGACAAAAGGGGAAAATGATAAGTGCTGGAGAAGATGAGGGAAAATTAGAACACTAATGTGTTGTTGGTGGAGTTGTGAACTGATGCAACCATTCTGGAGAGCAATTTGGAGCTATTCTCAACAGGGTATAAAAATGTGTATACCCTTTGACCCAATAATATCACTTATAGGGTTGTATCCCAAAGAGATCATACAAGTGGGAAAAGGACACGTATATCCAAAAATATTTATAGCAGCTCTTTTTGTGGTGACAAAGAACTGGAAATCAAAGTGATGCCCATCAAATGGGGAATGGCTAAACAAGTCGTGCTACACGGATGTAATGGAATACTATTGTGCCATAAGAAATGAGAAGCAGACAGACTTTATAATAACCTGGAGAGACTTATATAAACTGATGCTGAGTGAGGGGAGCAGAACCAGGAGAACATTGTACACAAGTACAGACACATCATATCTGTGATGACTAACTTTGATAGACTGGACTCTTGTTAGCAATGCAAGGTTAAAAAGACTCATGATGGAGAAGACTATGTACATCCAGAAAAAGATTTACAGAGTCCGAATGCAGGTTGAAGAAAACTACTTGCTCTCTCTCTTTTTTGTTTTGTTCTGTTCCTTCTTTCTCGTTGTCCATTACGTTGGTTATAATCCTTCTTTACAACTTGACTAATGTTTAATGTGAAGCTATTTGTAGAGCCTATATCAGATTGGATGCTTCAGTGGTGGGGAAGGGTGAGGAGAGAAAGGTGAGAAAAAATGAATCTCAAAAGCTGGTGGGGAAATGAATGGTGTAAACTAAAAGTAAGTTAAAAAAAAAAAGTCAGCCATGATGCCAACTGCCCGTTCAACACATGCATTAAAAGTGTGTTTTATGTTGAAAAAGAAATCTTTTTGAAATTTAAAAATTTATATATCACATATTTATATATCAATATATTCTTGAGGAAAACATTTTCAAAACAAATGGTTCACTCTGTACTTCCTTGCCTAGGTAGCCTCTTAAAAGGTAACAATAAAAATTGAATTAAAATAAAAATAATTGGAATTGTGTGGGACTTTCCCTGCACCAGAGTGCACATGTTAAATAATGTCACAGAATACAGTTGATGAATCTCTCTCACCACAACTTTACAAACATTTGAGGGCCTCAGTAGTAGAAATCCAAGGTTGTGGTTTATATCTAGGTGACTTTTCTTCCCTTTAAGATGCCTTTGGAGTTATTTTTTAAAAACTTGCAGAATGATGCAAAAATCCCCTAAATCAAAACTCATGAGGGCCACTATTGAGGCAGTCATGGCTGGCAGACAATAATCATAATAATAACTAGCATTTTAGCACTTTCACAAGGACTTTGTTGTTACTGAATTCTTTCAGTCTTGTCCAATTCTTTATGGTCCCATTTGGGGTATTCTTGGCAAAGATACTGAAATAGTTAGGCCATTTCCTTTTCTGTCTCACTTTGAGGAGGAAATTGAGGCAAACAGGGTTAAGGGACTTGTCCAGGGTCACACAGCTAGTAAGTGTCTGAGGTCAGATTTCAACTTAGATCTCTCCTGAACTCTAAATCCAGGGCTCTATCCATTGCACTATCTAGCTGCCTCTAAAAAGGTTTTAACATATGTTCACTCATTTGATCCTGACAACAACCCTGGGAGATAGATGCCATTACTTTTCCCATTTTATAGAGGCAGATGAAGGTTAAGTGACTTACCCAGGGTCATACAGTTAGGTAGTATTTGAGGTAGAATTTGAACTTGGGTCTCCCTGACTCCAACTCCAGTCTCCTCTCCACTATGCCACCTAGCTGAGGTAGAAAGACCTGAGTTCAAATACCCTTGCAGATACTAGCTGTGTGATCCAAGGCAGGTCATCCAAACTTTCAGCATCTAGTTCTTCATCTGTAACATAAAGGTATTGGACTCCATAGCCTCTGATACCCCTTCTGTCTCTAAATCTACCATCCTGTGACTATGATCCTTAGACTATGTCAGGTTCACAGTTCTCTTAAAACCAGAATGACCATTCAATATCAGTCTAATATGGGTTTCATCCCATACCCTTACAATTGGTTTTACTTTTAATCTTATTCGGATTGATATTTGTAGGATTTTACATCTATTTCAGTTCCTGATAATAATACTAACTTTTACATAGCACTTATTATGTGACAAGTACTATATAATAAGTAAGTGGTTTACAAATATCATCTCATTTTATCCTTGCAACAAGGCTGGCAGGTAGGTGCTATTTTAATCCGCATTTTAAAGATAAAGTATCTGAGGTTAAGTGACTTGCCCAGGGTCACACAGCTAGTAAGTGTCTGAGGATGCATTTGAACTCAGGTTTTCTTGACTCAAGACCCAGCATTCTATCCACTGTTCCACCTAGCTGCCCTTCTTCATCTCTCCCTCTTACCTGCCATGAGCCATCCTTTGTAACAAAGAATAAAAGAGAAAGAGGAAAAAAGCAGTACAGAAACCCCAGCTATATCTGACAGTGTATGCCATATTCCCTTCTCACAATTCCTCACTCCCTCCATGAAGGGAAGGGAGGTGAGTTTTCTCAACTTTTCTCTGGGGTTGTATTTAGTCTTGATAATTGCACAGTGTTACATAACACTATGGGACAGGGTAGAGAAGAGAATAAGGTGGGGGATGGGATAGGAAGGAGGGACATATAATCAGTCTCTCACAATATGTCCACTGTGGAGATGTTCTTCGTAATTACACATACACAGCCTGTATTGAATTACTTGTCCTTCTAGTGGGGGTGGGTGATGAGGGAGGAAGGGAAAGAATCTAGAATTTAAAGGTCTATAATCAAATGTTTAAAAAATATATGTGTGTGTATACACACACACACACACACACACATATATAATAATTATTATTATTAACTACATGCAACTGGAAATTGAGATATACAGGCACTGGGGTAGGGAGACCCACCCTGCTCTACCAGAAAGTTAGAGTGGCATTGGAGGAGGACATAGGAGAACGCAGATTGGGGGAGGGGCTTTACAGTGGGATCACTGTTTTGGGGTTGTTGGGTAGGGGAAAGATGGGGAGAAAATTTGTAACTCAAAATCTTGTGGAAATGAATGTTGTAAACAAGAAAATAAATGAATTTTAAAAAAGATAATTGCATAATGTTTAGTTGTTTTCTGTTCTTTCCTCTTATGCTCATTCTATATGTTGTTCCAGTAATGTTTACTTCCCCCTCCAGTAATACATTTAAGTCTTCCCATACTTCTTTGAATTCTTCATATTTATCTGATGGTATAGTGACGTTTCTATATTCCATGATTATGGGAATACATATGTCCCAATTACTAACTTTTATTTTATATAGCAATTTAAAGTTTATAAAGTACTTTACAAATATTATCTCATTTGATCCCTACAACAGTTCTGGGATGTGGGTGCTATTATTATCTCCATTTTATAGCTGGAGAAACTGAGGTGGACAAAAGTTAAATGGGATTACATAGCTGGTTGTGTGAATCAAGATTTGAATCCAGATCTTCCTGACATGTTCTATCACTTAATTTACTGGGTCACTTAACTACCTCCACATTGGGGAAGGTAAAAATAGTACTAAATTGAAACTTTTATAGGCTTCAGATTATTTTAAATGATTTTTAAATTTATGTCTTTTGGTTTTGTTTTATCACCTAGATTTCTCAAACTGACCTTGTGCTTCTCTTTCCCCCTCCCAAACAGATATAATTTATAATAAAGATTTTTTTAAAAAGTTAATCAACATAATATATCAGGAAAATAAAGGGTCTGTAGTCTGTAGAATTCCATATTCACAAACTATCACCTCTGCAGCAAATGAAGGAGGACCTTTCTCTTATCTTCCTTTTTTATCAGTTAATACAATTCTTCTCATGATTCTCTGCATCTATCACATTCATTGTTTCTTATTTAACAGTAATATTTCTTCACATATATGTACCTCAATTTGTTTAATCATACCCCAATTGATAAGCATCTTTTTTTCCCTAGTTGTTTGCTACTATAAAAAATACTGTTATAAATATTTTGGTGTATGGGGGGAGAGAGGTTTCTTTCTTCCTTTCTTTCCTTCCTTCTTTGTTTATTTCTTTCCTTCCTTCATCACTTTCTTCACATAACTTTAAATAGCTTTAGAGAATGGTCAGACCAATTCACAGTTTGGCCAACAGTGCTTTATTGTGGTCCTCTTTTCACAACCTCTTAAACATAATTTTCATTTTCTGTCATGTTTTCTAATTTGCTAAGAATGAGGTAGAATCTCAGTTATTTTTTTATTTGTATTTTCATTAGTAGCAATTTGAAGCACTCTTTGGTATGCTTGTTAACAGTGCATAATTCTTCTTTTAAGAACATTTGTTCATATCTTTGACTACTTCTCTGTTGTAGGATGATTTGGGTCTTATATAACTTTATTCACTGCCTTTATATCTTGGATATTGAAACTTTATGAGAGATATTTGGTACAAAGATTTATTTCCCAGTCTTGTACTAGTTGTAGATTTCCAATATCATGAAACTGAAATTATTTATTTTATCCCTTGTGATTGGCTCTATCCTTTGTTTGGTTAACCTTAGACACAGCTGTGAAAAGTATGTGATCTGGTCTCTTCTATTTTCTTTTTGATTATATGACTTTTAATATTCAGATCACATGTTCACTTTGAGTTTATTATGGCATATGATATAGAACAGTAGCCCTGACATAATTTCTGCCATTCTTTCTGATTTTCCCAACAATCTTTGTCAAATATGGAGTTTTTTTCCTAGGTAATGCATGTTTTAGGGTTTACGATAATTAAGTTATTGAGTTATCTTTGATTTTTCTTTTTCTATTCCTTATTGACCAAATAGTTTTACTTAATACTAATTAATGACAAAAGTTGAGGTCTAGAAATATTCTTTCCCTTTCATTCCTACTTACAAATAACTTATTTCCTTGGTAGTATAGATTTTTTCTTAGTTTGACTTGGATAGGACTAAATCTTGTTGGTTTGATGGTTTAACACCAAATCTATAAATTTAATTTAGTATTGTTATTGTTGTTGCTGTTTTTGTTGTTATTATATTGACACTGCCTGCCACGAGTACTGAATATCCCTCTCACTTTTTAAAGGTTTTATTTAATTCTTTAAAAAATTAAAAAAAAATTATATCCATACAGGTATGATGTATACTTTTGTAGATCAACTCCTAGACATTTTATGATTTTTATAGTTTTTGTGAATGGAACTTCTCTTCCTATTATTTACTTCTAGATTTTGTTATTGCTAAATAGAAATGCTCTAGATTTTTGTGAGTTTATTTTGTTTCCTGCTACTTCGTGCTTTTGCTGATTTTCTATTATTTTCTAAATAAACCACCATGTCCTTAGCATTTAAGAATAGTTTTGCTTCTTCTATATTTCATGACTTTCTTTCTTTTGTTTTATTGCTAGCACTTCTAAAACTATATCAAAAATGGTGAGGGGAAGGGAGCACCCTTGATTTACTCTTTTATTTAATGGGAAAGTTTCCAGCATTTCCCCATTGTGTATACTAACATTTGGTTTTAGATGGATAGTTATCATGCTAAAATTTTTTGTAGGACTTTTAGTATAAAGGAGCACTAAATTTTGTTAAAGGCTTTTCCTACATCTATTATATAACCATGTGTCTTAATATAGTTTTCTTTTTAATGTGATTAATTATATTATTTTTTTTTATAATATTAAACCAATCTTACATCCCTGGGATATATTCAATGATTTTGGGAATCAATTGCTGTAGGATTTTTTTGCTAGAATAATAAATTATAAAAAACAAAAACAACTGAATGATCCTGAAGAGGTTTACCCATAGAGGGTTAGGGTTGCCTAAGACCCCAAAATACCAATGTGTCAGGTCCAGCTTTAAGAATTCGACTCAAGTCTTCTCAGCCATAGACAGTAAAGTGTATTGGAAGTTCATTAAAAGTTTGTCATATGGGGTAAACTCTTAAGGAGCTAGTCTATGCTAGATCATTCTATGGTGCTCTCACAGAGCAAGTCTGTGCTAGGGCATTCTATGCCACTCTCACACCACGTGGAAGCGAGATGGTATTGGTATAGACAGAGGAATCTAGGGGTGGTCCAGAGGAGGAGTTTGGGGAGGGTCTTCAGGAGGAGTCAATGAGGTCAATGCAATGTGGATTGATATTTTGATAGGCTCCAGGGTGGGAAGCAGATGGACAATGGAGGGCCAGGCTAGTAACAGGTTTGGGCCCAGCCACAATGAAATACTTATGGCCTCTGCAAATGCCTCATCAAGGGGGAACGTTCAATCAGACTTCAGGGGTTTCCCAGAGCCTGTACCTCAAAGATTCAAGGAGAGCTCTAGGGGGCCCCCAGAACCTGCACCTCATCAATCCCATTTGCTCTTGTGTGCTAGGGAAATTTAGATCTAAACATTACTATCTAAGGAGTCTGAGCTTTTAGATTCAAACCACTGTTAGTCACTTGCTTTTTGTAGTATAAGAGCTTCCCACATAGTATAAGAGCTTCTTGAGAACAGGGACTCCTTTTTGTTTTGGGTTTTGTTTTCCTTGTGCCTAGCACCTCCTAGGAACTTAATAAATATTTATTGAACGAACGACTACTTCTTTCCCTCGGATCCAGCAGCCATGTCCACTGTAGCACTGACTTTCACTCATTCCGTTCTTAACAGCTCTGGGATCCATTGAGAGCTGTCTTTAGGCCAAATCTTTAAGAAAGACACCCAAAGCTATAGGAAGATTTGAAAAGATTAAAAGTTCAAGAAAAGGGTGTAGTCCTTAATTCCAAGGAAGAATGTGGCCTCTTCCTGGAAAGTGATTTAGGGATCTATTTGTATGGTTTTGCTCTTGGCCAAACATGTGGTTCAGGCTGGGTTAATCCAGCCAAAAGATGGATTACCCCTGAACTAACCAAATGTTTGTATGTCTGTAGTGGCTAGTACTTAGGCTCCAGCAAGACTGGCCTAACCCTCAGGATGCTAGACCACTACTAGGGAATGTTTTTAGACAAGCAAGTTGCTACTGTTTTCTCCTCACCCTAGGAAAAGGCAGAAAATAGAGCTTCAGAGATGAGTGTGATACAGTGGAAACTTCCCTGATTTGGCAATTTCTGTTTCCTTTACTTTTTAGTATGCCCTTATTTTCATGCTAAGAGGCAATACCATTGGATTTAGAATCAAAAGGTCTAAACTCAAATCTTCCCTCTGATATTTATTATTTCTAAGACTTTGGGTAAGTCATTTAACCACTCTGTGCCTTAGTTTCCTCATCTGTAAAATATGAGTTTGGTCTAAGATACCTCCAAGGTCTCTTAACATTCCAAATCTATGATGCTCTTACTCATTTTTATCACATCAGTGACCAACTCCTATCCCAAGCTCACAAAATGAAGGCCCCTAATTCAGGACCTTAGTACTTCACCTCTGGACTTTTCTGATTGGTCTCCTGGCTTCAAGATTCTCCCTACTCCGTCCGACCCATTCTCCCCACAGCTGCTAAATACGTACCAATTGTTTCTGTTCTGTTGAGAAACCCTAAAGTTCTCCTCCTCCCAGACTGATTCTTTTATGAAGACGAACAAGGCCATCTTTTACCTCTATTCTTACCTAACCTCTAACTACCAAAAGGGCTTTGCCTCAGACAAACAGACTTGGGAAAGACCTTAGCTTAAAAAAGTCTGGGTCTCCCATTGCATCCTGGGTCTTCGCCTGCCATTTTTACTTATGCTTTGCCACTGGACTTCCCATGTCTCTGGAGGAGAGAGTGAGGCTGATGACTATACATCTCTGACACACTTAAATCTAACTCACTTCCAAGTCAAGACCTCACCCTCCTGATGTCATTGTTCTTCTTCAAAAACAAAGGATGAACAACAACAAATTAATTTTCCCAAGTTTCATGGCTGACTGAGTCACTGTCCTGCTCATGAAGCTTCTTTTGTTTCCTATTACTTCTAGGATAAAATACAAGATTTAACTCCAACCTGTCTTTCCAGGATAGTCGCATATTTCTCCTCTTTATGTATTCTACTGCACAGTCAAGCTGGCCTACCTGTTATTTCTCATATAAGACATTTCTCCCGCCAGGGCCAAAACTTTGCTCAGCCTAGGATGCTGTTCATCCTCACGTGTGTTATAGAATCACCTCATTTTCTTCAAAGCACAACTCAGGCATTCCCTCCTCTAAGAGACCTGCCTTGATCACCTTAACTTCTCCCTTCAAATACTTTGTTATTTGTATGTAAATATTTATCTGTGTATATGGCCCCCCAGGAGTGTGAGGAGAGGATCTTTTGGTTTTATCTTTGCAACCCTGGAGCCTACCACATAGCAGACATTCAATAAATTCTTGTTGAATGGGATCGAAAAGGCAGCTAATTTGGAATCAAAGGAGGTGAAGTCACCTCCTGACCCAGCTACTTAATAACTGGACAATTCACTTAACCTTTCTGAGTATCACTTTCCTTATCTTTAAATTGATGGATTTAGATTAGATTACTTCTAAGGACCTTTCCAGTTCAAATTCTATGATCCGTGATACTTCTGAGTGAAACTAAAAAGCTTTAGGCAATGGTCTACTGATCCTACTCCTGGTACAAATAGCCCTGACTGAAATGGAGTTCCCACTAATGGTGAGAATCATAGAATTTTAGAGGCAGTTAGGTGGCACAGCGCATAGAGCAGTGAATGTAGAATCAGGAAGATGCAAGTTCAAATTTGGTCTCAGCTACTTATTAGCTGTATGACCCTGGGCTAGTCACTTAACTTATGCTTGCCTCAGTTTCCTCAACTGTAAAATGATATGGAGATGAAAATGATAAACCACTCTAGTTTCTCTGCCAAGAAAATACCAAATGGGGTCGTGAAGAGTAGGATACACTGAAATGACTGAACCACAGAGCAAAAGTACTTTGACTACCTCCCAGGGGTATTGTGGGACCAAATGAGAGAAAAACTGTAAAAGTCTTAATGCAATGTCTGGCACAGAGTAGGTGCTATATAAATGTTAGCCATTGTTATTATATCGAAGGGACCTTAGAAAGCATCTTGTCCTCTCATTTTACACATGAGGAAATTGAGGCTCTAAAAGGCTAAATTTACTGGGCTTTTTTATTCCATTCAACAAGAATTTACTTAACGTCTGCTATGTGGTAGGCTCCAGAGTTGTAAAAGCAAAACCAAAACAGTCTTTACCCTAAGGAATTGTACATTCTCCTGGGGGAACATTTATTCTAGGCATGTGACTTGGCCAGTGTTAACAGTCAGCAAATGGCATAGGGGACGAGATCCATCTGGGCCCCTCCCACCTTCTTAGTCTTTTTACGCCTCATTCAGTGATCCAGAGACACTGACCTTTTTACCGTTCCTCAAATAAGACATTCCACTTCCCAACTCTGAGTGTTTTCACTGGCTCTTCCTATACCTAGAACTCTCCCCCTTTTTACCTCAATCTCCAGGCTTCCTTGACTTCCTCTAAGTCACAACTAAAATCCTATCTTCTACCAGAGGCCTTTCCTGATTCCCCTTGAAAGCTAATGCCTTCCTCTATAGATTATCAGTAATTTATGCAATATCTAGTTTGTTTGTATATAATTGTTTTTATGTTGTTTTCCTATTCAACTGTAAAATCCTTGAGTTCAGGGACCCTTTTTTGCTTTTCACACCCCTAGTGCTTACTTGGAGCAATGAACAGAGCAGCAGGGCCTAGAATCAGGAAAACTCATCTTTGTGAGTTCAAATCTAGCCTCAGATGCTTATTAGCTGGATGACCCTGGACAGGTCACTTAACCCTATTTGCCTCAATTCCTCATTTATAATATAAGTTGGAGAAGGAAATGGCAAACCACTCCAGTATTACTGTCAAGAAAACCCCAAATGGGGTCACAGAGAGTCTGACGTGACTGAAAAATGACTTAACAACAAGAAATAGGCCGGGCCCCGTGCTAAGCCCTGGAAACACAAATAGAAAAAAGTGAAACAATTGTTATTGTCAAGGTTTTGATTCTAATTGGAAAAGACAATATATAAAGGGGAATCACAAAGAGGTAGGGTTAGGGGAAGGGTAGGAGAGTGGTGCCCTAGTGTGGACATGGCCAGGAAATGAGGAAGAGGCCTGGCTGAGGCAAGATAAGGCAAAGATCCAGCCTCTCTGAGCCCAGCTGATCCTAGGGTTAAAATCCAAAGTTTTCCTGAAGGGGAAGGAGGACGTTAAGAAAGATGGCTAGAAATGTCCCTGTTTTTAAAAGGGACAGAAAAAAGGTTAGGCTACACAAATGTTCTTTGACAAATTCTATATGTACCTTTCTTCTTCCAGTTGTTGAAAGACAGAAGTAAACAAGATGTCCCTAATCCTTAGTTTATCACTAGCAGGCAGCCACAAGGAAGGCAGAAGGTCATCCTGAGAATGTGAAGCAAAGAGGGTCTAGCAGCCACATTTCAGAAGGGATCATTTTCAGTATATTCTGAAGAGGTGGCCAGGGTGATAAGGTGACTGGAAATTACACCATATGAAGATCAACAGAAGGCACAGAAGAGGGATATTTAGCTTGGAGAAGAGAATCCTTAGTGGAAATTTGATCCTACTTTTCAAGTACTTGAAGAATTGTCAAGTGGAAGATTTCTCCTTGGCCCCAGTAGGCAGAATTAGGAACAAAGGGTGGGAAACAGCAGGCAGAAAGATTTAGGTTCAGGCACCACGAAATGAAATGAACCACTTCTTGTGGGCTGTGAGTTCTTTGCCAACAGATCTTGGGTTATTTGTCAAGGATATTGTAGACAAAGTGTGAATTTGGAAAAATGTGAACTAGATGATTTCTGAGGTCTTTGCAACTCTACAATTCAACTAACATTTATTAAGAGGCTACTCTGTAGCGCTCTGCTAAGTTCCTGGAGATACAGAGACAAAAGAAGAGAGGAAATTATATTCTAGTGCATTCCACTTATATTGTGGAGGTTGCTTCTAGATCTAACATCAGTCAATTAGTCATTAAATAAGTCACTAAATAAGCATTTAAGCACCTACTCTGTGCTAGGCACTGTGCTGAGGATAAAAAAAGGAGGCAAAAGAGTCTCTGCCCTCACAAAAACAGATGGTCACAGTCTAATAGAGACAGAAACAAGCAAACACATTTTTACAAACAAGTTATATACAGGATGAAAGGAAATAATTAACAGAGGGAAGGAACAAGAATTAAGAGGGGTTGGGAAAGACTTGCTATAGCAAGTGAGATTTTTTGATTCTACAAATTGATGACTGGTTAGTTCCCCAAAGACTTTCCCCCATTTTAGAACGTTTTCATAGAGCTAAAGTTAATGATACCACCATAAGCCTGGAGGGGAGATGCCAGAAACTAAGCTCTCCCAATTTTTGTCCCTAATTCAGTGATACATTATTCCAAGAGAAAACTGGATCTACTTCCACTTTGCTATAACAGAAACTCAGAAACAATCAATCAACCAACATTTATTAAACACTTACTGAGTCAGGCACTAGGGGCTAAGGATTGTGAGTATAAAAAAGTAAAAAATCCCAGATGTCAAAGAGCTCACATTCTATAGGTGGAGACAACATGCAAATTACATATCTAGGAGATAGTTACAATGTAAAGGAAAGGCAGAGCAAGGCTATTGTTCTCAGGTTTCACAGAACTTACAATATCATTCCTTCATTCCTTCAGTAATGATTGATCATTCATTCAATAATGATTAATAATATCATTGAGTCATTCATTAATGGAAATATTTTGAGTATTATAGTATTGATGAGGTGTAGGCTCTGGGACCCCACCCCCTTTTTGAGCTCTCCTTGATTCTTTGAGGTACAGGCTCTGGGAAAGTCATTACTGGAGTCTGACCTCATCTTGACTCCTGAAGACCCTCCCTACTGGAGTCTGACCTCGTCTGACTCCTCCTAAAGACCCTCCCCAATCTCTTCCTCTGGCTGTATATAGAATCCCATCTTCCCTCCAAGTGGTGTGAGAGCGCCATGGGATAGCTTAGCACAGACTTACTCTGTGTAAGAGCGCCATAGAATGCCCTAGCACACAGACTTGCTCTGTGAGAGCCCGGTGAAATGGCCTAGCACCCCACATAGCGAACTTGAACTTTCAATAAACTTTACTTTTTCTTTGGCTGAGAAGACTTGAGTGGAATTCTTTCAGCAGGACCCGGCATGTTGGTATTTTGGCGTCTCAGGCAGCCCTAGCCCCCTTTGGGCACCCTCTTCAGTATGACCTGGGAAATGGCTAAATCCCACAGATAACAGCTTATCCATTGTCCTTAAGAAGTTTATATAAGTTTTGTATCCCCTCTCTGTGGGTTAAGAAAAACCCACTAATTATGAGAGGTGTACAATGAGTGTTAGGTAGCTAGATGGTACAGTGGATAGAACATTATACTGGGCTTAGAATGAGGAAGACTCATTTTCCTGAGTTCAAATCTGGCCTCAGACACTTACTAGCTGTATGACTCTGGGCAAGTCACTTCACTGTGTTTTCCTCATCTGTAAAATGAATTGGAAAACGATATGGCAATCCACTCCAGTATCTTTGCCAAGAAAACTCCAAATAGGGTCACAAAGGGTAGGATATGACAGAAATAACAATAACAAACAGTGCTCCTTAGAAGGTTTGCTTTGCCTCTTTCTGAAATGCAGAAACAATTGTTCAGCACCCTGCCACAGAGCAAAACAATTCAGGATTGGGCCACGGGAGAGATTCGGTAAGTGATAAGAATTGTGAACAGTCAGGATTGCTGTGACTCAGGGAAGGTGAATTAATATAAGAAAAAAATAATATAAATAAATCAAGTGAGTCAGGTGAATTATGCCCTAGTGGTCTTAAAGGACCTACTTCGAAACCACTATGACCCTTCCTCCATGGCATGCAAAATGCGGCGTCAGATGCAGTTGCACAAGTGTGGTTCCCAATCCAACAAGCATTTCATTAACTGTGTCAGGCACAGGGAAACAAAGACAAAATAGTCCTATGGACTAAGGTAAGGTCAGGAAAGGGACTCAATAGTTTTGTTGCATCATCCCAAATTGGGGGTGGGAAGGGAGAGTAGAGGGTTTAGTATTAGGTAGTTTACTAAATTTCTGAATCTCTGCTTCCTCTTCAGAAAAAAAAATGCAAAAACAAGCACTTTCTTGCCCCAAAGGGGAGTTGAGAGGATTTATCACTATTGGCAAAATGCTTTCCGATTCACTGATGAAAGGTACTATCTGAGTACAAAGTGTGTTTTCTTGAGTATGTGCTAGAGCCATTCTGGAAAATCCCCCAATATAATATTAACTGTTGAAATACCCCCTGAGGGGATGTGGAGGGAAGCTGTAGTGGAGACAATGAACGATTCCTTATTAACTCAGAGGAAAGAAAGTCCATTGTGCCCAGAGCCTGGCCTACAAGCTGTGGATCTGATAAGTAGACTAAGGGCCTTCCTTTCTTTGTTCCTAATGGAGTTTGTCCCCACTTTTCCCAATGCCTCCTTCAAAAGTGACACCTATTGATTTTCAAGGTTGGTCTGTTTGCCATAGTCTTTCCTGATTAGTCAAAGATTTGAGATTTTCACTGAAATGAAAACTCTCTCCCAGATCATTCAGGACTAGGTCTAAGACTGTGATATAATAATTATTTTATATGGTCAGGGTACTGGGTGCATGTAGTTGTCATTCAGTTGGCAAAATTATTATTACTTCCCTGGACTGAGGGCAACACTCATTGGAAGAGCTCAAAATTCTTTTAAAACATCACGGCATATTTGGAAATGTTGTTCAATTCATCATGCATTTACTAAACACCTATTCTGAGCCAGCCACTGGACCAGGTTTTGGTAATCCAAAGGCAAAACAAATTTAGCCCTCACCCTCAAAAAATTTGCTTTATATTGGGGGAAATAAAGTATGCTTGGTTAATTGAATAGAAAATATAGGGAAAAATAAAAATTATTAAGTGCAAAAAAAAAATTTGAATAAAATACTCATAGAAAATGTCCAGGAAAGAAAGAAAGAAAGAAAGAAAGAAAGAAAGAAAGAAAGAAAGAAAGAAAGAAAGAAAGAAAGAAGAAAGAAAGAAAGAAAGAAAGAAAGAAAGAAAGAAAGAAAGAAAGAAAGATATATACAAAGAAAATGCAAAGTAATTTGGAGATGAAATTGGTCTATTACTATTAATTTTGTTTATTTTTTAAAGACGGGAATCTCCCTAGTTCAATTAGGCTGTAAATACAAGGGCTACTTCTGACAGAGTAGTTGCACCATGATGCAGGGGTTTTGGTCACCTCTCTTTCTAACCTTGGTTGGTTCACCTCTTCTTAGACAACCTGGTACCTCCACCCTTTACCATATTGGTGCTGGATTTAGTGAGCACAATTGATGTATTTAGCTCACTGCTGCTCAGAACTCCTGAGAGTAAACAACCCAACAACCTCAGCTTCCCAAGTGGCAGGGGTACCCCAAATGCACTAGCACTCTTTTTTTAAAAAATAGTATTTTATTTTTTCCGATTAAATGTAAAGACAGTTTTTAAATATTCATTTTAATACAATTTTGAGTTTCAAATTTTCTCCCTCCCTCATCCCTTCCTAAAACAGTAAACAATTTGATATAGGTTATATATAATGCACTAGCATTCTTGATATTTGCACAGCTTGGAAGAGAATTGCAAGAAAGTCCTTTGGTGACTATTTAAAAGGTAGTCACTGATAGAAATGCATTTCATAATTGTGTATAAAAATTGAACCCCATGCAAGATTGTGAGTAGGCAAAGTTTGTCTTCGAAGGCCTTTTCTTATGTCTCATCTCTGTTTATACCCATCCTTCTCTCCCCTTCTGGTCATCTCCAATTCGTTGTTCTATTTCCAGGGCCTTGGTCTCAATGATTTGTGAAAAGAGATTCATAGAATTATACATTATTAAAGCTAGAAAGGAACTTAAATGTCTAGCTGTTGTCCAATGGCTAGAGAGCTGAGCCTAGAGTCAGGAAGACCTAAGTTCAAATCTGCTCTTGGGCACTTATTAGCTGTGTGACCCTGGGCAAGATATGTAATCTCAGTTTCTGTCAATTCTACTTCTGATACACACAGAGACAAATACATACACACACACGTATTTTGTTCATTCATTTTTCAGTTGTCTCTGACTCTTCATTGACCTCTTTTGGGCTTTTCTTGGCAAAGATATGGGAGTGCCTTGCCATTTCCTTCTCCAGCTCATTTTATAGATGAGGAAACTGAGGCAAGCAAAGTGAAGTGACTTGCCCAAGGTCAAGCATCTAGGAAGTATCTGAGGCCAGATTTGAATTCAGGAAGATGAGTCTTCCTAACTCCAAGCCTGACTCTCTGTGCACTGGGAAACCACCTAGCTTCCCAGAGATAGATAGATAGATAGACAGACCGACAGATAGATTTATCTGGCTGCATGACCTTGGATAAATCACTTATCCTTTCAGCTAAGACTGTTGCAGAACAGTTGCCAGTAGAAGGAATTTTCTCAACAAGAGCTTTTTTGCAGGGGAAATAACAGATTATGGGACTGGGTGGGCGGGAGGATGTCAGAGGAAACTAAAGAACAGAATATTTAAAATGTTCTATATGTCTCTTAAAAATAAAATTGTTTTTTATTTGTGTGACTCACAACTAATGTTTGTTTTATGGGTTTCTGTTGAGCATATATAGAAATAAATGACCGATTCTTGTGATAAAGATTTGAGGCAAGGAAGAACTTTGGATACTTTTCCTCTCTTGTTTTCTTTCACTCTGAACATCACTCACAGACAATTTAGCTGGGATCCTGGAGTTGCTATGGCCTTCTTGAACAATGAAGGGATAGACCTATCAGAACTCTCCAAGGTTCTGATACTACAACCAAATGACCACAGTAGTTGGGGGGGGTGGTTTAGAAAGTCTGTCTTTGTGGTTGGAATAATAAATTGAAGAAAGCACACGAATACTAAATTGAAGAATACTCACAAACTCACTTAGAAATCTTCAGATGGATATCAGATGAACTAGCAGAGTCTGCCTCTGGCAATAAATGATATTTAAAATGCTCAACCTCGAACTTGTCCATTAACAAAATTATATTACCTGCTTAATCAAAATTAACTTGCTTGGAGGAGAAATGGGGTCCCATGATCATAAGTAGATAAAAATGGAAGGGAAGCAAAAAGCTAGATGAAAAGTGGACAGATCTGTCATGATTTAAAAAATAAAACTATTTTCATCATTGTTGACTATGGAATTTCCATACTTTTGCTCCCCAATATGAAGCAGTAGAAACAGTACCAAGAAAGAAAATATGGGAAGAGCAACTGTTCCATATAGAGAAAACTCAGAAGAAAACCATGATGGAGATAGCATAATTTTAAAGACAGTTTGGGATATATTTTTAAGATATCTGAAAGTAGGGAGGATAACAAACATATAAAAAAATTACAGACAGTATTTTCCCAAAAAATAAAGAAGCTAAAGGATACACTTTCTGGATCATATATCTTGCTTTCTTTTTAAAAAAAGTTTTCTTGATGTTTTGTTCTTATAAACATTTACAGATTATGTACCTACTTCTTGAGATATTTCTTATAACAAAGTAAAACAATTAAGTAAAACATAACACAATTATTTAATACAAGTAATAACTGATAATCCTACTTGAAAGTGGACACAACATTCTAAATCTATAGTACCTTTCTATTAAAAATATTGTCAGAAAAACATTTTCTTTCCCTCCTATCCCTATCTATTGAAAAATATTAGAAGAAAAATGTATTGACTATTTATGGAACCAGAAAAAGGTAATAACAAAATTCATATGTGGAGGGGGGATTGATTAAAGAATCTTTTGAAAAATAATGGAAAAAAATGACAGTAAAAAGAGCCTACTAGTGCCAGATCTTAGTATTATGCTCCAAAGTAGTAATTATGAAAATAATTTAGTATTGCTTAAAAAATAGATTGATTGATGGAACCGATTAGGTACACAACCTACCAAAGCAAATGTACCTTGTAGCCCAGAATTTTATAAACGCAAATATCTCAGCTACTGGGACGAGGATTCACTATTTCACAAAAATGTCTGGGAAACTGGATAGCAGTTTGAAACAAATTAGATTTCGACCAATACCTCACACTTAATACAAAGATGAGCTCCAAATAGTTACATAACCTAGATATAAATGGCCATGTCATAAACAAGTTAGGCAAATAAGGAAAATTTTATTTATGATATCTGTGGATAGAAGAAAAGTTCATGACCAAACAAGAAATAGAGAGGATCACAGATGATAAAATGGATAATTTTGATTACATAAATAAATGAATGTCTATTGAATTGAATTAGAGGTCTCGAAAAGATTGGCCTTATGTGTGATTTGTGTTGCCTGGCAACTATCAAACTGTCGAGTTCAAATTGGCGCTTAGTGGATTGGTAGAGTACCATCTGGCACTTAGGGATAGTTTTTTTAATAGTGTTGATAGATAGATGAGTGAGTGATTCAATGAATGAAAGAAGCAATAGTATTTATTAAGTATTCACTAAATGCCAAATGCTAAGCACCAGGGATGCAAATATAAAATTCAAGACAGCCCCTGCCCTCAAGGAGTTTTTTATGTTCTAATTTGAGAAGATAACCATATATAGAGCAGTGATGGCCGTGGATGAGGGTTTTGGACTGAGAAGTCACAGGGGTGTTTAGTGGAGTCACAGAGGAATTGATAAACTTTTCTTTTCTAAAAATGGTAGTGTTGGTTTTTGGTTTTGTCACTATTCCCATGGCAAGAGGTAAAGTGTGTGTAATGGAGCATGAAGGAGAAGACTAAATGCCCTGAGACATTATATGAAGATGGGCAAAGAGTAGCTGCCTGCTGGACTAGAAGTAGTGGTTTGCCCAACCAGAAGCCCCAGACATAAGGATTGGTGTTGGAATGTCCAAAATTAAATGCAAATTCATCCTCATTACAATCCATCAGTTCTGTTTGCATCATCTTCAGAAACCGATTTTATTTTGGGATCTCTTATGTGCTAGCTACTAACCTACTTGAGAAAATTGAAAGCTTATGAGAAGAGTGAGTTGATTCTTAGTGTATACACACAATCATATGTTTGCATAGACACACACATATACATACATACACATACACACACATATTTCAAAGAGTCTTAATGGTGGTGACAGATAGATGGATGGATAGACAATAGATAACCACCATTAAGACTCTTTGATTTCCAAAGCAATGGCTTTGGAAACTTCAAAGGTTTCTTTTCTTTTGGTGAATTAAAGATCTCAATGAATTTGTATTAGTTGAATAAATAGATGAGTCTTTTTCAAACTCGATACCTCTGGAAACATAACTGAAAGTCAGATGGAAATGCAGTTTACCCAATAAAGAAATACTGTTCCCACTTTCAGGAGGGGCAGAGTCAAGATGGCACATAGAAACAGGAGACCTCCTTGAGCTCCCCCCAATATCCCCTCAAATACCTATAAAATATATAACTCTAAACAAATTTTAGAGTGCCAGACTCCACAAAAGTGATGGAATAACAAAGTTCCTGCTGAAGGAAGTCTGACAGATGGTCACCTCAGCATACTGGAAGCAGAACTCAGCCCCATGAGGTTTCAGCCCCAGGGCATCCAGGAGAAGCCACGACTGTAGCATTCAGGAGAGCAGATCATCAGCAGCTGTGGTGATTTCCAGAATCACCAACCCACAAGAGCCAAGGACAAAGGGAAAAGGTCAGCGGAACTCAGCTAAATTTGGGGGAGATGGTCTGGCCAAACTGCCTCCAGAACCAGAAGCAGTTTGATGCAGCAGCCCTGCAGCCACCTCCACATGGCTGCTTCAGAAGCTCCTGGTCTGCAGATTGCAGGGGGGCCAAGAGATCATTCAGAGGCTAAGTGTTCTTGCTTTGAACTGCCTGGATTGGATTGCGGTCTTGGGTGGTGGTCCTGAGGTACATTTACAGTGAGCCAAAGCTAGTGGAGGCTGCAAAAAAAGGTAGCCTCCTAATAGCTCCAGCAGCTATGAAAACCCCAGTGATTTGGGACAGAGCTCTCCCCTCTAAAAGCAGAATTGTACTACTGAGCCCCAAAGCCAAGTAACTGACTGGCAACATGAGCAGGCAAATGAAGCAAAACAAGCCCAGTAATCAAATCTTAGATTCCTTTTTAGGGGACAAAAAGGATGAAAGCATGGAATGGGAGGAAGACAACACAGTCAGAACACCAAAAGCTTCCAAAAAAAATAGGAAGTGGATAGAGGCCATAGAGGAGCTTGAAAATGATTTTTAAAACCAAATAAGAGAAGTGGAGGAAAAATTGGGGAGAGAAATGAGAATGATGCAAGAAAATCATAAGAGGGTCAACAACCTGACTGAAGAAAATAACACTTTAAAATCAAATGATAAATAAAAATACATAGTTTAACTCAAATGGAAAAGGAGGCCCCAAAAAGCCAATGAGGAGAAGAATGCCTTAAAAAGTTAAATTTGCCACATGGAAAAAGAATCTCAAAAGCTCACTGAAGAGAATAATTCCTTCAGAATTAGACTGGAGCAAATGGAAGAAAATGACTTTATGAGAAATCAAGATACTATTAAATAGATCCAAATAAATGAAAATAGAAAGCAACGTGAAATATCTCCTTGAAAAAAAAACACTGGAAAATAGATCCAGGAGAGACAATTTTAAAATTATTGGACTACCTGAAAGCCATGACCAAAAAAAAGAATCTAGAAATCATCCTTCAAGAAATTCTCAAGGAAAATTGCCCAGATATTTTAGAACCAGAGGGCAAAACAGAATTTGAAAGAATTCACCAATTACCTCTTGAAAAAGGTCTCCAAAAGAAAACTCCTAGGAGATGTTATAGCCAGGTTCCAGAGTTCCCAGATTAAGGAGCAAATATTATAAGCTATCAAGAAGAAACCATTTGAATACTGCAGAAACACAATTAGGATAGCTCAGGATCTAGAAGCTTCTACATTA
This sequence comes from Pseudocheirus occidentalis, assembly GCA_028646575.1. NCBI lineage: Eukaryota > Metazoa > Chordata > Mammalia > Diprotodontia > Pseudocheiridae > Pseudocheirus > Pseudocheirus occidentalis. The sequence goes on along the minus strand of CM053598.1, from coordinate 158,573,874 downwards.
AGGAACCAAAGGGCCAGGAATATGATATTCCAGAGACCAAGGGAGCTAGAATTAAAACCAAAAATCACCTATCCAGCAAAACTGAGTATAATGTTTCATGAGACAATATCATCATTCAATGAGGTGGAGGATTTTTCAAGCATTCTTGAGGAAAAACCCAGACCTGAACAGAAAATTTGACATTCAAACACAAGAAGCATGAGAAGGTAAACACAGAAAAGAAATCATAGGGAACTTATTAAAGTCAAACTATTTACATGCCAACATGGAAAAATAAAAATTGTAACTTGTGAAACTTTTCTCACTATGTGACTAGATGAAGGGAATATAAATGTATATATATATATGTATACATATGCATATGTCTATGTAGGATGAAATATGTACATATGAATACATATGTGAGTGCAGGCATTTATGTGTATGTAGACAGAGGGCACAGGATCAATTGAATAGGAAGGGATGATATTTTAAAAGGTGTAATTAAGAGGTGGGAGAGGAATAGAATGAGAGAAGACACGGAAAGACAGAATGGGGTTAATCATCTCATATAGAAGAGGCAAGGGACTACTGTTACAATGCAGGGAAAGAACAAGAAGGCAAAAGGGAATGGGTCAACCTTACTCTAATGTAATTTGGCTTAGGGAAGGAATGACATAAACTCTAAACTGGGTATTTTGCCACACAGGAGAGTAGGGGGGATGGGGATGAGAGGTGGGATAGTGGAGGAGAGCAAGGGTGTGGGGAAGGATTGCTGGAAGCACACACTTCTATAAAGGGACAGGGATAGGGTAGAGAATAGAATAAGGTGGGGTGGGATAGGAAGGAGGGACATATAATCAGTCTCTCACAATATGTCCATTGTGGAGATGTTCTTCGTAACCACACATGTATGGCCTATATTGAATTATCTGACTTTCCAGTGGGGGTGGGTGACAAAGGAGGAATGGAAAGAATACAGCATTTAAAGTTCTAAAATCAAATGATAAATAAAAATACATATATATAGTTATTTACATGCAACAGGGAAATAAGATATACAGGTAGGGAGATCCATCTTACCCTACCAGAAAGTCAGAGGGGTGATGGGGAAGGATATAGGAGAGAGCAGATTGGTGGATGGGGTATGCAATGGGATCGCTATTTTGGGGTGGTGGGTTGGGAAAAGACAGGGGGAAAATGTGTAACTCAAAATCTTGTGGAAATCAATGATGTAAACCAAAAAATAAAAAAATAAACAAAAGTTTAAAAAAACAAGAAATACCATTTCCATGACTTTTCTCAGTTGAAAAGGCCCTAATAAATATTACCTAAGCAATGACAACTTAAAAAAATTTTTTTTATTGATTTGCTTATTTACTTTTAGTTTACAAGATTCAGTTCCACAATCCCTTGAGTTTCAAATTTTCTTCCCTTCCTTATCCCCCCCCCACCATGGTGGCATGCAATCAAGTATAGGATCTGCAAATACTTTCACATTAGACATTAGTCTGGTTATAGGGTTATAACCAATAGCATGATCAATGG
>CM053598.1:158534080-158571847 GCA_028646575.1 Pseudocheirus occidentalis | reverse complement strand
AGGAAAGTCAACCAATTAGAAAAGGAGATCCAGAATCTTAAGGAAGAAAATGACACCTTCAAAATTAAAATTGGGCAAAATAAAGTCAGTGAAATTATAAGAGATCAAGAAATAATTAAACAAAATATGAATAATTAAAAATAGAAGAGAAAGTGAAACATCTTATAAGAAAAACAACAGATTTGGAGAACAGATCAAGAAGAGAAAAAATAAAAATAATAGGACTAACTGAAAGTTATGATCAGAAAAGGAATCTTGATACAATAATACAAAAATAATTAAAGAAAATTGTCTGGAAGCATTAGAATGGGGAATGGGGGGGAATAAAAATAGGAAAAAACCCATTGATCACCACTTAAAAGAGATCCTATGAGGAAAACTCACAGGAATATTATGGTCAAATTCTGAAATCCCCAGCTCAAGGAAAAAAATTATTAAAAGCATCAGTATTAAAGCAATTTAAATAAGATGGTACCACAATTAGAATTACACAAGACCTAGCAGCAGACACATTAAAGGACTGTAGGTCTTAGAACACAACATATTGAAGAGCAAAAGAACTGGGAATCTGGCAGAAAAATATCATACTCTGCAAAGTTAAGTATTGTCCTGAATGAAACATAATGGACATTTGATTAATTGTTAGACTGTCAAAGCTTTGTTAAAAAAAATCATGAACTTAATAGAAGATTTAACATACAAGAACCAAGAAAAACATAAGACCCATAACAAAGATTGATTATAAAGGATCCATAAGGACAGTCTGTTTACTTTTTATATATGTAAAATGTATGTCTGAGATTTGTAGTAATAATTGGGTAGCTCATAAGAAAGGTTGGTGTAAACCTGAGTATGATGTGAATTTAAAAAGTAAAACCATTTAGGAACATCTAAAAAGAGTGATTTTTCTTATACAAATGAGGTGCAAGAGGAAGAATTGATACAGAGGAATTAGATGGGGAAGGAGGACTGGTAGTTCTGGTAACCTTTCATTTGAAATGGGTTTAAGAGGGAACAATACATATATATTTAGAAGAGTATAAAAGTCTTCTAAATTCAGAAGAAATAAAATAGTAGGTCATAGGGAGGGGGAGAGGACAAGGGAGGGATCTTTAAAGGGGAGGGTGAGGGAATAGGTAAATTATGGGTATAGATGGGTGATTAGATTTATGGGAATGGAAGGATAGGGGAGGGATCCTTGGACGGTGGTAGGCAAGTAATAAGAGGGCAAAGTAGGGGATAGAAGTGAAGTAAAGGATGTGAGAGATAGGAAACAAGAGATATGCATAAACATAAAAACAAAGATCAGAAGTATAATATTTTTGGGAAAGTATGTGTCTATATATACATGTGTATGTATATACATATATGTGTGTGTATGCATATATCTATAACTGTAGAGAAACATATCTAAACTTTATTGTAACCTTCTGGGAGGTGGGGGAAAGGAAAAGACAAAATAAAAAGTGCACAGCAGAGAACAAAAGAAAACTTACAAGGAAGCAAAGATGGACACTTCTCAACATGTGTATTATTTATCATACAGACTTTCCTGAAATGAACATTTTTTACATATTTTTAATCCTCTCTTATGTTCAGCTATGTACATGACATGTTTTTTTCCCCTTTCTTTGGATGTAAATTCCATAATTAAAATATATGATATGTTTTTGTTTCTTTTCTCCATTTTGTACTTGTGTTCTGACCCCTGAGTCAAAAATAAAATTTATTTAAAAAAAGAAAAAATATATATACATACACTTACATACAGATACATATACATAAATATCTATAATCACACTTATATATAGACATATACACTTATATGCATCTATGTAAGATCATACTATACTTATTTATTCTCTGTTTCTCTGAGGATGAATAACATCTTTCTTCATAGTTCCAAGTCTGCCCTTATTTTTCTAAGTCCATCAACTTATCATTTCCTATTCCACAACAATATTCCAATCTTATACTGTCTAATTACTAAAACAATATTGATTAATATGGCTGACATATAGTATAGTCTCCTTTTCTCTTTTGATTAAATCTATTTTAGCTTTAACTTTGTCTAAGATCTTTTTTCCCTAATAAATTCTACTCCTGATCTTTTTATGTTTGTGTGTTATTTCCTATTTCCTACCCCTCATGACTCTTCTATTTTACTTCTTTTTGTTTGTTTGTTTTGGAGGGGGGAAGTCAGGGCAATTGGGGTTAAGTGATTTGCCCAAGATTACATGGCTGGTAAGTGTTAAGTATCTAAGTCCCTATTTGAACTCAGGTCCTCCTGACTCCAGGTTTGGTACTCTATTCACTGCGCCATCTAGCCACCCCTACTCTACGTTATGTCTATGAGTTACTTTACCCTTCTATTACTTAACCAATCCCCCTACCAAAGATCCCTCCCTTATGCACTCTCCCCTCCCTATCCCCTTAGCCTTTTACCTCTTTCTGAATATAGAAAGAATTCTAGATTTATATGTATCGTTCCCTCTTTAGCCCATTCCCAATGAGAATAGATCATTGAAGAACTACTACCAGCACTCCTCTCCATCCCCATAAAGGAATCCCTCTGTGTCAGTTCTTCTTGTACACCTCATTTGTATAAGAGAATTACTCTTTTTACCTTTTCTTAGACAATTTGCTCTTTAGTATCACATTTTAATAAGTTCTACCCCAATCTTTCTTTTAAACTACCTAATTACTAATAACAACCAGACATCTTATTTGCATTTCCTTAAATAAAAAGTAAACATTTCTATCCTTATTGAGTCTCTTGTAATTAATCTTTGATGTTTACCTTATAGTTGTCTTGGATCTTGTATGTCAAATTTTATTCTGATTTTGGATCTTTTTTCAACACAATCCTGAAAGTCTGGCAATTCATTGAATATACTTTTTTTTCCATTTAGAAGTATGCCTAAGTTTGCTGGATATGATATTTTTGGCTACAACCTCAGTTCTTTTGCTCTTTTATATATAGTGTTCCAAGACCTGTGGTCTTTTAGCATAGCCACTGCTAGGTCTTGTGTGATTCTAATTGTGACTCTTCCAGATTTGAATTAGTTTTTTTCATGTTGTTCATAATATTTTCTCCTTGATCTGGTAGTTTTAGAATGTAGCTATCATATTCCTGTAGGTTTTTCAGGTAGTCCAATTATGCTTGTAATTTTTTCTTTATCTATTTGCCAATCAGTTGTTTTTCTTAAGAGATGTTTTACTTTCTCTTCTATTTTTCTGACTATATTTTGTTTTGTTATTTTTTTGGTCTCATAACTTCACTGGCTTCCTCTTGTCTCATTCTAATTTTTAAGGGGTCATTTTCTTCCTTAAGATTCTGGATCTCCTTTTCTAGTTGGTTGACTTTCTTTTCACAATCTTCTTGTTTTTCTTGAATTGCTCTTTTAAAAAAATTTTTCTTCCTCAATCTCTCTCATTTGATTTTTAAAATCTTTTAAAAGTTCTTCTATGAATTCTTTTGGACAGATGATCATTTGACACTGCTCTTTTGGGTAAGAGAGACTTTTTTTTGCTTCAATATCTTCCTCTGAAGATGAACTCTGGTCTTCTCTATTCCCATAGTAACTTTCTATGGTTGAGTTCTTTCTCCTTTGCCTGCTTGCTAAAAAAAAATTTACAGGAGCTTGTTATTGTAATCACCTCTAGTCCCTAGTTATGAGGGTGGCAAAGTGGGGGAGGGTGTCTCTGGCCTCAGATCCTCCTTCAGTCCTCCCCTCTGACCTGGACCAGACACCAAGAACTCTGCCCTCTTGTAGGTGATCACAGCCAGTGGCATGCCTGCCCCACTGCTTCTGCACCCACCAGGTATGTGCTGATTCCTTCTCTTTCAGGTGTAGCTAAGCGACACAGATGGGTCTGATGGCCCTTATCAGTAGAGGCTCCCTCAGTTTTCTCCTGCTTAGACACCCAATTCCCCACATTATCTGACATGTGAAAATTCCTGTGGCTGGAGCCAAGGTTATCTCCCAAGCTAACTCCAAAGGCTTATGGCTTGGTATTTTAGCCAAAACTAGCCTGGAGGTGTTTATACTTTGCAGGCACCAAACCTCAAATCTTTTCCAGTTGTCCCAGGAGGACCACCATTCAGTCCCAACTCTTGTTTATTTTTGCTGCTTGATAAATTCACTCTGAGGTGCTATTTTGTCTTATCTGTGGAGGAAGTCTGGAGAGCATAGAACTATCTGACCTGTTCTGCAATCTTCCCAGAATCCTCTGTCTTATTTGTGTTTCAGGCTGCATTTGTTTTCTTTTTTTTTTTTTTGGTCCAGATACTTGACTTCATGTCTTAACTGTTCTTCAGGTTGCTATACTCATCTCCATAGAACTTTCTCTACCATGCCAAAGAAATCTCCTTATCCTGTAAGTTCACTTCAGACCTGAGCTACTTCTTACATTGGAAATGACTTCTGCTTTAGTGGTCTCTCCTGCTGATTGACTGGTTCCTCTCCAAACCTCCAATTTGAAGAGCAACCCCAGGTCCAACATATCTTCATTCCTCTCCAGGTGGCATTGCCCTCCCATCTTTGGGGGACTTCCTCTACTATGCTCCTCTACTGGGTGTCCTTTTCAACCACCCCCTCTTTTCCTCTCTTCATTTTCAGCTAGCTTCCTTATATATGTTGTTTTTCTCCCATTAGAATGTAAGTTTCTTCAGGGCAGGGGCTGTCTTTATTTATGCTTGAATTTAGCATAGGGCCTGGCACAAGTTAAACACTTAATAAATGCTGATTGACTTGTTTAGGAAGATCCTGGTGAGGATACTCCAACTAACAAAGCAGACCTACCATTTTCCCTCCACTTTATATTATTTCAAAAAGCTTCCTAAGTGGGAAAATATTTTATTATATTATTTGGAAAACTTTATTAATTATTATATTGGTTGAAACTAGCTTTATGTGGCTGGAGATTATTTAAACCCAGAATGTCATGCTTACCTCAGTGACTCTGCAGGAATACTGGAGATAAATGGAAGGAATGTTTTGGGTCCACCCAGGTCCTCAGTCCACCCAAAATATGTGTTTTGGGTTCAGTCAAGCTTGTGTTTTGGGATCCCCTCATGTTTTGGCTTTGCCAAATATGTGCAGGTCAACTTGCCTCTTGTCTTTATGACTTTGTTTGAACTCTATATAATGTACATCTCACAGAGATTGTATGAAAGGGAGTCACAACCTCTTCCAGCTCACTCTCCTCTGCCATACAATCTATTAAAATTCTTTCTAAGGTTTTTTCAGTTTGGGATTATTTTTCCCAATTAAAACCCATGACACTTAACAGGCTAAATGACTTATCCAAGCTTATAAGAGGAGGAAAAATGTCAGAAGTAGAACAAAGGTGTTGGCAAGCAGAAGTATGCTGGCACTATCTCTTGCTCAAAGAGCCCAGGAAAATGGCACTCAGCATGTAGTAGATGTTCTATAAATACTTATTAAAATGATTGCAATCACAAATGCCCATGAATAAACAATAATGGTTATGAATTTTCTATGTCTTGTATTTCTCAGCAGAAATCTAGACTAAATCAATGCCTCTGGGTACTGACACTTCTTCTCAAAGCTGTTGTTCATTATTCATTCTCAAAGAAGATCATTGATATCACAAGGGTAATGTCTTGACTTGCAATTGACTTGGATTTAAGTGGCAGGACTGTTCAAAGTCATCAGCCTCACTCTCTCCTCCAAATTCATCTAAGTTCAGTGGCAAGACAAAGTCAAGATGACTGGTCATGGCCTAGGATAGTGTGACTTTTCTAAATTAAGGTTTTTCTCAGGTTTGAGTTTCTCTGAGGCAACACTTATTCAGTGACTACCAAGCTCTTAATAAATGTTTTCACATTCATTCATTCCTATATCATATGTGTTATTATGTATTCTTTTATGACTGTTTGTTTCCTTCATTGAATTGCAAGTTTCTTGAGGGCAAATAATGTTTGTACATTTCCCTTTCATTTTCCTTGGGTAGAAGGCAGTGCTCTGCATATTGTGGTTGCTTAAATCTAATTACTCACTAACCAATCTTTCAAGTTTCCATTAGTCCTTCCAACAACTGGATGAATATATGAATCAATGTATTTGTTAATCATTTACTATGTGTTAGATGCAATATTGAGCACTGGAAATATAAACTGAAAAAGTAAGATGGTCTCTGCCCTCAAGGAGCTTATATTTTAATAGGAGATGACAACTCATACATGGGAATGCTGACCAGAAGGGGACATTTCAGTCAGGGAAGTCATAGGGATGATGAACTCAGTCTCCCCAGAGTGCTTCTAGACCTTTGTCCCAATGACTTTCTTTGCCTCTACACTCTCTTCCTCTGATTGGTAAGTTTATCTGTGAACCTTCATTTGAGGAAGCACCCAGTCCAAACCCAGTTCAGCCTATGACTCCCCAATACCTCCCCTCCTCCTGCTTTTCAGCTTGTACATGTTGTCTTTATTCATTAAAATGTAAGCTCCTTGAGGGAAGGGACAGTTTTTCTTTTTGTTTTCATTTCTCCTCTTAGTGTTTTAGCATGATGCATGATGACACATTGTAAGCAAAATGTTCTCTCTCTCTCTCTCTCTCTCTCTCTCTCTCTCTCTCTCTCTCTCTCTCTCTCTCTCGGCAGAGTCATAGAGCAATTGATTTATGTATCTCTTACAGGAAGAGGGTTGATTTGATCATTGTTCCCAAATTAGTGGTTTAAATAGCTCTTTTGGGGAGGGGTTTCTGGATCTCTGATGGTTTATTGTGTGGATATCTGAGAAACCTAGTATAGGGGTGTGGAGTGGACTTGGAATGGTGAACACTCTCCTATCAGAAGCCAAGAGTCCTAAAGTTGTCATGGAGTGCCAACCAGGAGGTGGAACAACCACCATAAGAGCAAAGTGTAAAAATGTCAGGAGAACAGAAGTAGCAACATGAGGTTATTGATTGTTATTATTAACAATTATATTTGGTCTTGTAGGAAAATACTTTATTATAGTATTAGGACAATCTTATTATACCTTTTGAATCTAGCTTTATGTGACTAGAGATTATTTAAACCCAGAATGTCAGTGACCTCAGTGACTCTCCAGTAACATTGGAGATGACTGCAAGGAATGTTTGGGTTCACCCATGTTCTACGTCTGTTTTGGGTCTACCCAAGCTTGTGTTTTGGCTTTGCCCAAATTTTATTGAATGTTTATGTTTACCCACTAATCTATATGTAGATATATAGAAATAAATAGATATGTGTATATGTGTGTGTGTATGTGTATGTGTATCTAAAGCAACCTTATCCAGAAACCTACCCTTTTCTGGAAACTGTCTAGCTTCATACATGAAGGTTAACCTACCTCTTATCCTTATAACCTTGTTTCAGTTCTGTATAATGTAAACTCACAGAGACTCAAAAAGAAGAAGCCATATCCATTTTCCAGCTCACTCTCCTCTGCCAAATGACTTAACAAAATTCTTTCTAAAATTTTTCAGGTTTTGGGGGAATGTTCTCTCCATGGACAGTCCTTCCATCCCCCAGTCTAGATCTGTTGCAAGTCTCTAATAGTTTGCCTTTATAGAAAACCTTTAAGGTCTTAAAACACTTTCCCTCATTACCCTGTGATTATGATGATGATGATACCCATTTTACTGATAAAAGAATTTAAGACTCAGAGAGGTTAGGTGACTTACCCGGATCATAAAGCCTAGTCAGTGGTAAATTGAATTGTAACCATGTCTTCTAATTCCAAGATTACATTTCCCACTTCACCATACTCTTCCTAACTTTTACCAAAGATAAGCCTGAAGGCCCATTCTTACCTGCATGGGCATGATAAAGAAATAAAGATGGGTAGGCTGTATTAGGAACCATCCTCAAAAACAAAGATTGCCCAAGGCAAGTGCTAAAGGCAGAAGAGACTCTACTTGGAAATTATTATCAAAGCCAGGAAATGGTACAGAAGAATCAAGGCAAAGAAGGGGGAAAAAAAGGAACACCTTTGGCCCCAATTCTTTATCATTACAGATCCCTCTCTCCCTCCCTCCCTCCCTCTCTCTCTCTCTCTCTCTCTCTCTCTCTCTCTCTCTCTCTCTCTCTCCCTCTCTCCCTTCCCACCCCCTCTCACACACACATACACACAAAGTATGTACTTACTTAAACTACTCAACCAAAAGGAAAAACATTTGCTACCCCCTTAAACATTGTATTTATATCTCTCTAGGTCTAGAATGCTAATATTTAAGGGAAAATAAATAGCGCAATTTGGAACACAATAAACGCTTGCTTATTATAAGAAAGTATTCATGGGACAACAAGTCACAATCTCCCCAATCCTCATTTGGACATGGATACAGGGCCTAGGAAGATTATATGCCTCTGGGATTCATAGTCGTAATCAGGTACCCTCTAGCCTTCAATATCCATATTCCAGGAAAGGTTCAATTCTTTTACATCTCCACAGAGATCCTTTAAAATTTTAATATTCTGTGATTCCTGTCCCAGCTTCCCTCAGTTCTTATCTGGAGCCTTGGGCACTTCTCTGTAGCACCAAATGACTAGATTCTACTTGAACACAAATTGTTAATACTCTGAATTTTCCTTTAGTTACATCTCATAATTAATTACCCAAACATAGGTTGAACAGTCGCTTCTTACTCACCCTCTATCCAATATTTCACAAGCTCTGACAATTTCCTCAAGCTAATGACTTACCAGAATCAAAGCTGCTGGAATCTGTATTCCACCCTTCCCTAGCAATGATCTAGTAGTTGCTGTCAGCCATCCCTTTGGACCAGCCACATTCTTCTCTTCTGCTCAGGTGCCAAGTCCCTCCATGACTTGGAAAGTTTTATACTCCTCCCTCTGCTTCTCATTGTCTACTCCTTCAGAACCTTTTCTTCATGTTTAGAGTTCTGGCAGGCCTGAGACTCATAAAACTTCATATTCCCCACTAAGATCTAGGGCCAAAGTCAACCTTATCCACAGGCAGAGTCACTACTGTAGTGATTGTAGAGTGATTCAAGGGGTCTCTTGTTAAAATGTCCTTATAACCTAAAATGGTCTCAGTAGATAGCCAAAGTATCTAGTCGCTTTTGTTTTAAGGGCTTTTTTTTTTTTACCTCCGATTCTTCAGTTAAAAGGCAACTATGTCTCTTGGTAGGGGTAACTCATTAGCACTCTTGATTTTAATGGCCAAGAAGAGTTTATAAAACTGAATAGAAACAGAAGCTAAGATAGGCATATTTTAATGGGAGGTAAGGTGGGTGAAGGAGTTTAACATGTTCAAGTGGAAGTCAAATGAGGAATGGAGCTGTCAGAGAACCCACGAGGGTCCTGGACTCCCCAAGGGAATTTAAAAATTTACATTTATATCATTCTTTAAGTTTTATAAAGCATTTTTCACATTCAAAATTCTCCAAAGTAAGCATTATTACCCCAACAGAATTTAGGGTTCTTAAAGACAGGAACTGAGAGGGTTTTTTGGTCTTTTGTCATCCTCAGGCAGGAAGAAAGAACAAGGATAAATTACAGTACAAGGAACTACTAACATCAATGATACCACAGACCTATCAACAGCATGGAAATATCAGTAACACTTAGCACAGAAGTTGTCAAATAGAAGAAATGGGGTACTGGACTTGTGATTTCATTGGTATAGAGAATTCTCAGATAAAGTCGCTCCTTTTCCTGCTGCAGGTTCCCACCACCTCTGTAACTTCTAGTTTAAAGAGTTGTCCAGGGCTTCTTAAACTGTGGGTCATGACCCCATGGGGTTGCAACCCACAGTTTAAGAAAGGCTAAAGGGTTTGCCAGTGGAAAACATTTAAGTCTTGATCTAGACCACTGAGAGGTTAAGTGACTTGCTCTAGGTCACCCAGACTTAAGAGGTAGAGTGTAAACCAATTCTTGGCTACAAGACTAGCCCTCTATTGACCATGCCATGATGCCTAGATGCACATGGCAGGCACATAATAGCTATTGGATTGAGCCCCTCTTTTATAGATGCCAACAAGAAATTATTAAACACTTCCTTTTTGCACTTTACTAAGGTCTGGAGATACAAATAGAATCAAAATGAAAGATAGTCCTTGCCCTGAAAGACTTTATATTCTAATTTGGGGTGGGGTAGAGTAAGATAATACACAAACAAAAGTTGAAAACCTGGGGTGGGGAGAGAAGGAGAGAGAAGGTCCCCATGAAAAGACAACGGTAGAGAGAAATATCGAAAATGTCAGGAATGATGTCTAGAGAGGAATGAAGGAAAGAATATGGCTGTCCTGGGCCAAGGGGGTGTGCCAATAAATATTTAGCAACCAGTTCTCCAAAAAGGCAGGGTACGCTTTTAAATTTAATCTCCATGATTAGCATTTTTTCTAACACTTTCTTAAGTCTAGACAATCAACAACATAATAAATGCAGTCCTGATTTATGGCAACTATAGTTGTTTGTCCTTTGTTTTCAAAGAGGATCAATGACATCAGAGGGTGATGTCCTCACTTGTGGGTGGATTGCACTTCAGTGGGGCACAAAGTTAGCAGCCTCACTCTAGAGCCTCCATAGTCATTGAAGTCCTATATCAAGACAATTGGTGATGGCATGAGATTCAATGGATGTTCTTGGTGTCTTGGATGTCTGACCAAGCTCTAAGCATTCCATAGCATCTGCTACAGTCACCTTCATGGCTACTGGAATAAATTGTTCTCATCTAGTCATTCTTTGGGGGAAGTCTTCACATGTTTGAGGTTGCCCATCTCCCTACCTCACTGAGGGGTTTGAGGCCTGGTGGTTACCCTCAGCCTGCCTCAGCCGATCTACCAGGATGGTTTAATATGGGTGTGTCTACTGTGTCATACTAAGCTTCTTGAAGGGAGAGCCAATATGGGCTGGCTTCACCATACCTGTGAGCCATTCCTCAAAAATGGAATTTCTGGGGCAATTTAACTAATCAGAGGAAGGGGCCTCAGTGGAGGAGAGATCTTCCAGTGCAAATAGGCTCCAAGAGAATGGAGGAGAAAGGAGTCAAGAGAATCAGAAGCAGAGCCTGAGAAGGAATGAGAGTGATGAGTACCATCATGATACTGGTTACATGATTTGTCTGCCATTTTGTTTATATTCCAGCCATCCCTCAGCCTGCTATTATACCTGTTGAACCAGAGTATTCTGGGAGATAGAACCCTCTTACCTCTGCAGCTCCTACCCTGGAGCAGACACTCTTCCTATTGGTGCATCACACAGCACACTCTACTCCAGGCATCTTCTGTCCACGTACCCCACCTGCTTGCATTTCCTACCCCTCCACCTCTAGGCCCTTCCAGATTTGCATCCATGATGATACTGGTTTCACTATTGCTATTGAAAATGGTATGCTACTCTATGTCCCCGTAACTCCCTATAACTATCTTAGTGACATCCCAAATGATAACATCCCTCTCAGGTCACCACTCTCCTTGGTGTGTTGTCTTCTCCTTATAGAATGTGAGTTCCTTAAGAGGGAGGGCAGATGCTGCTTTGTTCTTGCATTTTAATGCCTCAGTATCTTCCACAATGCTTGGAAGGAGCTTTTTATAACTTTTAAATTAGAACCCAAGTCTAATTGAACCCAAGTTCTGAATCCAAGTCTAATGCTAAAAGTGGTCCTCCTACTTCTAGAAAGCTGCATTTGGAGAGTAAAGATGATGGATTGCAAAGATGAGTAGTAAAGTAGTAAAGATGAGTAGTAAAGATGATAGACAGATGAATATGGATAAGTGGATGAATGGATAGATGATAGTCAGTTGGATAGATGGATAGATAGATTAATAAATAAATGGGTGGATGGATGGATAGAGTTGATAGACAAATATAGTTAGATAGAATGGATAGATGGATAGATTATAGATAGATGATAGATGAATATATAGGGTTAGATAGATGGATGAATAGATTAATAAATAAATGAATGGATGCACAGAGATGATAGACAAATATAGTTAGAAATGGATAGATGGATAGATTGTAGATCAATGATATATCTATAGATAGAAAGGAAGATAGATATATAGAAAGATGATAGATAGATAGATAGATAGATAGATAGATAGATAGATAGATAGATAGATAGATAGAATGGCAGAACATTTGTCAAGTACTTACTTTGTGTCAGGCACTGTTGTAGTCACTGGAGATTCAAAAAGAAAAAGGAATACCGTCCCCACTTTCATAGCACCTACATTTTAGTGGAAGAAGACCAGACAAAAAGGGGGGCCATAAGGGAAGACAGATGTCACTAGACTGCTATGGTAGCAGAGTCAGGGTGTAGAGATAGTTGAGAAGAGATGTGGAGGGCCTGGTTCTTGCCAAGAGGAGGTAAAATTCACCTATGGAAGCCTAACATTCCAGCACCTGGCCAAGGCTCTGATGGAGTTTGAGATGTGAAGGGCAGCAACAGCGCAATTGTGGAGATGACCCAGGAACCCCCTCCTCTTTGAACTCCCGCTTCAGTCTTAGCTGACCAGAACTTTAGAAATTTTCCAGTTTGCCATGTCTTGGTGGGTTCCCCCAAGATATGAAGCTCTCAGACCACCTAGCTTCATCACTCATAGACACTCATAGAAAAAACAGCCTCCTGGTCAACATTTTGAAAGCCAAAGCTCTATTTTGAAAAATGCACCTATACAGGTATTACTTCATCTGATTCTGCCAAGAAAATTGAAGGAGAGACGTAAGAGAATAAGCATTTCAGGTGAGATACACAAGTGGATGACTAAGCACACTGGATTCTAATAACTCAGAGAGCTTTCCTTAAAGGTGTAGATCTGCTGTTGGTGGAGTTATGAACTGATCTGACCATTCTAAAGAGCAATTTGGAACTATGGCCAAGGGGCTATAAAAGTATGCATACCCTTTGACACAGCACACCACTGCTAGGTCTATATCCCAAAGACATTCAAAAAGGGAAATGAACCTATTTGTACAAAAATATTTATAGCAACACTTTTTTGTGGTGGCTAAGAACTGGAAATCGAAGGGATGCTCATCAATTGGGGAGTGACTAAAAAAATGTTGGTATATGATTGTAATGGAATATTATTGTGCTATAAGAAATGACAAGCAGGATGATTTCAGAAAAGCCTAGAAAGACTCACATGAACTGATGCATAGTGAAGTGAACAGAACCAGTAGAACATTATATGCAGTAACAGCAATATTGTTCAATGAAGAACTGTGAATGACTTAGCTATTCTCAGCAATACAATGAACCAAAAGACAATCCCAAAGGACTCATGATGAAACATACTATCCACTCTAGAGAAAGAACTGATATTTATTGAATACAGCCTGAAGTATGCTATTTTTCACTTTCTTTCATTTTTTTTCTTTTATTTGAGTCTTCTTATACAAAATGACTAATATGGGAATGTTTACATAATTGCACATGTATAGTATATTTCAGATTGTTTATAGATTGCTCAGGGAGGAAGGAAAGAAGGCTAGAACTTAAATAAAAATGTTAAAAATTGGGGAAAAAACATGTCATGTAGGCTACCTAAAATAAAACATATTTAAACTCCCCCCAAAATAAAGAAAAAATAAATTCCAGCTGCTTCAAAAAAAAGTGCACCTTTAGGTAATCTCATTAGGCAAGAATGTGCTCTGTAATCTATCAGCATACTCTTTTCTTGGAAAGCTGGATTTGTTTTACGTTGTAGTGTAAAGAACATTGGGCATCCTTGGTTCTAGTGGGGGCTTGTCTACTTACTGGTGGTTTTAATAGGTCACTTAACCAGAAGCTCACTTTTCTCATTGAAGAAAAAAAAAAGAACAACATCACCTTCTTTACCTTTGTTGTATTGTTCAAATGAAGGAATGAATATAAAAGTGCTTTGTTAACTTTGGGGATGCAACTACTAGTAAACAACTTAATCCCAGTCCCAAAAGCCTATATTCTCAAAGCTAAAGTCCACAGGTCTACTAGAATTAGGAAGCTACAAAAGTGAGGGTGAGGTGAGGATATGTGCAATCAACTGATAAGCATTTGCTAAGGTATGTACCGAGGATATGAAGACAAAAATGAAATAGTCCCTGACCTCAGGATGAGAAAGCATTTATGAAGGTACATTTGTATATACATAATATACATACTTTTATATATACGCACATGTATATGTGTGTGTATATATATATATATGTGTGTGAAGTACCTACAAAATAAATACAAAGGAAATGGATTTGAGTTTTAAAAAGCAAGTGGGTGGAGAAATGAGGGTAAAGGCAGGCCTACAAGGATCCACAGCATGGCCATCTGAAGAGCTGGATTCAAGGTTTTACTCAGACTCTTACTCCCTGTGTAACCTGGGGCAAGTCACTTGATTTCTCTATACCCCAAATTTCGTGTCACTAAAACTGAAATGGGGGACAGGTCAACTAGGTGGCGAAGTGGATAGAGCGCCAGGTTCATCTTCTTGAGTTCAAATCTGTCCTCAGACACTTCCTATCTGTGTGACCCTGGGCAATTCACTTAACCCTGTTTGCCTCAGTTTTCTCATCTGTAAAATGAACTGGGGAAGGAAATGGCAAACCACTTCAGTTTCTCTGCTAAGAAATGGAGTCAGGAAGTATCAGATATAACTGAAAGGACTGAATAAACACCACCACCACCACCACAAGAAACTGGAATAATAATAAAAGAACCTACCCTCACAAAGTAGTCTAGGAGGATCAAATGAGAGAAAATGGGTCGTGTTTTGCAAACCTCAAAGTGCTTGTAAATGTCAGTAATTATCACTGCAAAAAATCAGCTACCAAGACGTAGAGCTGAATGCACTAAAGGTTAACCCCAATCTTTGGTTCCCCCCAGCAAGCAGAAATGTTTTGGGCCATCTGTTATGATCAGAGTTGGTATGAAAACGGCAGCCATCACAAACACACGCACACACACGCGCACGCACACACAATCACCAAACACCATCATATGTATTGCCAAGCAGCCGGGAGCTAACACTAAATTCCTTACTGTGGCTTTCTCCTGAAACCAGTGCCTTGATATGGCCCCGGATAAGGCGGGCCTCCCTGCCCAGCTATAGACCTAAATAAATAAATAAAGTCAGCTCCCCAGACTGCTGGAGCGCCACTCGCTGTGTCTTGTTCCCTTCCTCGGAGCTCACGTATTAAGCACTGTGAGTCAGCACACTCAACCACAATTGTAAACTTGGATAGGATTTCCTTGAACCAGCTACAGCCTTCTGCACGTATTTGCCCTCATGACTCAGGGTGCTTATCAGTCAAATGAAACTCCGGTCGGTGTCCAGGGGCCCCTTCCTCAATATTACTGATCTCTCTCCTTTAGCATCATCCACTTGGGATGCTGAGGAAGAAGTGGGAGAAAGGGGAAGTTTTGTACTCCGCAGCCTCACACCTCCACCTCTACCCCTTTACCCCCACCCCACCCACCCCCATCCCCACCCCCACCCCAACTGCGGTCTTCCTCACTCCCCCTACTGCATCAATTCCTTCAGGGTTGGGAATTTGAATGGCTAAAGGAATTTAGCAAATGCAGGCCTTCCACAGTGGGAGGATTAGGAATCATCTGGGTTTGCTGCATGCATTTTAAGAGTAGGGTTCCCCAACACTCATTCCTCGACTGCCTCCCGGGGGCGTTGGCTCAATCCCATGCCTTCCCCAGCCACTGCACACCACGGGCAACAGTACTAGCATCTCGCACCTTTAAAAAAAAAATACCAAGTGTTCCTTTCAGAAAGGGAATTTGAGCTCCCGCTAGTCATCTTGTTTTCGTGCCACCACCACAGCCTTTCTTCCTTGCACGTTCATTTTTTAGCATAACATGGGCGTCTCTCCAAAATGTCAGTGATGAATGGGAGGGAGGAGGAGGAAGGTATCAGACACAGCGGAAACTTTAAGCACATGAAAGCTTGTAGAGAGCCAATCTAACAACAATGCCAAGCCCCCCAAATCCGTTACCAACCAAGTCTGGGGACCAGGGAAGCCTTGCAGGCAGGGATAGCCACCGTTTCCTCAAATCTGCACCTGTTTAGTTTACAAAACCAATTTTGTAAAAGGAAGTTGCCTACGTGCCTGAACGCGGAGGTAGAGAATTAGAAAGGCTTCTTTTCTAAACATGTAAGCCCAACAATATCCTTTGTCTAGTTTGAGACCTACAGGGCTGCTGAGCTCGTTCTCTGATGCACAAATTAGCAACTTATTTATTTTCTGTTAAAAAAAAAAAGCTTCCCTAATACTCATTCCTAGGCTAAAAATATGCTATGGAGGGGATAGGATTTCCTTTGGAGATAAAGGATGCTTATGTGTCAGATTATTTTTTCTTCTATGTGCAAGAGACTAGAGAATAGAATGAGTGGAAAGTAAGGGGGAGGGGAACAAGGGTTTTATTAAGCACTTACTATTTATTTGTCTGGCACTGTACTTAAACACTTTATAATAAATCTTATTTGATCCTTACAAACTCCTGTGATAGAAATGCTATTGTCCCCAATTTAGAGTTGAGGGAAGAGAGACAAACAGAGGTTAAGTGATTTGCCCAAGGTCACATAGCAAGTAAGTGTCTGAGGTTGAATTTGAACTCAAGTCTTCTATACTCCATGCCCAGTGCTCTATCTGCTGCCACCTAGCTGGATCAAGGTGGGCAGGTGATGGTGAGAAAGGGAAAAGACAGACACCCTGAGGTGGAAGGGGATCAAATGAAAAAGACCTGGCAAATCTAAAAGTGCTGTATAAATGTGAGCCCTGCTCACCATAGACAGAAATACTTCTCTTTGACTACTGAGTTAGGTAAATGAGAAATGAGGAATTTCACTGGCTAAGTTAGACTGACTGATACTATCTATATGTGTCATCTTGGGTTGGTTTTGGTTTCTTGAAAAGACTCATAGGATAAAAGATCTAGAGTTGGAAGGAACATTCATTTTACAAGAGTAAATGAAGGAATGGCTGAATGAAAGTAGGGAGTAATTGGTAATGAGTGGGGATTAATCCATAAATTTTGCCATATAAAGATAAAACACATGAATAAATCTTCCTTAAAAATAAGCAAAATGAACAAATGAAAAATATTTGGTAAGTGATTACTGTATGTCAGACACTGAAGTATTAGGAACACAAATGCAAAACTGTTAAGTGCCTGTCTTCAGGTAGCTTGTATTCTGATGGGGGAAGGAATATATATATCAGGGAGGGGTGTTTTGGTTTGTGAAATCACATGAATGGTTAAGTTGAGCTGCAGAGAAGTAGTTTGGGATGCTCTGTTCAGTAGCAATGGCAGTATTGATCGGATTATGGTTCTATAACTGAAAAGATGGCTTGAGGTGGGGAAGATGTGTGGTTTCTGGACATATGACAAGGAGATGACTGGAGTGGAATATAGGTGGACTAAGGTTTTTGACTGACTAAAGCAATCTAACAATGGAACTCATTTCCTTTTTAGCTCATTTGCTGTAGAGAGCAGAGCCTGGTTGGTTTGCCCTAGGGGAACCCACACCTCCCCGCTAACAACTCAGCATCCCTGCATACAGGGAAGGAAGTCGAAGGCTTCAGCACATAGGAAGCACTATCCAGGGGTGAGGAACCTGTAGCTCTGAGGCCACATGTGGCCCTCTAGGTCCTCAGGTGCAGCCCTTTGACTGAATCCAAACTTCACAGAACAAATTCCCTTAATAAAAGGATTTGTTCTGTAAAACTTGGACTCAATCAAAAGGCTGAATCTGAGGACCTAGAAGGCCAGATGTGGACTCTCAGGCCACAGATTCCCCACCCCTGTGGTATACTGTACTGAACTCCTTTACAATTTTTAGTTTCTTTTTTTTTCTTTTTAGAGGGCAGTTGGGGTTAAGTGACTTACCCAAGGTCACACAGCTAGTTTTTGGGTTAAGTGTCTGAGGCCAAATTTGAACTCGGGTCCTCCTGACTCCAGGGCCAGTGTTCTATTCACTGTGCCACCTAGCTGCCCCTAATTTTTAGTTTCTTTAAAAGAACATGGATGTAGTGTCAAGAGGTCCTAGGTTCATATCCATTTTCTGACACCAGCTATGTGATCCTGAGCAAATCACTCCCTTTCTCTAGGCTTTATTTTTCTCATCTGTAAAATGGGGATAATAACAGCAGTCAGTCAATACACATTTATTAAGGACCTACTACGTGTCAGACACTATACAAGTGCTAACACTTTCACCGGGTTATTAGGAGGATCAGATGTGAGAATGCATGTTGTGTTTGGCAAACCTTAAAATCCTATGTAAATATTAGTCATTATTAGTCACTCACGAACAGAGAATTGTCTTTCACAGGAATAAAGACCACCCAGTGGCTTTTAGTTCTTGTCAGTGGGTGTCCAGGGTCGGTGGTTGTCTAAAGCTCTGACTCTTCCTCTGCAAGGCTAGCCTGATGCCTCCACTTACAGGGAAATGCCACATTTTTTTTTACTTGCTTTTGATGACAGTTAAAACCCACAAGGCATGGGAATAAAATGAGTCTGGTTTGGTATGAGGCAAGCAACTGTTTTAGCCCTGTCCCCACAGGGAAGCAGCAGGGCTCCAAGCTGCTATCAGTATGCACAGGATGCATAGATTGTAAAACTGAAGAACCAGAAGCCCAGGGTACTACCCAGCAGAGGATTTAGAATATCCTGATGGCAGTGGGACATGGGCTGGAATTTTTAAACTTAATATTCTTTTTTATTATGAACTTTAGCTTCAACAAACAGTTCAACCAAGAAAAAGGGGGGGAAAGGAGTATTGTATATGAATCTAGAAACAAATGTACAGCTTTTTAATCAATTAGCATTTATTAAATGACTTCTATGTGCTAAACACTATGCTAAGTAGTGAGTCTACAAAGGCTAAAATGAAATAAATAGAATTTGCCCTCAAGGAGATTATGGCCTATTTGACATCTGGGGATAGGAGTCGGGGATGGATGAAACAGTATGGGTGGTTGTTGTCCTTCGTTCTGAAGAGGACCGAAATGACATCACTATGCTAAAGTCAAGTTTGAATGTGTCTGACTGTGGCTGATTAGACCAATGCGAGCTCGGAATGCTCTGCCACAGGTCAGGCACAAATAGTCTGCATGAACATTTGGGGTGGATTCTTCAAATTTGCACACCCTGCATTTCCTTTGAGCTGTTTCAATTCTGCTTTGCTCATAGGGCACAGCCCCTTCTCTTATGTGGGCATGCCATGCTGAGCAGTCCAGTGCCAGTGTCTCCCATGTCACACAATCATTTCCAAAGTTCTTGAGAGAGACCTTAAGCATGTGCTTGTATCTCTTCTTCTGACCACCATGTGAACGCTTGCCCTGTGTGAGTTCTCCATAAAATAGTCTTTTTGGCAAGTGTACATTTTGCGTTTGTACAACACAGCCAGGCCTTAGGAGTTGTGCTCTCTTAAGCAGAGTTTGATTTAGTTAGAGTAAGGACCTTAGTGTCTGGTAGGTACCTTATTCTGCCGGGTGATCTTCAGAATCTTCCTAAGACAATTCAAATGGAAACGATTCACTTTCCTGGCATGGCACTGGTGGACTGTCCAGGTTTC
This sequence comes from Pseudocheirus occidentalis, assembly GCA_028646575.1. Lineage (NCBI taxonomy): Eukaryota > Metazoa > Chordata > Mammalia > Diprotodontia > Pseudocheiridae > Pseudocheirus > Pseudocheirus occidentalis. Next base: position 158,552,324 of record CM053598.1, on the reverse strand, counting down.
ACAGGCATACAACAATGAGGTCAGCATAACAGCTCTGTAGACCTTCAGTCTGGTAGTCAGTCTAATACCTCTTCTCTCCCATACTTTCCTTTGGAGCCTCCCCAAACCTGAGCTAGCTGAGTACACACTAGACTTAAACAGGTAGCGACAAAATCTCCTGGTTTGTATCTCCATCAAAACCTCTTTCTCTTTTCTCTTTTCTTCTATGTATTTTAAAAATGTTTTGTTACTTCTCTCTGTGTTACTGTCTCTGTTACTCTCTGTCTCTGTTTCTCTTCTGCAACTCTATCATTACCTACTAACCTACCCTCCTTTTTTTATAGGTGATACAAGTTCCTCTTTTAACAAAAGAGGCATATATAAACAAGGGGCAGTGGATAGAACACTGGACCTAGAGTCAGGATAGGCCCAAATTCAAATCCAGCCTCAGACACTTGCTATTTGTGTGACCATGGACAAGTCACTTAACCCTGTTTGCCTCAGTTTCCTCATCTATAAAATGAGAAGGAGAAGGGAATGATAAACGACTCCGGTATCTTTGCCAAGAAAACCCCAAATGAGGTCACAGAAAGTTGAACATGACTAAAAAACAACAAAAAAATATCCAAACAAAACAAATCAACACCTTTGTCCTGTCTGAAAATGTATTTCTCATTCAGCATTTATGATATTGGAGCTGTTTTTTTTCCAGGAGAAATGATGATTTATGCTGAAGAAACATTCTGCTTAGTATTCTTTAGTAGTCTTCAGGCATAAATTATTTTTGTTGTTGAGCTAGTGGGAGAGGGCTCTATAGTTTGCAAAGGGAATATTTTTAAAATAAAATTTTATTGATATATTTGGTTTTTACATCTTTGAAATTCCCTGATATATCCCTTCTCACTCTCCTTCCCAGAGAGCCATCTCTTATAAAAAAGAATAAAAAAAAGAAGGGAGAAAATACACCAGTTCAGCAAGATTAATCTGCACATCAAAAAAAGTCTGCCATTATATGTGGTGATTGTACCGTAGCCCTCCGCTTCAAGTCTTGGATAGTTTTATAACATTTCATTTTAATTATTTTGCTCATGTTCTTTTCACTTACATTGTTTTAGTCATTGTGTATATTGATTTCCAGAGGCTGCTTGCTTCAATTTCTATAAGGAGAATTCAAAAGAAATATTAAAAGATCTTAGGCCTCCCAGGAAATGGGTAGATGATCTATGAACACAGATGTCCTGGAGCCAGCTCCAACTGGCTTGTAGGTACTAGTTATTAAGTTTTCAGTGTGAAGATTTACACTTTAGAAATTGGAAATTGGCTCTAAATCAGGGCTTGATTTTTTTTGTTTTGATTATCTAGATATAAACAAGTATTCATGTAGATTAAATTTAAAAGTTTGTGTGCACAATTTTTTTTTCTTGGGAGTCCCGTTGTTAAATGTTTACCAGTCCACCTCTGTATTGACTTATAAACATGTTTGAGCTCAGGAGGAGTGCAGTAAAAGATTCAGAGAAAGAGTCTTCAATAGACTAGAGGCCCAGAGAATGAAGTCTAATAATAATAATAATAACAGCAATAACCAGCATTTAAATCATGCTTTAAGAGTTGCAAGATGCTTTACATCCATTATATTATTTGAGACTTACAACACCTCTATCTATAATGGATTTATGGAAGAGCATAGACAAGGATCACATGGGATAAGAAGGTGTGGACATATTTCCATGTATTTTCCAGGAAAAAGTGTCCATATCATTGGAATCGACTATTGGTTGGTTCTTAACTCCCAAGACCAACTGTAAAATGGGCAGAGCTTGTCCTGGTATCTTTTCATATTCTTACACACAGGCTCCTTTCCTGCTTCTGGAATCATTTTCTGTTTATCTTTGGTTCCATGGAACATTCTCACTCTAATATCGCCTAAAGAGTGAGTCACAAACAAGATAATATGCTTAGGAATTGGCTCTCCCAAGGGTGTTTGCAAGTTGAAGTGAGATTCATGAATACCAAAAAATCTTTAAGATTCCTAAGGAGCGAAGAATGGTAGATTTAAAACCAGGAGGCTTCCTTGATTGGCTCCTCCTTAAATGATGCCATAGATAAAGATGTAGAGATAGAGATAGATAGATAGATAGATAGATAGATAGATAGATATAGACAGATAGATGGATGGATAGATAGATAGATGATAGATAGATGATGGATAGATAGATGAATAGATGGTTAGATATGTAAAGGTATAGGTACAAATATAGATTATATGTATAAGTATAGACATTGGTAGAGATTACATGTGTAGGCATAGATATTATAGATATAGGTACAAATATAGATTACATGTATAGGTAAAGGTATAGGTATCAGTAGAGATTACATGTATAGGTATAGACATCATAGTTATAGATATAGATTATATGTATAGGTACACGTGCAGGTATCGGATTACATGGATAGGTAGGGATAGATTTTATATATAGTATGTTGGTTGAGTTGTTTCAGTCATGTCTGACTCTTTGTGACCTCATTTTGATTTCAGAAAGCTCTAAGAGTGCAAAAAAAAAAATTTGATCATGATGTACTTTGCAATTGAATTGTTCACAGGACCACAGGGACAAAGAAGTTTTTCACCTATACTATTGGCATACCATCCCCAGAAAGGTAGTATTTATAGTAGGATTGGAGTCATGAAGACCCAGATTCAAATTCTGTCTCAGTTACTTCCTAGTTCTCTGACCATTTAAGCTTTCTGAGTCTGAGAATCCTCAGCTGTAAGAGGAGGCAGTTAGATTTGACCTCACAGGACCCTTCCAAACTTAAATCTTTAATCCTATGATCTCCATTGTTCATTTTGTATGAAATGGTATGATTCCCTTAGAATCTGTACATTTGCATTTGGTTCCAGGAGGGAAGTCACATCTGGGTGTCCTTGGGTTAATGAGATCCCTTTCATGGGAGTACTAGTCTCTGTCTATCTTTGGGTAGTGAGAAGGACACAGGAAACTAGTCTGGACTGGTCCACACTGATGAAACCTGGCTCCAAATAAGGCCATATTGGCTTTTGAATGACAGAGTAATGCTGAGTTGAACCCTACTGCTATCATTTGACAACCAGAGAAGAAATAAAGGATATTCACATAAAACTGCCCTGAAGTGCTCCATTCTTGTGCCTCTAGGATGGGTTGCTAGGTTATTATTTAGTCCTAAGACAGGGAAGAAAAGTTGGTGTTACTTCTGTTTTATAAATTAGGGAATGAAGGCTTGGAGAATTTAAGCGATTAACAGGATTATAAAACATAGGATCATAGGCTTAGAGCTGGAAGAGCCCTTGGAGACCATCTGGTCCAAACCTGTCATTTTAGAGATGAAGAAATTGAGGCCCTCACTGGTAAAACAATTTACCCAAAGACAGTAAGTCATTAGAATAATAAATAATGTCACCTAAGTCTTGGGACTCAATGGAATAATGAGTAATGTAACCTTTTGGGACTCTTTATCAATAAATTAGCAAATATTTATTGAACACCAAATACATTGCTTTTCAACCCAGTCACAGTTTGCTATCAATGTGAGAAAAGCTAACATTTAGTGTTAGTATTTGGAGTTACCTCTTATTCCATGGCCATACATAACTTCCCTGAAGAGAGGCAGTATGGTACATTAGAAGGGAAACTGCATTTGGAATCAGAAGGCGTGGCTTTGAATTCTCATTCTGCCACTTAGAATCTGTGTGATGTTGGACAAGTCCCTAAGTTTCTCTGTTCCTCCTTCCCTCACATGTTAAATAAGGAGATTGTTCTAGATGGCGTCTAAAGTCCCTTTGAGCTCTTATCTCTGATCCTATCCGGTAGCCAGGAATCTGTGGTAGTGACAGACTGAAGTGTCCTTATCTTGGAGATCTGAGACTATTTGCTGAAATGAGGGTTCTCTAGTAGTTTTAGGTCTGGGAAGAATTGAGGGAGAAATCATGTCTTTTTTTGCATGGTATTCCATTGTGTTCCCATTCGTCAGCAGCCCAGACCATCCATTTATGAACAACCGTAAGCTCCAACCTCCAGATGGAAGGATTTTCAATTAAAGATTCAAATTGGCACCAGTCCCTTCTGATGGAGGCCAAATGAGCTTTCGATAAAGTGGAACGCACTAAGAATTCACTGTTTCTCCTCTGATTGCCTGTTTCTCCCTGGCATGCATAAATAAAAGTCTGAGGGGTTTTGAACGGGGCCTGCATTGAAAACTTGAGATTCAAACTTGGCTCCCAGCTGCTTCTATTAAAAAAAAAAAAACAACGGGCTGCACTGGATGTCATTCAGTCAAGCTTGCCCTGAGGATGGTAAATAGTCACCACTGGAGTTGAAGGACGTGCAGAATGTCAGGGTAACATAACCAAGTGTTGTATTAAAGAAGCCTATGTGGTGACTAATAATGGACGACCTGGGGTGTGGCTGTCAGGAGAGAAATCACCTCCCCACGGTGCCGACGTGAGACACGGGAAAATATCTTCTGTCTCCCAGGGTGTGTTTATTCAGTCAGAATGAATCCAACTCCAGTTATCACACTCTTGTTTTTGCAAGCTCTCCATGTTTGCTCAAGAAGGGGGTGCTCTTGCTGGGATGCTGACTGGCTGAACAACCTAGTCTCAGATCTATTAAGCCAGCATCACGTTCGGCACTCAAACAGAGTACTCCTTCTCCCCCAGTGCCAGTCCTGGGGATGGCAGGAAGTTTTCCCGAGGTATCCACAGCTGCAAACACTTAGCACCTCCCCACCTCACCCCCATTTAGAAAGAAAAAGAAAGAAGAAAAAGAAAGGAAAAGAAAAGAAAAGATTCAGTGATGTGTATTTTTTTTTCCTAACATATTTTGATGCAATGAGGCCAGAGGCAGAGAGGCCCAGGGCTCAGAACTTAGCATAAATTGTCTTCTCTGAAGGTTGTGGTGAAACACTAGCTCTCCTGATACCAAAAGGGCTCTGTGGGAGAGAGAGAGTAACTCAATGTAAAATATCCCTATTAAACCCTCCTTTCCTAAACTTTGACTTTAGCTCTCCAGTCATTGCATGGGTTTCCAAATGACCATATACCTGAGGGAGCACATGAAAAACATCCTTGTGTGATTTTGGACAAGGCATTTAACCTCTATGGGATTTTCTTCATCTATAAAATGAAAGGGTTGGATTAGGAGGCCTGGTAGCTCCACATTAATCAATCAATCAATCTACAAGCCTTTATCAGGTGTAATGGGGGCCTGATTGAGGAGAGTTTGATCCTTAGAGCATTCTGGGTATCCTGCTTGATAGTCTCCCTCTTGGAAAGTCCTGGGAAGCCTGCTTCTAGAAAGGCCTGATGATATGTATGGAAAAGGCCCCACTCCCCAATTCAGAGCATGACCAAGTATGCTGACTGTTCCATATCCTTTTACCCTGTGAAGAAGAGGAGCTTTTCAACCAGCTGCTGAACCAGAACTGAGAATGTGTTCAAAAGACTGTAAAAGTAGCCAAGGTGGTTTCTCTTTCTGGTTGGGCTGTGTTTGAGTGAGGAGTACTGTAAACCTCCAGGTGGGGAAAGAGACCTTGCAACATTTAAAAGTCTGAAATCATGAAGCACCGGAGGTCCAGGACCCAGCATATAGGCAAGTGTTTTCAGACTACCAGTACTACTCCAGGAGTGAGTGGGACCTATTCCAGTAGTAGATTTATTAGTCAAGATCTTGGGTCCTAGGGTCACCAGTAGCACAGTGGATAGAACACTGACCCTGGAGTTAGGAGGATCTGACTTAAAATCTGGCCTCAGACATTTACTAGCTGTGTGACCTTGAGTAAGTCACTTAATCCCTATTGCCTAAAATAAAGTTAAAATATATATATATATAAAAATATATAGTGTGTGTCTCTGTGAGTATATACATGTGTATGTATATATGTGTGTGTATGTGTATATATATATACATATATATACATACACATACATACATACATTATTATGGAGAGTGAGAAAGACAGAGACAGAGAGAGAGAGACTGAGAAAGAAATGCTTTGTAGGAACTGCTTTAAGTTGGGGTCCACTCTCCCCAGAGACCAAAGAAGTAGCCTAGGGTAAAATAAAAGCCCAGATGTTGGGAATGGGGTGGGAAGGGAGACAGTGCAGAAAATATTTGTATCTCAATAAATATCTTTTTGTAAGAACTGGTTGAATCACTAAACTGATATTGAGATGAATCCATTGAAATGAGACCATGAACCAATAGCACTAGAAAAAATATGCCAAACACTTCAAGGTTCCCCTGAGATCTTGGAAGAGTAATGCAGACTTGCTCTGGCGGACTGATTCATCAATGTGAGTGTGAGTTAGGATATGGATTCTCAGAATTATAAAGGCTACATCAGTGACCACTGTGTGCAAGGATCTATAATCCTATGACCCTTCTCTCCCATTTTCCTACCCCCCACTCTGCTCCACACCATGAAAAAGAATCACAGTGGAATCTGAGACAAGAAGCAAAACCGACAGCTACAGACAGTTGAGCCTCAGCAGTGAATTACACTTCTATTGGCTAAGAGTAAAGAATGGTATCTCATCTGGTGCTTTTTTTTATTTTATTTTTTATTTTTTTAATTTTTTTTGCTTTTTGGAGGGCAGTTGGGGGTTAAGTGACTTGCCCAAGGTCACACGGCTAGTTTTTGTGTTAAGTGTCTGAGACCGGATTTGAACTCAGGTCCTCCTGACTCCAGGGCCGGTGCTCTATTCACTGCGCCACCTAGCCGCCCCTCATCTGGTGCTTTGATGAAAATTCAGGCATTCTAAAACATGAGTTATAACATCCAGGATAACCAAGTAGCTCTTGCATCACACCTAATTCTTATAATATTCACCTAACCCACCTCTTTCCTTGCTAATCTCTCCATATTCTTGATTCTACTTCTCATTTATAAGACCCTTGTAGAATGATTCCCATTCTTCTCTTTTTAGGATGTTGTAGTTTGTTGACTCAGCTTTTTACTCCCACCATTGCTTTGTCTCCTCCTTATTTGATTTATATTTTAGACGCCTACACAGCTAGGTGGCACAGTGGATAAAGTACTGGGCCTGGATTCAGGAAGACTAATATTCCTGAGTTCAAATCTGGCTCATACACTTCCTAGTTGTGTGACTCTAGACCAGTCACTTAACCCTGTTTGCCTCAGTTTCCTCATCTATAAAATAAGTTGGAGAAGAAAAGGGAAAACCATCCCAATATCTTTGGCAAGAAAACCCCAGGGGACGGCTAGGTGGCACAGTGAATAAAGCACTGGCCCTGGAGTCAGGAGGACCTGGATTCAGATTCAGTTCTCAAACACGTAACACAAAAAAAACTAGCCATGAGACCTTGGGCAAGTCATTTAACCACAATTGCCCTGCCTTTCCTTCAAAAAGCAAAAAACAAATAGGGTCATGAAGAGTTGGACATGACCGAAAAATGACCGAACAATAACACACACTTGTCTACTTGTCCTACTGTTATGTCCCAGTATCCTGGGACTTCATCCATATGAAGACTTTCATCTGCTCAATTCAACTGAAATAAACCCTCAAGAAGGTTATATTTTACTTATACTAATCAATAATAAAGATCTAAGGAATATGGTCTAAGCAAGAGACTCCTGTGGCCCAGACTAAGTGTCCAGGGAGACAAAGAACATTTGTAATGAGCCCTGACTATTACAATTCATGTCTACCATGCCTCAATAATTTCTTACCTAGCAAATGAAAACCATCAGATATTATAGCTGGCTTTTATTGTCAACCCAGGAGACGCTGAATGGGCCACAGAAAAACCCTGGCACTCTGAGGCATTAGGAAGTCTGAGACTGTTGGTATGGCTCTGGGCTGCTGTGACCTTCCTGAACCTCAGCTGGTCCCAAAGACCTGGTGAAGCCACAGAACAAAGGGAAGGAGAGTCAGTTCATTAAAATCTCACGAAACACTAAGTGAAAGCAATCCATGATCCTGCTTTGCTACAACAGACGTCAAGAAGTTGTTGGACAATATGGACTCTACAATTTAGCTACTACCTAAGTGACCTTAGCGAAAGTCCCTTAACCATTCTAGGCCTCAGTTTCCTTGCCTATAAAATGAGGGAACTGAAATTGGTGATCTTTCAAGTCCCTGCCAGGCCTAACCCTATGATCCAGAGGCTTTTCATCAGATAGACTAATTATTCTCCAGGTGGAGACTTCAGGGAAGTAACAAGAAGTGACACAAATGGAAATTCAATCAAATTAAATCCAGCAAGCGTTGATTAAGCAGGCAGTCATCTGATAAGCCGGGCACGTGCCAAGCAAAAGAGAGCTCCTGCCCTCTAAGGAGCTTATAATCTAACAGGAGAGACACATCACCAGCTATAATCCAAGTACTATAATATCTGTAGATACAAAGACAGGAAGGCTTTCCCAAACCCTCTTAATTTTACCTCCTCTTCTCATTATCTTCTATTTTCCCTTGTATATAGTTTGTACATATTTGTTTATTGTCTCCGCTATTCAATTGTAAGCTCCTCCAAGAGCAGGATCTGCCTGCTTTCATTGTTTTCCCATTGCTTAGCACAGGGTCTGGAAACATTTTTGTTGTTGCTTAGCTGTTTTCAATGGAGTCCAACTCTTTGTGACCCCTTTTCTGGTTTTCTTGGCAAAGATCCTGGAGTAGTTTGCCATTTCCTTCATCAGCTCATTTTACAGATGAGGAAACTTTGGCAAACAAGGTGAGGTGACTTGTCCAGGGTCACACAGCTAGAAGTGTCTGAGGCCACATTTGAATTCATGAAGATGAGTCATCCTGACTCCAGGCCTGGCATCTCCCCACTGTACTGTCTAACTGCCCCATCACCTTTGCTGAGGGAAAGTCTTTTCTGGTTAAGGGAGAAGTCCATTTTACATATGTAGTAGCATAAATATAGAGAAACACTCTATTAATAAATATAGAGTATACTATATGTAAAAATGTATATAATATAATATAATATAACATAAAAACTCTAACATAAATAATAAGCTTTGACCTTATAATGGTAAGATTTGTACTCAGAGGACAAGCCTTCCTGACTTCAGGCCTGGTACTCTATCCACCACACTGGCAAGCTGCCCTGGTACATAATAGGTGATATAGAAATGCTTATTGACTGATTGCCCCCAAGGATTTTACACTGTACCCAAAGGCAAATGCACCAGCATTTTATTTTAGTCACCTGCTTGGATTTTTATTGTTCTTTGCTTCACAAAATCTCAAGGAGTTGGAAAGACAATTTACCCTAAATTTTAAGCAATGTGTTATAAATAAAGCGTTTTAAAGAGAAGATGGCAGAATAGCCATAAGAGGGTGGGGGGATGGAACAGTGAAAAGAACATTGATGGGGAGGCTAGGTGGTGCAGTGAGTAGAGCACCTGCCCTGGAGTCAGGAGGACCTAAGTTCAAATCCGGCCTCAGACACTTGACACACTTACTAGCCGTGTGACCTTGGGCAAGTCACTTAACCCCAAATGCCCTCCAAAAAAAAAAAAAGAATATTGACTCTGAAGTCAGAGAATGGGGGTTCCGACCTTTCACCTGATGATTTCTATCTCTGTGACCTTGGACAAGTAATTTTACCTTCCTGGACCTCAGTTTCCTTAACTGGAAAGTGAGGGTGTTAGATTAACTACCCTCTGACATCCCTTCCAGCTCCCAGTTCAATTCACTCTGTATTTCCCCACATTCTCACCAGAAGCATTCTTACTTTTGACTTACCTCTGCCCTGAGGTCCACTCTCCTTAGTGAGTCCCTGGTACAGACTACCATTTTATGAGAAGCTCCAGTCATATTCCCTTCACTCTCTGGATTTCTCCACCTTGCCTCAAGTAGCCTTTTCCTTTCCCTACCCCCATTTTTCATTTCCTCACTATTTCTTCTTTTTTCCCATCTGAATGTAAATTTCATGCCCACATGACCCTGGGCAAGTCACTTAAGTTTCTTCTATTTGTATCTCAGTGCCTAACCTCGCTTAATTGTTGTCTGTCTGTCTATCTATCTATCTATCTATCTATCTATCTATCTATCTATCTATCTATCTATCTATCTTTCTATCTGTCTGTCTGTCCGTCTATCCATCCATCCATCTGTCCATCCATCCATCCATCCATCCATCCATCCATCCATCCATCTATCCATCTCTCTCTCTCTCTCTCTCTCTCTCTCTCTATCTATCTATCTATCTATCTATCTATCTATCTACCTACCTACCTATCTACTTACCTCTTTCCTTCTATGTCTCTGATCCTAGAGGGCTAGCATCAATGAGAAAAGATAAAGGAAAATAACAGCCCCTGAAAGTTATCACAAACTAAGGAAAATCCTCATTACTTCCTTTTTTATTCAGTGAGCCTTGCTAATAAAATGCCATGTTGCCAACATCATCATTTTCATCAATCAATCTATCCCAGGTGCTATGAGGCTTAGTCTTTGTCTCTGACATTTTCAGTCTAATAGGGAGATGAGGTTTGTGTGTGTGTGTGTGTATACATATACACACACATATTTATATTTATGTTAAAAGTGAATCACAGCATTTTATAACTGTGAGCAATCACCTAGAAAGGCAACAACACCTGGTTGTAGGAGTGGGTAAAAGATATCTAGGTGATACAGTGGGTAGAGTGCTGGATCTGGAGCCAGGAAGACTCCTCTTCCTGAGCTCAAATCTGACCTCAGACACTTCCTAGCTGTATGACCCTGGGCAAGTCACTTAACCCTGTCGCCTCAATTTCCTCATCTCTAAAATGGGCTGGAGAAGGAAATGACAAACCAGTCCACTATCTCTGCCAAGAAAACTTCCCCAAAGGGGTCATGAAAACATGGACATGGCTGAAAACAACTAAACAACAACAAAAAGGAGGAAAAACTCCCAGAAGTCTTGATGTTGGAAGATCAAGTATCTTGAATTTCAGAGCTAGTATTTACTAGGCAAGTCACTTAAGTTCTTTGACTCTCAGTTTCTTCATCTGTGAAATGAAGTTAATGACATTTGTTCCACTTACTTCCAAAGATGGTAGCGAGGAAAGCATTTTATTAAGTTTAAAGTGTTATATATAATTTGAGCCCATATTATCTGGTGCAACCTGCTCATTTTATAGATGAGAAAAATGTAGCCGTGAGGGATGATGTAGAAATGAATGAATAATAAATCATTTATTAAAAGTACATTTAACCCTAGTCCCAAAGCCCAGTGGTATGGGACCTTCTTCTTATTGGTAGAAACAATGCTTTGCACCTGCATGAGGGGTAGGTCAGAGTTAGAGGAGGGGGAGGGAGGGAGAGAGAGAAGACAGAGAGAAAGAGAGGTCAAAAAGTTGTTGGACAAAGATTGTCGTACTTTACTAAGTTTAAAGTGTTATATATAATGAGTCCTTATTATCTGGAGCAGCCTCCTCATTTTATAGAGTAGGAATATGTAACCATGAGGGATGATGAAGAAATGAATGGTGGGGGGGAGAGAGAAAGAGAAAGGGGGAAGGGAGGGAAAAAGAGAGAAAGAAAGAGAGAGAGAGAGAGAGAGAGAGAGAGAGAGAGAGAGAGAGAGAGAAAGAGCTTTTCAGTTTTAGTCCAGTCTTCAAGTCACTTCAGGAGCTTCTACTTTCCAGCTTTAAGAGACAAGATGGATGATGTCAAACCTTCTTCAAATTACTGAAGGAAAAGACTTCTCTTTGGGTGAGATCTGGGATTCTCTCTTAGTTGAGCTGTATTACTTCACTCCCAATGGGAGAATTCCTTCTCTCAGTATTGCCTATACATAGGTATTTTCGGTATTCTTATATATACATACATATATATATGCACTCCTATATATACTTTCTCCAATTTATTTCTCTATGGATTTGCATAAATGGTTTTCTTGGCCAGTTGCTATATGTGTTCATTGTGGTTTGGTAGGTAAGGGGTAAAGGTTTGGATATTAAAGTTGCAGTCCTGTTCCCCCCTTCCAATAATGAAGCAATAATCAGAAATTAAACTGAATCTGAAAACCACATCTCCTATTAATAATATTTAAGTGGACAGATAGACATAATTCTATCCTGGTACTTCTTTCTGAGGACAGCAGAGTGTTGGTCTTTGGCCCCAACTTCCTGTTTCTTCTTCTGTCAGGAATTAAAGTCTCCTTTGAAGAAGGATGGAAGGAGTAGAAGCTAGAGATAGATGTCTGTTTTACCACCTGAAGAGACATACAATGACACCTTGATGCTGCATGTAGGTGGACAACCCTTGATACGCATTGGGCTTGCCACACATCAGGCTCACCACGCATTGGGCTCACCATGCGGCAGGCTCGCCATGCATCAGGTTTGCCACACATATAGCACACGCCAGACCTTCTGCTAAGGGGGATAACTTACCCAAGCTCACATAGCTAGTCAATGACTGAATCAAAACCAAAATTCACTTCCTATTTATTAATCCAGGTTTTCTTCTATCATACACCATGCTGGTTTCTCTAAGTATGGTAGACATCTTACACGGCCCGTCTGTCTTTCCTGCTGAAAGAACTTCTGTATTCAACCCTCATTTGTCCATGCTCTTGACACCTTAGTATTTGGTGGCAGAAATGGCTGATAAAATTCCAGGCTGATTAATTTCATGTTTAATCTAACTGATACTCTGGTATCCTTTGCAAATAACCTTTTTTTTGTACAAAAAAACTGCAATGGCTCATTCCAAACCAGATCAAAGAGGCCTGCATGACTCACAAGCCACTAAATAAACACTGATGCCTGATGGCAGTAATATGGCTATTTATATTCAGAGCTTGATTTAACCAGTGGCATTCCTGTAATAAGATAATAAGCATGAGCTGTTTACTAGAAAGAAAAAGGAGAGAGAGAGAGAAAAAGAGGGAGAGAGACAGTGGTGCTGGTGTTCAATAAAATCTCTTAACAGGCAAATGAGCCTCTCAAATTGGTTGGCAAATATATCCAGAATGAGATGTGCTAATTAGCTGCTGTTACTGATTTTCTGAAATAAAGAGCTTAAACTTTGATTAGCTCTGAAATTTGGTAGTATCAAAAACACAGAGTGCATGGCACTCCGTTGAAAGTCATGTCAATTACCAATACTAATTGTAGATACATGCTTGATATTAATATACCCAGCAATGGCACAATGGTAAACGTATAATTCTATACCTAAACTGTGAGGATCAAAAGCAAGGAGTAGGAAATGGTAGTGGTGCAAGCAGGTAAAATGAAGAACAGTGTTGGATGGAAGCATCGTGTAAATCCCAAGTTAAGACTGCAAAACAAATTTTGTCTGCTTGGAAGCTCCTTATTATATGTATCTATATAGGCATATGGGCATTATATATTTCCTATATAGCTAGCTAGCTAGATATACACACATTTGCACACACATATGGAAGTGTACATGAACTTTTATAAATAGATATTTATGTATATGTGTGGGTACGCATCCCATATATGTGTATATATGTATCCTATATCTGTAGATAGTGATTACAGGCAGCATCCTCGTCATCGCTCAATAAAAAAGACAATGGCATGCCTAATTGTCCTACCAGTCTTTGAACAAATAGCCAAGGTCTTTCAAGACTGAACTCAGAATCCCTAGTTCCTGGAAGAGTGTGGGGGAAGCAGCTATGCAGGAATCAGCAAAGATGCTAGTTTATCTCTGCTTCTGACCACTCTTCCCATCCTGGTTCCTTGTAGACCAGAAGCCTCCCTCTAGATCTCTCAGGCTTATGACATGATTACTGGGTTGTCTACTGGGAGATAAACAAGAACATTTTGCATGGAGTCAAGAAGACTCGAGTGTGAATCTTGCCTCAGACATACTTCCTAATTGTGTGACCCTCAGCTAATTTCTTAACTTAGAGAGGCAACATGGTATAGTGGACAAATCATTGGATTCAGAGTCAGAAAGCCGTGGGTCTAAATTTTGTCTCAAATACTAGCTGTGTGACCCTGGATAAGTCACTTAACTTCTGTGGACCTCAGTTTCCTTATCCATAAAATAAAAGGGTTGGCCTCTAAGTTCTCTTCAAGCTCTAAACCTATAATCCTAGCCCTTCCCCTTTCTTCATTTCAACTCAACTCAACAAGCATCTATCATACTCCAAGTCTTTGTCAGGCATGGACAGACACCTGGGTTCAAGGCTCTTCTCTGCTGTATTCTGGTTATGCAACTCATAGCAAGTCATTTCACTTCTCAATATCCTTAGACAACTCTTGGAGATCACAAATTTCAGAGGCAATAGTGGATCACACTCTTCTTTGGGAGCTCCCTACAATGATGAAATCGTGGATCTGGTCGTCACCACCACCACCACCCTCATATACACAATTATTTGGAGCCTCCCCAAATCCCTGAGTGGTAATTACTAGCAATATTGTTATTCTATTTTACGGATGTCAAATTTGAGACTCGAAAGGTTTAATGATCTTCTGAGAGGCCCGTGGAGAGTGTGGCAGGAGCTGGTGCTTCTGAATTCTGAGTCAACCATGTCATCCTCCATTTATACTGCACTGGCCCTTCCTCCTGCTAATAATTTCTTCCAATTTGCAGCTGTTAAGAACATAGCTCTACTTTCTTACAGTAATCTGTCCCATTAATTGAACTCAAAATTAAGTGTTTTGACAACAGAGGAGTGATTTGAGTAGAGAAAAGACAGAATATATCCAACACTGATAAATTTGAAAAATTATGAAATACATAAAAATGTAAAGCTGAATCACCAGAGGATTCCAGATCTTTCTACAGCATTAAAAACATAAATAAAAAACAAAACATGGGCACTGGGTTTGGTTTTTTTTTTTTTTGGCACCAATATGGTTAAATCAAGCAATAACCAGTTTTTTCAAACTTAACTAGTTGTTTGAATTCAACCAATCAGGATATTGTTCATTTGCTTTGGACTTGGTTGATTAACTGAATTGAGTCTCTTTGCAATTCCGCACCCCCCACCCCTCACTCGGGCCTCAAATCAGTGTTTATCTGCGCAGATGTTATTACGTCAGACCCCAAATGACTGATTTTCTTGGCCAAGAAGAACCAACAAATTCATTAATTAGGGTACTATTCCACTTTTAATGATATGGTAAAACACTCACTTGTTTTAATGAAGAAGTACTGCCTTCATTAAAGTCGGTGTCCATGAGTGTTTGATAATATATTTGTGTTTCTACATGTAACATTTCAAAGCAGGGCTCCCAGCTCAGTCAACACTTTTATACCATTACATTATTGTGAGGAAAATACTTCACACAACTTACAAGTACCATCTAAACAAGAGCTAGCATCATTATCTACAACCAAGGCATAAGTTCTCAATAAGTTAATGAGTGATTGTCCTTTACAAAAGAGATGTAGCCAGAGCTCTGGGTAATGAATTTGCTAATTATTTTTCCCTTTCCCATACTATCCATTGTTCAATTTTTACCTACAAAATTGATATAAGCCTGATGAATAAGTAATGTCATAACAAAGGGGAAGTAGTATCTTATTTCTCACTGTAGAAATGTTTTCTTTTCTCTGCCACAATTTTGGCTCATTTTAAAGCCTTTTTTCCCTATGAATAGCCAGGCTGGAACCAAGCTGTTAGCATCAATGACAAAAGGAAACAGGTTTAAATTACACCTGGAGGGCTTTTAAGTTAGATTTAGGAAACCTTCCTTCACTTTGAGAGTTGGGAGGCACTGGTGAGCAAATCTTTGTAGGGATTTAAGGAAAAGGAACTTTGAAATCTTTCTGGGCTGAATTTGAGGAGTCAAGGGGCTAGATAGGATGTAACATAAGCATGGGAGATATTTTTATGAAGCACAGCCATTCAAAAAAGGAAGTACTGGGAGAAGGGGGTGGGAGAAAAGCCAGATCTGTGAGAAGTCTCAGCTCAGTGCACAGAATACCCCCTCACTCTACTTTTCCCTACTGCCTGGCTCCCTATTAGACTGGTTTAGCCTAGCCTAGTAAGTAAATGCCTCTTACTGAACCAGAAGCAGTAGGTTTGGTATATTCTGGTATAGCACTTCAGTCTAGTATATTGATAGACCTGTGATCTCATAGAGGTGTATATTTCCTGTAACAGCAGAGGTAATAATCCCGTCATGCAATTCTCATCCATGTTCCATGTTTGCCCTAGGTGGTCCTCCCTAGGTGTGGAGGTGCTTACATTCGGCAGATATTGTGTGGATACCAAAGAAGCATGTGGGCTGTTCATCAGTTAGGCCTCTCCATGCCCTTCACCTGCCTCCAGCCACCCCCTTTTCCACTTCTGGAACCATAATTAAATCAATTCTGTCATTGTTCCTGTAATAGGTGTGTCCAACTCACTCCCTATGACTTCACTGACTACCCTTGAAACTTTTTAAAGCAAAATATATTTCTCCTTGGTCATCATTTCCATATACACACATTCATACAAATACACATGTACAAAATGTATGTATATATTAGATTGTAAGTATATATGCATATACACATGTGTATATTACATATGTACACATATACCGACATTAATATATTATATTGTATATATAATATATTACATGATATATAATGCTAATTAGAATAAACATAATAAATGTACAATTACATAAATAAGCATAATAAGCATACAAATATATACTATCTACATTATATATAATATATCTGCTTTATATAATATATAATGTTGCATTGATATATATTATATGCCTTATAGTAGCCTAGTAAGTTTTATTATATTTTATGTATTATATTGCTTTATCATATTACATTTTATATAATAGTATATTGTTATGTATAATATATATATGAACTTTAGTAGCTTACACTTCACTAATTTTGGGAGGGACTCTGTACGTGTGTGTGTGTGTGTGTGTGTGTGTGTGGCTTCACCCTCTTAGGATGAAAACTCCCGATTGTCATGCTTGTCTTTGTAATTCCAAGGCTTAGTGCCCTGCCTGTCACACAGTAAGTGTTTAATAAATATTCTGTCCTGTCATCTATTCACTCCCCAAAATGACATAACTAAGCAAAGTTATCCCAAGTCCTTTACATAGTCTGATGAGAGTCTGGAACACGTATAATTTTTTGGAAGCAGTCAGAAGGGTGTTACCTTGGGGGACCCAGGTGCTATACTTCCAATATTTCAAAGATCTGTGCTATCAACAATATGGGTATTACCTTCTACACCCTAGCAGTGGATTTTTTGTCTCCTTTTCCCTCCCCAGACCTCTTACTGAAGGTGCTGCCTCCCTGCTCCAAAAGCTGATGATGAATGGGGTGTTTCCCAGACTACCTCTGGAATGTAGGCTGCCTCCCTCCTTGGGCAGTTAGATATACTTTCAGGTGGTCCCTTGTAGGGCTACTGGCTATCTCTACTGAGGAAACTGGCTACAGAAAATGCAGTAGACAGGCAGCTAGGTGGCACAGTGAATAGAGCACCAGCCCTGGAGTCAGGAGGACCTGAGTTCAAATTTAGTCTCAGACACGTAACACTTATTAGCTGTGTGACCTTGGGCAAGTCACTTAACCCCAATGGCCTTGCCTTCCACCCTCCAAAAAATAAAAGACAAAAAAAAAAAAAGAGGAAAAAAAAGAAATGCAGCAGAGCATCCTTCCTAGGTTGGATAAGAGCCTGAGTACCACAAGCTTTCACCTTTGCCTGAAGAGTCCATCAAGATAATGAAGCTGCTCCCCAGGCAAGCTTGTTCTTGCCTCTACTTTCATATTCATTTGTTGTGGTTTAGTCAATTAGTCACATCTGACTCTTTGTGACCCCATTTGGGGTTTTCTGGACTGGTTTGCCATTTCCTTTTACAGCTCATTGTACAGATGAGGAAACTGAGGCAAATAGTGCTATGTGACTTGCCCAGGGTCACACAGCTAGTACATGTCTGAGGTCAAATTTGAACACAGGTCCTCCCAACTCCAGGGCTGTCATTCTATCCACTCTATCTAACACCACCTAGCTATCCCTCACCATTCATAGGATCATAGACTTAGCGCTGTGAGGGAAATCAACCAAGCCCAGCCTTCTCATTTTACAGGTTCTACAGAGAAGTTAAGTCACTTGACAAAGATCACATGAGTGTTTGTAAAGCCAATCAGCAGTAGATTCCTGAGAGAATGCTACTGTGAATAGCTTTTAAGATTCGGATTACACAGTATTAGTGAACACTGTTTATTCTATTACAAAATCAAGATTCAGTACAATATTCACAGTATCAACAATTCACAATATTATATACAATATTTAGAACAAGGAAAGTA
>CM053598.1:158496483-158533580 GCA_028646575.1 Pseudocheirus occidentalis | reverse complement strand
TGCCAGGCTCTCGTCCAGTCCTCAGAGATGAACAGTTCCCGGGTCCTCGTCCAGTTCTCAAGGTAATCCCCAGCACACACTGAAGTTCACTGGGTTCAGCACACCTCAAACACTTCAGGACTTCTCTTGCCTGGAACTCAAGGATCAGCCAGGCCACCAGCAAACAAAGTCCCATCCTGTTCATGTCTTCAGTCAGATTTCAGATACTGGGAGAGGAACACTCTCTCTCTCTCCCTCTCAGCTGACTTCAGTCTCCACCAGTCCTCCTTCACTGAGGAGCCAACTCCAAAATCTGTCTGTCTCTGCAAAATTCTCCTGCTTATAAGCACTGGCCTTCTCCCAAATCAACAGGGGAGTTCACATCTTCTCACCAATGGACAGAGTTTTATACTTACTTAGCCCTAAGTATCTGATCTACTTAGTCCTAAGTATCTGTTCTACTTAGCCCTAAGTATCCTATCCACTTAGCCCTAAATATCAAACAAATTGGTTACCATTACAGTGTTAAGTGACAGAGCTAGGATCTGAACCCAGGTCTTCCAACCCCAAGTCCAGAACTGTCTTCTAGGACCCAATCCAGGGATCCAATCAGAGAAACCCAGCTGCTCTCACTGTGACCTTCTCTTGCATCCCTGGTCCATTGCATCACCAACTACGCTCCGCTGCCTTCTACCACCCCACCCCCCAAGTCTCAGCCTTATGTGACCCCTGTCATCTGCTTTCTTCATTCCTATATATTTGCTGTTAAACTAAGGTGGAAAAAAGTCACACAACCGTTGTGACTAGGCTCAATCCAGATTTATGTTATATATCCTCAACCAGGCCCTCACTGCTGTTTGGCAATCCTACTATAACTCCCTTGTTGTCTCACTGTCCCACTCTCCACAGAGGCTCTTCTAAACCTTTCAGACCTCCTCAAACCTTCCATGGCTTCTCCTGCTCCTCAAACCTTCCATGGCTTCTCCTGCTGCCATTCTCTTAGCTGAGAACCTTGCCTAATATCTTACAGAAAAAGTTGAAGCCATTCACCAAGACTTCCCTCTTCTCCCCTCTTCCTAATCTCATATCCTTCAGATGCCTTCTGCCATTATCTCCTCCTTCAGTCCTGTCTCACATGAAGAGTTGGCCATACTCCTTCCCAACTCAAACTACTCTACCTGCACAAGAGATCCCATTATAGCCTGTCTCCTCCAATAGTTTGTCCCGCTATCATCCCTGCAGTGGCTCACTTACCTTCACTCTCTCCCTGTCTGCTTTCTTATTCCCTACTGCATACAAATATGCCCATGTCTTCACATCTTCAAAAAAATAAAACCAAACCTCATTTGATCCTTCTAGCTCTGCTGATTATCATTCTATATCTCTTCTGCCTTTTGTAGCAGGACTTCAAAGAGGGGCCTTCTCTTTCTCTCCTCTCAGCTGTTGTTGTTGGGCAGTGGGTAGTGTACTGGGCCTGGAGACAGCAAGACTTCTCTTTCCGAGTTCTAATCTGGCCTTAGACACTTACTAGCTCTGTGACTCTGGGCAAGTTACTTGTTTATCTCAGTTTCCTCATCTGTAAAATGAGCTGGAGAAGGAAATGGCCAACCACTCTAGTATCTTTGCCAAGAAAATCCCAAAGGCACTCATAAGAAATCAGACATGACTAAAAAATGACTCTCTTCTTAATCCCCTACAGTCTGGCTTCTGATTTCATCTTCCACTGAAACTCCTCTTCAAAATTGCTAATGATCTCCTAATTGCCAAATCTAATTCTTA
The DNA here is from genome assembly GCA_028646575.1 of Pseudocheirus occidentalis. Taxonomy (NCBI): domain Eukaryota; kingdom Metazoa; phylum Chordata; class Mammalia; order Diprotodontia; family Pseudocheiridae; genus Pseudocheirus; species Pseudocheirus occidentalis. Next base: position 158,531,822 of record CM053598.1, on the reverse strand, counting down.
GTCCATACTGTTCTTGATTTTTCTGTGGTCTCTGATGCTATTGACCACCCTCTTCTCCTTGATACTCTCTCCTCTCTAGGTTTTAGTACATTTCTCTTTCTTGGTTCTTCTCCTACCTATGTGACCACTCCTTTGCAGTCTCCGTTGCTGGATCCTCATCCAGGTCACACACACTAACCTGGGGTGTCCCACAAAGCTCTCTTCTCCACTCCCTCTCTACCATGTCACTGGGTGATGGCATTAGCTCCCATGGATTTACCTATAATGTCTATGCTGATGATTCTCAAATCTGCCCATAAAACCGTAGCTTCTCTGTTGAGCTCCAGTTTCACATTTTCATCTGCCTTTCAGACATCTCAAACAATATCTAGTAGGCAGCTTAAACTCATCATGACCAAAACTGAACTTATTTTCTTTCCCTCTAAATCCTCTCCTTTTCCCAACTTAGCTATTGCTTACCTATCTTCCTAGTTTCCCAGGCTTGAAATCTAAGTGTCACCTTGGCTTCTCATTCTCTTACCACTCATTAGTCAATCTGTGTCCTGAGTTTATCAATTTGATTCTTGCAACTTCTCTCCAATATACTCCATTCTCTCCTCCCATACTGTCACTCTTTTGGTGCAGAACCTCATAACCTCACACCTGAACTATTGCTATAGCCTATTAGATGATCTGCTCACCACAATCTCTCCGCATTTCAGTCTGTTGTCCATTCAGCTTCCAAAACCCCAAACCCCCACTCAATAAACTCCAGTGGTTCTCTATCTACTCCTGAATCAAATACAAAATTCTGTTTGGCATTGAAAGACCTTCACACCTTAGTAGTCCTCCTACCTTTCTGGTCTTCTAACATCTTACCCCCCACTGCCACCCCCAGCTACCTTTCAATTCAGTAACACCTGCCTCCTAGCTTTTCCATGAACAAGACACTCCACCTCTATGCTCCAGGGATTTTCTCTGACTGGACCCCAATACCTAGGATATACTCCCTCCTCATCTTCCCAGTGAAATCCCACCTTCTATAAAAACTTTTTTTTCCCAACCCCTCTTAATTCCAGTGCCTTCCCTCTGTTTCCTATTTATCATGCAGATAGCTTGCTTCACATATATTTGTTTTCACAGTGTCTCTCCCATCAAATTGTGAGCTTCTGGAGGGCAGGGGCTATCTTTTGCCTTTCTTTGCATTCTCAGAACTTAGCACGAAGTCTGGCACACAGCAGGCACTTAATACAAGCTTATTGACTGACAAGTTTCTCCCTTTGTAAAACCAAGATAACAATAGGAGGATAGAGTTAGGGGCTTGGCCTATGATTTCATTCTTATAGGGGACTCCCTCTATCAATACAGAATCAATACCTTCTCTGCCACTTGTAGCTTTATTTATTTATTTATTTTTGGAGGGGGGAAGGCAAGGCAATTGGGGTTAAGTGACTTACCCAAGGTCACACAACTAATACGTGTGTCAAGTATCTGAGGTCAAATTTGAACTCAGGTCCTCCTGACTCCAGGGCTGGTGCTTTACTCACTGTGCCACCTAACTGCCCCCACTCATAGTTTTAAAGAGTTACCTAGAGGCAGTACTGAGAGGTTAAGCCACTTGCTCACTCACATAGCCAAGATGTCTCAGAGGTAGGATTTGAACTCAGGTCTTCCTGGCTTTGAGGCTATACTAAATCAAGTTCCTGAAAAAAAAAATTTCTAGAAAAGGAGGCAGTCCATCAGATATGCTTCTATTATGTCAGAAAACCTCATGACATGAAGGACCCAGTACCCTTTGAGTGAATTTCTCCCGCTTCCTAACATTTTTCTTGGCTATCATTAACTCTATAGAATGGTTTGGTCATATTTTGGTGTCAGCTCTATAAAACTTACAGATTTCTCTACCTCTCCCTGACTACCATTTCTTTCCCCTGCCCCACCTTTTTATTCTTTCTCTAGTCTACACCTATTAATCCATCTTAATGACCTACATTTTTTCAGGCAGACACTATCTATCACCAGATAAGGAAGGAGAAAATTCCAGGCGTGGTGGGGATAGCTCTTGGATATTGCAGACCCCCAGATTCTTTTGGGGGAGGGGGATGAAACAGAAACTTCCATCTACCCTGAGACCAGCAAAGAGCTCATAGAATCTTGGATCAGGTTTGAAGTATTAATTCTGAGCTGCTGGGGAAGACTAATTGCATTCTTCTTCCACCTGTCTCCCTGCAGTTTTTACAGGGTGAATTCTTTAGGACAACTTCATTGTTACATGTTCTTTCTTTTTTTCCTCCCCACTGACTTGAGTGTGGTGTGACTGTTGGCTGTAACATTGGAAGTTGCTGCAATTCAGCCTTGGGTGAAGTGATCCTCAAATAATTACCAAATATAGTTCATGTAACTGAATTAGTGAATTATGTAGGTCTCTTTGAAATGAAAGAACCTTTAGGAATGTAAGATACTTTTGCTCTTTGTTATTAATAACCTTAGCAATGTAAGAATCCAAAGTAGTATTCAATATGCTCCCAGAAAGGAAAGACTCAAATTAAAGGATACAATTGATTTTCAGTTTTCCATACATTTCATTTTCTATCCCTTTCATTCTAATAGTCAGGATTGAATATGCAACAAGTCTTTAAATCTCCTCTGATGTTAATAAGGCATTGAGTGTACGACTCTGTGAATGTCAGAATTCAGCCAAAGTGTAACTGTGGATAGTTTTCTTGCTTAGTATGATTTCTTACCATTTCCCATCATCCACCTCATCTCTATACATTTTCTGAGAAATCTCTAACCTATGGGAAGATTTCCCCAGGGTTTAATTTCATTTGGGTACAGCTCCTCTCTGAGCCTCATTAATATAAACAGTTATAATTATCTGTCTAATGGACATGTCCAGAGAAAACAATTCCCTTTTCTGTAATGCTGTTTGTTGGGCCAAGGTGCCAATTAGAGGGGAACAAGGATTGCTATGAGAAAAAGAACTTGTCTTCCCCTAACATCATGGGGTTTGATCAGAACATAAGGTAGTACTCTATAAACAAAGACAGAAGACTTCAGAGAAGCATAGGAAGAACTAATATAGAGTAATGATTATTATTATTGACAATAATAATTAGCATTTATATCAGGCTTTAAGGTTTGGGAAGCTCTATGCGAACATTATCCTCCCAACAACTATGTGAAGTAGGAGCTATTATCTCTGTTTTACAGTTGAGGAAACAGAGGTTAAGTGACTTGCCCTGAGCCATACTGCTAATAAGTGTGTGAGGTCAAATTTGAATTCAGATCTTCCTCATTCCAGGTCCAGGCCTCTAGCTACTGCACTACCTGACTGCCTCTGGCAAATCAATTTTTACAGACTACAGCAAAGTAAATGGACAGAACAAAAAACCCAAATGGAATGTTGTGTGATTAAAATGATCAAAGAGATGAGAAAATGCATCTCCTTCCCTTTTCTGGGTTGTGTCAGACTCTCACCGGTCCCTTGGTTGTTTAAGTTTGATATTGTAATGAAACAAGACTCTGGTAACTCATTTAACAGTCAACAAAAGGAGATTTACTTAGCCATGGGAGGAGAAGGATAGGACACCTTGAGTTAATTCAGCTGAACAAAGCTCCCATGGAGACCAAGCAGCCAAACATTGGAGAGCCTCCCCTGCTCCTCCTGGCTGCTCTGTTCTCAGGAAATGAGGAATAGGTGTCAACAGTCTGAGCCCTTAGTGCCCTGAGCCAACCAAGTCTAGAAGAATGTCTCAATATTTTTAAAGGAAAAACTTGCCTAACCTGCATAGGAGGGTGGGAGGGGAAGCGTTTGGCTACTACTGTTACTGCTTACTCCCTTTCTTATAGGTTATGGAGATGACAAGTGTCAAGCATCACATATACTATCAGACTCCATAATTAATGTGTTTATTGATTTTGCCAGACCACTTTACGCTCTCTTTAGAAGAAAAGAATTATTAGGAGAGATGGCTCAGTGAGTAGAAAAATATATTCAGAAGTGAAGATGACGGCTAAATAAAAGATACCCTAAAATCATACAACTAAACTAGAACTTTGGCAGTGGCAAAGGTAGCAAGCAGTCTTTGGGTAAGAGGGTTGAGGAATTCCTGAGCAAGGCAGAACACGGTAGACTACAACAGTCTAATTGTGCAGTAAAAAGAGAGGATACAGATTGGGCACCCCCATGCCAGACCAAATGAGCGAGGAGATTTCCCATAGAAACAGGTTTAATCCTAAGGTGGTAAGGATGGACATCTGTATAGATATCTGGGATTCTGAGAGGTTTTGCTCATCTCCTGAGGCAAGGAAATAGTACATGATTTGTTATTGAGAAAGAACTAAAAAGAAAACCTGTGGTAAGCACATGAGTGTGCACACATGTGCACACACATGCATAAACTGAGAGTTTTCACTTCACTAGTGATGGTTGGAGTGGGATTTCTTTTTTCCCTACTCCATAGTATTTTATTTTTTTTTATTTTTTATTTTTTACAATTACATGTAAAGATAGTCTCCAACATTTACTTTGATAACATTTTGAGCTCCAATTTTTTTTCTCACTTCCTCCCTCCACTCCCCACTCCCCAAGAAAGAGAGCAGCCTGAAATAGACTATATATGTACAATCATATTAAATATATTTCCACATTAGTCATTTTGTGAAAGAAGAATCAGAACAAAAGAGAAAAAACATGAGAAAGAAAAAATAATAATATGCTTTGATCTGCATTCAGACTCCATAGTTCTTTTTCTAGATGTGGATAGCATCTTGAGTCTTTTAGAATTGTCTTAGATCCTTGCATTGCTGAGAAGAGCTAAGTCTATCGAGCTTGGTCATCACATAATGTTGCTGTTACTGTATATAATGTTCTCCTGGTTATGCTCACTTCACTCAGTATCAGTTCATGTAAGTTTTTCCAGGTTTTTCTGAAATCCACTTGCTGCAGTGAGCTTTCTTCATTGAGCTTTGGGTTTGAGGAAGGGAAACTGTTGCTGTTGCCACCATTGTTCTCCTGGTCATTCTTCTGCCCCATGTGGTGGTGGTGGTGGTGGTGGAGGGAGTGGTAAGGAAAGGAGGGAAATCCCTGACACCTCTCTCCTCTTTCTGTGTGTTCTCTTCCCTTCTCTTTATTGAAGATTCGCTTTTTAGTCCTGCTTCAGTCCCAAAATATGCAATATTTCCTTCCTTCAAGAGATGATTTAAAAAATTCCAAATCCCAGAAGACTATGAAGGTCTAGGTCACTCTTCCCACTGTCCCCTCTCTCCCTGAGGTGTGGTGTTTCACAGTGATGAGGGAGACACAGATGATGTTGAAGTTCCCAACTCCATGCAGCAACTGGGATTTCCCCTGTTGGTTCAGGAACAAGATTAATCCATCTGAAAGGAGAGATGGGAAAGACCCTATTCCTTTTCTCTAAATTTTCTTTTTGTTTAGTCATTTTTTAGTTATGTCTGATTCTTCATGACCCCATTTGGGGTTTTCTTGGCAGAGACGTTGGAGTGGTTTGCAATTTCCTTTTACAGCTCATTTTAGAGATGAGGAAGCTGAGGCAAACAGGATTAAATGACTTGTTCAAGGGTCACACAGCTGGTAAGTGTCTGAGGCTGGATTTGAACTCATGAAGATGAGCATTCCTGATTCTAAACCCAGTGTTCTATCCACTGCACCATCTAGCTGCCCTAAATTTTAGTTAAGTTCCATTTCTGTCCTTATATGTATTATAATCAAATGTTTATTGGAATGGCTAATGGCTAAAAACAAAAATTCCACTCAACTGTCTATGAGCATAATGGAATAGTATTATATAGTAAGAAATGATCAGTATGAGAATTTCAGAGAAACAAATATTTTCATGAACTGATTTAGAATGAAGTGAGCATTACAAAAAGAACAATATACGTAATTACTAAAGCAATATAAATAAGTATCACTAAAAAGAAACTGACCTCTAAGTAAATGAAAACCCATGATGGTGCTGGAGCACAGATAATGAAACCAACCATATCTCCCTTTCCATAGTATAGAGATATGGGACTGTTAGAACAGAATATTATATATGTTGCCAGATGTGGTCACCATATTCAATATTTTTATTTGGTTATTTTCTTTATTATATCCATGATGTAGTGAAGAATTAAATTTGGATTATGGAAGAAGGCTTCCCACCCGGAAATGACATAAAGACCAAAGGCAAGAGTATTACATTTTTAAGAAAATTTACTGGTAACTTAAATTGCTTTTATGTGAACTGAAGAACCTGGAAATGAGCTAAATTTACATGTTCCCAGAGAGGAAATCTGGGCAGAGGCAAATATGAACCACACTAATGTTATTAGAGAGAACTTCCCTATGATTGAGCTCAGTCTGATTGCTAAGAGTAGTCTAGGAATCCAACTTAACATTTAGGTTACATGTATATTACTGAAAAGAATCCCCTGAGAAGCTCACTGTTCCCCTTGTCTTAGGAAGACAAAGACCTGAATTTGATTCCTAGTTCAACCCAGGTTAAGTCACTTAAGCCCTCTGGAACTCAGTTTCCTCATCTGTAAAAAGGAAAAGACTAGGTGACTTTCAATATCCTTTATTTTCAAAATTAACTTATTTTTGGTTAATAAAAAAAATTATTTTCCTTTCTTCCCATTTTGGCATTGGTAAAAACAAACAAACAAACCAAAACCCTTCTAACAACTGTGTATAGTCAAGCAGAAGAAATTCCTGCATTAGCCATGTCTGAAAACTAAAAGTGTCAACCTATACCCTGCATCCATCATCTCTCTTTCAGGAAGTGCATAGAATACTTTATCATGAGTCCTCTAAAATAATGACTAATCAGCCAGTGCACTTTCCAGTACTCTATATGTGATCCAGTGATGCCTAAACGTGGAGCTTCTTTTTGTTCATGAACTGTCAGAGCCTGGAGTACAGCTGTTCATACAATTGCTTGTAGATTTCTGGCAGATGGCATGGACAATAATTTAAGAAGGGTGGGAAGTACTAACAGTGGGTGGCAGAGGGGAGTTTTAGACCACTTGATTCAGAAAAGCTGTAGGAGTTGATAGGAATGCTAGACCTTTCTCATGGACACAAGATCTTACCTGGCTGATATTTAGGGAGAAAGAAAAGAAATGAGACTACATGGTGGTAAACTGGTTATGGAAAGTGGTGACAGAGGTTAGGGGTAGAGTAGGTAGAAGATGCTGGCTGTTAAGAGGAATGAGAAGATTGGGCCCGGTGAGGCATTAATTTTTGACAAGCTATCATGAAGCATACAAGGGTTTAGGGGCGTGTGTGTGTGTGTGTGTGTGTGTGTGTGTGTGTGTGTGTGTGTGTGTGTGAGAGAGAGAGAGAGAGAGAGAGAGAGAGAGAGAGAGAGAGAGAGAGAGAGAGAGAGAGAGAGAGAACAGGAAAGGGAGGGAGGGAGAGAGATATCAGTGAGGGTAAGGTACGAGAAAGGTTGCGGTTTTGTGGAGATGAAGCATAGGTAACGGCAAAGATTGGCTTTTTTTTCTCATCAATCTTTATTCCTTTCTCTTCTCTTTCTCCATCTCTTTGTCTCTTTCTTCATCTGCCCTTCTCTTTCTTTTTCCATCTTTTCCTTGCTTTCACTCTCAATCTTCTGTTCACCTCTTTCTCTCCTTCCCTTTTGTTTTCTCTCCCTTCCTTTCCTGCCTCCCTCTTTTTTGCCCTTTCTTTCTCTCTACATCTTTGCCTTCCCCCCAGTTCCTGTTCATTTATTAGTTGCAATCTGAAACAAAACTATAAATCTTTTAGCATTTACTATTTTTATTTAATAAAGCTTTATGTTTCTTGGTTTTAGTAATTGGTAAGCCAAACATTCTTATATTTCCTCTCTCTGTCTCTGTCTCTCTCTCAAAAAAACTCTCTGCTAAAATTAATTATGGTTTGCTTTGTTTTTTACTTGTAGCCTTAAATTGACTTTTCCTATGAATCAATGACCTGAGAGATAAAAAAGTTCCTTATTACTATCATATATCATGATTTAATTTCAGTTGGCTGATATTTAGTCTAATATTCTTATTATTTAAATAGATTTTTGTTATCTTTCATTTTTACTTTGCCAAGATTTATCTCTTTAGTTCTCAACCCTTCACTAACAGAAAACCATGTCTATTTTCTTAATATAGCCTTTCAGGGAAAGTTTTTGGTTTTTTTTTTTTCCAAATCCCAGCCCCATTTAAAAAAAAACAACAACAAACCACTGCTCTTTCTCACATTTCTGACTAGACTATATTCCAGTGGTAAATGAAATCTTGATACCCAATATAAATAAATAAGAAGATGACAAAATAACAACTATTATCATTTTTAAACTCGAAGTGCCCTTTCCATAGTAGGTGGTCAGTAAAATGTATTGATTTGATTTGATTGAAAAGAGATGATTCAAGGGAATGAAATAAACTTTGTATTGTGGGATGGAGTAGAACGTGGAATTACAGACTAGCTCTTCTCTTAAGTAAATGTATTGAGGCATTTCTATTATCATCTGCTCACCAAAATGGAGACAGAAATGTTTCACTGAGAGTCAACAGAAAAAGCAAAAATGTCATGCACCTCTCTTACCTGCCTTTATTTCCTTCTTCTGCATATATCTTTTAAAAATTGAAGTCAGATGTAAAATGACATTAAATTGAAGCAGGAAACAATATACCCAATGACTAAAGCCATGTAAACTGAAAGAAACCAAAACTAAATTGATCATTGAGAAGCAACATGAAGTTGTGGGTTGGGCATTGGACTTGAAGGCAGAAAAACCTGGGCTTAAATCCCATTTCAGATACTTAGTAGATGGATAACTCTGGTCATACCCTTAAACTCTTTTGTATATCAGTTTCCTCATCTGTAACTTTAAACCTATGATCCCCTTATTTGTAATGGAGGCTTGGCCAATGGGGCTCCACTTCTTGGATCATGCATAGTGTGGTCTGTCTGATATCAACCTATGGGAAGTCAGTCAGTCAGTCAGTCAACAAGCAATTATTAAGTGTTTACTGTGTCACTGTGCTAAGTGCTTATGATACCAAGAAAAGCAAAAAAAAAAAAAAAATCCCTGCCATCAAGGAGTTCATAGGTGAATGGTGGAGACAGCATGCAAATAACTATGTACACAGAATATATATTAAATGTATGTGTGCACAAACATATGTGTGTACACATATGAGAAGGAGCGAGAGAGAGAGAGACAGAGAAAGAGAGAGAGAGAGAGAAAAACAAAGAGAAAGAGAAAATTTCAGAGGAGACTGGGAAAAACTTTGTGTAGATTGTTTTTAGATGAGACCTGAAGGAATTCTTGAAGAAGAGATGAAGGATAGAATTCCAAGCATGTGGGAAAAACAAATGAAAATGCAAAGAATTGGGAGCTACAATGTCTTATGCAAGGAACAGCAAGGGGACTGGTGTCAATGGATCATAGATTACATAATCTATGTAATATATATAATCTAAGGGGAATAAGGTAAAAGAAGACTGGAAAAGTTGGAGGCCAGGTTATGAAGGACTCTAAAAGTCAGAGAATTTTTTTTTTTTTTAAGGAGGATCCTGAACATAATGGGCAGTCACCGGAGTTGAATATGGAGGATGATATGGTTAGATCTGCCCTTTAGGAAGATAGCTGAATGGAGGATGAAATGGAATGGGAAAAGACATAGCAGGGAAACCAGCAAAAAGACTATTAAGATAGCCCAGGTTTGTTTGTTTTTTGACTTTGAATCCAATGTTTTATTCACTATTTCGTGTTTATTCTTGATGTTCAATTTCATTTTAAGTAATGAAGGCCCGAACTGGAGAAGCAACCTGGTTGAGTTGGCTTCTGGAATATTGTGATGGAGGAACAGCCCTTCACCTCCCTGATTATGAGCAAGTGATTCTTTGACTGCTTCTGCTGGTTTACTGTGTGGTGATGCAAAACCTCATAATTGGTTGCTGAGCTGGAACTCAGTGTGTATACAAAAGGCAAGAACAGGAGAAATTTTTCTCTTACCCCATAGTGCTTTTGAGTGAGGAGGAAGAAATGCTATAAGCTTCTTGGTGGGTTATCCCCTTTCCCCACTCACTTCACCATGGGGTCATGAATATATGACATTCCTAGTTCTCCCCTCTCCATGATCCCTATTCTTTCCTGACTTTAGGTGAAAGAGTTTTGGAAAATGGTGGACCAGGTGATGATCTTGTGAACTTTGAAAGTTGAGAAGACTCCAGCAAATGGAGTTCATAACAGAGCCTGCTAGTAGCTGATGCAACTGCATCCAGTGGGGAAGTGGGGCTGTCTTGAGGAACAATCTGCCTTGATCTTGCCCATCAGGGAATCAATCCACCAGTCAAGACACCATTGCCTACAAGCAAGGAAATGACTCACCCATCAGCTATGCCATACCTAGAAATGAACTTGGTGAGAGGAATGTTTGAAATAACCACTTTTAAGCTCAAACTTAATTGTCCCCGTGGACTAAGGTGGTAAATGATTTAGCAGGGTCTTGGTTTCAGATGTTTTTGTACTTTGAGTCTTGTTATATCTTCTTAGTAAATATCCTTTTTCAGAAAAAATTCATGTTAACTGATCATTTGATATTAAAGAGATATCAGTGTGTTAACTGACATTTGTGTCATATTAACTGGCGATTGATATTGGGGAAATATTAACTGGTGATGATCTTGGGGATGGGGATAGGGAATATACCAGATAGGGGATTATAAGTGATAGTACCAATATCCTTCTTTTTCAGAGGTGCCTCTAAACCTTGAAGGGAGCAGTACCAGGTTCTGGAGAGCTGACTGTTAGATGCAAGTGGAGTTGGGAGAATGGTTCCAGAACATCTATGTGCTATGGTATGATTATGAAATTATAATGAGTTATAGTGACTAAACTTAGCCCTGGAGAGAAGAAAATAAAATTCCCTTCAACAAAATAGCAAACATTTATTAAGTATCTACTCTATGCAAAGTACTATGCTAGATACCGGGGATACAGAGTCAAGAAATAAAATAATCTCTGCTCTAAGGAGCACTGAATCCTTTTCCTTTGGAAAGGTGGAACATGATGGATATGGAATGTTGCACATGCTGTCAGACACCATCAATGTGTAGGTTGGTTTTGCTAAACATATTAAACAAAATTTTTTTTATTTTTATGAAGGAAGTGTCATCAGGCAGAGCAGGTGAGAAGTGTATATTCAGAAACGAATGTGATGTAAAAGTACAAGGCACAAATAACACTTAGAAAGAAATTTTTAAATGGAGGACAAAGGGGCACTAGGTGACACAGTGAGCTCAACTCCAACCTCAGACACTTGGCAATTAACTAGCTGTGTGACCTTGGGCAAGTCACTTAACCCCAGTTGCCTTGCCTTCCCCCAACCCCCTCCTCAAAAATGGAGGGAAAAATCCATAGGAAAATAAAAAGCAAAAAAGAACCAAATGGCCGGTAAGTTGTCTGTGCATTCATTTTGGTTTCTACAGACAACCCTTTCCCCATTACTTCTTCCTCAGAATTTTCAAGGATCTCCAAATAAAATATAGCACAATGCTTGAAAATAATGCAATGAATACATTGTCATTGAATTCAACTGTAATATCTCGAGATCCCACAGTTAACTAAGTTATTCAGTCTGTCTTGAGAGACGGATCTCTGAGAATCAGGTCTTGAGGTCTAGCAGACTTGACTCCCCTGAATGTCAGTCTGCTTAGGGTTCTCTTTATAACCTTGTTCTCCATGGAACTAATTGTTCCTTGTAATGTTGTGATGGACAAAAAGTTCATTTTATGCAGCAGGACTAATGATCCTAAACTCATTATTGGGCTCTGCCTGAGATGGAAAGTTAGAAGCCAAACATTCACATTCAAGAACAGAGTGACATGCAGATCAGAGACCTAAAAGAGAGTTGGGACCATTTGATTTTCATTAGGAAAAAGGATATGAGTGGTCACAAGTCAAGGTCCAGAAATCATGTGCATAGCATGTGGGAATCTCAGGGGTGCTAGGCTCACTAGAACACCACTGTGTGGGAATACTTATGAGGGATAGTAGCAACAATTGCAGCAATAATTTAACCTTCCAAGACTTGCCTGGCATAAATTAATGTTACAATAGGGGCAGGTAGGTGGCATAATGGATAGGATGCCAAGCTGAGAGTTGGAAGACTCGTTTTCCTGATTCAAATCTGGCCTCAGATGCTTACTGTGTGATTTAACCCTGTTTGCCTCAGTTTCCTCATCTGTAAAGTGAGATGGCAAAGGAAATGCTAAACCACTCCATTATCTTTGCCAAGAAAACCCCAAACAGGGTCACAAAAAGTTGGATAAAACTGAAAAACAACTAAACAAGGAACAACAGCAAAATAAAGCCTGTATTTCCCCTGTACAGGTCATAGGATTAAAAATTCAGAGCTGAAGTCCATCTAGTCCACCTCCATCATTTTGCAAGGAAAAAAACAAGGTCCCTCATCAGTGAAATGTGAAAAGATCTGTCCAAGATCATGCAGTTAACAGGTAGAGCAGAGGTTCAAATCCTTTGATTCCAAATCCAGTGGGAAATGAAAGGCAAAGGGAGAATAAGGCAACTTTTAAGTATGATAAACCAGGAATTTTGGAGGAAAAAGAAAAACATGGATAATCCAAAATGCAAAATAGACAGATACAAATAATTAAGGTTTTATAGTGGATAGAGTACTGAACTTAGTCAGAAAGACTTGGGTTCCAATCCTTTATTCAGACCTTAAAAGCTATGTGATTAAGTAAGTGCCTCAGCTTCCTTATCTAGAAAATGAAAATAACAAAACCTGTATAATTATCTCATAGGATTTGTGAAGTCCTAATGAGACGATGTATGTAAAGCACTTTTTGTAAATCTAAAAACACCATATTAAAATGTCAGATAATAGTAGTAACAATTTAGAAGAAAGCCAGGCAAATCCTTTTGCTCCCCACACCACCCTTTCCCCACTGGGATTCCAAATGAAATTATAAATGAGAGATACAGCTGGTACACACATGCATGTTAATCTATGTATATGCATATATATACACACACATATATATGCATACACATATGTATATATGTATATATATGCACACACATGTATGTGTATATAATCTTTTTCTTTTTCACATTGATGTTTTTTTTTCTCTTTTTCTTCTCTAATTCTTTAGGTTGCTGTCATCTTCAGAGCTATGTGGGCACCCTCTGGTGGTTGTCTGAAAGCTTCACCTGCACAATGAGATAAAATGATGGTTTCCTTTCTGGGACAAGCTACAGTTTGTGGGTTTGATGTCCATCTGTCCACCATCTGTCTCCTCGTGTATCTGACACCTGAGATCTCTATCCTAAATGAAAAATCAAGAGACACCTTTTGATCATTTCTAGTCCTGGTGAAGTAAAGATATTAATAGCACAGAAGGGGCAAAGGGCAGGGGCACAGTATAGGGTTTGGATCTTGCCAGAGTGGCATTCTGGCCGGGGGCATCTGGCACACAATAGAGCCTTCTGATCTGATTTCAGCGTGTGGAATTCAGACTCTGAAAAGCAGTTATAGGATGTTGGAAATGTCATTTAACCAGGACCAGGCTCATCTTTGGGAAGATAAATTGTTGTACCCTGTGATTGGAAGGATGACAAAGGAAAGAGGGAAAGAAACACACACAAAAAATCTGTGGACCAAATAGAAGCTCTGCCTTCTCCCTAGAACACCTGTCCCTATCCAGAGTGGGATTCAAGATGCTGTGCTTCTCTGGCTTCAGGCCATGCCCTAGTTATGGCCAATCCAAGGAGGGGCTGAGCTAAAGTATAGTGAGGAAAATACAGAATTTGGAGAAGTAGAACCTGGGTTCAAATTCTGTCTCTACCTCTTGGACAAGTCATTTCACATGGAGACAGTTTTGCAGTGGAGATATAAAGCTGGACCTGGATTCAGGAATACCAGAATTTAAATTCTGCCTTTGCCCCAAACTCTATGATCATGGATGGCCAAGTCATTTAATTCCCCTGAGCCTCAGTTTCCTTATCTGTAAAATGGATGTAATTATCCCCACCTCACAAAGTTCATCCGAGGTTCAAAGAATTTAACAAATGTAAAGTGCTTTGCAAATCTAAAAGGCGATGTAAATGTCATTTGCTACCTGGGAGGCCATAATTGGAGGAAAGGCTAAATTTCAGTTAGGGGGTAATGAAAAGAAAGCTGTTATTTTTTTTCCCCAGACCTGAGGGTCCCTTCATATCTAACAGACCCCCTGGCTTTTTTTTTTTTAACATTTAAACATTTTTAAACAGCATCGTTGCTGTTCATCCTTCATTCTCAAAGAGGAACGTTTTGTTGGCAAAGGTAGGGAGCTTTCTTCTACAGATAGGCATCAGCACCCATTTTGCAACTTAGAGAATTAGTCTTAGAGAATTATCAGACAGCCAGATGTGCCAGAGGCAGGATCAGAACCCTGTCTTTCTGACTCTGAAGATACTCTTCTAGCCACTACGCCTATAATCAGAAGAGTACTGGGGCCAGCTCGTACTGACTGAGGAAAGCAGCTTGCTATATTTTTAGCGTGAGCATTACACTTTGGAAATTGGAAAAAAAAAACCCCTACAAATCAGGACTTGATTTATTTATTGTACTGTTGATTGTCTAGACTTAAGAAAGTCATGGAGAAAATGTTAACAATGCAGTTGAAATTCAAAAATATTTCTAGCGGGCAACTAGGTGGTACAGTTGGTAGAGCACTAACTCTGGAGGACCTGAGTTCAAATCCTCTATCAGACACTTACTAGCTGTGTGACCCTGGGCAAGTCACCTAACCCCATTTGTCTCCCCAAACCAAACAAAACAAAAACAAATAAGTGTTTCTAACATACATTTCCCTAGAGAAAAACAGAGAGCCGGTTGTTAAACATTCACCAGCACACTGCTACTTATAATGGAGATCAGAAATACATTGGGATAGGGAATATATTACCTCTCTAATGTGACTCTAGCCAGTGGGGGTTAAGGACCCAGTAAAGATGTCATTGCCAAACTGGTACCTATCATAAGGAACCGGTACTACCTTATAGGCCTGCAGTTTCTCTCTCCAAGGGGATCCTTGGCACATTGCATATCTAATTAGTCTTCTCAACACCCCCAGGAGGAATGCTTGTTATCTTCTTTTTGCAGCCACAGCAACAGGCACAGGGAGATTAAAATGACTCTACCAACAAAACCTGGTTCATCAATGGTGGAACCTGAATTGGAACCCCAGAGTTACCTTCCATCTATTGGCCTATATTCCAGTATTGACCTGAGGCTGCTGCTAAGACCCTCTTTGATCCAAACCCTGAGGTTCACCATTCACAGCAATTCAAACACAAACATGCCAATCCTGACCTCCCTCCCCCTGCCTCTATGAGAAAAGGGTTTGCAGAACAAGGAAACTAAGGCAGGGCTTCATTGCCAGTGGGCACCAGAATTTATATTAGAACCCAGATTCACCTGACCACAGATCCCCTGGACTCAGACCACAGCGAGGTTATTATTCCAAAACAAAGCACTATTGTCTCTCTCCAAAGCCGAAGATTCTATTTTGTTAGAATTCTCCTATTTTCATTTTCTAGATTAGAAGTAGGCCTGGAGCACAAGGGAAAGCTCACCTATCTGAGCTAGTTGGGGGTGGGGTGAGGGGGAAACCCAGTTTTCTTTCTGGGCAGCCCAGAAGCCAAGGGTTTCAACTGTAGGGCAGGTTGGAAAACAAAGGCGCTAGTGTGACTATGTCTGTGGGAACAGGTCCAGGCTCAACAATCCAAAAAAGGGACGAACCCTGGAGACATGGCAAGCAATAGGCCTGAAAGGTGTTGCTGGTTCCCAGAAAAGGCCCCAGCAGCTTCAGAGGGCTGTTTAATCTTGAACAGGGCCGAAACTTCTTCCAGGGCGGGGTGGTTTCTACCTTTAGTCTCTTTGACTTTTCTAAGTAAGTCATGGGTGAGTGAATCAGATAACTAAAACCTTCCGGGGCAAACAGCCTCCCAAACCCTTCACACAATTGGTTTTGCAAAAAATTCCCACCTGATATCAGATAGCTTAGCTTGGCTTTTTGACTCCTTACCAGGTTCAAGGAAATGTACCCCACCCTACCCACCAGAGCCAGATTAGGAGTGGTCCCTCTGTCTGCACACAGAGCCTTGGAGCCAGGTCTAGTATCTAGCTGGTTATACTGCTACTTACCCGAGCCCACTGATCCACAGACATCTTATCTCCCTTATGCCAACATCTTCTTTTTCTCCAAGATAACTACTGGATTGCTTTTCCATCCTAAAGCTTCTGACAGTAAGAAAGAGAGCCTTTGTCTCATCACTGGCTGGCGTTATTCTAATTTCCCTGAGAGTCTAAACATTTGCCTTTCCTTTTTCCTTTTAGGACAGCTAATGGAAGGGCATACTCATTCTTCCCTTCTCTGGCTCCCTGGGGTGTAACAACCCCGCCCAGCTAGCCACTTTTCTCCTTTCTTCTCTTTCCCTGAATTTCAATTCAAACTATACTTGAGCAGAGAAACATGCCTTTATAGAATCTTTCAAAAGAATTTAGGACTTAAGAACTCTGATCAATGCAAAAACCAACCACAATTCCAGAGGAATAATGATGAATGAAGCATGCTACCCACCCCCTGAGAGAGATAACAGACTTAAGGTGCAAATCCAAACAGATATCAGGCCAGCCAATCAACAAGCATTTATTAAATGCCTATTAAGTGTCAGGTACTGTGATAGGCTCTGGAGGTACAAAATGAAACAGACTGCTCTCGAGGAGCTTATGGTTTATCGATGGGAACAAAACGTGTATACAAAAGTATATTTTTGTTATTATTCCAGTGTATCCTACTCTCTGTGAGTCCATTTGGGGCTTTCTTGGCAAAGATACTGTAATGGTTTGCCATTTACTTCTCCAGCTCATATTCCTCAGATGAGGAAACTGAGGCAAACAGGATTAGGTTTCCCAGGGTCACACAGCCAGGAAATGTCTGACGCCAGATTCGAACTCAGGGAGTTGAGTCTTCTTGACTTCAGGCCCAGCTCTCTATCCGCTGTGCCACCTAGCTGCCCGTGTAAGTATATACAGACTTACAAACAAAATGAATACAAGGTAGTTCAGAGAGGAAGGAACATGGCTAACTTAGGGATTTGTTTTGCCTGACTGAATACTTGTTATAAGGATTTTGTTCCCTCTTTAAAAAATATCCAGTGTTCATTAAGAGAGTAAAATTTAATTAAAAAAAAAAGAAATAAAAAGTGACTGAAATGAACGTAGCGCCCCCAGGAAAGTACCAGCCAAGGCACTGCTTGGCCCTATACCCTCCCCTCCCCTCTCCCCTAAAAGGTCAATGTGCTGGGTTTTCCAGTTCCAGGGTTACGCAGTTACATAGAGGATCAAACCTTGTGGTCTTTCCCCTTCTCACAGCAGCGAGTACAGTACTGTGCAAATAGCTCAAGAAGTATTTCATGGGTGACTGACTTCCTTCCACAGATTTGTTCTAATCCAAATGCAAACCTGGACAATGGAGAAATAGACACAGCATCACAGGACTTCAGCATCCCAGCCTGACCTACATCTGAAAAAGAAGCCCCACTACAATGGACAAATACATGGACATTCATATATGACTAGTGAGCATTCAACCTTTGCTTAAAGGAGGAGGACTCCCTAAATCCTGAGGCAGCCCATTCCATGTTTAGATAATTCGCATTTTCAGCTAATTTTTCTTTATATCAAGCCTAAATTTGTCTCTTTTCAGCTTCCAGCCTTTATATTCCTTCTATGCTGGGACCAAGCAAGACAAATTCAAATATTCTTTTACGGGATGACTTTTCAAGCATTAAAGACAGTTATCATGCTTGGCCTGAGTCTTCTTTTCTCTAGGCTAAGCATCTTTAGGGCCTTCAACCCATCCCCATAAGGCATGACTCAAAGGCCTTCCCAATTCTGGTAGCCCTTCTCTAGATGTTATCAGAGTTGGTTGTTAAAATTCACTAGAGATCAAAGTGTTTGTAAGGTCTTTGATCCCTACATCCTCGTTCTTGAGATAACAAATCAAGTGACATCTGAAAACCCTCAAGGGGTAGGTACATATAAAAAAATAATCACCTCTTGTTTTCTAACTCATTAATAGATGATTTAGATGAAAATTATTCTTTTTTTTTCTTTGTTTAAGATCCTGCACCCAGGCGTCCTCTGGAATGGATTTATAGAATCATAAGGTCACAGATATTTAGCTGAATTTCTTCTTCCTCTTACAGAGGATGAAAAAATTAACTGAGGTTGAGCAACTCCATTTTGTTTTAGAAGTCCATTTCATGACTAATCTGTTTTTCTATAGTAAGGTGAACACTTGCATATTATAGCTTGGCAACAACATATGTGTCCCCCAAATTTGGCAAACATTCACTAATGATGTGTAGCCCCCAAATCTAGTAAACAGCTGCTAATGATGTATTCCCTGGATGTTGTAAATAACTGTTAAACATTTGTTAATCTAGCTTTGATTGATAGTTTCCGTTCATCATAAGCTTAGACAATCAATCACCAATCAGAACTTAAATGTAATTTGTAAGAGTCCATAGACACAATCATAAAAACCCACCAGAAGCCCCAACCAACCGCTTGCTACTGAGTTATAACTAGGACAGACTCCAGGATTTGCCACACTTGAAAATTCAACTCTCTTGGGTTCACTTGAGAACAATGCTGATTGACAAAGACTTTCCTTGGGGAGACACACAGTCTCCAGGTAGGCAGAGAAGGCAATATTGTGAACACTGGTTTGAGACATGCTTACTGATATCTTCAGTAATTAGGTTGGTGGTTAGTTCCTAGAACGGTTGATATTTTTTATTGTTGAATAGTCAATAGTTAGTTTGCATTTATTAATGAATATAAGTGCACTGTCAACCCTAATAAGCATCTATAATGGTAAATTGCTTTTGCACTTGTATTGTGAGTTACAGATGTCACATGACTTGCCATGGTCATAGGTAGTAAGTGACAGAAGAGTCTTCTTCCTTAGAATAGATCTATCTTCCAAGAACAGGGTCATATCTTATATAGAATCTTAAAAGCTTATATAGAATCTTAGAATCTTAGTGGAAAGGAACACCAGAGATAATCTGCCCTTAATGTATCTAAACAGGAGGCTTCTCTATGACCTCAAAAATAAATGATATAGCTTTTGCTTGAAGACCTCTAGTGAAGGAAAACTCACTGATGATGATGATGATATTGATGATGATGATGATGATGGTGGTGATGATGATGGTGTGATGGTGATGATGGTGGTGATGATGGTGATGATAAGAATGGCAGTGACGATGATGGTGGCAATGATTATGGTGATGGTGGTTGATGAGGAGGAGAATGATGATAAGGATGATGATGATGGCAGTGGTAGTGGTGGTGATGGTGATGATGGTGGTGATGATGGTGGTGATAACTAACTTCTACATAAGGCATATTAAGTGCCAGGCAACATGCTAAATGCTTTACAATTACTGTCTCATTTGATTCTCACAACAATCCAGGGAGATAGGTGCAATTATTATTCCCATTTTACAATTGAGGAAACTGAGGCAAACAAATTATTTGCCCAAGGTCACGCAACTAGTAAGTGTCTGAGGCATAATTTGAACTGATCTTCCCCACTTTACACCTGCACAATTAACTAATAACAACAACAGCAACAAAATAATAAGCATGTGTAGAGATCTTTAAGGTTTGCAAAGCATTTTTCAAATATCTCATTTTATGTCCACGACAAACCAGAGAAGTAGGTGCTATTGTTATCATTCCCATTTTACAGATGAAGAAAAAGCAGATGGAACTCAAGTGACTTGCCCAGATCACATGGCTAATAAATGTCTGAAACTCAATTTGAATTCAGGTCTTCCTGACTCCATGTTCAGCCCTCTCTTTACATCATCTAGCTATCACTATTTACCACTACACCTCTTCCCAATGAAAGCTATTGGAAGGAGAAGAGGTTCATTTCATTTCTTCTTTTGTTTTATTTAACAAAATTTTATTTTATCTCCTTCCCCACAAAAAAAAAACAAAACCTTTGAAATAAATATGCACAGTTAAGCAAAACAAGTTCCCACATTGTCCATGCCCCAAAATCTGTGATTTATTCTGCACTGTGAGCACAGGAAGCAGGTAGCACACTTTATTTCAGTCTTCTGTATGTTAGTCATGAGAACAAACCCCAAAATCTGAAATAGTTTTAGAAAGGAATTTATTTGTCCATTTGGCAGAGGAGAGACCTGGAAAGAGGTGTGGCTCCTTGACCTGTTTCTGGGATGTTTGCATTATATAGGGTTCAGTTAAGAGTACCAGCACATGAACCCACAAGTAGAAGTTTAGCCATTTTGAAGAGAGGGGAGTTCCCCAGCAAGGTCCACTGAGATGTACATTAATCAGCATAAACATTCACATTTGGGGAAGCATAGGGTGAACCCAAGACCTGGGTAAGATCTAAGTTTTCCCTGAATGCTGTTTCCCTGGAGCATCTCTGAGGTCAACCCGACCTCCATTGTAAGTTTTTGGGTTAGACAATTTCTAGTCACATAAATCTAGGTTCTAAAGATATTAATAAATAACATTTTCAAAACAATATAATGTTTCCCTACAGGAATTGTGGATAGTCATTCCATCAATCCGAATTCTTAAACCTTTCAAAGTTGTTTGTTTTTATAATGTTGTCTTTGTATATATTGATCTCCTGGTTCTGCTCAGAACCATTAAAAAAAAAACTTTAATGCTTAGAAAGAGTTTTTGTTGTCTTATGTTTGGCATTGGGCCAGAATATGCCCCTTACCACTTTAACTCATTGCTCCTTCTGCCATCTGAGATTTAATAAAGCAAATTATTCTCCTGATAGCCCATCAAATATTTGGAGGTAGACTAAGGTTTCTTGATCTTTTTCATATTAATATTTATGAAATGTATATTATTATCATCCTTCTACCTTGAAATAGCTCTAGGCTACATATCCCTGGTTTCTTCAACTTTCATGGATTGGTATCTGGTCCTTCAACTATTATGTTTATGGAGTGGTCTCTGATTCCCTTACCACCCTTATTGCTTATCTGTGAATGTGCTCTGATTTATCAATAAATGTGGTACCCCAAACTAAACATATTATCATAAATGAGGTCTAACCAGAGAAGAATGCAATCAGAACTGTCAGTTTCCCTTGTCCTCAATATCTAGCTGTCTTTAAGCAGCCTAAATGGTCTTTTTTGACAAACTACTACAAGCTTTTTTTGGCAAAATTTTTTTTTTTGGTTACGTGGTTGACTTTTATTGAACTTGCAATCCACTGAAAGCCTCATTTCTTTCTTCCTTTCTTTCTTTCTTTTTTGCTTTTTGGAGAGGGGAGGGCAGGGCAGTTGGGATTAAGTGATTTGCCCAAGGTCACAGGGCTAGTAAGTGTTAAGTGTCTGAGGTCAAATTTGAACTCAGGTCCTCCTGACTCCAGGGCTGGTGCGCTATTCACTGCATCACTTAGCCACCCCTAAAGCCTCACTTCTTATTGCCTGCAGTTTTGTCTGGTCATACCTTCCTCATCTTATAAATTACCAGGCTAATTCCTTGAATTCAAGTGTAGGACTTTACATTTATGATCAAGTAGCAAATGTGACCTATCAATTTGAAGAGTTCCCTGATCAATTTGGTGCTATTAAAAGACACAGGCCACTGTTTGGAAGTTACTGAAGAAAAATCCCCATGGAATGTGGCCATGCCCATTGGTACCTTTGTTGATAGTATACCAGAAATTCTTATACCAAATCTTTATGATTGGTCCACTGAGAATTAGCCACCCTTCCCTGTGGTGAATAAAATCAATCTATTTCTGACTTGGACCTCCTCCTCACCTACAGAAAATAAAACTAGAACACAGCATTGTGTAATTGTATTCCAATTTTATTGGGTGGGGGGTAGGGAGGAGTCAAATGGCAACAAATGGCAACAGGGAGAAAAACTGACCTCATGGTAGAGTTTGTAGGACTGGTCCTGGTTCATGTGACCGTCTAGTCTTGGGAGGTCCCAAGTCATGGGTAATGCCTATGAAATGCAATTTTTCATTCTAGCCAGCTAATATTGGTTACTAATTGTCATTTTCTGTTTTAGCTCTTCCTCCCACATTGGGATGAATGTCATCAAATTAGCATTGGTAAGGCCTACTAATTATTAAAATTATTAGTAAGCAGACAAATTTTGACTTTAATATAATTCTTACCTCCTCCCGTTTCCTCTGCTAGGTATCTAGAATGCTCAAACTGCCTTTCCATTCTCCTATCCCTAATCTCAGGGCTGAGCAGCCTTTTCCCCCCTCTGATTCTATAGCCTATACTTATATATATATATGTGTGTGTGTGTGTGTGTGTGTGTGTGTGTCTGTGTGTGTGTATGTGTATATATATGTATATACCTATATATACCTATAGCTATATTCTATAGCCTACTACCTTTCAAAAGCCACCACTTTTTTCACATTTGCATAAGTATTTTAATTTTTTAATTTTAACAATTCAAACAAAAGTCAGCTAGATAACATATATATAGGGTATGGGCACAATATTTGCAATCACATAGATGCAAGAATAACAAACCTCACAAGAATGTCAAAGTATTTCAACTTTCATGGAGTTGACTACTTAGGTATGAATCGTGGGCCATAATTTTAAGATTCACATATGTAGGGGTGAAGTAAAAAAAAAAACTACACAAACTCATAAGTGATATTAGAATTTTTAGAAGGATTCCTAGAAAGATTAATATAAAAATGTGCACAGAAGTAAATAACACAAAGGACAGGCAAGAGGGAATGAGCAGGCATCAAGAAAGAGTACATTATTTACCCAAGGGCATTTCAGGGCTCATTTTAAAGAGTTTTGTACAAAAGTCTTTTCCCAATTTAAATTCTTTGGAAGTAATATCTCATAAAATGTTAAAAGGATCAGGGCTGGAATAGGAAAGGGGTGAAGTGTGTAATCACAAAAGGTGTCCCTGTGGTACTAGCAGAATTGGAGAGGATCGTGTAAATAACTAAAAATGTCAAAAGATGAAGGAGGTAAGAAAGCCGCCACTTTTTGCTAGGTAAAAGTGAATTAATATGAAATTTTAATCCATTAGATTGTAAGCTCCTTGAGAGCAGGAACTGTTTTTTGCTTTTCTTTTTTTCCTTAGTACTTAGAACAGCGCCTGGCACACAGTAGGCTCTTCTTAAATGCTTGTTGACTTGATTGATAAAATAATCCATTTTAATCTGTTGATGACTAAAAGGATTATGGATTCTTCCTCCCAAGTCAATATTCTTGTTTTAACAAGAGTCTTTTGGAGACCAATGTTTAATTCAAAAGACTGGGTATAAAGGTGGATCATATATAAGCATCTGCCATGGCAAGGTTGATAAGAGGATATTTTTGGTCAGGCCTATCTTTCAGTCCTTCTCAAAAGGCACCTATTCTGCATAGGTCTGGCCTTGACCTTGAAACCTAGAAGTCTCACAAATATATGACTTGGACTCCGTTCCCCTACAACATCCCTCAACCCTCTACCCACCCCTAAAATACCCAGTGTCATTTGGCTTCTCTTAATATTCCCTGTGACCAAACCAAATAGTTCTGTGACTTACTGGAGACAGGGACAAGAGAACCTCCAGGACAGTGTGAGATGTCAAAGCCAAGGAATAAAGAAAGTAGTATTATTGATGAGAATCTTAAAAGTTGGTTATCATAGGTACCTGGCCTGTATTGCCCCATAGGCTTCCAGAAAGGCTTTCAAAAGGCCAGAGACATTGGTGCTAGTGATGTTCTTGTCATGTGCTAGGTTTCTCTATTGTGCAGTGACAATAAAATGAAGACTGAAAAACATAGTTTGGAGGCCTTCTACTTGGAGAGCACTATATCATTGTAACTAACAAACATTGAGATTAGCCCTATAAATACTTTTTTAATTGCCATCTATTCAATTCCTTCCTATCATATAAGGTCCAACTCATGTTCCACCCCTTTCAGGAAGGCTTTTGTGATCGGACTTTCAGTAATGATTTTTCTCCCATGCACCTCATATAACATGGTTCACTCTTAGGCAATTGTACATGTACTTTTTTATGGTTATTTTTTCTATTAATCATACTCTATTAGTAGATGATATGCTCTATGTGGCCAGGGACCCAAGAGTCTAAACCTTCTATGTCTTAGAGCTCATTAATAAATGTTTATTGTAGAGTGGAAAAGGAAAAAGGGCAATATTGGTATTGCCATGTTAAGTATGATATATATGTTTAAA
Source organism: Pseudocheirus occidentalis (assembly GCA_028646575.1). Lineage (NCBI taxonomy): Eukaryota > Metazoa > Chordata > Mammalia > Diprotodontia > Pseudocheiridae > Pseudocheirus > Pseudocheirus occidentalis. The sequence continues at coordinate 158,507,525 of CM053598.1, read as the reverse complement.
AAAAAGGCAAAAGCTGCACATGAAAGATTCATTATTTTATATGTAATCCTGTTTTTATCCTTTGTATATGGAAATAATTATGTTTGCTGATGACTGTCAAATTCATAAGAAATAATTTTTAAAAGATGTCAGCTGAATTGAATCAGCCTTCAGCAGTCCCATCATCCCTTTTCACTTATCTAGGAATGACTCATCCTTTCATAGTATCAGCATTCAGGAGGAATGTATTTACTTTAAGTTTTCTTTCCTCTGCCACCTCGTTTAATTTCAGCTTGGGACCTCAGGTGGAAGTTAAACAGTCAGTCATTCTTTGGGCTGCTGAGGTATTGTTCGGCACCCACAATGCCCCACCTACTAGGATGCCTGAGAGTAGGTTGCAGGGAGAAGACAATTTAATCTTTCTGTCAAAAGGTCTTAACCTGCGAATCCAAAGAAGAGGTGGATCCTCAATGAAACAGATGAAGAGTGACAAAGATAATGGGTCAATGATCTAATTAATGATTCAGATTCTTATATCTTGGTCCTTGATAAGAGTAGCTGCCACCCACTTTTCTCACTTACGGGGATTATTTGTAAACATGCTTTTTACATGTAGTATCTTTGCTGCCATTTTGGGGAAATGGCCCTTTTTTTGGATCCAAAAAAAAAAAGTTAAAACAATGGCATTGGCCTCCCACCATATGTTCCTCTAAAGCTCTTCTAAGATTTTGTGTCTTTCATGAAAGACACTGGATATAATGATGAATCTGGAACCAGAAAGACCTAAATTAAAATTCAGCCTCAAGCATTTGCTGTGTGACCTTAGGCAAGTCACTTAACCTTTATTTGCCTCCATTTCCTCATCTGTAAAGTGGGGATAATAATAGCACCTACCTTGCAGCGTTATGAGGATCGAATGAGATTGTGTTTGTAAAGCACTTAACACAATGCTTGACACACAGTAGGAAATTAATGAATGCTTATTTCCTGACTTTCTTTCATACCAATGCCATGATTCTCCATTTAGGGTAGCAGAGTCATTGATTTAAAAGCAGGAAGGGAACTTAAATGATCTAGTTTAACCCATTCATGTAACAGATGAAGAAACTGAGTCCCTTGGCTCCTGGGTGACCTTTAGCAGATCTAACTTTCTTTCTCTGAGTTTTAGTTTCCATATCATTAAAATGTAATCATGGCCTCTAAGGTCCCTTCCACATCTAAATCCTAAGAGTCTATAGATTAACTATTGAGAAATACTGAGTTTCACACAAACCTGTCAATTTGGTAAAGTAGGAATTCACGAAACCTATTAATGCCCTACTCGATGGCCTGATACTGTCTACTAGTCTAGTGGCAAGACCCACTAAGCCAGATAATTTTGTTTTTTAAACATTTGTATTTTTATGGCCTCAGACACTTAACACTTAACTAGTAGTATGACCTTGGGCAAGTCACTTAACCCCAATTGCCCTGCCTTCCCTCTCCAAAAAGACCAAAAAATTTTTGTATTTTTATTATATTTATATATTTTATATAATATTTTATTTATACTATATATTTTTTATTTTTCATCTGTATTTCCAAATGCCTTTCTTCTTCCTCCCTTTTTTTAAGGTGGTTCAGTGAAAGGAACCAGTGAACCCATCAAGACTGATAATATAGACAGCATGGAACAGATATTCCCCAAAGTGGGGAAACCTGGCTTGGGAATCAGGGCTAAATTCCAATTCAAGCAAGAGAACCCTGACCTGATCCACAGGACCCTAACTCACTTCCTGACAATGAACAATGACCCTGTCCCTTCTCTCCAATTTAATTCTGTAATGAAGGAAAAGATTCCTTCACATTAAAGTGGCAAGGGTACCCTGCCTGACCTACCAGAAAGTTAGAGAGCAGATCAGGGGAGGGGCTTTGCAGTGGGATTACTGTTTTGGGGGTGGGGTAGGGGAAAGACAGGGAGAAATTTTGTAATTCAAAAATTTCATGAAAATGAATGATGTAAACAAGAAAACAAAAAAATTATTTAATAATGAATAAAAGGAGTGCTTTGTAAAAATAAATAAATTAAAAAAAATTTTTTTAAGTGGCACGGGTGTGTGTAATGGAAGGGTTAGACTAAATGACCTCTAGCTTCCTCTCTAGTTCTAACTCTCTGATCTAGACAACATCAAAGGTCGCTTCTGGCCATAAGGTTATGAGTCTATAAATATGACCCAGTATTTGAAAATAGATCATAAGACAGATTCAGTATTATTTGTGTGTGTGTGTGTGTGTGTGTGTGTGTGTGTGTGTGCAAGGATTTTGGTGTGTGTGTGTGTGTGTGTGTGTGTGTGTGTGTTTTAAACACCATTGATATTTGGGGACTTCTGAATACATGAATGCTCTTCTCTGTGCCCAGGAGGACAAGGCTGATTCTCCTTGGGTGACCTTGCTGGGAGCAGTTACTTTGTTACTACATTGACTTTCATCATATTAAAAATGTCACACATGAAAAGAGATAAGTGAGAGAAATAGCTATAGAAGGAAAGGAAGAAAAAGACAGCAAGGCCTGAGGTGGGCTACCTTCAGAACAGTAAGGCACATATTGGCCCCACACTTATGGCATTGAAAGAGGAGTTCTGCATTTCACAAATACACTTGGGAAGCAGTCAGAGCATGGATGGTGTCCCCAGTCCCAAGCATGTAAGTATTGGGACCAGACCTGTGTTGTTCACAGATGAAGAAATTTCCTGTGCCAATTTAGGTCACCATCGCCCTTTATTAGTGCAGTCCTTGACATACAGTAAATACTTAATAAATTCTTGTTGACTGGCCTTGATTCCTACCCTTAGAGAATTGCCTAGTTCCCTAGAGCAGTGAGACGCTGAATGATTTGCATGGTCACATAGACACTATGCGTCAGAGATGACTCAAACCCTGGTCTTCCTGGAGACTTCAAAACCAGCTCAAATTCCAACAGGACACAACTGCCTCTGCCTGGCACATAAATGTTTGCTGACTGATTGGTTCACTGGTTTTAGTCTCTCACCCAGTGGGTTAAGTCTGGATGTTGAGGACTAGCACTGGAATCTTCTCAGCTTTCCAGCCAGGGTCCCATCAGCCAAACCTCTCCTTCAAGAATCTAAGAGTTAATAGAATTGGGCCCAGTCAGCCTAGGTTCCTCTTTAAAAGCTTACCTGAAAGTGTATGTATCTTCTTCAGTTCTTCCATGTTGTTCATCTTTCATTTTCAAAGAGGACCAATGACATCATTGGGTGATGACTTGAATTGGATGAAAGTGAGGCAGGGTTGCACTAACTCATCAGCCTCACTCTCTCTTCCAGAGTCATCCAAGCCCAGTGGCAAGACAAAAGTAAGGTGCCTGGTGATGGCCGGAGATGCAGTGGATGACCTTGGCATATTTGATGCCTGACTAAGCTTCAGGTATTCCACAGCACCTGCATCAGTTGCTTTCATGGTCATTGGAACAAACTATTCTTTTTAAATTTTTAGTTTTTATTTGTTTTCTTGTTTACAGTATTCGTTTTCATTACATTTTTGAATTACACATTTTCTCCCCATCTTGCCCCTACCCCAACCCTAAAACAGCAATCCCACTGTAAAGCCCCTCCCCTGCTCTGCTCTCTTATTTTCTGGTAGGGCAGGGAGGGTCTCCCAGCCCCTGTGTATCTTAATTCCTAGTTGCAGGTGTTACAGAACTTTAAATTCTAGATTCTTTCGATTCCTCCCTTGTCACCCACCCCTACTGGAAGGACACTCAGTTCAATACAGGCTATGGATGTGTGATTATTTTTTTTTAATTTAGTTTACAAACTATTCTTATCTTACTATTCCTGTGGGGGAAATCTTCACGTGCTTAGGGCAGACATTCTCTTAACTCACCAATAGTTAGAGGTCTGTTGATCACCCTCACCCTAGTTCAGCTCATCTGCTGAGATGGTTTTATAAGGGTGTGACTGATGCTTATGCTACAGCATCTTGGAGCCACAAACGAGAGCTGGGTGGCAAGTGGACACTGAAGGTGGATGAGCTACCCTGAAAAGGGTTCAGCAATCTCTCACACCAGAGATGCTAGCCCTCTTGGAACACATCAGCTTCCATGTTATGCTTCCTAGCAAAGCCCATATTCTTCAGAAACCCAGGGTCAGTCACTTTCAGAGACGGATTATGCTGTGTTCTGGGTTTGTTAATGATTAACAGGAATTCCCAAACTTTAACAGGAATCAACATTTCCATATCCCACACAGAATAGACAAAAAAAAGGATTTGTGTATGAAACTGCAGATTCCTGTTCTATACAGTCTGAGGATTTTTGGATGTATATAATAAATTCAATATGTTACTTTTAAAGTTGTCCTGCTTGTCTATTCTTCCTTCTGAACATCTTTTGGCTCATTTGTTAAAAAAAATGCTTTAGTGACCTTTTTTCTTTTCCCTCTTTCTTTCTGCATCATTGTTGCTAAGCCTTTTCTACTCACTATTCCAACCCATTGAGAAAAGATGAAAACTTTTAACAAATACAATTATTTCTATCTATACATAAATGTCATAAAACATATAAAAATGTCTGTACATTGGTTCCATCCCAAAATGTATGTCTCCATCTGCATCTTTCATTCTTTGAAAATTGCTTGTTTATAACCTTTAACTATCCATCTATTGAAAAATGGTTCTTGGTCTTATATATTTGCATCAGTTCCCTATATAAATATGTCCTGGGTTTCTTGATGCTATTTTCATGTCATTGTCAGCACTGATTACGAACAATGTCTTTAGACTTGACCACTTTTACACTAATACCTATTGAACCAGAAGAAAATGAAAAACAAAAAAGAAACATGCTCTGATAAATTTGAGATGAGACAGATCACTTCTTTTTTTTTTTTGAGGGCAGTTGGAGTTAAGTGACTTGCCCAAGGTCACATGGCTAGGTTTTTGTATTAAGTGTCTGAGGCCGAATTTGAACTCAGGTCCTCCTGACTCCAGGGCCAGTGCTCTATTCACTGCACCACCTAGCTGCCCCCAGATCACTTCTAATAGGCAGGGAGGATGGGTTGTACAGGGAGGAGGTGTCACTGAAACTTGAAGAAAATCTATATAGCACTGCATGGTTTGCAAAATGCTTTAGTTATATCCTCACAACAAATCTGCCCACCTTACAGATGAGGAGAAGTATTTCTTTTGTCACCTAGCTGCCAGGAACTTCAAGAGACAGGGATATCATATAGTTCATAGATTTAGAGCTAGAAGGAAACTTAGAGAACACTCAGTCTAACTGCCTAGGTAATATAATGGAGTGCTGGACTCAGAGTAAGGAATACCTACATTTAAATCTTATGTCAGACACTTAATAGCTGTTCAACATTGCTAAAATTATATAACCTACTCTCTGCCTTGGTTTCCTCATTGTAATATTAGTTTACTTCACACGGTTATTGTGAGGTTCAAATAAGATAATATATGTAAATCACTTTGCAAACTTTAAAACACCACATCAGTGTTGGCTATTATTAAAGTGGAAGAAATATGCTCAGACAGGTTAAATGACTTGTAGGATTTGAACCCAGTTCTTGATTCTTGAGTCTAGCTCTCTATCCATTAAGTTACATATGGTGGCATAGCCTTTGCTATCGTTGTTTGCTGTTCAGTCATTTCAGTCACGTCCAACTCTTTGTGATCTGATTTGGGGTTTTCTTAACAAAGATATTGGAGTGGTTTGACCTTTCCTTCTCCAGCTCATTTTACAGATGAGGAACTGAGGCAAGCAAGGTTAAGTGAGTTGTCTAGAGTAACAGCTAATAAGTTTCTGAAGCCAGATTCGAACTCATGAAGATGAGTCTTCCTGATTTCAAATTCATTGATCTATCTATTGTGCCACTTAGCTGCCCTATAACCTTTGTTTAGGAAGCATCTATACTAATTATGGGGGAAGTCAATTCCACACATATAATTATAGCACACACAAAGAAGAAAACTCTGATAATAAATATATAATATATGTATAAATGTATTAAATATAATACAAAGACTCTAATATAAATAAGCCCTAAAAATAAAAAATAAAGCAACTTGCCAGCAAGTACACATTAAATAATCACCTAGAATTTGGCAATATAGGATGACTTAGTGGATAAACACATTTTAAAAGAATATATATCAAATCCACTAAATATCTAAACTGACCATTGGGGAACTACTTTTTTTTTCCTGTTTGTGTTTCTTCCTTATGATTTGGTAAAAGCCCATGAAAAGGGCATTCTACCCTTTTGTCTCCATTCCCTAGGTCAGGAATTTAAATACAGAATTAAATACAGTAATTACCACCTTTCTGCCATATTCCAGTAGCATGATATGTCAGGCATCTTGTAGGAGAAAACTGGCACTGCTTCTTTTCAAATTACATGAGGCATGTAGGAGCAGGATTGTTTCTGTCCTGAGCTGTCAAAAAATATTTTCATTTATTAAAACTAAATCCTCCAGAGCTGTCCCAGATTTACGGGTGTTAAATTTTGCACAAGAGCCTGGCCATTAGCAGATATATGAATAAAGATACACCAAGCATTTAAGTGTCTGCCTAGGACCTTAATCATGTTTCAGAGAGTAATTACTTCCAGCTAAGGGCAGGGGGGAAAAAATGAGCACTTAGAGAGGGAAAGATGTGCAGTCAGTGAGCCAGGCTCCCTGAAATCATGTCCTAGCACTTTGGAGCATACAACATTTTGGAGCGTATTTGGTTTATAGCCAAGAAATGAACCCAAACAGATGTAAATCACCAGTTTGTTTTGAGACCATATAGAACTTTCAGAGTTACTCTAGAAGAGAACTACAGATTCTGATCTAATTCATGTGAAAATAGAGTCTTTTGAATGGGAAGATGGTACTGGTGACACTTTCCTGGTTTGGAGCATCTACCTTCTGCAGAACTAAAACTGGAAAGAATAATTCTGCTCGTAATACTGCATTCATACTTTCTTTTGTAGGCTGGTGTCACAAAAGAGAAAACCACCAGGCAGGGATGCAATTCATTCTACAGCCTCCTGGGCAAATTAGCTGCCATTTTGGATCCCTTTCCCCTTCCCTATGTGCCTTCTACTTCTAACTCCATTTTTTTCCAGCTCTCCTATTCTTCACTTTTGCTATTTAAAATAGGTTTTTAGGAAAGGTTTCTATATCAGTCAATTATACTTTAATGTGAATTTAAGTCAAATTATTTCTCCCAAGGATCCTGCGTTATTGTTGGGAATGAAAAACCAATGTTCCTGGTTAAAGAAATTTCAGGTCTCTTGAGACCTTTCAAGACTTTTTCAAAAAAAAATTTTTTTTAACAGAAATAACCTTGACAGATGAACCTCCATGCCTAAACTCACTGAAGTTGTTTGTGTCTGTGATGGAGAAGATCCAATAGAGAGTTTAATTTGAAGAAGGATTCCCTATGGATGATGATGGTCCTCCAGACAGTCTTGTTGGCAGATGACATTGCACAGGTTGCTTTCAAGCAGTGGAATATGGCAGAGGCTTCTGAAAGAGTGTCATAACCACTGAATAGAGTTTACTCTGATTGTTCACGTAGGAAAGACCAAGGGGATAAAGAATGTTTATTACCCAGATTATGATATATTGATAGATGTCCATCCAGCAATATGTCATAATTTGGGTAATAAACCCCAGTATGTATATCTGAGGCTGAAAATATGCCTGGGACTATAAGATGAACTTTCCTTGAGAAGGAGCATGAATAAGAAAACCTGACCTCCATCCATCCTTTGCAGGGAGGGAGAAGGGGACTGTGGCTATTGGGCTTTGCAGAGGAGGTCAGATTTTTTTTCAGGATGTTGGTTGGTTTTGCTAATATATTTTTGTTTGTTTCTCTTCTTGAGGAGAGTGACTCTCTGGGGTGGAGAGGGGAGAGGGATACATTGGGATATGTGGGTGACAGAAAAAAACCCACATAAATAGAAATTTTATAATTTAATTTAAAAATAAAGTAAATGGAAATTTATTTTTTTAATGAAATAGGATTTCTAGTCTTTAAATGGTCTTTTGTGGAGCTACAAAATCTTTACAGATGTCAACCAATCAAATTTATCTCACTCTAACATCAGTAATTAGGTTGATTATCTCCCCATTGGAGATGGGAAAACTGCGACCCCCAAAAAGAAAAGTGACTTTCTTAAGAGCAAGAAAAAGAAGTGATTGAACACTACATCACCACATTAAAAACAAACAAACAAACAAAACAACAACAAAAAAAAAACCCAAGCCCCATTGGAGCCTTCACAGGATAAAACTAGAAGCATCCACTTGTTTCTGCCTTTGAGTACTCAATATAAATTCCATTTGATTGGACCCAATCTTAGGGCCTAACACTGGACTCCTAAACAGAGTCTATTCTAATCCCTTCAGCTCAGAGGCACAAATGGTGCAGTTTTATAGGACTCCTTTGAAAACATTTTCTAAAATCCAGAACCAGTCTCTGAACCGGAACACATCAGTGGTAGACAAGTTAACCCCTCTGGGGGAAGAGAGTGTATTTAAAATAAACCTGTTTCTTATCCCTCACCAACTCCCTCCACCCACATATCTTTTATCTTCAAAGAAACTTCCACACATTAATTAAGGAATCCTTGGTGAACTCAACTGCAATTGAGCTGTGAAGTAGAACAAAAGTAGCAAACTGTTCAGGGCTCCCATAATGAGCAACTGGTAATTCCCAGGGCAATGACTCTCCTCAAGGTGTGAGTAGCCCCTTCCCTGGCTTTGTGCCTACTTCGCTTACCTCAGGACCCGACCTTAAACTAGGCATGATGGCTAAAGTGTCTTCCAAAGGGATCACCATTTGCTTTAGGGGCCAGAGTCTGAAAATGGTCCCTTGATGGGAGAGGATCAAAGCTTGCCCCTGCTACAGCTGCAAAGGACCTCCACTCATATCTTGGGTTAGAACCCTTTGACGAGATTATTTTGAGCTGGCACCCCTTGAAAAGAAATGACTTCTTATTAAATACTCAATCCTCAGATATTTATTAAGGCACCTGTTCTGTGCAAGGCACTGTCCTAGGCTCTGTGGGAGATGAAGAGTAAAGTGGCCCTTGAGAACTCACAATCCATTTAATGAGGTATACAACACACACACACACACACATACACACACACACACAGGAAGAAAACTAACAATTTAAGGTAGCAAACATGCCAAATGAGTATGAATGTGGACAAAAAGTGCTTTAGGAATGCATGCTTTCTATGTACATGTAATATATTTGCCTCTTGCTGTTGAATTGTTTCATTCATGTCCAACTCTCCATGTCCAACTCTCCATTTGGGATTTTCTTGGCAAAGGTACTGGAGCAGTTTGCTATTTCCTTCTCTAGCTCATTTTATAGATGAGGAAATTGAGGCAAACAGGGTAAAGTGACTTGCCCAGGGTCACACAGCTAGGAAGTGTCTAAAGCCGGATTTGAACTCAGAAAAATGAGTTTTCCTGACTTCCAGCCTGGCACTGTATCCTCCATGCCCCCGAGCTTGCCTTCTACCATTCCTGGAATGCACTCCCTCCTCATTTCTATCTGTTACAATCCCTAGTTTATTTTGAGATTTAGCTCAAGGAACATTTTCTACATGCTGGTATTTTCTGGTCCTCCCCAAGGAGGTTGTAGAAAAGGCATTAAAGCATTTTCAGAAGCGCTTGGGTGAGTACAGAACCTTTCTACCTCAGCAACATCTAAGGACTATCTCCATAGGGGGATATCAAAGAATCCGACCTCCCACAAATACACAGTTCCCCTCAGTCCTAAGCATCCCTTTCCATGTGCCTAAGCTTTCCACTCTGAAAAGTAGGATTCAGAGTGCCTATTTCTGCAAAGTCTCTTGGTCTTTCTCTACGAGTTAAGATTCTTTGTGAGTAAGGATTTGATGTTCTGAAGAGAAAGTACTGGGCCCATTCCCAGGGTCACCATAGTGGGATTATGTTTCTGGCACTGCAGCTGCTAATATAAATGTTCCATGTGGAAATAAGAATGGTCTAAGACCTTCTGAACTCAGACAAAGCCTCCACTGTGCAACACAAACCTGGAGAGAAGTTGAAAACCCCCAGGAGCAGGAACAAGTAAGGACTCGGGGGCATGCTGCTTTTATGTTGCTACTTCTAGCTTTCTCTGGCAGGTCTTCAAACATTAGCCCTGCTTCTCTTTTCATGACCTTTCCAAGGTAACCAAAGGGTCCTGGGCTGCCATAACAACTCTTTAGAAGCTCACATCCGTTGACAGTCACTGAGCAGGTAAAGGGGGGCAGAAAGTTAAGGAGAGGGGAGTGAAGACAACTCGCCCCAGAGTCCAGAGAGCATGTTTTGATCCGAGAGAGAGAGTCACTTTACAGAGTGTTAAGTACAAAAGATTGTTCTTTCGGCTCATGAAATTACCCGATGGTGTGGCAGGATCATGTATAAAAAGATTGCAACAGACTCGGGACAAAGTTCTTTTTCATCCTCTCTACTGTTTGAGCCAAATTCAGATTTACTGCAGGAAAAGGCAGAGGAAGAGAAGGTAAAGGGTAGAAGTGCCCTGAAAGATGAATCTTTCATCTATTTTATCCATCTGGTAACCAGTCATACGGCATTTTAAGGTTTTCAAAGTACCTTGAAATGTTTATCTCATTTAAACCTGCCTTCCAACAATTCTGTGAGGTAGGTGCTGTGTATATTATTATCCCCATATTACAGATGGGGAAACTGAGACCAAGCAAGGTTAAGGGACTTGCTCAGGGTCATACAGTTAGTAAGTGTCTGAGGCCGAAGGGCTCAACTTCCATCCATGGCACATGGCTGCCTCTGTAAGAATCAGTAACTACATGGTAGAGGGGAAAGATTGCTGATTCTAGAGACAGATTTTTGAACCTGGGTTCAAACCTTGTCCCTTAAATCTACTTGTGTGACCTTGGGCAGACATGGAGGTCCTTACTTGAACTAAACTACCAAGCATTCAAACTCTGCTTAAGAGAGCACAAGTCAGGGAAGCACACATCTCAGTAAAGGGACAGGGACAGGGTAGAGAACAAAACAAGGGGGGGGG
>CM053598.1:158472078-158496383 GCA_028646575.1 Pseudocheirus occidentalis | reverse complement strand
AGAAAGCTAGAGGGATGTTGGAGGAGGGCATAAAAGGGAACAGATTGTGGGAGGGGCCTTATAGTGGGATCAATGTTCTGGGCTGGGGGGTAGGGGCAAAAAGGGGAGAAAATTTGTAACTCAAAACCTTGTGGAAATGAATGATGTAACCAAGAAAATAAAATAAAAAACAATTTTTTTAAATGTCAAGTCAGCATAGACTCATGCGAATATGTCCCATAATCTGGCAAACTCATAAAATAAAAAAAAGAGAGAGCACAAGTCATATGGACTGGCCATGTTGTTCAAATGCAAACTCTACACTTGCCAAAAAGACTATTTTATGGAGAACTCACATAGGGCAAGCATTCACACAGTGGTCAGAAGAAGCAAGACAAGGACACTCTCAAGGTCTCTCTTAAGAACTTTGGGATTGATTGTGTGACATGGGAGACACTGGCACAGGATGGCTTAGCATGGTGTGCCCTCATCAGAGAAGGCGCTGTGCTCTGTGAGCAAAGCAGAATTGAAACAGCTCAACGGCAATGGAGGATGCACAAATTTGGAGATTCCACCCCAAATGTTCCATGGCCTATTTGTGCTCAACCTGTTGTATAGCATTCTGAGCTGATATTGGTCTGATCAGCCAGTTGGACACATTGAAACTTGACTTTAGCATAGTGATGTCATTTTGGTCCTCTTTGAGAATGAAAGACAACAACCAGCCAACCAACCAAATCCCTAATATTGGTCAACCCCCATCCAAGTTTGCAAATAATTTAATCTAAAGTAGGGAAGCCCATTGTGTTCTACTCAAGCTTGAATACAGACAGATTACTTTGTCTAGCTGGTCCAAAAAGGGTAGGGGGTGGGGCTGATAAAAGATATTTTCTCTGTCTAGGAGTAAAATGATAATGGAATGATATCAGCCCCTATTGAAAGGGTAGGTAGACTTTTCACCTTAACTCTAAAGTGAGAGTTTGGTTCCAAACTGGCTCCCATGAATGGATGCATGCATGTCACCTGCTTTGAGAGAAATAAACACCAATACAACCTAATCCTGTTTGTCTCACTTAGATTGAACTCTGAAAGTTGATAGTATGAGTGTGTGTTGATGAATATTTAAGCTTTAATAGCTTAAAGCTTCACTAAGATTTTTGGGACACCCTACATATGCATGTACAAATATTTCCCATGCACAAGAATGTATATGCCATGTGGGTACATGTGCACACACATATGCATACATGATGTACACATGTGTTGCAGTGTATACACACATGTATGTGAATACATACCTGTACACACAGTGTTTTAAAAGTCTTTGTGCATACTAAAGCATTAATTATAGAAATAGGGACAGCTAGGTGGCACAATGAATAGAGCAACAGCCTGGAGTCAGGAGGACTTGAGTTCAAATTCAGGAGGATCTGAGTTCAAATCCAGACTTAGACACTTGACACTTAACTAGTTGTATGACCTTGGGCAACTCACTTAACTCCAATTGCTTGTCTTCCCCTGCCCCCCCCCAAAATAGTATAAATAGAACTGACTTTTATAACACTCTGTATGTGTATTTGTAAGTATATGTGTACACATATATAATTTCATGGAAATACCTGCATTATAACTTTCTATTCTCTGTCTTCTCGGCTACTAAAAGAAAATCAAATCTTTTATCTTTCCAAAGAGTCAGCTGGGCTAAGTTCATTATGTGAGCTTTTATTATATCGCACTCTCCCTTGCTAAATACCTGACTGATTTAATTGTCTTCTCAGGCCATGAATTTAAATGGCTAATTTATTGAAGGATGTATATTCTGTATTAGTACTTATCCATATTATCAGAGGTTTGCCTGGGTTGGCATTACTATTCGAAAACTCTCCAGTTATTGATCTGAAATTTTATAGTATTCCAGTATATTAATCATAGAGATGTTTTAAAAAAACAGGATAACTGGAAAAGTCTCTCTGGATCCTCCTTGAAAACCTGAATGATAGAAGTGAAAGTGGTTACTCCAGTTTTAAGAGATGCAGGCAACTTGAATTATGGGAGGAAGGGAAGAAGGCCCGGAGGAAGATGGGGGTTTAATGGGGAGCAAGGGGTTAGAAGGGACAAGATGGAACATACTTCTGCTGGTAGGGATTTTCATTTCTTAAATATTTAGATTTGCTTTTTCTCAGTTATAAAACTTACCCCATTCCCCTCAAGGATTCCACTGAGCATGCTAGTTTTCTGATGGGATTTTTTTTTCTTTTGCTTTGCCTTTCAACATTGTGTGTGTGTGTGTGTGTGTGTGTGTGTGTGTTGTGTGAGTGTATTTTTTTTAACACAGTTTGAAAAGTCTAGGGACTCTTCTTTGTTCTAAGAGATTAGATTGCTAAGGGGTTTTTCTACTGTTCATAGAGAAGGAGAGGCCCTGTTCTACATATAAATGCTTTTTCAGCTAATGCTGTTAGTGAAAATAAAGGATTCTGAAAAAGTTTGGTACACCTTACACTGTACCTTTAAAACCAGCCTTCTCCTTTATGTTCTCTCAAATGTAATCTTATTTTTAAATTAAATTTTATGTTTTTCAACTATTAAGCATTTGCTTTCTCTCCTTCCCACTTTCTCCTCTCTCCATTGGGAGAAAAAGAAAGAAAAACAAAATCTTTGTAACAAATAAACATATTCAAGTCAAATAAATCCCCATGTTGGCTGCAACCCCAAACATGTGTCTCATATTAATATAGCATCCTCTGTCAGGAGATAGGGAGCATGCTTTATTTCCAAATGATGGTTAATCATTGCATTAATCAGAGTTCTTATGTTTCAAAATTGTCCCTTTTTACATTGTTGATGTTCTAGTATAAGTCATTCTCCTGGTACTTACTGCTCATTACACCATGCTTCATTCCATGCAAGTCCTGAAGCACAGTCTTAAGTCTACAAAGACCTTCAGTGACTTTCTCAACTTTATTTTTTTCTTGTATCAGGAAAATGGGTATGATGTGGAAAATGGGTATGGATAAACATCATCCAATAATGAAAGTTGGAAGAGTTAGTCTATACTCAATTGGTGGGATTTTACTGTTTCTAGCAGAGGTTCTTAACCTGTTTTGTATCATGGACCTCTTTGGCAGTCTGGTGAAGTCTATGAACCCCTTCTTGTAATCATGTTTTTAAATACATAAGTTAAAATATGTAGTATTAAACCATTCCATGAATAGAGAAAAACCATGTGCAAAGGCATAGGTCCTAGGATAATGTTGAAGCATGTTGAAGAAGCAGAAAGAAATGTAGTTTGGCTAGAAGATAGAGTGTGGAAAAGAGACTGATATACCAGGTAAGAAGGTAATGTGACATCAGATTGTAGAGAGCCCTGAATATCAAATACATGGGTTTAAACTTTATTCAGTAGACAAAAGTAACATCTAAGCATAGCAATGGATAAAGTACTGGACTTGGAATTAGGAAAATAAGTTCAAATCCAGCCTCAGATACTCACTAGCTACATGGACTTGGGCAAGTGACTTAACCTCAGTTTCCTAATCTGTAAAATGGAAATTTTGCTGTTATTCAGGCATATCAATCATGTCCAGCTCTTCATGACTGTGTTGGAAGTTTGCTTTACAAAAATTTGTAATTTCACTCTCCAGCTCATTTTACAAAAGAGGAATGTAGCGCCAACACAATATTCACAGCACTGACAGCAACTATGACTATGCCAGTATAATTCTGAATCACAAAATACAACAGATTCTCCACATTTGGACATAAGAAAGCCAAATCCCAACACCAGAAAACCAAATTCAACATAACACCAAAGAAATCTATACACAATAACACTGCAGAGAGTAACACCATCCCAAAGCCTTCCCACAAACACTCACAAGCCTAGCTGTCTCCTTGTCTGCATCCTTTCCTCCCTCCATTCTAACTGCTCTGGCTCCCAGCTTTCTACTCCACCTGTTCAGCAAACTCCTCTCACCATAGGTTTCATGTATTCTATTCAGCCCATTAAAAGGCAGGGAAGATCTTCAAATTACCATTAACATTACAGGAACTGCAGCAAACTGGGCTAAATGACTTGGTCGGCCACATAGCTAGTGCCCGACGATGGATCTGAACTCAGGTCTCCCTAACTCCAGGCCCAGCAGCCCATGCTATGCCATTTAGCTGCCCCAACTGGGAATAACAATATGATGATGATGATGATGATGATGATGATGATGATGATGATGATGAAAAACAATTATTATTATTATTATTATTATTATTATTATTATTATTATTATCTCCCAGGGTTGTTGTGAGGATAAAATGAAATAATATTTGGAAAGCACTTTGTAAGTCTTACAGTGCAATGTAAATGTTAGATATTGTTAATAGGGAGCAACGGAAGATATTTGAAAAGGTTTGGTAACATGAGTAGATCCTTTTTAAAAATTTAATTTATTTTTGTTACATTTTAAGTTTTAAGCTATTTCCCTCCCTCCCTACCCTGCACTAGAGAAGGCCATCATTTGGCACAGATTTATAAATATGTATAAAATCATATTATGCATACCTCTATTTATCAGTTCTTTTTCTGGAGGTAGAGAGCATCTTCTTTCATAGGTCCTTTTGTAGTTGAGTTGAATATTTAGAATATTCAGAATAACATGTATTGCCAACACAATATTCATAGCACCAACAGCAACTATGAATATGCCAGCATAGTTCTCAATCACAAAATTATAATAGATTTTCTATATAGAAGACAGAAGCAGAACATTTATTCAGACGCCAGAAAGCCAAATCCTAACACTAGGAAACTGAATCCATCATAGCAACAAAGAAATTAATACACCACAGCACAGCATGAAGCCACACTATCCTTTAGCCTTCCAAAAAATAAACACTCACAAGCCTACTGTCTTCTTGGGTGCATCCTCTCCTCCCTCCAGCTCTAACTGCTCTGACTCCCAAGCTTCCTGTGGGCTCTGCTCCACCCTTCAGCAAACTCCTCCCACCACAGGCTCCATGTGATTACATTCAGTCTATTAGAGGGGCAGAGAAGATCTTCAAATTACAAATTACCGTTACATGGTTGTTCACAGTTATTTTTCCAACAATATCATTGTTACTGTGTACACTCTTCCCTTGGTTCTGCTCATTTCATTTTTCATTATTAATGCAAGTTTTTCCATGTTTTTCTCAAATCAACCAGCTCATAATTTCATAGATGGCAGCAGTGTTTCATCGTGGTCATATACCACAACTTATTTGGTTATTTTGAACCATATGGGTAGATCTTTACAAAATGAAGCAGAAAATAAATATGGGAAGACCTATTGGGACTTTAGATGAATGGTACTGAGGTCTCATTCTAGGGCAGGTGTTAGAGAAGAGGGAAAGGATCTAAGAAATGTGGTGATGGAATAATTGGACTTGGTAACTAATTGGAGATGAGAGATGAGGGAGAAGATAAGAGACATTCACCAAGATTTCTAAGAAGGAACACTGTAGGTGGAAAGTGTTAGAACCAGCTTGAATCAAGAGAGAAGATTGTTAAGTTTTCAGTGCAGGCATTTATAGCTCAGAAATGGACAAACTACAAATCAGATCTTGATTGATTGCTTTGTTGATTGCCTAGACTTAAGAAAGTGATGGGGGCGGCTAGGTGGTGCAGTGAGTAGAGCACCGGCCCTGGAGTGAGGAGTTCAAATCAGGCCTCAGACACTTGACACACTAACTAGCCATGTGACTTTGGGCAAGTCACTTAACCCCACCTGCCCTCCAAAAAAGCAAAAAAAAAAAAAAAAGTGATGGAGAGGGGCAGCTAGGTGGTGCAGAGGATAGAGCAACCAGTCTTGGAGTCAGGAGGACCTGAGTAATCAAATCCTGCCTCACACCAGACACTTGACACTTACTAGCTGTGAGACCCTGGGCAAGTCACTTAATCCCAATTGCCTCAAAAAAAAATAGAAAGTGATGGAGAAAATATGAATAATGCAAATTAAATTCAAACATTGTGCATACATTTCCAGCCTCCCTAGCCCCCAAGCTGGTTGTTAAACATTTACCAGCACACCCCTGATGAATAAATGATGATGCCAAATATAGTAACAAAAGAAATAAATAGCCCTGAAACACTTAACAATGTAAGTACTTAAGAGAAACTACATATTATAGCAAAAGCAAATAGGCAACTTTGTTCACAAATAGCATGTTACTTATTTGCTTAAGCTTGAGGGTAGAAACTCTGTCTCATATTTCTATCAGACCTTCCTAGAGTGCCTACTCTGTGCTTTCCATACTCTAAGAGGTCAATTAATGTTGCTGAGAGGCTGAATTAGAGAAAACAAGATGGTTTCACCACTACCTTTTCATCATATGCTATCCTCTTGATAACATATGGGAAGTAGTTAGTCATTAAAAAATGATGAGTCAATTTAATGCTCATGAAAATGAGCACTAATAACTCTTGGTTGAAGCCACAAAAAAAAAAGCACAAATGAGCACTGATGAAAAGCTTTTTCCATCTTTTTGCTGTCACAATTTGAGGCTGTCCTATGCCAGAAGCTCTGTGGCTTTCCAAAATAAAAAGCAGACTAGGATGAAATGTTATATAGATTTCACTGAATGAGTGTAGACTTAAACCCATGTCTCTATCTATAGCAAAGATAACAGTATTCATTTGACTTATTCATTCATGATAAGCAAAATGTGCCAGGGGGTGTGCTAGGCATCAGAATACAGGAGCAAAAATGAAGCTGACTGATCTCAAGGAACTCATATTTTATTGGGGAGGGTGCAGGTGACATATACACAGAAAATTCAATAGAAGGGAAGGGCAGAATAGGATAAAGACACAAGAAAGATGGGACTGGCATGGATGCACAGGAAAGAACAGGAAGTGGTAGCTGATAAAGGGAGTTGCCTAGTTGACCCATTTCTTTTATGGACCAATACTTTTTTTTTTGCTTTTTTTGGAGGGCAATTAGAGGTTAAGTGACTTGCTCAAGGTCACACAGCTAGTTTTTGTGTTAAATGTCTGAGGCCAGATTTGAACTCAGCTCCTCCTGACTCCAGGGCTAGCGCTCTTTCACTTTTAATTAATAGGGATTCTGAATAGAGCCATAGGACAAGAGAGTTGATCACCATGCCTTTTTCAGTAACAGTAGTACTGTTGATTTGGATTTTATTCCATAAGAAGTTGGAGGTAGTGGTGATGTGGGCAGACCATTAGGGCAGGTGGTAAGTCCTTGATCTCTTCTTACTATCAAAGGCAAGGGTTGGTAGCTGACTAGTTAGAGAAGAATAAGGAGTGGTTTACCTTCCTGTTATCACCCAGATTGTCCCTAACCCTGGGCTTACTTTGGAGTTGATAACACTATCTTCCTTTGGGTGAAAGAGCTGTGAGGGGTCTTTGGTCCTAGACTGGTAAACCAAGCATAACCCTACAATATCACCCAGCTAGGAAGCAGCAGAGCTGGGATTTGAACCCAAGCCCTTTGCCTCCCAATTGTCTTACAGGAATGTGCAGGTAAAAGTTTAAGAACTGGCTTTCCAGGGGGCAGAGTCAAAATGGCAGCACAGAAGCAGGAGAACTCTGTGGCTCCCACCATAACCACCTCAAATACCTATAAAATATAACTCTAAGCAAATTTTAGAGGTACAGAAACAAGGCTCCCTCTGAAGGCAGCCCAGCAGACAGAGAGGGCACATCACAGCACACTGGGAGCAGAGCCCAGGCCTATGGAGTTTTAGCCCCAGGCTGTCCAGGAGAAGCCCCTGCTGGAGTTTTCAGGAGAGTCGATCACTGGCAGCTGTGGAGATTTCCAGAAATGCCAACCCATAAAAGCCTAGGACAAAGGGAAAAAGTCAGTGGAACTAGGCTAAATTTGGGGGAGAGGGTCCAGCTGACTGCCTCCAGAGCTCAAAGCAGTCTGAAATGGCGGCCCTGCAGCTGCCTCCACGTGGCTGCTTCAGAGATCCTGGCCTGCAGATCGCAGGAAGGCCAAGTGATCATTCAGAGGCTAATTGCTCTTGCCTTGAGCTGCCTGTATTGGGATCCCAGTCTTGGGTGGTGTTTCTGAGGTATGCTTTCAGTGAGCCAAAGCCGGAGAGGGCTGCAGAAATGGTGGCCTCCTAATAGCTTCTGCAACTGCAAGAAAACCCCAGTTATTTGAGACAGAGCTCTCGCCTCTAAAAGCAGAGTTCTACTGAGCCCAAAAGTCAAGTAATTGACTGGCAACTTGAGCAAGCAAAGGAAGCAAAGAAAGCTCAGCAATTCAACTTTAGATTCCTTTTTGGGGGACAAAAAGGATCAAAGCATGGAACAGGAGGAAGACAACACAGTCAGAACTCCCAAACCAAAAGCTTCCAAGAAAAATGTAGACTGGTTATAAGTCATAGAGGAACTTAGGAAGAATTTTGAAAAGCAAATAAGAGAAGTGGAGGAAAAATTGGAGAGAGAAATGAGAATGATGCAAGAAAATCATAATAAGAGAGTCAACAACCTGACTGAAGAAAATAACACCTTAAAAAATAGACTAACTCAAATGGCAAAAGAGGCCCAAAAAGCCAAAGAGGGGAAGAATGCCTTAAAAAGTCTAATTTGCCATTTAGAAAAAGAATCTCAAAAGCTTACTGAAGAGAATAATTCCTTCAGAATTAGAGCAAATGGAAGCAAACGACTTTATGAGAAATCAAGATACTATTAAACAGATCCAAACAAATGAAAAAATAGAAGGCAATGTGAAATATTTCGTTGAAAAAACCACTGACCTGGAAAATAGATCCAGGAGAGAAGTGGCTTTCCCGGGGAGAAAAGGTGTGCAAGACACTTTAGATTTAGTCTCCATTATTAACAATTTCTCTACTACTTTCTTAAGTCTAAACAATCAATAAAACAATAAATCAAATCCTGATTTGTAGTATTTGTCGATTTCTGAGGTATAACAATTTAACAATCAGCTCTTGTAAACTGGTACAAGATGACTCCAGCACTCTTCTGACTGGGAATAACTTTGCCTTGAAAGAACAGAGTAATATTCAAATTCTAGCCATTAAATATTTCTGAATTGACCAAGCAATACAAAGCAAGAGTCATGAATTGGACTCCAGGCAAAAGTCCACTGTTAGATATTAAACTATACTTTTCCACAGGCAAATCCTTGAGTGGAATAATAATGATGATGATATGTAATATAAAGATAATAGTCTAATAGGGGTTTGACACATGCCCAGATCATCTAAGATGGAGGCACCCACAGAGGACCTGAATTGTCAGCGTCTCTGACATGGAAGTTTAATACCTGGTGTTTCTTATATGGGTATCTCCATCTTAGAGCAAACACGGGCATATGCCAACCCTTCTTTCTCCTCCTTACTTTGGTATTATATACACTTTAAGATTTGTGGGTAGACAGCAGGCTGGGAGTCAAGAAGACCCAAGTTCAAATCCAATCAGATACTTGTTAGCTGTGTGACCCTAGGCAAGTCACTTAACCCTGTTTGCCTCAGTTTCCTCATCTGTAAAATGAGTTGTACAAAAAAAATGGCAAACACTCCAGTATCCTTCCCAAGAAAACCTCAAATGGCATCACAGAGAGCTGGACAGACTGAACAATAGCAACAAAGTAACTTTATATACACTATCTCTTTTGATTCTCACAAGTCTGTAAAGTAGGTTATTATACCCATTTAATAGATGAGGAAATTGATGCTGAAAGACATTAAGTAACTTGCCTAGGGCCACATGTCTTGTGTCTGAGGCAAGTTTTGAATTCAGGTTTCTTCTGGCTTCAAGTACAGTGCCTTATCCACTAAGATCCTTTTTACCTTCTACTAATGTGCTCTTTCAGTGGTTCATCACAGTGGGGGAGTGATCCAGGATTCCTGAAACAAATGCCAGCAGAATTTAGTCTCTAGCAGGTCCAACTAAGCTAGAAAAGTTTTTAATGAGAGCTTGGCAGTTGCCTGTCAGGCATCCCTTTAGGAACAGTCTAGTTAATTTTGGAGAGGCTCATCAACTAAAGTTTAGCGACCAGATGATGAAGATTTTTGCCCACAACTATTCTTCAGAATTTGTCATCTGCTTGGGCGGAGGTATTAGCCACATTGCTGAACTTGTGGACCCTTAAGGTTAAGTATACATTTAAGATTTAGGTGAATCATAGAGTGTTTAAGCTGGAAGGAACAACCTCCTTGATAATGAAATCTATCTTCATTTTACAGAGTGGAAAAATGAGATCCTTAAAGGGGGACTGAGCAGTGTCACACAGCTTAGTGGCAGAACCGGGTTTAGAATACAAGGGTTGTGGATCTAAGGTCAGAGTTTAGGGGGAAAGTAGGTTGGAAAGAAAAGAATCAGCTGTGCTTGGTGTGTGTATGAGTAAAAGATCTCCTGAGTTTGTGGAGAAGAATGAATATAAAGGTGTAAGAAATAGAAAGCTCTAAGATCATATAAGGGTGTGAGATTTGTTGGCAGTCTCGTCCAGCAATCCGATAGGGACCAGTCTGCCAAATTGGTGAAAGGGTAAAGACTTTGTGTCAGACCTACTTGAAGTAGCCTCATGGATATTTTCATCTTTGCTATGTTTTGCTGAGGAAGGTCCCCATTAACCAATATAGCTTCCTTCCTCCACTAGGTTTTTCATTAATGCCACAGTTTTCATCATTAAAAATCTTTTCCCTTGGGTTAAAGCTTTGCCTTCTATTAAAATTCAAATACCCCAAAGTATTGGACCTGGAATAATAAGTTGGGTTTAAATAGAATGTGAGTTGGGTTTAAATAATGCTTCTGACATTTCCCAGCTTTATGACTTTGGACCAGTCACTTTAATCTCCTTTCAGCCTCAGTTTTCTCACCTGTAAAATGGAGGAAATAATATCTAAAGTTCCTACTTCACATACAGGGTTGCTCTGAGGTTCAAAAATGATGTATATACAATAAAAATACGAAAAATAAATTTTAAATGGTTTTAAATAGCCTTTTAAAATTGAAGATAAAGTGCAGATACCAAGGAGCTTTTGTTCAGATATTTTCCAATGCTATAGCTAACCAAAAGTACATTTTGATTGTCAGAGGTAGGAAGAGAGAAATCCAAAGGGATAGGTACTAATCAGTAAGGGCAGATTGGCAGTGGGGCAGAGGAAGAAAAGGGGGTAGAAAGTCACCTGGGCCCTGCAGAAGGGGAGCCGGCCCCTGAAAAATGTTATTGGGGGACACTGAAGGTCAACTGTGTCTACTTTCCAATTTTGTTTATGGCCAACAATAGGCCCATAGCTGACTGACCTCCACTGTCCCTACCTCCCCAAACTCTTTTATCCTGCTCTCAAATCTTGACTATAAATTGAGACAAAAGAGGGGTGATAGATGATCCATAATTACAGTGGGCAAGAGGGAAACATACTGTAACCACAAGTCCCAAAGACAGCAAGGATGCAGGATTTGATGTAAAGCTTTATAGATTTGTTCACTTCCCGTCTTAATTCAGAACAGCTGCCAATAATGCAATCATTCAACACTCAAGAAGACATACATACAATCAGTTCAATCCAGAGTCCAACTCCTCCAATAGTCACCTAATGAGCATCCAGGGACATCTCTAGCCATCCTGATCTATTTCTTGGCAATGCACCCAGAAGGCTCCAGAGGAGAAAGTGAGGCTGGTGACCTTGCACAGCTCTTCCTCACTTAAATCCAGTTCACTTGCAAGTCATGGCATCATCTTCCTGTCCTCTTTGAGAACAAACAACAAGAATGAACATCCAAATAGCTTGGGAGAAAACTGCCTAGCTCTGAGTCCTTAAGACTGCAGAAAAACAGACTAGTGCATCTCAAGGTCACTGTTGGCTAAACAGTCTCCCTTTTCCATTTCCATTCACACTATCATCTTCCTCCAGAAACCCAGGCTCGTTTAGTACCTTAACTCAAGGGGTTAGAGAGAAAGGGTCAAAGTTGACTCAGTGCTGAGCTAAACAGCTGCCTGTGGAGCAAAGACTGGAAGTTTCCTCAGGGAATCTGGGCAATCTTCACAGCCAAGCCAAGTTCACACCATCCTTATTTCAGTCTTAATTCTCCAGTGTAGCTTCTCAGAACCTAAATTCAGCAGAAAATTGCCAGTCTTCCCCTAGGTAGACCTGGCCTTATTTATCTCCTGAAAGGTCAAGTATCTTATAAAAGCCCCAAATAAATTAAATAAATAGCACTCAGTCTTCAATCATGAAAGAAACTCTCCTCATTCTCTGACATTAACTTCCTATTTCAGTGCATAATCCCAGAGTGCATTAGAAAGCTCCCTTTTCTATTGAGTCTACTGGTTTTAAAATATTGTATACATAATAACTCCCAATTGCCCTGGGGAGATTATAGACTCCAGAGGTAGAATGGCATAGAAGAAAGAGGACTGAACCTGTAGTCAGGAAAACATGGATTCAAGGTTTGCCTTTGACATTTACAAGCTGAATGACTGTGGGCAAGTCACGTAAGCCCTCTGAACCTCAGTTTCCTTACTGTAAAATGGGGATAATTGTAGTCTACAATATGGAATAGAAAGCATTTATTAAGTGTGAGACACTCTGTGCTAAGTACAACAAATACAATAAAAAACAAAACTAGTCCCTACCCTCTAGAAGCTTACATTCTACTGGGGAACAACAAATAGATAAATACATATACACAAACATATACACACATACACATACATATATACATATATATATATATGATATATACTGAGTAAATACAAAGTAGTTTTAGAGGGAAATGCTTTAGAATAGAGGTTTTCAACTTAAGCTCTGTGTGCTTTGAATATATATTACATATGTGTATAATATATACACATGTATGTATATATTAACTATTTCAGAATAAATGGTTTCCTTTGTCATCCTACTAATTTTATTTTATGCATTTAGAAACATGATTCTGAAGAGTCCAAAAGCATAACCAGCCTGCCAAAGGGATATATGACACAAGATAGATTAAGAACTGTGAGAGTCTGGGGGAGGAGCAATTACCTAATAGGGTTCTTATGTGTCTAAGATGAGATATTGTATGTAAAGAGTTTTGTGAAGTTTAAAGGGCTATGTAAGGTCAATTATTATTACAGAATCAATATCAGAGCTGGAAGAGAACTCAGTATTCATTTAATCCAGTGGTTCTCATTTAGTGGTTTGAGAATCCCTTGAGGGTTCATGATGATGGCTCAAGTGGTTGCCAAGTAGTTGGCACTAAAATTCTTTAATGGTGCCATAAGCAGTAAATAATTGCCCAGTTATGTTACAAAGATATTTTTCCTCTCTGACAACAAACTGAGGCCCAGAGAGGTGGAATATAGCAGAGCCAGGATTGAATTCGGGTCCTGTGACACTGATTAAGCCCACAGTCCACTGTACCACACTACATAACAAATGAAAAGGTATTACATAGGAAGTTGTGCTTGAGCTCATTAAGAATTATTTTGTATTGGGCCAGCTAGGTGGTGCAGTGAATAGAGCACCAGCCCTGAAGTCAGGAGGACCTGAGTTCAAGTCCAGCCTCAGACACTTAACACAAAAAACTAGTTGTGTGACCATGGGCAAGTCACTTCACCCCAATTGCCCGGCAAAAAACAAAAATTATTTTATATTTTTAGGATTCCGTATATACTCAAGAATGTTCCAGAAATATATCTATTGCATAAATTGAGTTATACCTGAAATGAGAATCACATGGATGGGTGGTACCTTAACATGTTCATCATTTAGCCCAGTGCTTCTCTAACTTTTTGGTCTCTGGACCATTTATGTTCTTTAAAATGATTGAGGATTTCTGCTCCCCCAAAGACTGTCTCTTTCATGCCATAGAAGCCTCTTCACCTTGGAAGTTCACCACTTACTTTGGAAATACCCTCCATCTCTTCTTCTGATTAACCGGTTCCTCCTAGGACCTCTATTTTAAGGATGCCCAGGCCAAACATATCTGTACTCGTTTCTAGGATGCATTTCTATCTCTCCAGACTTCCTCTCTCATATCCTTCCCACATCCGCCACTCCAAATGTGGGCTACATCTCTTCCACTCTCTTCTCTTTTTTAGCTTCCTTTTATGTATGGGGTCACAAAGAGTCAGACATGTCTGAAAAATGACTGGACAACATGTATTGTCCCCCACCTCCTGTTAGAATGTAAATGCCTTGAGGGCAAAGATCATTTTTTCCTTTCTTCTATTTGCATCCTGAATGGTTAGCTCAACACCTGGCAAATAGTTAAGTGCTAGATAAATACTAGCTGACTTGACTTTTGTTTAGGTGTGTAATATCTATTGATATTTACTGTATTAGAAACTGAAACACTTTAGCAGTATTATGAAAAGAGTTTGGACTTCACAGATCCCCTGAAAGGGTCTTGGAGACACCAAATAATCCCAAACCTATTCTTTGAAAACCACTGTTCTAGCCTGTCTCCTTGTCTTGGAGCAGAACTATATTGAAACCAGGGTAGCCAAAGGGAAACTCATCTGCTTTAATTTAAAACCTCTCCAAAGATGGAGTCACTCAACTTTCCATTGAAGTACAGTAGCTAATGACACAGTCTGAAAATTCTCCTTTATGTGAGCTTTCATTCCACAGGCTTCATCAGGAACCTATTTCCTCCTAATTCTCAGGAGACAAGAACCAGAAATGAAGTGTTTTCTAAGAAATAGCATGCTCTCAGCTCCTATTATTAACTTTTATAGGTCTCCAGAGTATGGATAGTAGATCTCATGAAGTACGCTTCAGAAAGAGAACTTGCCTCTGATGCTTTGACTGGACTACTCGAACCATAATCTTCATTCAGAAGCAAAGTAAACTGAAACCCAAAGAGTTGGTGTAACTTGCTAGACTTGCCCTTCATTGAATTGTAGTGGGTAGAGAAGAAAGCTGGTTTTGGAACCAGTAAGACCTGGGTTCAAATCCTGCCACCAACACATACTGACTATGTTACCTTGGGCAAATAACTAAACCTTTTAATGCTCTAGACAACTCACTTAAGATTATAAAATTGAATTGGTAGAGGGAGTTCCCTATACTTGTGCCAATGAAATCAAAGGTCCAGGCTCCATCTATATTTGCCCTTCAGTAAGCGATAGAGCCTGGAATAGAGGGTCCAAAGGCTATACCTATCATTATTACCTTCTCCAATACTTCAAGGATCTGAGGTCTCATCAGTATGTGACTTCTCACTTAGGCAGATCACAGTCACTCTATGACTGAATATATATATATATATATATATATATATATATATATATATATATATATAGGGAGAGAGAGAGAGAGAGAGAGAGAGAGAGAGAGAGAGAGAGAAGTGTAGACAAAAACACTATTTCTTGTCCAGCAGCCAACTTGGTAGTGAGCCTCTCTGAGCTTAGATTTGCTTGAATGGCTGCTCTTCAGATGACATGCATACAGTCCAATCAATTAACCTGAATATATGAGTGCCCACTGTGTGTCAGCCTACTAGGCACAAGGAATACAAATTCAAAAATGAGTTTACATAGGAAGAGTGTATAACATATATCTGGGAGTTATAGCCACAGAAGGGAACTTTGATCTGTATCACTGAGACACTGAGTAAAGTGATAGGAAAATAGATCATAATGTACTTTCTAATAGTATTTGTAATATTGATCTGATTATTATTCCCTGAAGAAGAAGTAAAAAGTATGGAGGTGGAAGGGTGGGAAGGGGATTAATTGTGTGACTAAGAACAGACAATTTGGTGGTGTTGATGAGGCCCTGGGGTTATGGAGGATGACTCTATGGGATGAAACATGATCTAAGACTGGTTACATATAAGAGGGCTGAAGTGAAGATTGACTTAATCACCCTTCTTTCTAAGCAGGGAGTAATGCAGTGTCAGGGAAGATGGCAAGAAGCCAGTGTGGGCTAGGCCTTGGTAGCATGGTGGATGACTGGCTCCATCACTAACTACTTTCCAGTTGTGTAGAGTCTGCCAGAGTTCATGGTCTACTGGTGTTACCTTTGAGAACTCAGTCACCCCCAAGAAGTGGCATAAAAGAAGTATTTTAGTGTAGTACAGATCTTGCAATATTGAAAACCAAACCAGAGCATAATATTGTATTTTCATAAGGTTTTTTGCAACTTACCCACCCATCTTTTCAACCTGGCCTGCCAGAAGAGATAAATTATATTGCCACTGAATTGAGTTTTGTTTTTTTTCTGGGTTTGAATTTTTCCTTGCTTAAATATAAAACCAGATTTTCCCACTGTGATTTTGCTTAAAATTCTGAGCTTATATTTTAATATTATTGAACCAGGATTCTAAAATTCACATTAATAAAGCATAAATGAAAGAAGCAATTGACTGTTTACTTTGTAAAAGATTTAACAAAGACAATAATATGCTTCTCTTAACACAAAAGTATCAAAACATAGACCATATATAACCCATAACCCTCTGGACTAGGCCTGAACCAGATTAAAATGTAACTGGTAAATATTTAACAAAGTAAATAAAATACAAAAAAAAGATAATATTACATTTTAACACTAAGTTAATATGCAGTCTGCAGGAATTCTTAGGTATGGTTTAGTTTTTATTTGAGTTTGACATAACCATTTTACCACATGAATTTCTTTCCAAAGGTGTACATTCATTTGTGTATTCAATACTACTTTAATTGAGTGCCTATTTACTTAAACAGATATTTATTAAGCACTTTTAACTGATACTCTGTTGGAGCTACAAAGTCAGAAATGGACCAGAAATAATTTCAAGGAGCTTATTTTCTCCTGGAACACTTCAATGTTCCTAACAAGGATGGTCAGTCCTCAACCTTCAAGAATAGCTTTCCCAGAAAATGAACAAAAATAAAAAATCTGAATGTTTGTCTGTACTGGGAGGAGCAGGGGCAGTGATGTCAGAAAAACTCCAAAGTGAAAAAGGGAAAAGGGCAGCCTGTGATCTCTGATTTCCCTTTCGTTCCATCATTGGGACTATTTCCCAATGAAAAGCACATGCCTGGGGGTGAGTACCAGGCTGCTAGTCTGCCAGTGCCCTTGGAACTCTCCTGGCAGCTTTCAACCCACTTAGGCAATAAGGCTATGACCTCCTATCCACCTATGACCCCCATCTCATTTATTCACAAACTTTACTACTTTTCCATTTTTTTAGTTCTGTCATCTGAGAGGTTATGTTCACATTTTCTGGAGTAGATTCAAGAACACAAATACTTTCCTCCTTTTTGCAGATATAATGAGTCTCAATTCATTAACACCAAACTCATGGCTGTAGATAATTGCACAAAGTTTGTCACATACCTTTATTTTCTCACTAAATCACGTCACTGACTTTGTATGCTTTAGTTAAGTGCCCAAAGAACTTACACTATGCTTTAAGGGCATAATATCAAGACAAAATTTGAGTTTTAAAGGCAATAAAATCATGAATATTTGCAACAAATGCATGTGGAGCTCTTCGATGGTAAGGTGAACAAGACCAGAGAAGTGCCTAGTAGAATACTGACCACTTGTTATGGTAATGGGAATTTGAAGAGCTTCCCTGACCCTTAATAAGTCTAAAGGAATTTGAAGACCTTGTCTAAAGGAATTTGAAGACCTATCCTGCTTTGAAAATATACTCTGCCCCCTAATAGGCTAAATGTAATCACATGGAGTCTGTGGTGGGAGTAGTTGGATAAAGGGTGGAATAGAGCCCACAGGAAACTGGGAGTCAGAACAGCTAGATGGTGGGAGAAGAGAGGATGGCAGGCAAGCAGTTAGGCTTGTGAGTAAATGTTGGTTTGTGGGAAGGCTAAAGGATGCTTTGGCTCCCTGTGCTGTTGTGACTTATTGACTTCTTTGCTGCTATGATAGAATCAGCTTACTGGTTTTGGAATTAGGTTTTCTGGTGTTTGAATAAATGTTTTGTTTCTGTCTTATACATGGAGAGTCTGTTATATTTTGGTGATTGAGCACGATGCAGGTATATTTATAGTGATTATGGGCACTGTAAATATTGCACTGGGGCTACATCACTCCACAAACATGAGTGCATCAAATCTCTTGTTTTTGTTTTTCTCTACTGGGCATCAACCAAAAGTGGGCTGTCATCAATGTAAAAGTGCAAATCAGGTTACTAATAAAATCACAGGATGCTTGAAGTTAAGAAAGTTAAATGCTTGAATGTTGAGGATTGACTATAAATACACAGTATATACCAGTGGTTTTCAAACTTTTTGGTCCCAGGACCTCTGAAAACCACATCACTGACTTAAAACTTATTGAGGAGCCCCAGAGAGCTTTTGCTTATTTGTTTTGTTTATCTACTGTTATTCTAAAATGGTAGTATTATAAATTTAAATGGATAAATTTTAAAACTATTTACTATTTCACTTAAAAATAATAGCAAGTCCATTATATATTTCAATAAAAATAAATAATTATGATTAAAAATTTTTAGTAAAAGATAACTGTATGAGCCATATCTGGCTTCATAGAAGACAGTTGGGTTCTCATATCTGTTTCTGTATTCAATCTGTTGGGATATGTTATTTTTCATTGAAGTATATGAAGGAAATCTGGGTTCACATTTATATGTAGTTAGAAAACAGAGATATACATATATATATTTTGCTTTTTGGAGGGCAATTGGGGTTAAGTGACTTGCCCAAGGTCACATGGCTAGTTTTTGTGTTAAGTGTCTGAGGCCGAATTTGAACTCAGGGCTCCTGACTCTAGGACCACTGCTCTATTCACTGCACCACCTAGCTGCCCCAAGAAATATTTTAATAGGCAAATAACATCTTACTATTATTAAACTCATTACACTAGCATAAATGAAATATTTTCATAAGAACAATTATATTTTCTAAAACAAATAAAATTTAGTGAGAAGAGTAGCATTATTTTATGATTTTTTAAAAAATTCCTGGTTTAACAGAAGTCAGCTAGATTCTTATATCTGCTTTTGTATTCAATTTGTTATGATATGTTATTTTAATTGAAGTATATACAAAGAAAATTTGGTCTCACAGAGATATCTAATTGGAAGAGCATAATGACAAGCAAAGAAGTACTTCGCATCTTGTTTCATCTATTTAATTATTTAGCACCTTGTTTCAGTTCAAGTTTCTTTTGATCCTTGCCTATGATTTTATCAAGTCTTTGTTAAGAAACAGAACTTGTGAAACCCAAGACAAAGACAGGAACAGGAATAATGTAAGAAGTAGATGGAACAGGGAGGAGCTAATGACCATATATAAGGAGAAGCCCAAGCTGGGAAAGAGTAGAACTGAGAAGGGAACACTTGTGGTGGTGGAGTTGAGAAGGAGAAAACTTGTGGTATCCTGGCACTGTTTGTCTGTTATGTCTATGTTGATTTGTGTTTGTAATACTTTGTACAGAAGCCCTGGGACCTTACTGGAAGACCTGAAAAAGGATTTTCCTGTTGTCTGTTTACAGAAGTACTAGAGGAGGGTTTTGGAGGTCCTGGGACTTTACTGATGATTTGTGTTGACCTCTTGGACCTTGTTTGTGGGCCTCTATTGATTTCATAGGTAGATAGAGAATTGATGATGGTGCTGGCAATGTGAATGAATGTTGTTTTGGCTCTGTTAAGTTTTGTCTTCCCAGAAATAGAAACTGGGAAGGACTTGAGGTGGACTGAACACCAAGCTTCAATATGGAACTGGATGAGGAGCTGGAAGAGGAGCTGAAAGAAGCCTATCTGTGAATCCAGGTGATGAGTGGGCAGATTCAGGCTAGAGCTTGATCCATGGAAGAGGAACCATGGAACTTGGGAGCCAGTCTTGAGTCAAGATAAAAAGAACTCTCCTTGGTTACTTAATGCTGACTGAGAAGACCATGATTTACTGTGGCCTGGGGATGGGAGAACTTTGTACTCTGTACCTTCTACCTCTTAAGGATGATTGTGTTAAGGATGATTAACTAATCTCCAATTAAGAAGAAAGAAGACTTTTCAACTGAGAGATTAAGACAATGTGACCTAGGGGTGGAGAACTTTGACCTTTGTATATTGTGTCCCTTAAGGAGGCTTGCTCCTTAAGGATGATTGAGTTAAGGACTTACTGAATGAAATCTTTTGTTTAAAATTATGTGGTCACTTTGGTGAAACCTATGTGGCCACTTTAGTGATAAGTTGTTGTAACATTGTGAATGCTGTACTTTGGTTTCTGTGAATGTTTTGCTTTAGTTTACTGTTGAATAAATAGAGAGTTCACTATATTATGTGATCAGACACTTAAAGCTGTTCATGGCAGCAATCCTCTGGAAAGTTGCTCATGCTTGACTTTATGAAGAGGAAGGAGTAATTTAATAGTCAAATAACATCTTAGTATCATTAACTAATTAAACAATTTGAGAGTAATAAATCCATTATATACAAATATAAGTAACATTTTTTTTGTGAAGAATAATTCTTTTTTTTCAAAACAAAAAAAATAAGAAGAGAAGCATTGTTTTACACATTTTTGCATTATTATAAAACTAGTTGGGGCCCATGAAAGTGTCTCAGGGGCTGTAGTTTGAGTCTATAGAGGTATAGAAAGTAATTTCAGGAGGAAGAGAGTGCTAACAGAGAAATCAGAAAAGGCTGGTGCAAGGGGTAGCACCTTAGCTGAGTTTTGAAGCAAGTTAGGGATTCTATAAGACAAAGATAAAGAAAGAGTTCAGTCCAGACAGAGCAGAGTGAGGAGAGGAAGACACTTGTGCAAGATTATGGAAGTGAGGAAGTGGATTTTTGTGAATAGATAACAGCCAGCAGAGTTTGTAAAGGAGGGGGGTGGGGACTGAAATGACTAAAAAAGTAAGTGGGAATCCTGTTGTAAATATTATCTTATGTCAATATGGGTCTGGAAAATATTTAGTTATATTGTTCTGAAAACTTTTACATAATTATACTGTCTAAATCTAACTGTATGTGACTAGAGATTGAATGAGCCCAGAATGTCACCCTTACTCCAATAACTCTCCAGGAATGCCAGAGCTGACTACAAGGAATTTTGGATTCTTTTAGATCCTAGAACCACCACTATGTTTGTGTTTTGGGTCCCCATTCCTGGGTCTTATTTTGGAGCCATCTAAGCTCGTGTTTTGGGTTCCCCTTGTGTTTTTGCTTCACCCAAATATTATTGAATATTTATATTTACTCATATCCATCTCAATCTAACTTGTTTTCAAGTTGACCTCTTGGCAAATTGCTTAATTGCTTCCCTTAATCTATCCTTCTATTACCCTTCCTTCTTTTTCCTTAGTCCTTTTCTCTCCCATTTTCCCTGTTGGGCAATATGAATTTCTGTAACCAACTGTTTGTATGTATATTCCTCCATCCTTGAACCAATTCAGATGAGAATGAGGTTCAAGTGATGCCCTCTCCCCTTCTCCCCATATTCCCTTCTATTGTATAAAATCTTCCTTGTGTGCCTCACTTATGTGAGATAATTTTACCCTTTCTTCTTTTTCCTTCTCCCTTCTCCTGGAACATCCTTCTTTCTCACCCTTCGATTCTCCTCTTTTTTTTTTTTTGTTTGTCTTTTGTTTTTGCTTTTTGGAGGGTGGGGGAAGCAGGGCAATTAGGGTTAAGCAACTTGCCCAAGATCACACAGCTAGTAAATATTAAGTGTCTGAGGCCACATTTGAATTCAGGTCCTCCTGACTACAGAGCCAGTGCTCTATTCACTGCATCACCTACCTGCTCCCCTTCCATTCTTCTTTTGAGATCATTCCAACATGATACACTCACATCCATGCCCTCTAAATGGACTTTTCCTAATTACTTTAGTGATAATAAAATTCTTAGGGGTTATATGTATCATCTTTCCTTTTAGGAATGTAACCTTATTTAGTCTCTTAGATTTCTCATTCATATTTCCTTTGTTATGCTTTCCTTGGATTTTGTATTTGTCAAATTTTCTATTAAGCTCAGACCTTTTCCTCAAGAATGCTTGAAAGTCTTCTTTCTAATTAAATATCCATTTTTCCTCTGTAGTATTATAATGGCTTTTGTATGGCATATTATTCTTGGTCATAATTCTAGCATCTTTGCCTTCTAAAATATCATATTCTAAGCCCTCTGTTCCTTTATAGTAGTAGCTGCTAAATCTTATGTGATCCTGACTGTGGCTCCACAGTATTTGAATTAAATCTTTCTGTCTGCTTAAATTATTTTTTCCTTGACCCAGGGTCTTTGGATTTTGGCTATAATTTTCCTCTGAGTTTTCATTTTGGGCATATATTTCATAAAATGGCCAGTGGATTTTTTCAGCTTCTACTTCACTTATTGGTTCTAAGATTTCTGGACAGATAGTCTTCCTTGATAATTTCTTGAAATATGTTTAGAATCTTTTTTAGTTCATGACTTTCAGGTAATCTAAAAATTCTTAAATTATTTCATCTCAATCTATTTTCTAGGCTAGTTTTTTTAACCTATGATGTATCTCACATATTCTTCTGTTTTTTAGGATTTTTACTTTGTTTTATTGTTCCTTGATGTCTTTTGAGTCATTAGTTTTTGCTTACCTAATTCTAATTTTTAAGGAATTATTTTCTGCAGTGACGTTTTATATCTTTTTTACCACTTGGTCGATTCTGATATTTTTCCTTTTTTAAAAATTTATTTTGAATTCATTTTTAACATTCTTTTTTAAATTGCATTCCAAAACCTCTTCCTTTCTCAAGCCCACCTTTACTGAGACAGTGTGAAATATTATATCAATTATATATGTGTAATCAGACAAAGCTTGTCTACACATTAGCCATGTCATAAAAAAGCAAAATAAATAACAAAGTGAGAAATTTATACTTCAGTTTGTAATCAGAGTTCATCCGTTGTCTCTTTAGAAGTAAGTAGTATTTTTTATTATGACTCTTTTGGAATTATCTTGGATCATTGTATTCATCAGAGCAGTCAAGTTTTTCATAGTTAATTGTTATTACAATATTGCTGTTACTATGTACAACAATCTCCTGGTTCTGTTTGCTTCACTTTAAGTCAGTCCATATAGGTCTTCCCAAGTTTTTCTGAAATCATCCCCCTCATCATTTCTTTTTTAAAAATAAATTTTGTGTTTGTTTTTAGTTTACATCATTCATTTCCACAAGATTTTGAGTTAAACATTTTCTCTCCGTCTGTCCTCTACCCACCAACCCAAAACAGCAATCCCACTGAATACTCCCCTAATCTGCTCTCTCTTATATCCTCCCCTATCCCCCTTCTGACTTTCTAGTAGGGCAAAATGGATCTCCATATCCCAGTGCCTGTATATCTTATTTCCCAGTTGCATGTAAAAATAATAATAATAATAATTTTTTAAAACATTTGATTTTAAAACTTTGAATTCCAGATTCTTCTTCCCTCTTCACCCACACTCACTGGCAAAATAAACAATTCAATATAGGTTGTACATGTGTAGTCACCATTTCCACAGTGGATATATTGTGAAAGACTGACTATATTTCCCTCCATCCTATCCTGCCCCCCAGTTGTTCTATTTTCTACTTTGACCCTCTCCCTTTTCAAAAGTGTGTGCTTTTACCTACCCTCCCCCCCAATCTTCCCTCTCTTCTATCATTTTCCCTCTTATACCCTTCCCCCCTACTTTCCTGTAGGGTAAGATACCCAATTTAGGGTGCATGTTACTCCTTCCTTAAGTCAGATTCAATGAGAGTAAGGTTGACCCATTCCCTTTTGCCCTCCTCTTCTTCCCCTCTATTGTAACAGTTTTCCCTTGCCTCTTTTATATGAGATAATTTACCTTATTCTGTCTCTCCCTATCTCCTCTCATTATATTCCTCTCTCACCTCTTAATTTTATTTTTTAAATATCATCCCTTCCTATTCACTTGATCCTGTACCCTCTGTCTATGTATACCTGTACACATACATACACATACTCACATATGTATTCATATGCACATATGCCCTCATATATGTATGTATGTATGCATGTATGTATACATATATATTTACATTTATATTCCCTTAAACTATCCTCATATTGAGAAAAGGTTCATAAGTTACAATGATCATTTTTCCATGCAGGAATGTAAATAGTTCAACTTCAATAAGTTCTTTATGATTTCTTTTCCCTGTTTACCTTCTCATGCTTCTTGCATATGAATGTTAAACTTTTTATTCATCTCTGGTTTTTTCATCAAGAATGCTTGAAAGTCTTCCACTTCATTGAATGACCATATTTTCCCCTGAAACATTATACTCAATTTTGCTGGGTAGGTGATTCTTGGTTTTAATTCTAGCTCCTTTGATCTCTGGAATATCATATTCCAGGCCCTTCAGGCTCTTAATGTAGAAGCTGCTAGATACTGTGTTATCCTGATTGTATTTCCACA
>CM053598.1:158454293-158471578 GCA_028646575.1 Pseudocheirus occidentalis | reverse complement strand
GAAATATACAAACTCACCCCCCCCCCCAGCGTTTCAGAGGCATAATCACTGCCCACCCTATCCCACCCTGTCTTGGTCTCAAGGTCCCTTTATACTTTTAAAATTATTGAAGACTCCTCAATGTGCTTTCATTTACATGGGTTATATCTATCAATAATTACCATATAAGAAAGTAAAATATCAGTATTATTATGAAAGTAGTTTTGACTCCAAAGGCCCCATGAAAGAGTCTTAGAGACCTCCAGGAATCTCTATTCCACACTTTGAAAGGGGATTAGGTTCATCATTTCCTATAAAGCATAGTCCCAGTTCTAAGTCCCAAATCACACTTGGACCTAAGTTCCAGGAATCTTGGCTTCTCTGGGCTTTCCTGACAGCCGGCTGATGGTACCATCCTGCCTGAAATCCTGGTCTCCCTGGCTCAAAGTGAAACTGAGAAGGATAAATAACATAGAGCAGGGACCTCACACCCATTTATCAGAGCCAGGATATATGAGATGGAAGAAGGTGTCTCCCCATCTGGTTCAGTTCACAGTTCCCAAGCTGTGGGTCAACTATGATTTTTATCTTCCAGATACTGGCAGCAGGAAAAACCACACAGGAAAAAATATGCAAGGAAAAAAAAGAGTGACTGTCTTAGTCTATCCAGTTTTAAAGATGAAACCTCTTCTGGCCTTCTCCAGTTACACAGCCAATCAAAAGAGGCTGTGGCAGAGGACGCAGATTGCCTCCACATTGGGTGATGGATACATACCCAGGGCAAGCACCTTAAGAGTAAAAACAGTAGCCAAGAAGAAAATAAACTTGTATAGGACTTTGTGTTAGATGAATCCGAGTGAGATCTTTCTGGGCACATTTATAGATGAAGTCAAAAGAAGGACAACAAACAGATGTGAAATGAAACCGATCTGCTGGCATTTTTTAGTGATCTCCTTTTATCAACAATGTTAGAGAAACCACCACATTTGAATTCTGTTACCTCAGTGTCCAATGTACTGTTCAAGGAAGAGGCAATGATACTTATGAAGATGCATTTGCCACCTTCTCTCTCATCTAAAAGTTCATTTCCACAAGTGTATATTAAGGGAACCACCCGTCTATATACTCAGCACTGTGTTAGGCATTACAGAAAAGCTGATACGTAGGAGAATAAGGTAACATTAGTTCTTTAGGAGTTTACAGCTTCACTGATGAAGACGACACAGGAAAGACTTAATAATATAAGACAATATAAAACTGTGGCACAAACAATATTTATCATAGAAATTTGTAGGGAAGGAACCAAGTAGATGCTGAATAAGACATTGTTGAATGAATTAAAGATGTTGCTGGTAAGATTTATCGCGAGACAGTGATAAGTTAAAAGGAGAAGATTGCTTCAGTTACCTATGGCTGCTATAGTGAAAAGTGCATCCAGTTTGGTATTAAAGGACCTGATCTCAAATCTCTCCCCTGCTATTTACTCTGCGTATCCTTGGACAAAGTGCTTAACATCTCCGAGCCTCCCTTTCCTCATCTATAAAATGAAGTCATTAGGAGTAGCCAATTTCTGAGGTTCTTTCCACTTCTAAATCCTGAGATCCTATCACACGTTTCAGATTCTCAAGAATCCAAAAACTATGGCATGCTTGGACCCAAGGAATAAGAATTTTTTAATGCTTTATTGTGCAGTAAAATAAACAAAAGCTTCTAATGTAAATGAATTGGGAATAGATCAATTAATGAATTCATGAAAATTTTGAGTTATAGAATATTTTTAAAAGGTATATCTTTTATTCCAGCTATATATAGTAGTCTATCAGTCCTACTTTAATGAATAGTTTAAAATTATTTGTAAGTAACATATACTTTTTTATATTTGAATGAGTGCTTTTAAAATAACTGAAAAAAGATTTTTAATGGACTAAATCAACTGTTCTCAAATGTTTTGGTCTCAAGATCCCTTTATACTTTTAAAATTATTGAAGACTCCTCAATGTGCTTTCTGTTTATATGGGCTCTATCTATCAATATTTACCATATAAGAAAGTAAAATATCAATATTATTATGAAAGTAGTTTTGACCCCAAAGGCACCATGAAAGAGTCTTAGGGACCTCCAGGGATCTCTGTTCCACACTTTGAGAACTATTGGGCTTGATGTTCACAACAGTAAACTTCATCCCAGTCCCTGTCCTAATTAGCACAAAATCATAATTCATGGCATGTAAACTGATAAGATTTTGCTGCTTTTCCTTTAAAACTATTGAGGGTCACATATATTTTGTTGATTTGCTACTGTGAAATACTTTTATAATCATGAAATAGTATAAAAATGTAATATAGCATTGTTGTTTCTTGGCATTTTGCAATCAGACCTTTGAGAAATATTTACTGAGCGCCTGTCCTGTATAAATAGATTTTCAACATATAACGTCTTTTCCTTGTATCAATTACCTACCGTCCTTTTTGTTGCTATTGATCCATCATTGTCGAAGATGACCAATGATATCAGGAGGGCTATGCTTTAACCTGCAAGTAAATTGGATTTAAGTGAGGCAGGGCTGTACAAAGCCACCAACCTCACTCTTTCCTCCAGAGTCATTCAGAGTCCAGTGGCAAGTCATAGGTTAGGATGACTGGTGATGGCTCCAGAAACCAAGGAGACCTTGGCATTTTTTAAGCTAAGGTATCAGTTTGTCTAAGGCAACACCTATTCAGTGATTAGGCTTGACAGAGGCATAGTCAGGTGATGTCAGTGAGTAAAAATACCACCACAACCACCTCCATACCCCCAGGACACAGAACTCTGGGGTATTGCAAATTTAACCTCCCACTTTTGATACCTACTATATCCCATTCCCATTTATTATTGATCCATATATGATCTTAGCTTCAGTTTCTAGCTACATCTTAGGTACAGTTTCATGGATCTTCCTTGTATACTACATTTGGCCCTTACTTTCCTCTGAGTAGATCTCCTTGTAATGACCATGTCCCCATTAAACTGCGAGATTGATGGGAACTCTCCATACCCCCTGAGGCATCCCGTGCTGGCCAGGCTACATTTCTGGTCCTGATGTTCCATAGCTCCTAAAGCATTTTCTTCTCTTTATTTTTCCTATGGGGCAATGAGAATAAAAGTGTCAGGCTACCCATGAATATCAGTAGCATCAAAAGGGTACCAGATTCCAGAATTAACAACTGCTTACATACCTCATAGAAAAGGCAGCTTTGTTCACACAATGGAAAGGGCTTAGAGTTGGGACTTAGGAGACTCGGCTTCTACCACTGTGATGCTGATCCAATCCTTTGGATTCTTTGAGGCTCCTTTCTTTCATTTATGAGATCAAAGAACTGTAGCAGATCTGAAAGTCTTCTTTCCATGAGTCTGTGACCATTGGCCACAAACAACAGGTGGTTAATAATCTTCATCAATAATATCACTTTAGAAAATCAAGGCTATTTTCCCACTTTTCCTCTTTTCTTTCTTTAAATTTAGAAATATTATTTGTTTTATGAAAGGTTTTCTGGGACTTAGGTGGGAGGGATACTGGCAACAATTTTGGTAAAGCAAAACCAAAAGATATTAATAAAAATGTTTTTAAAATAAGTTAAAGGAAGGTTCATCCAACTGAGAAATGATAAGGGTACCTCTTCTGAGATACAGAGCTAAAGAGAAATATATATACGTTTGCTTTTTTGAGGGTAAGGGGAGGGCAATTAGAGTTAAGTGATTTGCCCAAGGTCACACGGCTAGTTTTTGTGTTAAGTGTCTGAGGTCAGATTTGAACTCAGGTGCTCCTGACTCCAGGGCTGGTGCTCTATTCACTGTACCGCCTAGCCACCCCACTAAAGAGTAATATTGACTAAATGAGTGGGTGAACAAAAAACCCATGATGTGCCAAGAACTATGCTGGGCACTGAAGAAATAAATACACAAAGTGAGCTAGCCCTTGCCATAAAGGCTTCTGCATTCTAATTGAAGAAAACAATAC
This sequence comes from Pseudocheirus occidentalis, assembly GCA_028646575.1. NCBI lineage: Eukaryota > Metazoa > Chordata > Mammalia > Diprotodontia > Pseudocheiridae > Pseudocheirus > Pseudocheirus occidentalis. The sequence goes on along the minus strand of CM053598.1, from coordinate 158,467,602 downwards.
CTATGATGCAATGGTGGCCAGTGAAGCATGGGAATGGTAAATTGATTCAGAGGGCAGTCTATTTACATATCATTTTTGGAAGCTTATTATTGTATTTTATTTCAAAGATTTAAAGATTATATTACTTTTAAAAAAAATCTTTACAAGATACCTAGGAAGTAGGTAACAATGGGAAAGTATCATTATATAAGCATTCCAACTTAGCACAGTGCCTGGCACATAGTAGGTCCTTAATTAAAGCCTGTTTTTAATAATTTATTTCCATTTTCCAGGTATTAAAATTGAAGAAACAGAGAAACGGGTAAGCACTTTGCCCATTTGATTAGACTTAATCACCATGGAGCCAATGCCAGGACATAAATTATTCAAACCTCTACCTAGCACTCTTCCTGCTCCAAAGACATCATAATTTTTGTTTGTTTATAGCCCAGATCTAAGATTTCATTAATGTAGGGAACTCCCTCTACAAACTTAGATCAGGAACTAGTTCAGAACTTGCAGTCTTGGAGAAGTGCCAGGGGGGCCTGCCCAGGTTCTTACAGTGAATCTCTAGCAAAGGTGGGAGGGACTTGAATCCAGGTATTCCTGACCAGAGATTTCCTTTCTGATACAGTGAGTTGCCTCCTGATAGCATTTCTTTTTTAAAGAATAGCTTTAGATTTTTATCATCCTCTTTCTAAAGGTCATTTTCCAAAGGTTTGCCCTTGATACTAAAGGGAGAACCTTATGGTCAAACACTTTTCTTTTCCAGAAAAAAAAGAAAGAAAAAGAAAAGGCTTGGCTCTTCATTCTGTTCTTGTGGCTACACCAGACAGCAAGTGAAAACAGATTGTTGAGACACAGGTGATGCCCTTCTTGGCTCTGGCTGACAGGGCTTCAACGTCTCCCACATGGAGGGAACCTGGAGCCCACAGGGGCCTGCGATGTCACAGCTCATTTCTAATGCCATCAAACAGCTGCTTCTGAACACATTCCTGATGTTAGGGACAACCCTCAGAGCCCACGCTGACATGTCAGGGTGTGAGCGTACGTGAGTCCATGCTCATACTGTGATTAAGACTCTGAGCGCCTACTATTTTCAGCTTGAACAGCTGCCAAGTCTTTTATATCCAAGTTGGCAGAGGGACACTCTCCCGTGCCCAATCTGCTGTGTGTGAAATGTTGAGAAAGCACATGCAAATATTAAAGGAACTTCTTTCAATTTTCTCATATCATGAATTTAACATAGCTCTCCTATCCATAGTCTCATGGAGGCAAGGAACCTTTGTCTGGCCAGCTCTCTCTTTGGAATAATTCACTGGCTTTGCATATGGCTTCAATATGTTTTTATCTATTTGGTGTGGATTTTGTGTTGTTTTTTTTTAAGGCACTGGTGTATGCCATGGGGTTTCTGGGAGATTTACAACTATGTACCCAGACATACATTTCAGCAATGAGGAGGAGAACAAGTTTGCTGAGTATCATCTAGAAAGTTATCTCATAGGAGCATGGAGTTGGAATATTCCTTGAGCTGGAAGACTCTGAAGATCGTCTAGTGCTGATGTCATTTTACAAATGGAGAAACTGAGACCCAGAGAAGTTATATAAATTGTCCCAAATCTAAAGCCAAGACTCAAATCCAGGCACCATGACTCTAATTTAGACAATCTATGATGATAATAGTATATTATAGTAATTATTATAGTAATAATAATATTTTTATAAGGCTTTAATGCTTATAAAGAAGTTTCTATATATCTTATCCTCTGGGAGGTAGGTGCTACTATCATCCCCATTTCAAGGAGGAAGAAACAGAAGCAGTAGAAGAGAAATGACTTGCTCAGACTTACACACTTAGGCTAGATTTGAACTCAGGTCTTCTTGGCTTCAGGTTTAGTGCTCTGTCCATGCCACCATCTACCTGCCATTCTAAGTTCAGAGTTATTTCCCCTCCTCTGTGTTGTCCCTCAAGCATCCCGCAGTTCTGGGTACAGGCAACAGCTATGCCCCCAACAACTTACATGAGGGTAGAAGAACTGGTCATCCACTGAGTGCCATCTCTAGAATACTGCTCTAGGGAGCAAAGCACAGGATTTAAAGTCTGTAGGATCATAGACTTTTCAATTATAGGATCACAGACTTAGAGCTGGAAAGGCACTCAAAGGCCATTTAGTCGGCCCTCTCCTTTATTTTATTGATGAGGAAGCCGAGTTCTAAGAAGGTTTAAGTCATGTGACTTAAGTCAAGATCACATGAGCAGTAAGTTCTGGCTCTAACATTTATTAACTTTTTTATGTTAGGAAAAATCATTTGTTTTCATCATCTTAGTTTCCTGATCTATAGAATAAGGATAACCATACATGCTATCCTCTTCATAGGTTCTTAGAAGATTCAAGTTAGGTGATACACCCTATATAAATGTAATCTATTCCTGAGTTTACACAAGGAAAATCATTTGAGATGCTTGGAGCCCAGACACTGTAGAAATGTACTATTGCCAAAGGATATTCCTTCAGCATGTATAGTCAAAAAAAGTGCAGCAAACTCCTACTAAACCTGCCCGTAAATACTCTGTATGAATCAAATGATTCCACTGGTCGTGTGTCATTGGCCTGAATCAGCAAAGGCCCCAAAGGAGAAGGTGATGCTAATAAATAGGGCTACATAGGAGAAAGCATTTTTCTGTCCTAAACTTTGGAGGCACCTTGTGTGTCTGATAAATCACTGATTTTTGAGGTAATAGGCATACTGTACTCTTTCTCATTTGTATTTCTTTGTTGTCCCTGGGTCAGGGAGAGGCTAAATTAGATGGCTAAGTGATTAATTAGTAATATGTAGAGCACTGTAAGTCCATGGGCCACTAGGAGACTTTTTGATGGACTCAGAATGAGTCAGAGATTGTTAAAATGCCTTAGTGGGAGAGCCAGACAACTCAAGTAAGAGAATTTCTTGTGATGACTGGATGCTGCTGTGAGTATGACTCACAAAAAGATTGAAATAGTCTTTAGGCTATGAGCTAGACTCACTTTAAGAGCCATGAGTAATATTCTTTAGAGACAAGAACACATAATAGCTACAGTTCAGTGGAAGACAAATAAATAGCAGTTAGTTGCTCAGTGAAGAACAAGGAAGCAAATAACAACAACAGGTCAAAGCAGACCAACATGATCTCAGCAACTCTATTTGGAAGCAGCAAGTGCTTAGGGACAGGTATTCTATCTAGTACATTGCCTAAGAATTATGGGTTCTCTAGGCTCAGTAATTCTCTAGATGTATGATGGCAGTGAGGTGATATAGTGGATGGAGTGATGAAATTGGAGTCAGGAAGATCTGAGTTCAGATCCTGACTCTGACTCTTGCTGTATGTCCCTTAGCAAGTCACTTGGCTCCCATTTCCTCATTTTTCCTATTGCCTCCAGTTTCATAAAATGAGAAAAATAATAGCACCTACCTCACAGGGTAGTTGTGAGAAACATTGAGCTAACACATAGAAAGAGCTTTTCAGTCCTCAGATCTATATAAATGATAGCTAATAATATTACTATGTATGCCCATCCCACATATATTGTCTCTACCAGTGACTGAGAGTGTGTATAGAGCAGGGATAAGGGAAAATTTCCTTGTTATTTACCTTGCTATTCTGATTATTCGAATGCTTTTGTTTTGAGTTAATATGTCCTTCAGTTGGCATAGTTTATTTTTTTTAATTGGATGGAGGTTTGTGAAATATGGTTTTAGATAAATGAGACCTCCACAACATAAGGCCTATGGGCCACTTGTGACGCCCCAAAAAATGTAGAAAGAAAGTAGAGATGTAACAAGCGCTTTGTCCATGCCCCGCTTAACCTGCCTTCCACTAGTCACTACTGTACCCATCAGGTAGCTTGGCAGGTGGCTTGTTCCTGTGTACCCTCTCCTGTCTGTCATGTGACCCCTGGCAACCAACCATCGTCAGTCTGTCTCTAGTCTGAGAGGAGCAAGAGTTGTATAGTTGTATCTTTTTGCTGTTTCCGTTCATGACTGGTGTTGAACAGGGACAAAGTGAGCTCAGTCACAGCCAACACAGCTGATGAGGCATAACAACTCAAGATTTCTTCCCCTGCCTCACTGTGTAGCTTCCCTCCAGGTTACGTGAACGTCTGGGGCTCTCTCCAAGGCCAGACACTCAGTTCAGTATTTCTTTGTATTTGAGCAGTTGTGGTGGAGATTTGAAGGTTCTAACATTAAAGTTTCAGGGTGGCTTTGTAAAATGGGTAATAAAAAGAAATGGAAGATTGAATCAGAATATAGTGTTTAATCCAGAGTGGACAAATAGTTTACCTACATGAGAGACAAAATACTGTTCCTTGTTTGCCAAGAAGTAATAGCCGTTCTGAAGGAATTCAATCTTCATCAACATTTCAATTCAAAATATCCTGACTTAAGCAAATTTGGCACCAATGAAAAACAAGTTAAAGTATCCAAATTATTGAAAAATCTCAATGTGAAACAATGATTTTTCAAGAAAGTAAACTTAGAAAATGAAGTGACTACTAAGGTTAGTTTTCAGATTTTTTTTTGGTCTTTTTGGGGGGAAGGAGGCAAGGTAGTTGGGGTTAAGTGACTTGCCCAAGGTCATACAGCTAGTAAGCCTCAGGAAACTGAGGCAAACAGGGTTAAGTGTATGAGTCTGAATTTGAACTCAGGTCCTCCTGACTCCAGGGCTGATGCTCTATTCACTGAACCACTCAGCTGATCCAGTTTTCAGATTTCTAAAGAAATCTATTTCAAATGTGATTCCAGAGTATAATAAACTGATTGCTGACAAGAAATATCGTATGTCCCATTAACTAAATGTAAACAGTAAGAAAATCTGAAAATGTATTAAAACTTGTACTGCTTAACAAAGTAATGTTTTTAACATTAATGTGATTTCATGACAAATAAAAATTTTAAGTAGTAAGTGTAATTAATCAATATTAATTGAAATTTTCCCTTTTTAAATATGTTTTATTTGCAAAATAGTTTAATCATTAATTATACCCTTGCTTAGAAGGTGAGCCGTTAAAACCTATCTGCAGCCTGAAGAAATTTAACCTGTTTTAATTTTGGCCCTAACCTACTGCCAGATTGTGTGGGTCTGAGATAAATGTTAACCCAAAATGGAACTTCAACCTTGGCACCACTTTCAGGAACCAACAATGACAGGGGCTTATGCTACACATACATGCATACACAAATATATGCACAGGTATGTTTATGTGTATGTGTATATATGTACAAATACATGTAAATTAATATTCCCTCTATAAATACATGTACTTTAATACTTAAATAGGATCCATGATTTGATCAATGAGGGCAATTGTTTTTGTTGTTCAGGTATCTCAATCATGTCCAGCTCTTCATGATCCCATTTGGAGTTTTCTGGCAGAGATATTGGAGTGGTCTCCCATTTCATTCTCCAGCTCATTTTAAAGGTGAGGAAACTGAGGCAAACAGGGTTAAGTGACTTGCCCAGGATCACACAGCTAGTACCTGTCTGAGGCCAGATTTTAACTCATGAAGACAAGTCTTCCACTTTGCCACCTAGCTGTCTCTGCAGTGGTACAAATTAGAGTTTACCTATGTCTTCTTATGCTGGCAATGTCTTGTCCACATCGTCCCATTATTCTTACATAGTGTATCTCTCTAGTGGGATGTAAACCTTCCTCTAGGTGTTTGTTTGGTTTTTTACATGTTATAGTTCTCTAGATTTTTTACATTTCCCTAATAACTAAAGCCTAGAAAACATACTCTTGTGGTCTCATGTATGGGAGACAGGGAGATGAAGAGGAGAAGCAGGGTCTAGAACTAGGTGTTCATACATAGTGCTAGCACTAGAGAAAGGGAATACTCATTTAAGGTTTGGATAAAGAAACTCCATAATCTCAAGAATCAAAGGGCCAGTTCTGCTGTCAAGAAAGTCTAAGAGGTCCTGACTGTCATGTTTAGATTTAGAGAGCAGGAAAAACCTAGAAAATAGCCAAAGAGGAAAGCCTCAGAGCAGAAAGGCAAAATCCTCCAGACAGTTTCTAAGCAAATTAACTAGAAAACTGAGTAGGCTGAGTAAGGTCAAAGGCCTAGGTCTGAATCCTTCATAGGGTGTGAACAAGAACAGCATGGGAAAGGACAGGACTAAGCCAAGCCATGATGTATCCAGGAAAAACAAAGGAAGTTTCACACCAAAACCAAGACTAAATTTATGTGGCTGTCAACAGTATTTTCTTGCCAACAGAAACGGGTGTATTGGCCCTGAAAATAGAAGCACTACCAGAGACCGTGAGCCACCTGCAAGGGAAATAGAAGGAGGATGTTACCTTCTCCATGAAACCTGAGAAAGCATGCATGGAAGTATGGAATGACTTAGCCAAAGGTCTCACAAATCAGTGATGAAAATGCAAACAAATGCCTTTCCTTCTCTTCTAGGAAGTCTGCTACCCCATCGGGAGCCACTGGACACTTGTTACCTTTACATTACCCACCTTGGTTCACATTTCTACATTGCTGATATTTTAAAATGAGGTTATTCTTCAAAATAACTCCATGATGAAGGTATAGAATAGTCTTGCCTTTCCCCCCTCCACTGATAAATCAATTTCAACCCAAGTTTGGGTTGGAATAGGCATGGAACAATATATCAAGAAAGAGGAAAATTTAACATCTTTCTTCTTCATTTCTCTAGGCATACCACTAGCAATGTAGCTGGGTTTGCTCATTCAGCTCCCAACCACCTCCCTCTTTTGTCATTCTCCACCAGGCACAGTTACCTATCAGGTATGCCATCCCCTCAGGACCCTGCTGCATTTAAAAATAAAATAAAATGCAAATAGCTAATTAACTTAAACTAAGGTAACCTTTGAATGGGGAGTCCAGGCTTCCAGATCCTTTTCCCTAGGGCAACGATCCTTCAAGTCAAACATTTATTCAATGTATACTATGTATCAGGCACAGATACATAAGGCTTCCAATACAAAGAAAGCCAAAAATAGCCCCTTCTTTCAAAGAACTTACAACTTACTCATGGAAGAAATAGAGTGGTGCATCAGTGGAATAGATTAGGTACACAATACACAGTAGAAAATGATCATAGTGATCCAGTGTTTGACAAACTCAGAGATTTAAGACTTGGGGACAAGAAATCACTATCCGACAAAAATTGCAGTGAAAACTGGAAAGCAGTTTGGCAGAAACTAGGTATACACCAACATCTCATGCCATATACCAAGATAAGGTCAAAATGGGTGCGTTACTTAGACATAAAGGAAGATATCATAAGCAAATACCTGCCAGATTTATGGATAAGGAGAGAATTTACAACCAAACAAAACATAAAGAGCATGATGGAATATAAAATGGATAATTTTGATTACATCAAATTAAAAATGTTTTGCACAAACAAAACTAATGAAGCCAAGATACAATGTAGTCAAGAAACTGGGGTGCGAGTAGAAGGAAAAATTAAAACAGGTTTCTCTAATAAAGACCTCATTTCTCAAATATAGAGAGAACTGAGTCAAAATTATAAAGATAGGAGTCATTCCCCAATTGACAAATGATCAAAGGATATGAAAAGGCAATCTTAAGAAGAAGAAATCAAAGTTATCTATAGTTATGTGAAAAAATACTCTAAATCACAATTGATTCTAAGGAAATGAAAATTAAAACAACCCTGAGATACCACCTCATACCTATTAGTACAGAAAAGATAAGTGACAAATGTTGGTGGGGATGTGGATAAACAGGGACATTAATGCATTGTTGTTAGAATTGTAAGCTGAGGGGGCAGCTAGGTGGCTCAGTGAATAGAGCACCAGCCCTGGAGTCATGAAGACCTGAGTTCAAATCCGACCTTAGACACCTCAGACACTTAACACAAAACTAGGTGTGTGACCTTGGGCAAGTTACTTACCCCAATTGCCCTATCTTCTCCCCCTCCAAAAAGAAAAATAAAAAGAATTGTGAACTGATCCAACCATTCTGGAGAGCAATAAGCCCAAAGAGCTATAAAATTTTGCATTCCCTTTGACCAAACAATATCATTACTAGATCTGTACCCCCAAAGAGATCAAAGACAAAGGAAAAGGACACATAGGCACAAACATATTTATAGTTCTTTTTGTGGTGGTAAAGAATTGAAAATTGAGGGGATACCTATCCATTGGAGGAATGGCCGAACAAGTTGTGATATATGATTGTGATGGAATACTATTGTCCTATAAGAAACGACAATCAGGTTGCTTTCAGAAAAACATGGAAAGACTTACATGAACTGATGCAAAATGAAGTGAATAGACCCAAGAGAACACTGTATACAATAATAGCTATATTGATGATGATCAACTGTGAATGACTTAGCTATTGTCAGGAATACAATGATCCAAGACAATCTCAAAGGATTTATGATGAAAAATAAAATCCACCTCCAGAGAAAGAACTGATGGAGTCTAAATGCAATTGAAGCATACTTTTTTTTAAACTTTATTATCCTTAAGGGGTTTTTTGATCTGTATTTTCTTTTCCAACATAGCTAACATGACTGCACATGTATAGATTATATCAAGTTGCTTGCCTTTTTAGGCAGGGGGTAGGGGATGGAGGGATGGAAAGAATTTGGAACTCAACATTTTAAAGAATGAATGTTAAAAGTCTTTGCTTGTTTGTAATTAAAAATAAAATAAACCAACTTAATGAGGGAAACAACATACAAGCAACTATATTGTTTGTGTCACAGACTCCTTTGATAATCTGGTGAAGACTATGGACTCTTAGTGTTTTTAAATGCATAAAGTAAAATATATAGAATTACAAAAGAAATACATTATATTAAAATATAGTTATAAAATATTTTTTAAACAAGTTTATGGATGTTTTAGCACTAGCAAAATACTCTAGCAATAATAATAATGTGATGATGGTAACAGGTAACACATATAATATTGTAAGTTTTGCAAAGGATTTCACAAATATTGTTATATTTCATCCTCACAACTCAAAGGGAAAGAGAACATCATTTCCCTCATTTTAGGGGGAAAAACAGCTCTGAGAAGTTAGGTGATTTGTTCAGTCACACAGTTGCTAAGGGTCTGATGCAGGATTTTCACTCAGGTCACCTTGACATTCAGTATTCTATCCGTTTCACCATCAAACTACCTCAGTGATGGCAATCTAAGGCCTAAGCAGGCCTAAAGGAAATGGATTGGTAGTCCAATGGGAAAAAAACCTAAGCTTCAAGATAGGAGGGGCCAAGTGATGTTTCTTCAGATCATGGCACATATAGGTATGGAGTATGCTTTGACAGCAGGCATCAGCTATATTTGGGGCAACAAGGTGGCATAGAGTGCTGAGCCTGGAGTCAGGAAGACCGTTCTTCCTGAGTTCAGATCTGGTCTCAGACCAGACTAGCTGTGTGACCTTGGGCAGGTTCCTCATCTGTAAAATGAACTGGGGAAGGAAATGGCAAACTTCTTTAGTGTCTTTGCCAAGAAAACCCCAAATGTGGTCATGAAGATCTGGATGTGATTGCAAATCACTGAACAACTACCACAGTTATGTAGAAATTCAGCTTCTAGCTTTGCACGGCACACTTTTGAGGTCCCCTATTGTCACCGTCTGAAAAAGATGCAGCCTCTCACCCTTCTGCAGAAGTAGGCATGAAGTTCTCTTGAAATCAGGAATAAAAAAATTTTTTAAAACACAGTCAACTGATACATTCACATTAGACTTTTGGCTGCCTTGCCTGCTTATGGGGCCACTGAGCTGTTTTGAAAAGATTTTCAAAACCACCTTTGCCACTGTTACTACTGTTCTAAATGATTGCATGCAGTCTAGTCCTGTGGTGAGAATGTTTACTGTGACAGGGCGTTGTTGTCAGAAAACAGTAGAGAAAGCAAGATCACAAGATTAGGCTCACAATTTCCAGATGTCTAGAATTAGCGCATACAACCTGCAGCTTCCACCAGTCAGTCTCAGGAATTCACAGCCTGAGTAGGCTTCTTTCAGTCATGTTTATTCAGAGGGCTAAAACATCCATCTTCAACTTTTGAGGTGGGAGGGGTGCAGGAAGGTGTTGGAGAAAATCTAGCATCCTTTCCAAGAATAAACTCAGGATATAGAGTGCTGAATGATGCTTGGGAGGATGAAAAGAAAGTCTAAATTATTAGAATATATGGACAGCAACACACATCTCTTTTCTTACCATTATCATCCTAAACATCTAGCCCCAAGTTGATCTTTTGTCATTCATGCCTCCTGCTGCTGGCTCCATTGTTCTCCCATCTTTCTTCTCATCCACTTGATCAATCTGCTTTCTGATCTTTAAGGGGAAGTGCCAACCTCAGTAAAATCCTATACCAGGAGACCAAGTCACTCAACATCATTCATCCAGTAGCAGTTCTCAGACAATGCTGGGATATGATAACCCCATCTAATCTGCCAATGGTATGAACTATGATGGGTCCTGGAGTCCTATCTCAGTTTGACACAGACTGCAACCAGCTCAGACCATTAGATTATAAGCTCCTGGGGCAGCTAGGTGGCGCAGTGAGTACAGCACCGGCCCTGGAGTCAGAAGGACCTGAGTTCAAATACAGCCTCAGACACTTAACACAAAAATCTAGCCGTGTGACCTTGGGCAAGTCACTTAACTCCAACTGCCCTCCCCCCCCAAAAAAGCAAAAAACAAAAACAAAAAAAAAACATCATTATCTTAAAAAAAAAAAGATTATAAGCTCCTGAGGGCAGGGGCTATCTTTTGCTTCTTTTTGTACCCCCCAGGACTTAGCACAGTGCCTGCCTGACATAGTAGGAGCTTAAAAAAGGTTTATTGATTGCCAGAGTTCATTGTTAAATTTTCAGTGTTAGCATTTACACAGCAGATATCAACGAAGGCTACAAATCAAGTCTTGAGTTATTGTTTTGTTGATTGCCTAGACTCAAGTGATAAAACTCAAAATTGTACAAACATGAATGCTGAAAACATTACAATACATGTAATTGGGAAAAATATCATTAAATACTAAAAAATATGTGTATCAAAAAAAGAGATAATGATGGAGAAAATATTAATGGTGCAGATTAAACTTAGAAGGGTGTTGGTGTGTAGTTTCTCTTGTTGGTATGTAGCATCGCCCTGGTCTCCATCATCCAGGAGATCTTGGGATTTCTGTTACTTCTCATTTCTTAGATCTCTGCAGTTAAACATTTAGCCAGGGCTGGCTCATCTAAAACTCAGCAGAACATGCATTATGCCAACCACAGATGTAATTGGATAAATTAAATAAAGTCTGACTCAACAACCATGGGTTTGTCTGTTCCTTGAAAATTCAAGAAGGAGGCCACAGGGCCAAACCACTGATGACTGAAATGCCTTGGTTTATGATAGGGTTCATATTTACATAAAACAAACTTCTGTAAGGATTAGATAGGGGGGTTGGGTTTCTTAGCAATTCTTTCGCAAATCTAGCTTGATGAGTTTACACAAGACCAAAAAACCTGTCACAAAGTGTAAGAAAAAACAGTATTCTGGCCAGAGCTATAGAAAACTAGAAACCTGAATTCTCATCTCACCTTTGACATTCCACAAAACTTTAGCCAAATAGCTTTTATGAGGTCTGATTTCAGGGTTTTAGATGGTATGAAGAATATCCCCTCACTTCTTTTTTGGAGGGTGGTCATTTCATAGAACTACTGATGAACAGGTAAAAATAATTCCCACAGTATGGCCACATGAGTTCATGGAAAGAGCTCTGGTTTTTGGAGTCAGGAGATTTAGGTTCAAATGCTACTTCTAATACTTATTATCATTATACTCATGAGCAATTGGTCTGATTTATCTGTTTGTTTTTCCTAATCTGTAAAAGGAAGAGTTCAGACAAAATATCTAAGTTTTCTTTCACCTTGCTAGTTGGTTTGCTAGAAGTGGGTAAAACATAGGAAGAGACCTTCCCAAAATGCACTGTGACTCTTCCCTAGCCTACTTGTACCTCAAATGATCTTCTATGAGAGGTAGGTGTCATAGTGGATAGAATGCCTGGCCTGTAGTCAGGAAGATCTAAATGCAAATCCAACCTTAGACACTTACAAGTTATGTGACCCTGAGCAAGTCGCTTAACCCTGTTTGCTTTCGTTTTTCCATGTGTAAAATAACCTGGAGAAGGAAATGGCAAACCACTCTAGTATCTTTGACAAGAAAAGTCCCCAAATGGGTCATGAAGTGTCAGACACAACCGAACAACAGGATCTTTTAGGCATTAAGTGTGGAATACCTGGAAAACTAGACCCTATAATAGAAGTAAACAATTTTGCTGGAGAAAAAGAAAATTCAATCAATTGAATAATCAATAAGTATTTGTTTAGTGCCTACTATGTGCTAGACTATGCTAGGCACTAGAGATGCAAATATAAATAAACAATTCTTATTCTAAAGGAATTTACATTTAAGCAAAGAGAAAACATGTACACCTAAAGCAGATACCGACTAAATACTAAATACTAAATACATATCAGGTAGTTTGAGAGGGAAGGCACTTAACAGTCAAGACTGCCAAAGCTTTCATGTAGAAGGTGGTATTTGAAGTTCTTCTTGAAGGGAGAGAGGAAGTCTTGAACATGAAGAGTGAGAGTATTCTAGGCACAGGAGACTGTCAGTAAGTGTGAAAGGGCAGAGAAAGATCATTAAGTGTGCTGGGGAACACAGAGAAGGTCAGTTTGGCTGAATCACAAAGTTCAGGAGAAAGATTAATATAGAATGAAGCCAGAAAGATAGATAGGTTGAGGTCAGGATGTGAAAGGCTTTAAAAGTTAAATGGCGGGATTTATATTGAATTCTAGAGGCAATAAGAAGCCACTGGAGTTGATTTAGTAGGTAATGACATGGTCAGACCTGCATTTATGGAAAATCACTTTGGCAGCAGTGTAGAGCAAGAATGATCAGCCTACAGACTATGAGGAAAATCATTGGATCTATAATGAACATGCTAATCTAGAGTAAATTGAATTCCTAGCTCCATACAAATATACAGCTATGAAAATGGCTCCTATGAAATGAAAAGAGAATCTTAAATAATAATATTAAGAATATGACAGATAATTATTTCTGGGGGAAGAAAATAGCCCTTGATTAACAGTTGATACCTGTCCTGGACCCAGTGGAGTCTTTTCTAAATACAAAGCTTAAAAAAGGTCACTTGGATTATTTTTAGGAGGGAGGGGGGAGAGAAAGAGAGAGAGAGAGAGAGAGAGAGAGAGAGAGAGAGAGAGAGAGAAAGAGAGAGAGAGAGAGAGAGATGGAGAGAGAGAGAGAGAGAGGAGA
>CM053598.1:158424014-158453793 GCA_028646575.1 Pseudocheirus occidentalis | reverse complement strand
GTATAGGTGTTATAGCCAATGGAGTGAACAATGAAACAAAAGCCAAACATCGAAAAGAATGATAGCATGTATTGCTTCAGTCTCCATTTAAACTCTGATCTTTCTGGATCTTTCTCTGAATGTAGACATCTCCTTCCATCCTGGGACTTGTATAGTTGTCTTTTAACTGTGTGATGCTGAGAAGCGTCCAGTTTTTCAAAATCGGTCATCACACATATGATGTATCTGTGACTGTGTACAAATTTTTCCTGGTTCTGCCCTTCTCACTCAGCATCAATTCAAATACGCCTCTCCAGGTGAGTATGAAGTCCATCTCCTTCCCATTTCTTATAGCACAATAATATTCCATCACATTCATATACCATAACTTGTTCAGCCATTCCCCAATTGATGGGCATCCCTTAAATTTCCAGTTTTTTGCCACCAGTTTGTTTGTTTTTTAATCTAGCAATATCAGATAGTGAAAATCTTTAGGTAAGTAGGGACATACTCAATGATTCTGAGTTTTTAACTTGAACTCAGCAACAGGAAAAGAAAATGGACATTCTAGCAAAAGTAAATGCTAAGAGCATTGTTGCACTAAGAGTTTGGGTAGGTGATAGAGCTAGACGATAAGTTTTTTTAATTGAATTATTTATTTTTAGTTTTTGACAATCACTTCAATAAGTTTAAAATTTTCTCCTCCTCCCTCCTCTTCCCTCTCCAAGATGGCTTGTGTCTGATATGGGATCTACACACACATTCCTATTAAACACATTTTCATGACAATAACTTTTTATTAATGAGTTTACTTATGTAAGCACCATCAAACTGTTCACCTTCTATGAGTTAGGAGCCTCTCCAAAAGTTTTCAATGGTAGCATGCTTTGCTCCCTTCATTCATTTGAAAGTTATAGCATATAATACCAATTATATTTTAATATAATATTTCAAGGTTCCTTTTCAATATTGTCTTTTGGGAGTCACTGCATTTGGAAAGCAATGTAGTAGAAAGCATGCTGGTTTGGGTGTTGGAGGTAAGGTCATAACTAGGACAGGATGGTGGGGCTTTGCCTTAGGGCACCAATATTCAGGAGGCACACCTCATTTTGGGGGGACATTTCTTTTCCATAGACGTCCAGATTTTACTGTTTTCTCTCTCTCATTCAAGGTGTTTTACAGTCCTAAACCCTTTGTCACAATCTTGTCCTCTCCCTCAACCCCGCTGTACTCTCCCCATGGTGCTGCTGCCATGAAACCCCAATCCCAGGCTTGCACCTCCAAAAAAATTCATGGGGGGATAGCCCATAGAGGCCTTGTGTCTGGGGAACAGGATGTCCTGGTATGAGTGTACCCATAGTCAGAATGTACCCATGTCACATTTGCACCCCTGTCACATTCCATCCCTCAACTGTTTTTGGCCCAAATGGAAGATTTTTTCGTTATATCTCTAGTTAGAGGACCTGTGTTTAAATCCTAGCTTTGCCACGATTTACCTGCATAACCTCTCTCAGCCTCAGTTTCATCATCTATAAAATGAAGGAGCTGAACTAGGTGACCTCTAAGGCTTCATCTAAGAGTCCATGCTTAGCCTGAATTTTAAAATTCCATTTAATTTATTTACCAAAGAAAAAGCCAAGTATATAGTCCAGGGACTAAAACCAGGGGGATATTTATCACTGAAGCCTCTGTTCTTCACATTAAGAAGGAGATAATCGCATGCCATAGAGAGTGAGAGAGACAGAGCCCTCCTTACATATATCTTCCAGAGCCATATTGATTCTTATTCTAATCATAAAGCACATAAGTGTCAGGCCAGGAGATGAAATGTCGCCGTAGTGATTATATATCGTGTAAATAAAGTCTTAGATGGAGCCAATATGATAAAGCTGGACAAGGATATCTCAGCTGCAATAAATGTACCAGATCCACTGTAGCTAAGTTTGAAAGTTGGAATTTAGAGATTTGCTGAGCAGAACCTAAGGAAATTACATGTCATCTTGAATCGTTAACCAAAGGGTGTGCCAAGAACACACTGCCACCTTGATGCTTTGCCCTGAAGGTTAATATTATGGTTTGGTTTTTATATACTGTGCTGATTTTTCTGGACCAGTTAGCTTGGGTAAAAATAGTATTATTTTATGAAGCACTTTCATGTTTGTAAGCACTTTACAAACTGGCCTTATTCCATTTGATTGTGTGATATTGGTGATTTTGTTAGCACATTTTGCAGAATAGCAACCCGAGGGCAAGAAAGATTAATTGATTTGCCTGAATCTCATTCTATGTCCCTCCACTAGGTAAGGGTGCTTCTAGACTTGCCATCAGGCAAAATCGGGGCTAAAGCGGGTAGCAAGGTGTTGTAGTGGATAGAATGCCAGGTCTGGAGTCAGGAAGGCTCATCTTCCTGTGTTCAAATCTGGCTTCAGGAACTTACTAGCTGTATGACCCTGGGCAAGTCACTTAACCCTGTTTACCTCAGTTTCTTCCTCTGTAAAATGAGCTGGAGAAGGAAATGGAAACCTACTTCATCGTCTCTACCAAGAAAACTCCAAATGGGGTCACATTGAGTTAGACATGACTGAACAACAGCAATATCACCAGAAGGTGATGCTGGACCGGGAGTCAGGAAAAGTTCAAATCCAATCTTGGACACTTGCTAGCTGTGTGACCCTGGGAAAGTCACTTAACCCTGACTGCCTTAGTTTCCTCATCTGTAAAATGATATGGAGAAGGAAATGAGAAACCATTACAGTATCTTTGCCAAGAAAATCCAAATGGGATCACAAAGAGTCAGACAGAACTGAAATGACTGAACAATTACAAGAATGACAGTAGTGAAGATCCCCCCCCACATGGGATCATTTTTCTATATTGTGACCTTTTCTGCCATCCTTCCCTCTTCCCCAGTCTGTACAATTGAGATAAGAACAGTAGGGAAACTGAAGAGTTTTCCTCATCCTTACCCTCATCAAGGAGTTCCACCAAGCTCAAGAGGAAATGGAAGATGCAGGAATTTCCCTGAAACCCCAGTTACAAAAGTAGGAAAGAAGATTTCATCCTCGTTGTACCCCTGTTTGGGAAAGGATTGAGAGGTGATTAACAGGTGACCAAATGCCACCAAATAACCAGAGTCATGGGGGGTAGGGAACTGCAGGGCAACGGGCCATTTCTGGGATGGTCACTATTTTATGAGCTCAGTTATGAAGTATCTGGAAGTATTTGAGCATTGTGGATTCTTTGTAGTTTGGTGCCTTTGACACCGTGTCTGCTCTACTGTTTCTAGAAACAAATGGTTCATGTCAAAGCCATAGATTCAATGCCTGAGAAACAACTTCCCAGGACCGTAGTGTTGCAACTTTGCACCCCAATCTTCTGTCTTGCACATATCACAAGGCAGTAAGTGCAGCCACCAGGAAAACAGGTTAAGCTGCATGACCAGTGGGGAGTAACTCATTGGCACTATAGCATTATAGGATTGTGGGTACAGAACAGTAGGGGAATTTGGAGATAATCTTATCCTTTTCATTGTATAGATACAGAAACTAAAGTTCAGACATATTCAGTGACTTGCCCAAATTCAAACAAGTAGAATATGAAAGAGTTGAGATTCAAACCCAGCTGGTATGACAACAAATTCAATAGTGTCATCTTGACTTTTTAAGGACAACATTTATAGGTGGTTGCTATCTGATATAAAATGACTTGGATAGATAGATATCTGATCTAGAATCTGGTCCAGCCATGATTGCCAATCAATCAATTGATCAACATTTATTTGGTGCCTAACATGTACCAGGCACTATGCTAAATGTTGGGGATACAAAAAGAGGCAAAAGACAGTTCCTGTTTTCCAGGAGCTTACCATCTAGTGGGGAAGACAACATGCAAATATATATATCCTATATACAGGATAAGTTAAAAATAATTAAAAGGAAAAACACTGGAATTAAGAGGGGTTTATAATGCCAACGTGATATTCACAATGCCTATAGCAGCTATGAATACACTGGTATAATTCTGAATCACAAAATGTAACAGACTCTCCACATGGAAGACAGAACCAAACATTTATTCAAACACCAGAAAGCCGAATCCCAACACCATAAAGCCAAGTCTATCATAGCAACCAAGAAGTTGGTACACATAATCAATGCAGTGAGCACCAACATTCCCAAGCTTTCCTTCTGTCAGGTCTTCAAAACAAAACAGACTCCCTTAAGCAAAAATGCTCCTCTCTCACTCATGCTAGCTGCTCTGCCTCTGCACTGCTTGTTCCAAGCTTTGCTCTTGATCTCCCTGCTTGTTTCTGCTCTACCCTTCCTGTTCTACCCTTTCAGCAATCTCCTCCCACCATGGGCTCCATGTGATTACATTGGGGCAGGGAAGATCTTCAAATCCCCATTACCATTACAGGGTTAGAGAAGGTTTCTTGTAGAAGGTGGGATTTTACTTGTGACTTGAAGTCAGGGAGGTCAGGGGTTGGAGTGGAGGCTGGAGAGCATTCCAGGTATGGAGGACAACCAGAGAGACAGAATGTCTTATTCACAGAACAGCCAGGAGGCTAGTGTCAATGAACTGAAGAGTCTGTACTGGGGAGTAAGGTATAAAAAGACTGGAAAAGTAGGTCGGGGCTCAGTTATAAAGGGCTTTGAATACCAAACAATGGATTATGTATTTCCTCCTGGACTGGCTGGATATTCATTCCTTCATTCACTTGTTTCCAAGAAGGGTATTGGGCTAGAATTATATCTATCTCATATCTCAAATATTGGTAGTCTGAGGGTACAGTGTTTTCTTTTGCTGGTTCAGAATAAAAGCTTCTTTGCCTAGTTTCTCTAAAGAGGAAGCTAATAGCTTATCCTTGACAATATAGCTCTAAATGCTTGGTACACAAATGACAATCATGGATAGCTAGTAAGCCTCTTTATCAAAGTAAGCAGTAAACAGAAATTGGAGTAGATATGTATACACATATTAGGGAGATAACTAATACATTAGAGAAAATGAGCTCTTTGAATTTGAGACTGAGGGGAAAAAAAACCTCAGCTCAATCAAGAAGCAAATGATCTAACTAAGGAAGTCTCCTCTTATTCTCTAAAGTTATAGACACTGGAAGTCAAGGGACATGTTGAAGGCTAGTTGCCTCATGTCTCTAAAGACTCCACAAGGATATTTCCTGTCCATCATTCAAATGCCCATGCCTTGCTTCTCTTTCCCTAGCTGCCTCAAATTCCATTTTTGTCTCTCTTTCTCCAAAGGTCATTACAAAGGTCAGAGGCCATTCAACCAACCAGAAGTCACATTTTCCTTTGCATATACAGCATTCAGTGTAACAGTGTGGGCCTTCAGGAAATCATCTCATCATTGAGGCAAAAGAAGTGGTATATTCATATAGCAGATACCTGAATGCCCAACTATATCCCAAAGGAGTAGAAGAAATTGTTGTAACTGAACAAATTTTCATAGGGACCTGGAAAATTGGGATGAAGCGATGAGCTACCAAAAACTTTGCCTGCTGTCCTGGAAGGAAAGTATGGTTAGGCTGGCAGGTGTTGTGAATTTATAGTCAGAAATGAGGTTGGAGATTAGGTCCAATACACCAATGCCCAAACCAACTACTTCAAATGGGACTGGGCAGACTCCTAGGAGAGTAACCTGGAGATCAGTGAGCTAAGGATGGATTAAGGGCAGTTCTGAGTTTGGGACAGAACGCAGGTAGTGCAAGCTCCAGGGATTCTTCACTAAACCAGTCAAGGCAAGGAGTGGGTATAGATGTGGATGCTAAGCAGATGGTAGAATAACAGTGCTGTTGTCAAGAGGTAGGGTCAAAACAGGAGGAGCAAAAAGGTTGCTGTGGCAGGGCCCAGATTGATTCAAGGCAACAGACTTCACATACAAGTACGGGTTGTGCCAATCAAGGTGCACCATTAGTCAGTTAGTCAAGAAACATTTATTCAGTGCTTACTAAGTGCTAGGCACTGTACTAAGTGCTAGGAATTCAAATGTAAGCAAAAAGAAAGATAGTTGCTGCCTTCAAAGAGCTTACATTTCTAATGGGGGAAAACTACATAAAAATAGCTGAAAAGCTGGCAGGGTAGAAGGAGCAATAAAGGTATCTTAACTTGAGGCAGGGAGGGATTGGTAGAAAGTACAGAGTGCAACCCGAAGACTGAAAGAGTTAAAGGAGGGGGTGGGGAGTCGCTAGGTGGTACAGTGAATAGAGCACCAGCCCTGGAGTCAGGAGGACCTGCGTTCAAATCCAGCCTCAGACACTTAACACAAAAAAACTAGCAATGTGACTTTGGTCAAGTCACTTAATCCCAATTGCCCTCCAAAAACAAAAGAGTTAAAGGACTCATATGCACAAAAATATTTACAGCAGCTCTTTGTATTGGTGAAGAACTAGAAACTAAGAAGGTGTCCATCAGTTAGGAAATAGCTGAACAAATTATGTTATGTCAAGTGCTTCCTTTTAATGGAGAAACTTAGGAATTTCTAGACAGTCCTGTCCTAGGGCTAAAGGGGAAAATGGAGTCTGCTCCCTTCTGTTACAGGGATCCTGGGCCCCAAGGAGGAGGCATGGGAGATGTAGTAGAGCCGGCCTAGGATTGTTCTGAGTCAGATATGCTAGCAGTGAACTTGAGAAAGGGGAAGGAAACTGGAGCCAAGAGACCTGTAATGGGTCTTGTTCCTGGGGTTCTGCTGAAAAGGAATTTGTCTGAAATTTAATCAATCAATAAAGAGGCATTTATTAAGCACTTACTATGGGCCAGACATCATATTAGGTGATGAGTATATGAATATAATAAATGAAACAATTCATGTTCCAAAGAGGCAAAGACATATACAAATAAACAGAATAAATATAAATATATACAAAGCAGTTAAATCCAAAGTAGATTGAGAGGAATGGTGCTAGCAGTTGAGGGGATCAGGAAAATGTCATGTAGAAAACTAGTGTTTGAGCTGCATTTTAAGCTAATAACTCAAATATTTATATAGAATATGGTCCTTTAAGTAGAAATGACATAATTATTGAAATTTGGAGGAAACAATTTTGAGGAATGAATTTTCACCTCGTGCTGATGTTTTGTGAGAAAGAAGCACCAAATAGATAAAAACAGGAAAAACTAAGTGCCCTAATAACTGTTAATATAATAAGAACAAAATTATAAATCAAGCTTGCTACTCCTAGCTAGTATGGGGTAGTGAATGTAGTGTTGGACTAGAAGTCAGAAAGATTTGGATTCAAATTTTGCTTCAGGTACTTACTAGCAATGTGATTCTGGTAGGTTCCTTAACTTCTCCTAAGGTATGCTGTAAAAATAAAGGAGATGGACATGATGGTACTTTTCAGCTCCAAATCTATTCTTCTATGATAATTATATTAGGTAAGGAACCTTCCCCCTTCCTCACACACATATTAGTGAAATTACTTATAGAAACTCTAGACATCATTAGATTACTCAAAGGCACAAAGTAGGTTTGAACAAGGACTTAATTAATTTGATATGAGTGAAATACTTTTATCATTGGATTAAAATTAGATGACATCACATAGGAAATATATTAGTATTGGTTGAAATAATTGGACACCCCTTTAGGCCTATGGCATACCAACAGGAGATATCAGCAATTGATTTAGGAGCTTCCAGTCATGGGAGCACCTGGAAGAAGTAGACTCTCACCCTGTACAAAGGGTAGCTGGTGTGGGAGAATCTAGGTAGTGATCCCTGAGTGTTATTTTCACCCTTCCTACCACAGAATAAAGCAGAGGGTCAGACTCACTGTCTCCAGGCCTCATAACAGCCAGCAAAACTCTTGACTGTGACCAGAACCCTATTAAAATATAATTGAGAAATGTTTAACAAAAATAATAAATACAACATAGATAATGTTAATTTGATATTTTCTAAGTCAATATGTGGCCCACAGGAATATGTTTCTATTTAAGCTTGATGCCACTGAATTAGAGGTCATTCTGGTTAACTTTGAAAAGTTGGAAGAGTAGGACTTCCCATTATCATTGGTTGCAGTGTCCCTGGAGCCTCAGTGGGACCTTAAGTGAAATACAGAAGACAAACATGACCCATTAAGGAAAGGCAGTTTCAGAACTCTATAAGGGCACATTTCCTCCAAGCCCAGTAGAGAGCTACACTTAAGGGAAATTTAATGAGGATTCCACAAATAGAAAAAAGGACTTTTAATAATCAGGAACCATGAGTCTACTGTTTGGCCAACCTGAGCTCCCTAAGTTTGAGCCCACCCTTTTTCTGAATACACAAGGCGAAAGCATGCCCACATTTGGGGGCGCACTGTGACAATTGTCCTCACTATACCTGCTTAGTCAATAACCTTTTCTAAAAGTTAATTAACTCTGGGTAGCTAATTGCTGAATGGGGGCCTACAGCAGTCTGTGATTATCCTTATAGGTCTTATGTTTTGATTAGTCCCAAACTCAATATCAATCTTCACCTAAGTCTCTGGTTCAGCAACAAACCTGATACCACCTTTAACATACTTCTAGTTATCACATTCACTGTCTTTTTTCAGTTGGCAGCATTTATTTTCAAATTCATGAATTATTCAGAAAATTTAAGAGAATCAGAAGTCTAATAAAATTCTGCCCAATGCCCAAACTAGGCAGTCTTAATCTTCCTAAATCTATTCAGTTTCTCTAGTCAGTCTACCATATTCTAACCAGGACCCTGCTGTAACTTGACACATGGTCATTTCTACGCGGGTTTCCTTGACAGGAATAGTGTCTTTGCGTCCCACGATGCATCCTTAGTTCTGCTTGCCTCACAACTGCACAGACTTAGACTATTGGTAGGTATGTAACCCATCATCCCCAACTCCCAACAACAATCCAACCTAGAAAATTGGGAGAGGTAACCGAGAAACCTTGCTGGCTCTCCATATAACCCCCATAATTCCAGTCTCAGTAACTAAATTAAACTTACCCAAGAGCCATAGCAGAAACATGTTCATTATATGTTATAAAAAATAGCTCAGCTCCCCCCTCCAAATACTCCCAAAATGAAGAAAGATGCCCCCTTTATTCCATCATGGTATACTTGTACATCAGTAGGGAATTTGACCCAAAAAAATCTAATGAAATTATCCTTGAGAACAAGATAAAAGATGTGGGTTGTGCAAGAGGATAACTAAAGAGACTCAGAACGGGTCGAATGACTGGACCCAATTGGAAGTGCTTAAAGAATGGTTATCAATCCAGAGAGAAGTTCACAACCACTTGCTGAAGAATTTTTTTTTTCCCTTGGCCCATTTCCATTCAATAAAAATTCTACTTTTTAACGGCAATATTATAATGGTAATCAGCTGTTAAAGACTTAGCTACTCTGATCAAGACAATGATCCAAGCACTCCTGATTTCAAAGCACCCCTGATGAAAAATGCTATCCATCTTCAGAGAAAGAACTGATGAACTCTGAATGTAAATTGAAGCATACTTTTGGAAACTTTCTTTATTTTTCTTGCGAGTGGGGGGTGGTGTGGGTTTTCTTTTGCAACATGGCTAATACAGAAATGTTTTGCATGACTTCACATGTCTAATTGGCATCATATCACTTTTCTTCTTAAGAAATGGGGGAGGGAGGGACTCAAAATTTTAAAAAATGAATGTTAATTTTTTTACATGTAATTAGGAAATATTAATGAAATAAAATTTAAAAATATTTTAAGTTCCACTTTTAATAATCACTTAAATAAAGACAGAGATGATATATTTATCAAAATTTTAAATGATTAAGGCTGAGAGGGACAGCTCCATTCTGGATGATAGAACAGAGATCTAAAAAGGTCTTGACCTATTACAATAACAGACTACATCTAACTAAATGAAATATTTTAGAGTCAAATGTAAAGTTCTGCATTTAGATCCAAAAACCAACCACATAAGTATAAACTAGGGAGAAACCTGGCTAGGTAGTAGTAATCCATGTGAAAAGAAATCTTACGGGTTAGCAAGTTTGGTATAAATTAACAATGTGCTGAACCTACCCAAAGAAGCGAATACGATTTTAGGCTATATTAATGGAGGTATTTTTGTTTGTTTAAGATCTGTAATGCGATTGTTAAGTAGGCTGTTGAGAATTTTCAGTGAGGAAGTCCTGGTATTAATTCAGATCAGCACTTGCTTTGCAATTTCACAGAACTGCTTAGGGTCCTGAAAGTTTAAAAGATGATGATAATGATGAGGATGAGGATGACGATGATGTTCATGATGAGAGCCTAAAGATTTATTTATTTATAGAGCCTTAAGATTTGCAAAGTGCTTTACAAATATTACCTCAATCAATCAATAAACATTTTAAAGCACCCACTATGTGCCAAGCACTTTGCTAAGAGTTGGCCACACAACCACTATGTGTCAAAGGCAGGATTTGAACCTGAGTCTTCTGACTCTGATGTTAGCTTACTATCCATCACACCAGTGATATCAAACTCAAATAGAATTAGAGGCCACTAAACCATATGAAAGGATCCCTACAAGCTTCATATTGACTTAGTTTTAAAATGTAATGTTATCTATGTTTTATTGCATTTTTATTTCCTGGTCATGTTTCTCAGTTTTCCCAATTACATTTTAATCTGGTTCAGATGACATTCAGAAGTGGTGTGGACCTCCTGCAGCCTCCAGGTTTGACCTCTCTCTACTACATCACATTGTCTATATAACTGAAATATAGTATCTGGACTAGGTCTTTTTCCAATGATGATTAAGAAAAAAGGAAAAAGAACTGGAAATTGCAGGAATGTGGATTAATTGGGGAATGGCTGAACAAGTTGTGGCATATAATTGTGTTATATTATCACTATGCTATAAGAAATGATCAACTCATGATAACAGAAAAATATGGATAGATTGGATGCAATCATGAAGAGCAAAATGAACAGAACCAAGAGAACATTGTATATAGTAATAGCAATATTGTTTTAAGAACCTTGAATAAATAAGTGATTTTGACTCTTATAAATACCCAAATTAGCTACAAAAGACATATGAATGAAGATGCTCTCTGCATCCAGAGAAAGAACTGACAAATAAAAGTATGTACAGAATAATTTTACACATATACATTTGTGTCTAATGGTAGCCATATCTAGGGCAGGGAGGGAGAGAGGAAGGAAAAAATAAATTTACAAAATAGCTTTAATTTATACATATATATAAAAGGAATAGCAAGATGTACGTAATAGATTTTCAGTTTCGTGTGCTATCATCTTTTTAAAATTATACTATGTTGTGGAAATGATTGTTTTATTCCACAAATTAAAAATAAAATAAATTAAAATAAATAAGGAAAATAAAATCTTCTTGTAAGATACCATACCTATATAGTACGTTTGGGACAAGATGACCAAACGATGTCCAGTTAAGGATGAACAGTATGTATGGTAAAGGAACTTGAAACCTTGGACATCTATGAGTTTCAGTTGAAAGAATCAAGACTGTTTATCCCAGAGAAGAAAACATGGTGAGGGTATAATAGCTCTCTACAAATTTAGAAGGCAGCACCCTAGAGTGGAAAATGGATTGGACTTGGAGAGAGACCTAGGTTCAAATCCTGGTTCCAGCATTTCCTCTTTGTGTGACTTTGAGTGAATTTGTAAGCCTCAGATTCATAGTTCATAAAGAAGGAATAATAGATATATTAAATGACGAACTCATATGGTTGTTATGAGGAAAGCATTCTATAAACCTTAAAGCACTTTATATGTTTGAGTTATGGCTAAATTGTTTGAAGGGTTTTCATGTGTAAGAAGGATTGAATCTGTTTGGCTTGGCTCCAGAGGACAGAATTAGGAATAACGGGTGCAAGTTACAGAGATACAGATTTTGACTCAATATATAGAAAAATCCACTAATAATTAAAGCTATTCAAAAAAGGAATGTGCTAACTCAACAGACAGTGAGTTTTCTTGTTACTAACAGTAGTAAGGCAGAGGCTGAATGACCATTGGGAGTAGGGTGGGGGTGAGGGTGATATTGTAGAGAGAACTTATGTTTCAGGGAAGAGTTGAACTAACTGACCTCCAAGGTCACTTCCCATTCCCAAGATTCTATCATTTATAGTGACACTACCATATGACCAAGGACTTGTGTTGATTTCTGGGGAGTTTAAGTTTTGGAATGAAAACCCAAGAGCTGCTTCAGGTCAACATGAAGTATAAGGAAGATTTGATTTGGATCACAGAAGTGCCTTGTGAATTAAGAGTATGACTGAGACTGATGCTCTGATTTAAGACCTTATCAATTTTACCAGTGAACAAAATCACCATCTCACTGAAGGAAGCATGAGAAGGAGGGATAAATTCAAAGCTCAGAAAAGGCTAGCAGAACCTCTTAAAAATGAACAGTGCTCTAACTGATGCACTGAAAGTGTTTAAGTTTCAATATGAACTTCTTGATCAATGAAAGTTGCTTTAATTTGTCACATTTAACAAGACAGGCTTTAAAGTGATGATTGCCTGCCTGGGTTCTGGGCCAGAGTAGCACTCTGCCATGGTGAGTAACTCCTCAATTCTGCCTTTCCTTCCCCTTAAATGAAGTAAATTGATTTTGTTGGTTCCATTTTAAACAGGGTACTCTTAGTTATCCAAAATAATTAGATGGAATATTTAAGTGGGCTCTTCTTTAACCTTGAAGGATTTCATTTTCTTCCTTTCATTACATCTCTACAGTTTAGATTGCCTTATATGGCTCAGGATTGCTCTTCTGCACCAGTAAGCCAAAGTGTTATGATATTAATAATCACCAGTCATGAAGTGTGTGCTCTGGGTTTAGCTCTCTTACCTTTCTTGAATGCTTCGATGATTTCCATGGTGTTCAAAGTAATCAATACTGGCCTAAAATTCTTTCAACCTCTTGTCACTCACTGTATGGTCTCTCCCACTAAGTAAGTGGCAAGCATTTAATTAGTTCATTTTCCTCCTGGTAGTGTGGGAAATTCAGACTTGAAGAAGCCAGAAAACTGTCATAAAGTTTTAAAAGTCACCTAAATTTTTATTTTATTTTACCTTATTTAAAAAAAATACTGTCACCTTTGATTTTTTGACAAAAATTATTTCCCTTGTACATCCCTCTCCACAACATCTCTGATCAAACACTCCCTTATAAGAAAAAAAACAGTTAAGCAAAACCAAGGAACATTGCTATAGAATCTGGTAACATATGCAGATGTCTGTACCAGTAGTGCCTTATCTCTCTTTAGAATGTGTTTTATCATGTGTTCCCCTGGACCAAGATTGGTTAGTTTTGTCTGCCTTTCAGCATCATTCTCATTTTGATTATTGTAGACTTTGCATATATTATTCTGCTGGGTTTGCTTACTTTGCTCTGAATCAGTTCATAAAAGTCTTCTCAAACTTTTCTGAGATCCTCATATTTGTCATTTCTCATAGTGTAATAATATTCTCTTGCATTCACCCACCACAATGGGTTCATGCATTCCCAAATGGGAAGCATATGTTTTTCTCAAGTTTTTTGCTACCACAAAAAGTGAATTTTAATGAATTCATTTTTATTTTTTACTTTTTGGAGGGGGGAGGGCAGGACAACTGGGGTTAAGTGACTTGCCCAAGGTCACATGGCTAGTAAGTGTTAAGTGTCTGAGGCTAGATTTGAACTCAAGTCCTCCTGACTTCAGGGCCAGTGCTCCATTCACTACACCACATAGCTGCCCCTAATGAATTCATTTTAATGAGTATTTTACATATATATAGAAGTTTTATATATACATATATACACAGATGAATGGAATACACATACATATGTATATGCATATGTACTTAGTATACACACATATTACACTTGCACATATACATGCATAGGTGTACAAATTATTCACAGAAACACACATGATCATGTTGCACACATGTATGTATGTGTATACACACATGTTGACACATGTATGTGGATATATGCAGTGCATATATACGTGCATACCTGTGTGTGTGTGCTGGTGTATATCTGCACATATCCATACACACATGTGGATAAACATGTATTGTTCACTTCTGTATGTGTGTGTGTACTTTTCTGTCTCTGTTCTTAGGATTTGCCCAAAAGTGTGATTAGTAGGTTGATCAAGGTACATAAATGGTTTAGAATCCCCTATACAAACAAAAGAGATATTTTACATCACCTTCTATTTTTAGGGGTGGATAGGTAGAGCAGCAAATAGAACACCAGCCCTGGCGTCAGGAGTACCTGAATTCAAATCCAGCCTTAGACACTTGACACACTTACTAGCCATGTGACTTTGGGCAAGTCACTTAAGCCCCAATTGCCCTAAAAAAAAAGAAAAAAAAAGAATCCCCTATACATTTAAGATTCATTCAGTAACTACAAATTCTAGGAGAAGGACTAAATTGGGAAGCCAAAGACCTGGGTTCTACTCTGACTCTAATTCATTGAGTAGGAGACAAGTCACTTCACCATTCTGTGACTCATTTTCCTTATTAGTAAGGTGAAGTGGTTAGGCTAACTCTAACTCTAGCATCTGAGAGATTCTACAAGTCTTATTTTTGAATTATGTTGACTCTGTTAACAAAAACAATTTATAATCAAGCTTGGTCCTCTTTGGATGGTTATCAAGACCATTGTCATTTGGATTGCCCCCTTACTTCCATTTTTCTTCTTCTTCTATGATATCTATTGTGTGGTATGTTCACCTAGTGAATAGTAGGTTATTGAAAAACTAGCACCAAAGTGAGGAAGAGCTGAATTCAAGTTCTGACCGTTACATACTAGCTTTGTGACTTAAGACATAATAAGTGTATGTCACTTAAATTCCTGTCACCCATCATTAAAATGTGCTCCAGCCCAGGGGTGTCAAACTCAAATAGACACAAGGGCCACTAAACCTTATGTAAGGATCTTGATATGCAGCATATTTAACTTAGAAAAACATATGGACATAACTGATGTTTCATTATATTATTCCTTATTTTGTTAAACATTTTCCAATTACATTTTAATCTAATTTGTGCACTCAGAAGCGTTTTGGGTTCTGTTTTGGACACCTCTGCCATTGGCAACTCTAACTATAAGTACAAAAAATGTGTTGATCTGCATTGGTACCAGGAGTTTCTTCACCTGGGACCTTCCTATATCAATGAAATCATAGGTCCAATAGTTATTCTTCTAACAAGAGAGACGGCTAGATGTGTAAAAGAAAAAAGTTTGCTATTTGTTAGCAATAATGGCAGGAGGGTTGATGTAATGGTAATATAATTTGAATGTGAAGATCCCTTTGTATTGGCAAAGGTAGCAGATATTTAGCACTTAGTAAATGATCAACTCCCTGTTGGGGAAACAGAAGGTATGAACTCCTGTCTCCTGTTGCTGATGTAACAGAAAGAAGTTGGCTGAAACAGGAAGCAGCTGATGCTGTGTGTATATAAGGAAAAGCCCTAGAGAGGGGCAGTCAGAATTTCTTGGAACCAGCATCTGGAGGCAGAGTAGCTGCTCGAGAGAATTGAGTATGGAGAACTGAGAGAGATCTTCTTGGAGCAGGCTCCATGGAGGCTGAAGAGGAGCTGAGGAGGCTGAAAGAAGACTTTACTTGGATACTGTGTACTGACTAAGAAGCTTATAATTTACTAGTGACCTAGGGGTGGAGGGTCTGTGTATTTTCTGAAGATTGAATAGTGAATAATGAAGGAGGATTGATCGACTAAATGATTGTACTTAGTGATTGATGATTTAATAAATAATTGATTTGTAACCTAGTATGTCCCATGAGTGGAAAACTTTGACTATTGTACTTTGTGACTGAATTAAGGATTTTGTGAATGCTTGAGTTACTAAATGATTATTCTTTGTTCAAAACTCTGTGACCTCTGTAGTGGGAACTATGTGGCCATTTTCTGTGATAAGTTGTTGTGAAAGCTGTATTTTTATTATCGCTGATAAGTCGTAATATTGTGAATACTGCACCTTGATTTCTGTGAATGTTTTACTTTGATTTGTTATGGAATCGAGTGTTCACCATACTGTGTAATCAGAACCTTAAAAGCTGTTTACAGTAGTATTCTTCTGAAAAGCTGCTAGTTATTGGCTTTACAGTTGGGAGTTGAGAAAAATGGGAAGAGAAAATCCAGAGGTTAAAATCAATTAAGCTTTTAAGATTATTACTATTTTACCATTAAAATCAAAGACAGGACTCCCTATCTTACCTAAGCTGAACATGTGGGGGATACTCATGGGACTGGTCACACTCTGACAAGCACAGGATCTGTGATTTTTTCATTTTCTATCCTAAAGTATTTTATCCCTCCTTAGGCAAATTTATAAAACCTCCCCACTTCTAACATCTATGCCAGACTTAGCATAGACAACTGATTGGCTTAGCCCATTGATTTTCAGAACTCTGGAGCTCAAGAGATCTGCCAATCTTGACCTCCCTGGCAGCAAAGCTTATAGACATATACCACCATACCCAGACCAAATTGTCTTCACCAAGGATAAAATCAGTTGGTAGTGTTAGCAAGGCAGTCAGTACTCTATGGGGACAGTGCTACTAGGAGATGGTGGCTAAGTAGTCCCGAAGGAGTCTAGCCCATGACCAAGGAGTTGGGGGAGGACACAGTTCTCAGGAGAGGGGTATCATAGGGATGGAACTCCAAAGGCTGGAGATTAAGCCTAGGTAAGAAATCAGAGTTATTCTGGACAGCAAGACAGAAGGAGGATTCTCTTTGGAGCACCACAGAGAGAAAACAACTAAGCCCCAGGAGGAAATGTGCTCCCCTATGTCAGTACTCTGGAGCAAAACCCAGATGTCCCTACACTCATTATAGTTCTTTTGATACATATCCAAATTTCTGCTCCTTTCAGTATGAATAACGTACAAGTAGCCATACTTTGAATGCCTGCTGTCAGGAATATGAAAAAGGGAGAACAGTAAGGAAATGCTGTTAATAGTTTGAAAAAGGAGTGTGTGACTGGCATTCTTTTAGCTACCTGGGAAACCTCTGTTCCATAGGATGATAGGAGGCTTACATCTTTTTTTTCACATAAGGGAGTTCTTTGCCTCCTATGTTCATGCTCAGAAATTGCTTTCCAAGATGAACCTGACAAGTCAGTCCTCAGAAATTACATATATACACTACAAGATAGTTTCTGGAAAGGACGATTTATTCCGAAGGGTTAATGGGTCTTGGCGCATAATCAGCATTTGGGGAGTTCCTGCTCTCATGCAGTGAGCTAATAAGGAATTTTATGCACATTTCATGGACTCTTCTATGAAGGCAGGTCTTCAGTGGGGGGGGGAGGGAAATAGATATCCTCAAGCTCAACCTGAAGGGTGTTCACAAGCAAGAACATTTTCTGATCTCTACTCTTTGGATTTAGAGACAGCCTGGAATAGTGGATGGAGGGATAGACCTAGGTTCAAATCTCAACTCAGGCATTTATAGGCTGTATAACCCTGTAGGAGTCACTTTCTTGGAGACTTGAGTATTCATCTGTAAAACGAAGGGACTGAAATAGATTGTCTCTGAGGTCCTTTCCAGCTTTGTTTATGATCCTATGACCCACAAAGATTGAGAGAAATGCTAGGCCTGATATCCTCTAATCCTGGATGCAGTTAGGTGGCCCAGTGGATAGAGCAATGGACCAAGAGTCAGGAAAACCTGAGTTCAAATCTGGTCTCAGACACTTGGTAGTTGTGTGATTCTGGCCAAGTCACTTAACCTCAGTTTGCATTGGTTTCCTCAACTGAAAAATAAAAGTACTTATTGTATATCCCCATATTTGGCTACTTTTTTATTATTAAATTTTATATAGTTGAAGAAAAAATTATATATAGAGTAGCAAAACTATTTTGAAATAACATGTCCCTTTCGCTCTTCATTTTGGCTTATAGAGCTATATCTCTGGAAAACATAAGAAGCAGAAGCTAGAGAATATGCCTTCAATTGGCATGGAAAAATCAGAGCCTCCATATTTTTTGGTATCTAAGTAACAAAATTTCTGCAAGAAGTCTAGACCTGACTGAGTGGAGAAAGTGAGACTGCAGAGGATTTCCTCTTAACATGATCAGAAAAACTGATACACTGCTGGGAAAATCCAAGATTCCAGACAGTAAGGAAGAACTTAGCAGCACCAAGCAATTATCCAAATGAGAAAGTTAAGGCAGCAATCTGAGTCAACTCAGTCCTGCTTGTAGCCTGCAGCTCTTAACTTCAGATGTACATCCTCTTCAGTGAATGGTGCTGGCCCACTGAGAGCAGAGAGGGTTGGTAACTCCAGGTGTGCCTAAGGCACAACTCCCATTCCCCACATCACACTCAGAATCATAGCACTAAATAATAGCACTTCCAACTGTACACAAGAATGTCCTCAGCAAGGTGATGCAAGTTTATAGGATGTGTCAATCATCTCAAAAAGGCCAGGGAAATGCCCCTCCTCTTTGTATGCCTTTGCTATCTCCCCTATTAGATCATAATCTCTTTGAAGGCAAGACTTTTTATCATTTTTTATATCCCCAGTACCAAGCACAGTGCCCAGTATATAGCAGATTCTTAATAAATACTTATTGATGGATGGATTGATTAAATCATCTTGCAGACAGCTCTGACCTGAGGTATACAGTAGGGTCTGTAAAGCAATGTAAACTGCTCTTTTCTGTTAGCCAACAAGGATTAGAATTCATCACTATCACCACTACCTTGCTATCACCTCTTTATGCAAAAGCCAGCATCAGTTCTTTGGAGACTGTAGTATTCCTTGATTCTCAGCTATACAAAATCATTGGAAGAGTATTCATATTAAAAAGACAGGCTTCCTATGCTGGGAGGAACTTTAGAAATCATCTAGCTTAACCATCATTTTACAGAGGAAGATGCTAAAGCTTAGGGTTTCAGGATTATTATGTCTTTGGCTTGTCTAGAGGTTCCATACCTACCCATTATCTTGTCTCAGGTGAGCTTCTAATTTATTTATTCTTTCAACAAATATTTAAATAACTACTTAGTGCAAGGCCTTGTGGTAGGCACTAAGGGATGAAAGATGAAAAAAATGGCACAATTCCTGTCCCTAAGGAATTTCTAATTCAATAAGTGGAATATGGAGAATACTTTAAAGAAACATGAAAGTCAAGAAAGAAGAGAATATTGAATATATAACAACATTTGTGGCACCAGAGAGGATACAGATGCAGATAGGAAATTAATATCTAGTTAGAAAGATAAGACCTGTGCCTATGAAAAAATAATATGAGAGCTTAAAGAATAATGAAAGTCAACAATATGAGATGTTAGAAGGCAATATTGGCTAAGTTCCAGTTGGATGGGACAGCTTGTAAATGCTATGAAGTCAGAGGATGGCATAAATAGAATGATGGGAGGGGTGCCACCTAGATCCCAGCATTAATGGAATTCATTTATCATCCCCCACTGGCCAAAGTGGAATCAAAGGAGTGAGAAGGAAGTTAAGATGTGGGAAAGGCTCAAAGGGAGTTTAAGAGCACAAGTTGACTGTCTTTATGTTCTAATAGCCATTAGTTTCTCAAGAGCAGATCTCAGGTCTGCTGATATTTGGGAATCTCTGCCATTGTCTGATGTAGAGACAGTTCATTGGCTTGGTAAAAGCTCTAGTGTTTACTTAACCTGAATGATGGGGTACCCTAGCAATTGCTGTGTGTGGAGCCATCACCAGTTTATCCTGAGCTATGTCTTGCCATTGAATTCTGGTGACCCTGGAGGAAAGACTGAAGCTGACGGCTTTGCATAGTCCTGTCTCACTTAAATCTAATTCACTTGCAAGTCAAGACATCACCCTCCTGATGTCATTAGTCTCTTCAAGAATGAAGGACAAACAACAATCTGTGAGTAGTAGTAGCTGCCTCTCAGGGAACTAACTGGCCAGTTCCATTTGGGCAATCCTACTATTTCCTCCCTCCCTCCTTCTTCCTCCTTCTTTTCTTCCTCCTCCTCCTCTTCTTCCTCTGCCCATGTGGGGAGTCATACCCTTACATGTGGGTATAAAGGAATATAAATTTTGGTCACTTATACTACACAAGATATCTTGGCATTTGGGGGCTAGATTTCTATCTTCCCCCCCCCCCAAAAAAAACCTGGGACAATTAATTCTTTTGTATCATGTAGTTTTTATTTATGATTTCTTGAAATAGAGCTGTAGTAAACTAGGCTTGATAAAGTCCATTGGGATTCAAAGGGACTACATGACTATGTCTTTAAACCCGAATCCCTCTGGTTCTCATGACTGACCAAAAACAGGTTATAGTCCAAACCTAACTTTCTCATTGTTTGGATTGTGATGCCTC
This sequence comes from Pseudocheirus occidentalis, assembly GCA_028646575.1. Lineage (NCBI taxonomy): Eukaryota > Metazoa > Chordata > Mammalia > Diprotodontia > Pseudocheiridae > Pseudocheirus > Pseudocheirus occidentalis. The sequence goes on along the minus strand of CM053598.1, from coordinate 158,433,496 downwards.
AGAGTGAGTGTAAATAGCAATTATTTCTTTTCTGGTTCTGAAAGGAAACTTTAAGGGTCTTCCCCTCCCAGAATGATTCTCTTGTGGAGTCAAACTAGGCCATCTTTTGCCTTAATTCTTACCTAGCCTAGATGGGTGTTGCATCAGACAAACTGAGACCTGGGAGAGAGATTCGCTTAAAAAGGCCAGGGTCCTGCATTGTATACAGGGCCATCATCAATTGTTTTGACCTATGTCTTGCCACTGGACTCCTGTGACCCTGGGGGAGAGAATGAGGCTGATGACTTTGCACAGCCCTGACTCAATTAAATCCAACTCACTTGCAAGTCAAGACATCACCTTCCTGATGCCATTGGTCGAACAGCAACCTGATGGACAAAAGCCAGGGTTGGCTTCCTCTAGTGACTCACTTCTAACTATAAGTCCACAGTATATTTGACATGGTAGATAGAATGCTGTACTTGGAATCCTGAAGTCCGGATGTCTCAGCAGACATCTACTATCTGGGATGATCACTTAACCATTCTCAGTCTGAGTTTTTCCCTCTGTAAAATGGGTGTAATAATAGCACCTGCTTTTCAGAGTTGTTGTGAAGCTCAAGTAAGATAACACACATAAAATGCTTGCAAATTTGCATCTTATATAAATATTTATAGTTGGCATTATTTGTCTATAGCAAGGGGTTTCTTAGTGAGAATTTGATGAACTTAAAATGTTTTTTTAGTAACTACATTTCATTTATAATTACTTTCCTTTGCAATTTTATGTATCTTTTTAGTGCATTTTAAAACACTGTTCAGAGAAGAGGCCCATAGACTGTACCAGATTGACACAGGAGGCCAGGACATTAAAAAGGTTCTTGGCTTCATCATTGATCTACGGTCAGGTTACCCAGAATTCACGCCCCCTCCCCACTCCCATTTCATTTGATTTTGGAAGGTAGGGCCTAGTTAGTACTTATTCTTTCTCTGCATCAGAACGAAGGAACCAATGAATAGCTGAGTGTACACCTTCCTAGGTCCTGACTTATGACTGCTAAGTCCTGACCTATGACTCTGCTAGGCCTGCCTTTGGTTTTTTATGTTTGTTTTTGATGAGACACAGGGGATACTTGACTTGCCCAGGGTCACACAACTAGTAAGAACAAGTGTCTGAAGGTGGATTTGAACTCAGGTTCTGCTGACTCCACAGCCCATGCTCTATCCACTGTGCCACCTAACTGCCCCAATCTGACTTTGTTAAATGAATAGGAATTGGGAAAGCTTGATTGACCATCTTTTCCCTTTCTTTGGCAACCTAGTGTAATGCAGAGATCCCTACACTTAGTAGCGTATGATTGGAAGGAAAGGCAGCTTGGTGTAATGAATAAAGTTCTATATGTGAAATCAAGAAAACCTGCTTTAAACCCTTGTTTTCTGACCCTGAGCCAGTCACTTCTCTGAGTTTCAGTTTTCTTTATCTGCAAAATGAGACGGTTAGACCCAATGACCTTTCAGGTCCTCTAAAATCTATGACCCTAAATTTGGTGAAATAATTCACTTGTATTTTATGGACCACATACTTTTTATCTTTGCATTACAATAGGTACAGTGGAGGTGAATTAGTAAGCTGGACTGAAATTGGACAGTATTTTCTTTTAGTATATCATTTTAAAAAATATTTTCTTACCATAGTTCATGAGGCTCCCTTTAATATGCTCCAGCCAGCAGATCTGAATTGTTAATTTTGTCCTACTTTTTCTTGGCACAACAAGGTGGGGACAGTGGACAGTAAGTGTCAAATGTGACCTCAGACACTTACTAGCTGTGTGACCCAGGGCAAGTCACTTAACCCTGTTTGCGTTATGTAAGTAAGGGGGATTTTGTTATCCTTTTTAGAGTTCACTTTCTCAGGATCCATGGTCGTTTCCAGGTATTAGATAATAAGTCCCAGAAGAGCCCCAAGGATTCTAGATAATAGTTCTCAGAATCATATTGACAGACAATCCTACGGAGGTTGCACCATGAGATAAAGGGTGACATAATGTGATATTTACTATGCTTATTTAGAATGACAATATTGCTTAAGTTAACTTGTGAGCTTAATGTTGGCAAGATGCCTTCCTTGTCTGTTGCTCTTAAATTAAGTGGGCACTGGTCAGTGAGGGGGGTACCACAGGGAGTCCATTGGAGAATCTGTGTGTGCCTCAACTGCCCCCCACAAGGGGATTTATGGGAGTGTACAAGTTGTACCTATCTCAAACAATTCCATTGAGACATAGGGGTAGTTCTGCCCCCTTGCAAGAAGAGTGATTAGGGAATGCTGTAGGAGCATTTATCGGCAACCTTTCTGAGAAGATTGGATTAGAATAAAGCTGATTATTAACCCCTCCCAAGGTTTCTGCCTGTCTGACCAGATCAAGAGTGCAACTGTTAGAAGCTGGAATCTGAAAGCTCCAGTGCCTTCTCCGTGTTATTGTGAAACACCTTAATTTCCTCATCTGTAAAATGAGCTAGAAAAGGAAATGACAAACCACTCCAGCATCTTTACCAAGAAAACCACGAATGAGGTCACAAAGAGTCAGGCACAACTGAACAATAATAACAAAAATATTAGGATATTGATCACAAAATGTTAAAGTTATCTGTTATAGTTATCCCACTCACATTCCCCAGTAGTGCCTTGAGGATAGAGCCCATTTTTCTTTTAAAAAAATCCTATATCTTTACTGCCTAGCATGGTAAATTACATGTAGTAGGTGCTTCACAAAGGCTTTACTGAATTTAATATAATTTAAGTTTCTCTGGCTTAACAAGAACACGATAGAAGGCTTAAAGAAAGTGGCTTAGATAGGAAATAAATCATGATCACATTTCTCTTGTTGCAACTTAAAAAAAAAGTTTTAGATCATATAAATCTAATTTGGTGACATTTATGTGGGTTAATGGTAAAGTTAAACATTCTCTTCCCTCCTTCTTCCAACTGTATTTACAATCTTGTTTGGACTTTTCACTGTGGTTCCTTTCCTTTCTGAGGAGAAATGAGAAAGAGCAAATGATACTTGTCACTTTGTTGAAACAATGAAACCACAGCTATGGTTTGTTGTTGTTGTTTAAAAATAATCTGGTGTGTTTACCAAAATCCTTGATTCTTGGAGAGGTTGTATATTCTAACATCTACGAAGTCTCAGCTTGCTCACAAAAAGTTTTATTTTTTAAAAAATGGGTTAAAGCTTCTTTTAAAAAAATGCTATAGAAAAAGACTAGGAAAGTGTCTAAGTAACAACTTTTAACAGTAGGCAAATAAGCTGTTCTCTGTAACTGCAAAGCATGTATATTCTTTTCTCTCTCTTCTTGGAAGCTACAAGGGTTGTGTGAATGGCGGATTCAAAAGATGATTTGAAAATTTTTCATAGCTATTATTTGCCCGATAATGTGGAGTTCCATGGCACGATGACCACTAATCTTTAAGGCAAGAAGATCTGAGTTCAAGTACTGTCTCTGACACAGACTGATTGTGTGACCTTGGTCAACTCTCTGAGGCTATAAACACATAAATATTTAGATCAAGAGATATTTCTAGGTGTGGAAGATAGCTTGGTACAGAGGAAACAGCCTTGACTCTAGACTTAGAACACCTGATTCAAATCCTACCCCTGATACCTGGAGAACCTTAAGGAAAATCATTCCCTGGGCATAAAATGAAGGGAATGTGCTCTTGGCCTATGAAGTTCCTTCTGGCTCTTGATCCTATGGTCCTATGACTTATTATGTGCAAGATGAGAGGCAGAGACTTGTAAAGGATAGAGAGAGAATCTTGGAATCAAGAACAGGGAGCAGTACTTACATGAACAAGGACAAGTCATCCAACCCCTCAATGACCTAGGCAACACTCTAATAATCATATCTATACCAAGGATTCTCAGATTTATTTTAATACTCTAGTCTGAGAATATCACCAACTTACATGGCATATCTCCTGTCTATATAGAGCTGGGTTTTTTTTTTGTTATTTCTCCATTAGATTGTGAGCTCTTTGAAAATAGTGACTGGTGTGTGTGTGTGTATGTTTTTTTTTTTAAACACCCCCAGGACTTAGCAGAGTGCCTACCACACAGTAGGCACCAAAAATGCATCTTGGCTGACTAACGTTAAGGCTACACAAAATATGGAAGAGTTACTGGTGGAGGGAGTCTGCATGACAGAATTTCCATACACTGATGAAATCATAGCTGTAGATGAAAGTAAAATAGTCTCTGCCCTCACGTATATGGGATGTATATGACATATGCACAGTATTAGGGATTGCTAACAATTGGAGGGAATCAGAAAAGGGCTTATGTAAGAAGTAGTGGACTATGGCTTGAAGGGACCCATTCTATGAGTTTGAAACCACTGATATCCAGGGAATAAATGGTGGGTTAGTTTTAGGGGAGCAGAGTCAATATCATCCCTTAGTAGGTTAGATTTTTTTGGAATAATATGAGACACTCTTCGATCATCCAAAAGTAAACTAAAGGAATTTACTTAGCTATATTAGGGGAAGGCTATTCAACAAGGATTGGCATTGAAAACACCTTGAGTTAATTCAGCTGTGCAAAGTTCCCAACATATCCAATCCACCATCCAAGCATTCAAGAGAACCCTCCTTGAGGGTTACTTAATACTCAGGTGATGAGGAAGTGATCTCAAAAGTTCAAGGGTTTTTAATCTCTTGAGTTCACCAAGTTTCAAGGAATGATTTCAAGGAATATTTTGATATATTTTAAGGAAAAAGTACCTTAACCTGTATGGGAGAAGAGGTTAGAATATTGCCCCTACCACAGATGCCTATGGGACATATGGGTGGAGATGTCCAGCTGGTAATTGGTGATATAGTCCTGGAGCTCAGAATTGAGATGACATCTGTATGCAGATTTGGGAGTCATTCACATAGAAATGATGCTGAATACATCACCAAGAAAAGGTAGAGAGACATAAAGAACCTATTTAGGATGGAACCCTGGAAAAAAAAAACAACAAAAAAACACTCCCTAGAATAGTACTGGGTATATAATGATTGCTCAAAAAAAATGATAAAAATTTATGAGTGAATGAACAAAGGAATGAACCAAAGCTTATTTCTAAAAAAAGCTATCTCACTTCAAATTTTAAGAATATGTTAGACCCATAAAACCTTAAAGAATTTTGAAAAGTAAATAATAACAACATTTTTGCTGGGAAGTGAAAAAAAAAAAGAACCCTGGGGCATACCCAAGTTGAGACATAGATGATGGTTCTAGAGATGGAGAACAAGTAGGAGGAGAATTGTAGAAATGTCATGAAAACTTAGGCAGGAGAGAATGTACAGAAGAAGAGAGGGGTGATTGACAATGCCAGGTACAACAGTCAGGTCAACAAGGACCAAGAAAAGGCCATCAGATTTAATGATAAAGAGATTATTGCACTGGTGGTTCATGCCTGCTAAAACGTCCACACTGAGTCTAGCATGAATATGATGAATCCCCAGAAGCAGGAGACCACGAGGCTACTTACCTAAGGAGGGGTGAATCAGCCCAGGTTAAAAAAAAATGGAGCTGATTAAAGCTTCCAAACCAATCAATACTGGGAATGATCCCATGAGTAGCTGCCAGGTTAGGCAAGATAGGAAGACTCAGTCTCAAAGAACAAAATAAGACAAAGACCAATGGGAGGAGGAAAAAAAGAGAAATTCTGGAGATGATTTTGAAGAGAGAAGTTGATAATATAACACTGTAAAAACCACTTTGAAAGATTCAGAAGGGGGCAGCTAGGAGGTGCAGTGAATAGAGTACTGGTCCTGGACTCAGGAGGACCTGAGTTCAAATGAGACCTCAGATACTTAACACTTACTAGCTGTGTGACCTTGGGCAAGTCACTTAACCCCAATTGCCCTGCCTTCTCTCCTCCAAAAAAAAAAGACTCAGAAATCTGGTCAATGCAGTCCTGAGGACTATGGATGAAGCCTGATACCCATCTTCTGCCCGCAAGGTGGTAGATTGAAATGCAGAATGAGGTGGACGTTGGTAGACTTGGTTGGTGCCCTGACCAAGAATATTTGTATTTTTTTCTCTTTCTTTTTAATGGTGTGGAGAGTAAGGAGAGACTATAAATACTTTGTTGATTGAAAATAAAGTAGAAAACTTTTTTTTTTAAAGAGGAAGGGATTGGTTGTGAGGGCTAGCTTTTTGGAAATTTTATTTTGTAATATATAGATTCATACATATACATATATAGTGTGTATATATGTACATAATAGAAATCTCCTCATGAGTGTGTGTCATACATAGCATTCAGAATCTCTACGATTTAAAAGTTGGCGACAGTTTTGTTCACGTTTTTGAAATGAAAGATTTTCAAGAAACGCTTAAATTCACTTTAGTTATTGACACCATCTCCCCAGATAGCTACTAGATAAAAGGAAACTACTCGTCGTTATTACCGTACGTCTGAAGTGTGTTTCGCTCCTCCGCTCTCCCCAAATGCTCATCTTTGGGTTGAAACCAAACATGTAAATTTCCCGTCTAAAAAGAGGCTTGAAATGGGAAGGCTCCTAGTGGAGAAAGCCCTGGGGGCCCTCTCGCTCCTGCCTGCACATCGCCGGTAACTATAAAGTTTGCCGCTTCTTAAGCGGCTTCGTTTCTGCTGGAGAGCTACCTCTGAGGTGGTGGCGAACAGGGCTCTAAACAAATGGGTCTCATGCTGCGTTGCTGCCTGCCCGGTGCAGGAGAAGAGGGGAGAGAATCTATTTAGCCATCCATATAAATGCTAATAAGCTCAGCTGATCTCGCGCTTTTTAATTCCAACAGACTGTAATACTCTGGTGGTTCCCTGGGCACTGCTAGAACAAATTTTGCATTACTTGATAACTGAGCACCAGTGGAAGGGGGACTTGGAGGAGCCAAATTGTGCCTGTTGATACTCAACCCACATTCTGCCAGTTATTTCTAATCTTTTCTCTCAGGGGGAAATTGGTCAACTTTGCAATGGCTTGTGAACAACTCGGCCCCTGGCCAAAGCTAAGGCTGCCTCTCCTTGGTATGCCCATTTGCAAAACAGTCAGTGTGGTCTGGCAGGTTTGGGTACAGACCCCAAAAAACTATTTCCAAAAAGCTTTCTCACCTCCCAGCCACTCTTCAATTCTTTGCAATATCACTTCCAACCAATCTCTTCCTCTTAAAAAAAAGAAAATGTTTTCTACTTTCTTTCTCAATTAACAAAGTATTTATTTTCTCTTCTTTCCTCTCCACACCATTTAAAAGAAAGAGAAAAAATACAAATATTCATGGTCAAGCAATCAATCAAGTCTACAAATGTACATTTCATTCTGCATTTCCAATCTATTACCTTGTGGTCAGAAGATGAGTATCAGTACTGATCAGTCCGGGTACTGGCTTCCTGGCACTACTGCCCTTTCCCCTCCCTCATACCCAGATGCCTATGTTCTAGCATCCCAGAAGAGAAATGCTTATGTTTGAGAATCAGGACCATCTCCAGGAGATCCAGACCTGTCATACCCCCAGAGAACACAAGACAATCAGTCACTAAGCATTTCTTAATTTCCTACTATGTGACAGGCAATGGGGCCATTTCAAAAACGTGAAACAGTTTCTGCCTTTAAGGAATTTGTACTCTATTTAGTAAGACTACAGGCGCATTTAAAGACATAAAAATATTCACCAGTGATTTCATTGTCATAGGGAATTCCCTGGGAGGAAATTTTCACCATTAATACAGAGTAGCACCCAGGTCAGGAAAAATAGAACAGGTTGAAGCTTCCAGATGGATCAGCATCCACTAGTATTGGTAATGGCCTCATGAGTAGCTGCTGTACTTACAGGTTGGGCAAGATAGGAAGACCCAGTCTCACCAAAAAAAAAAAAAAAAAAAAAAAAAGGGAGGGGTGGGGGAGGGAAAGAAAACCACAACCAAGATTAAGGAGTAGCACTTTCCTCTCCAATAAATTATTATTAAGGATTGCCTGGGGATGTGAGTGAGCTACTCAGGATCATATAGACAGCATGTGTCAGAAGAGGGATTTCAGAGACTGGAATTTCCATTCTCCATCCTTCTGTCTTTCCACCTGCTTCTTCTTCATATAAAATGTAGACAAAATTAGTCCATTGTAATTTGTGGAATGGGGAGTGTGAGGGGAGTAAGGAGGTGGGAAGAGAGGCACTAACAGATAATCAACAAACCCTGGACTAAATAAATGAGGCTCCTGCCTGATAAATATTACTCTGAGAGGAAAAAGCATCATAGGAGATGTGACTGGATTTTTTTTTCAGATTTTTTAAAGCTCTATTCTATCATTGTTTATACCGAGATTTCAATAATTACAACAGTACAACAACTCACATTTATATAGCTTAACATTTACAAAATGTTTCTCTTCCAAGAACCTAGGGAAGCAGGTAGCACAGGTATTATTAAGCCCATTTTACAGATGAGGAAACTGAGGCATAGAAAGTTTAAACGACTCCCTCCAGACAAATAGTGTCAGAACCATGATTGAAAGTAAGTTCTTCCAGTTCCAAATCCAATCCTCTTTCTACCATATCCCAGTGAGTTAGTGAAGGTGCTTAGAAAAATTAGATGTGCATATGTGCAACTTACAAGTCTTTACATGGAATGCTATTTTCCAATTGATTCAAAAAATTAGAAATTTCTCTCCCTTGTGTCCCTGAATACTGTCCTTGTCACTATCACTGGATCCTACTCCAGTCACCTCCTGTTTGACCCTGACTACAAAAGGAGTTACAGCTCTTAAGACTGTACAGATCAGTATAGTACAAAACAGAGGTGTGTATTGTAAATAGATTGAGGCATAATCCAATCTGTCCTTTCCAGCTGCCCAAAACCATGATGATGAGGACCTCAAATTCAAGGAGAAATGCTGTTGTTTTTTAACTTCCATGCATTTTTTTTTTGTTATTCCTGCTTCTAAGTTGGGATTTCATTCTACTCTCACTTTAATTTAGGTGAATCATAGGTGTTGAAGCTGGGAGGAACCTTAAAGATGATAAAGTCTAATGCCTTCATATAACAGGTCAAAAACCTCAGAGAGGTAAAGAAATTGGACAAGATCACATAGCATTGGAGTCGTGACTAGAATCCAGATCTTCTGAATCTCAGACTAGGGTTTAGAACAGAAGTGGGTGGACATGAAAAGAAGGAAAGAAAAGAAGGTGTTTGGACTAGCTTGCTTTGGGCCATATTTTATCTAGTATAGGGATAGGGACTGGACCTATGATTTCATTGCTCTATGTTTAAATGCAAGTCAGTAGCTTCTCTGTGATGTTGCCTTAAAGAAGAGATATCAGACTGAAGCAAAATTCCTCTGTGGCCTGAACTGTATTAAAATGTAGTTGGGAAATATTTAATAAAATAAATAAAAATACAGTAAAATAGATAATGTTGACTTGTGGTTTTCTAAATCAACTTGTAACCTATAGGTCTTCCTTCCTTCCTTCCTTCCTTCCTTCC
>CM053598.1:158400999-158423514 GCA_028646575.1 Pseudocheirus occidentalis | reverse complement strand
AACAGCTTCATGTTATCCACGTATAGATGCCTGCAAAATAATGCCTTTAAGATCTTCCAATTAATTGTGTGTGTGTGTGTGTGTGTGTGTGTGTGTGTGTTCATGGAAGAATTTGGTTAAGGATTGTGTGTTTGGGAGAATGTTACATTATTATTTTACTCATTGTTTTTGTTTAGCTTGTCTAACTCTTCATGACCTCATTTGAGATTTTCTTGACAAAGATACTGAATTAGTCTGCCACTTCCTCCTCTAGCTCATTTTACAGTTGAAGAACTGAGGCAAACAGGGTTAAGTGACTTGCCCAGGGTCACACAGCTAATAAGTGTTCAAGGTCAGATTTGAACTCACAAAAGATGAGTCTTCTTGAGTCCAGGCCTGGTACTCTATCTACTGTGTCACCTAGCTGTTCTTACTTTACTTAAATTGCTGTATAATTAAAGGGATATTTAGTGAATGCTTAGATTAAGAAGTAATTATCAGAAAGCACCAACATGACTTAATAAAAAAACTCAATTTCACAGGGTTACTGGACTGATAGATTAGGAAAATACTATAGATAAATTTCACCTAGATTTTAGCAAAGTACTTGACAAAGTATTTTATGCAAAATCTCTTATGCTATGAGAGAGAGAGAGACAGAGAGAGAGACAGAGAGACAGAGAGACAGAGACAGAGACAGAGAGAGAGAAAGAGACAGACAGACAGAAGAGAGAGAGAGTGAGTGAGTGTAGAGGGAGACAGAGACAGAAAGAGATTGAGAGAAGAGAAATAATAAAGTGGGTTTGATTGGACCCAGAGAGGTGATGATTTAGTGCCTACTTGGAGAGAAAATTCTAGGAGATTACTTCAGGCATCTATGCTTAGTCCTATGCTATTTAGCATGTTTATCAGTGATTTGAATAAAGACATAGATGTCATGATCATCAAACCTGCAGATGAAACAAATCTCAGAGGGGTACCTAAAATATTAGACAGCAGAATAAGCGTCTGAAGAGATCTCAATAGGCTAGAACACTGGGAAAAATCTAATAAGATGAAAAGAAATAATGAAAAATGGAAAGTCTTATACTGAGATTAAACAACAACAATAACTTCACAAATGCAGTATTGGTGCACCAGGGCTAGACTCTTTTAGTTCCTCTAAAAATTTAAAAAGACCCTGAGCTTTTAATGGATTGAACTTGTGCCAACAAGTTGGTACCACAGCAGCCAAAACAATTAATGCAGATGTTGGCTGTATTAAGAGTGTATTAGTGCCCAGGGCCAAGGAGGAGAGTCCAACTGTATGTACTCTGCCCATATCTGGAGTATTGTGTTCAATCTTGGGTACTACATTTAAGAAATGGCATTGGTAACTTGAAAGAGATATCCAGAGGCGGCTAGCACTGGACATTGAAGTGACTAAATATCATTGCCATCTGAGAATGATTTGAAGGAAATGGAGATATTTAACCTAGGGAAGAGAAGACTTAGGGAAACATGTCTCTATATTCAAGTGTTTGAAAGTCTCTCATGAGGAAGTAGTTTTAGACATTCCACTTGGCCTTAGACTGTAGAAGTGGGAGCAATGCATGGAGGGTACAGAAAGGTAGATAAGAAGAAACTTCCTAACAATTAATTATTCAAAAGTGGAAACCAAGATATGGCAGTTTAACTTAAGTGTTATAATTCTGCTATTCATCTTTCAACAGTGCAACTATTCTCAAAGGGTCTTCCCCTCATTCACAGTCTTCTAGCAAAGATTTGGTAACTATAGGGATATTCTAGAAGGCATCTCGATGCAGGTACTAGATAACTTTTCAGATCCCTTCCAATTTTAAGATTCAGTGATTATGTGACTAACTGTTCAAAGGCCTCTGCAGTCTCTTGTAGCTCTGACATTCTGTGATATGGCTTATTATTCTTATATATTACAGACATCCTTTCCATATCCCAGGGGTTAGGGGCATGGTGCTCCTGCAGTCTGGAAAGTCCATATAAAATATTTTTGGCTCTCTTTTCATACTAGAGAAGAAATCTGAATTATGGTATTAAAAGATAAAATATGTTGATATTATTTAATAGTATATGTATACTTTATGCATTTCTGAGTTTCTAAACTTTTTCTATCATCTGCTGACCTTCATGTGTTATCTCTAGCTTCTGTAAAACTCCCCCCAAACTTCCATTTAATTTCTTATTCTGACCTATGATACTGTGATGGGGAAAGTTTGGATGTGGAAGGGATAACTATATTATGCTATATTATTTATTATTGTATTGTATTATTATATTCTATGATACATCATACATTTTGGTAAGTGATCATATTATATTCAATTGAGCCATCAGTAAGTTGTCTTTATCCAAGCCATATGATAGCATAATTCCAGTAATGGAATTCTTTGTAATGACTCTATTGCAGTAGAAAAAGGAGACCTTTTAGGGGCGGTTTTTTGGGTTGTTTTTAGGTAATAAGTGGGAGGATTAGGAAAAAATACAACCTGGGAAGAACCAAAATCACACCTGTAAACTCTTACTACAGAAAGCTATGCTTAAAGGACAAGTTTGTATCCCTTTGACAATAGCATGTTTTCTAATTAGAGTATATCCTCTGCGTTATTAGGGATGAGACTGTACAACAGAGTTAAGGGAAAAGAAGGTAAGCCTTGGAGCTAGAGATGAAGCATCTGTTTACCTGCATGAGCTCTGAGCTGAGCCTGAGCACCATGTGAGTTCCTCCAGGGTCTTAGCTAAAGCTGAGGCTTTTACTGGATAGTTTATAATTAGAATCTGAAATAAGTAATCTCCCCTGCCAACCTGTAATTATGGAGGGAGTAGGAATCAAAAGGAACACTGAGAATACTTTTCTGCCTAGGGCAGAAAAATTTGTGTGTCAAATTCCTGATATATCTGGGGATGGAATCATGTGGCAGATGGGGGACTAGGGTGCTCCTCTTCCCTAAAAGAGGACTCTTGTAAGTGGTTAGGTGTCTCTCCCTCAGCGAGACATCATCACCACCAAAGTTTGTTGAGGGAGTGGTGGTGTATGCAGCTAGTCTGTCTTTTTTTCTGGAAAGATGGCACTGGGCTTTTGTGTGTGCTGTTGAGGGGGAAACCATAGAAGGATCTGAGTTCAAATCCAGCCTCAGACATGTACTAGCTGTGTGACCCTAGGCAAGCCACTTAACCCTGTTTGCCTCAGTTTCTTCATCTACAAAATGATCTGGAGAAGGAAATGGCCAAACCACTCTATTATCTTTGCCAAGAAAACCTTATATGGGGTCATGAAGAGTGGGACATGACTGAAATGACTCATCAGCAAAATCTCTCATGAACCTGATGAGAGTACAGGGTATAGACCTTTACTGGAAGGGGAATAACTCCTACAGAACTTGTTGTAGGCCTTAGCCCAGGAGTGGAGAACCTGTGGCCTCAAGGCCACATGTGGACTTCTCAGTCCTTGCATATGCCCTTTTGACTGAGTCCAAGTTTTGCAGAACAAGTCCTTTTATTAAAGGGATGTGTTCTGTTAAGTTTGGATTCAGTCAAATGGCTGCACTTGAGGACCTAGAGGGCCACATGCGGCCTTGAGACCATACATTCCCCACCCCTGCCCTAGCCATTATTAAAAAAAAACATAAGACTCACCTGGCATCCAGTAGCTGGGAATGCCTCATGATGGCTGGTTGGCTGAAGCTCAGGAAAATGGATCCTTGTTGGAAGAGTCCCTTCTGAGGTAAGAATTAGCTGTGAAATGCCCTACTTTGTTTTACCCTCCCCCTAACACTCCATTTTTTTTATCTTTATAGTTCCTATCAAACGGTAGGCATATAGGGGAGAGGAGGAGGAAGGAAAGTGAATTTCTCTATTCTTTCCAGAATTATAAAATGGCAGCTTACAGGAGAAGCACATGGTGAATGATCTAGACTTGTCCAGGAGAAATTGATGGGGAATATTCCGGATTTCTAGGTCTCATCTATCGTCTTCTGACTTTGTTTCCTTTTCTGGGCACTGTAAAATGCCAGTTTTAGGTATAACCTCATGAGTGACCCTGATGCAACAGGAGTCTGGTGCACATGTATAGTGAGTCAGCCTGCTTGACTGATGCAACCTCCCCACATGGAGAGACTGAGGAGCCTCTTGGAAAAAGCCATGACAAAGTGGAAGGGCCACTTGGAGAGACTGTGGATGATGTGTAGACTTTCTGTAACTGGGTCTAATATACTATTCACATAGTTAGGAAGAGCCTTTTTTAATTGGCTATGTAATCAGAACTGGGGGTGGATTAAAAAAGACGGAATCAATCTTGGCCTAGTCCCTTTTGTCCATACTTGCTTTGGCTAAGCTCTGGTGATACATTTTCTTCATTAACTATCTGATGAGAGACATCATTGCAAAGAGAGAGACCTGGGAGACTCTTCCCACTGAAGCCATGTGGCCCTAGGAGAGTACCTCAAAACTAGGTTCTAAGAGAGCAGAGCTGAAGAGGCTTTGCCAACTCTAAGGCTAAGAGGTTTTGTCCTTTCTGATAGAAAGTGGGAAAACTAGATCTTGTCCTGATGACAATTTTTCTTGGTTCAGAACTGGATTTCCTCAGTATGGGACCTCACTCTAACTTATGGTGACCACCCCAGTATACTTTCCAATTTCTTGTAGAGTTTTATGCAAATATGTGGTTAGAGACAATGGTACTAAAGCAGACTGTGTACCCTGGGCAAATTCATTGTCTCCACTAGCTTTTTCCTATTCAATTGATTTAGTCAAAGATTTGGAAACCCTTCCAGTTCTTCTTTTATACATGAAAGTTTCTTACCTTACATTTTTTTTGTCTCTGTCTTTGCCCCTAACTTACTTGCTGAAAACTGAATGTGTAACAACCTTCGTAAGCAATGGTTAAGAATGATAGACTTCACTAATCTCAATGCCCTGAACATAGTAGGTGCTTAATAAAATTTTATTATGTATAATTGATATGATATTGCTTGCCATCTCAGTGGATGAGAGAAGCTAGAGGGAGGGAGGGAGAGAATTTTGAACTCAAAAAAAGAATGCTAAAAATAAATAATAAAAAAATAGTTGTTAAATTAATGACTCTCAGCATTTCCCAGTAACGATGCCATGTTTTCCTTAGTGGGGAAGTGGGGAGGAAGAAAGGGACAAGCTCATCTCAGTGCTGTACATAACAACTTTTCAATGAAGCATTTGAATTATGCTTCCCTGGGGCAAGAGGAAAAGTTAGAACAAGATTGATATCAGATTCTTTTCCACTTATTTATTCCCATTGAATGTGGATTGGCTATCAATCTTAATACATCTCCTATAAAGAACTCTATAGGTAGCTACTTTTTTCTGATGAGACTACAGGGTTGTTCTCCTCTTCTATGGTCTAGCCAACATTAAACAAAGAGGCTGAGGAAAAACCAGAAAGCTGTGTTCATTGGAAATGTTTTTATTTTTGGTGAAACCTGGCCATGTCAGGAACACTGTAGTTTCCTGTGCTGATAGCTTAAGTGGAAAAGTAAGAGGAGTATGATTGGTTTGGGGGTGGAAAGGGAAGAGTAGGCACAGTGAATAGTTTTTTCTTAGTAGACAAAAGGCTAAAACTTTCCATCTGTGTATGTTTCATGGGAATGACTAGGGTAATTTTTATGGGGAAATTTTATTTAATTTTATGTGAGGTAGCATGGCATAGTGAATAGAGGACTAAACTCTGAGTTAGGAAGACCCGGCCTTAAGTCCATCTTCTGACACACATTGGCTGTAAGATTGTGCACAGAGTCTTCAAGAGCCTAGGACCATATCCATACTTTAGGACTCTCGTGGAAGGTACCATATTGGAGAGCTGCTGCTGATGGGGAAGATACTCCTTTCCCTTATGCTTTCATCCAGTAGTAACTTCCAGTTAGTATGACATCAAACAAGACCACAAATTTGGGAATAGGATTGCCTTAGAAAGCCTAAATAGGAATCTAAATGTTCCAAAGAACCATAGGGATTAATTTTTACACCTGGGTTAAGTGTTACAAATTGGGCAGGGAAAATTGACCTGGCTAAAACACTTTCCAAACCTCAAGGTCCTGTAGAAAGAAAGTGCTCACCACGCAGCAGTTTTTCATGTCAATTATTTATTCTTTTTAACTAGGTACAAAACTCAACGATCACTTAAGGACTACAAGTGCATTCAGCATCCTGGAATAAAATCCTGCTTATCCCACTCCAGTTAAGGTTCTTTATCCTATGAGGCTTACATGATGCAGCTAGGTGGCACTGTGGGTAGAGTGCCAGACCTGCTGTCAGGAAGAACCAAGTTCAAATCCTCCCTTAGACACTCGTTACATGACTCTGGTCAAGTCACTTAACCTCTCCAAGCTTCAATATCCCCGTCTATAAAACGGGGATAACAATTTTTGTTCCCTTCCAGGACTGTTTTGAGATGAGATAATTATAGTATGAGACAGTAAAACACTTTGTAAACCTGAAGGCACTGTAGAAAAGCCATCTATTGTCACTGTTGTTGTTGTTATGTGAGTGTAGAACAAAATAGAATAAGGTGGGAAGGATTAATAAAACTTTCTTGGAGGATGCCGCATTTGGGCTGGACCCTGAAGGACCGATTGCATCTTCAGGTATGAGGTACAACATGAACAAAGGCATGCACGGAGAGGGCTTTTTGTAAGGAACACTGAGCAGTCTAATTTGGCTGGATTATACACCACATGTAGATAGTGTGTGTAAAATAAAGCTGGAATGGTAGGAAATCACTGGGTCATGAATGCCAGGCTGAGGAGTTTGGACTTTATTTAGTGGGCAATCGGGACACATTGAAGTTTTCCGGCTGAAGACCGGTATGATCAATGTGGGATGTGGGACAGGGGCACAGGAACAGACGTTGGGAATAGGGCCAACCTTACTAGTAGTTATGATAAGTGATAGCCAAGGTGATATGATTTCAGTTACAGGGAAAAGGTTGCCTGGCCCCCAAAGAATCTCCTTTACCTTTTCACCTCTGCCTAAAACAACATTGTAGGAAATTAATTTAGCTTACTCATTTTATGTTTCTTAAATACTTCAAGGAAACATTACTGTGTCCTTGTGGGTGTACTTCACTTAAATAAATCCTGACCCTTATTCAATTTGATTAATGATTCATCATTTAGAATGACTGCAGTTAAATTATAATTTTTTGGGGCGGGGGGGATCGAACCTGTGACTTCACTGGAATCAGAAACTAAAATGAGGAAACTCCCTTTTAATCAATGTAGATGGCCACCTGTTCATCAACGTAGAGTCTTAGAGAGTTGTATGGAACAATGAGAAATTAAGTGACTTCCCCAGGTTCACATAGCAAATATGTGTCAAAGGCAGGACTCGAATGCATGTCTGTCCTGGCTCTAAGGCTGGCTCTATTCATTATATCACTCTGCTGTTGTTGTTCAGTTGTTTCTATTCTGTCTGACTCTTCTTAACTCTATTTGGGGTTTTCTTGGCAAAGATACTGGAGTGCTCTGCCATTTCCTTCTCCTGCCCATTTTATAGATGAGGAAGCTGAGGCAAACAGAGTTAAGTGACTCGCCCAGGATTACACATCTAGCGTCTGAAGTCAGACTTGAACTCAGGGTCTTCCCGACTATATCACACTGCCTCTCTACTAAGTCACAACTGTAATCAACATTTGTATATTATCCAATTATGTTCATAGCCATTTGGATCTTAATGGATACATGGACTCTCAAGTGAAGAACTCCTGCTCTAGAGAATAGGGCCAAGGCATTCTCAAGCAAGAGAGAAAAATCCATATCACTGGGGGAAGGACAATTACCTGGAAGTCATGTCAAGAAGAAAAGGCACTAGTAAGTCACTAGCGAGTTTTCAGAGCATCCCCAGTAAGACCTGTGGGTTATCCTGACCCTTTTCTCTCCAGGAGAGTTCCTAACAGTCAGTGGATGATGCCCCTGCCACCTTCCTCCATAGAAACACATTTCTAACTTTAATTGGAAAGTCAACCAGAATTTTCAGAAATTTATTGCAATTTAATTTATATATTGTACTATATTGTTGAAATATTTTGTATTCCATAAATTAAAAATAAAATAAATTAAAAAAGAAATTTATAGCAAAATGAATGTATGTATCTGCAGGAATGCCTTTGAGGTTTTCTGGGTGAGAGATAGTCAAAGGACCACGGATGTACATCTAAAAAGCACCCAAAAGGCCATCAACTGCACCTCCCTCATTTCATATATGAGGATACTGGGACCCAAGAAAGTTACATATCTTGACCAATATCAGACAGAGGCAGGGATTTGAACCTCCAAATCCAAAAGAGCTGGTAGTCTTCCTGCTATACCATTTCCCCCATTACCAAATCCCCATTTTCTCTCTAAAGCTGATTTTGATCTTTTTTTTAATTGATAGATTGTAATGAACTTTAAACTCATCAAATATCTATTCAAATTCACCGAAGTCTACAAGACATTTGTTGTTGAATATATATGATGTGTGCCTTTGTATAAAGACTGAACTTATAAAGTAATGCTTTGGAGATTAACGACCTTTTATTTTCTTCTTTTAGGGGTAGTATTGAGATCTGCAGTACTTTGGTTGATTTTTGTCTTTCTGAACTCTAGAGAGTCAACCCAGTTACCCTGAGGCTTGACGTAGCATATGAATGTGTATTGGAGAATAGGGAGTGGGTGATTATAGGGAAGCATGTAATTCCTAAAGGAGATGAGATTTTGGAAGGTTTATAGAAATCGGCCCCTTGCAAAAATGGGAACATCTCCAGCCTTTAACCTCCGCCCAATATTTACAGAATTTCTGTTCCCTACGTGCAGCAGAGCACTCAGATGGAACACCTGCACAGAACAATTGGCACAGCCCACGGGCTTGTTTGAGACTCAGTATCCTGTTTGGGAATTGTTTCAAATGAAATAAATGACTATTCCCTGCATCCGAAACTTTTTTTTTGGTAGTAGAAGTGTGTGTGTGGGGAAAGAAAACATTAGTGAATCTTGCCTTAATGTTAGAAATTATCTGCAGCCAACAACTGACTGCACCTGCCCCACACATGGGTAGGATGCTTGCTTGCCTGCTGTTTACCTCTCTCGTGGACTTGAAGGAAAGGAGGAGGGAGGGTGGGCAACAGGACCCCAGAGCTTTGGAGTGCACTTTGATGGGATCAGGGCAAGAAAAGAGGGAAAAAGAAATGCTAGCAGCCTCAAATGAGCAAGGTGGCTTGTGTTTCCTGTATCTTTCTTCTTCCTTCCTTCCTTCCTTCCTTCCTTCCTTCCTTCCTTCCTTCCTTCCTTCCTTCCTTCTCTCTGTCCTTTCTTTCTTCTTTTCTTCATTCCTCTCTTTCCTTTCTTCATTTCTTTCTTTCTTTTCTTTCTTTTTTCCTTCCTTGTTTTCTCTTTCTCCCTTTCTTTCTCTCTCTTTTTTCCTTCCTTCTTTATGTCTCCCTCCCCCTCTTCCTCTTCTCTCCTGTTCTTTTCTCCTCACTCATAAAGAGTACGAGCATTTCCTTAAGGCTGGTAATTAATTTCTCCTTTCATGTCTCTTCCTGGGTACTGAAATACAAATATTTCATGGAGTTTTAAAGCAAAGGAAAAAATCTGATACAGAATACTCCACTCTCCAGTACTTAGGGGTCAATAAGTGTGCTTGTGGGGATCCCATATAATTATTTGACAGAGTACATTAAGTGGGGATTCTCATGACTCTTATGGAGCTGGTTTTCAGGGCCTAGAATCATGGAATCTTAGAGCTTGAATGGATGCTAGTGACCATCCTGTCTAACTTGAACCTGAATGAATCCCCTCTTCAATTCCCTCCCGTCCCCTCCCCTAGTTTTTTCTTAAAGTCTTCTGGAGAGGAGGAACCTATTTCTTCCTGAGACAGCCCACTATTGCACTTATGGATAGTTCTAATTTTTTTAGGTCTCTTTACTCTGGCTCTCAGTAAACCTTCCCTTTGAAAAGGAATAAATTCTAGAGTTTACCATATGCATATATGAACATTAAAAATAAAACATTAAATTAAATTAAAAATAAAACATTAAATAAAACATAATTTTCATATTTGATACATAACTTACTTAGTATTGTAAAGTTGTTAAATATTCCCAGAACATAGTCAAATATATTAGTGATTTGATTGATTCTATTTCTTGTTGACCCAAAATTGACCCAAATTTTCTTTGCAGTATAGTTTTTGAAAGAGATAGCTCCTTATCATACTTAGCTTCTGGTTTGTTTCTTACTTTGTATTTGACTGAGAAAAGTCTGAAAATCTTGATTTAAAGAGAGAAATAGTTACAAGTGGAATCAAAGCAAGGATATATGGGAGCCAGCTCCATCCTGTTGATTGTTCAGTTTTCATTATGAGCACCTACACCTCAGAAAATCAGCAAATGTTATAAATCAAGGCTTGATGTATTTTTTGTTGATTATCTAGACTTAAGAAAGTGATTGAGAAAATGTTAATAATGCAGATTAAACTTAAAAGTGTATATATATTTTCCTCCCTGGAGAGCTGGTTGTTAAACATTTACCACCACTCCCTCACTAAAATCCAATTCACTTGCAAGTCATGGCATCATCTTCCTGATGTCATGGTCCTTTTCAAGAATGAAGGACAAATCAAACAACCACACCTTAGAGTCAAAGTCTTACCAGCATGTTTAGTAAGAATGGGATAGAGTTTTCCAAAGGTACGACAAAATTTGTTATAATTTCATTGACTGGAAATCAATTTGGAATTTCTAGTTAACGTAGAGATCCATCAATTTGTCTTTCATTGAGTTGCTAGTACTGGTATTTTTTTTAATTCAATGAGAAAAGGGTTTAGTATCCAAACTTCATTTGGTTTGGGTTAGTAAGAAATTATTCCTTCAATTGCCTCACATTTTTTTCAGATGCACTAAAATGAATGTTCTTTCTCTTTCCCACCTGTCCCCTATGCCTCCTGCAGTCTACAAATCATTTCACCAACTTTGCTGCTTTCTGAATCTTCCAGAGAGTAATCTAATTATTTACCAAATATTTCTATTATTCTTTTTCCAAGCATTTTGTACCCACTGCAGAGGATGCATGTCCTGGGCTAAGAAGCCTCACTCTAATTGTTAGGAAGTTTCCCCTTATATTGAACCTAAATCTGATTCTTCTTAAGTATAACAGTTGTTCCTGTCTTTGTCTTCTGAAGCCAAGTAGTATTTCTCTTCTGAATAAATATACTTCAGATATTTGAAGACATGTATTATATCCTACCCAACTCTTCTCTGGGATAAACAGCCCCCATTTCCTTCAACCAGTCTTTCTATGGCATGAGCTTGAGGTCAGTCATGATATTAGCCCCCCTTTACTGGAGAATCTCCAGTTTATCAATGTGCTTTCTAAAATGTGGTGCTCAGAATTGAACACAATACTATAGATACTATGGGTAGAACACCAGGCTTGGAGTCAGGAAGACCCTGAGCTCAAATCTGGCCTTGGACATTTACTAGTTGGGTGACCCTGGGCAAGTCACTAAACCCCATTTGCCTCAGTTTCCTCATTTGTAAAATGAGCTGAGGAAAGAAATGGCAAACCACTCCAGTATCTTAGCCAAGAAAAGCCCAAATGGGGTCATGAAGACTTGAACATAACAGAAATGAGTCAAGAGCAACAAAAGGGTGATCACACTTAAGACCTTGTTCTGCTTCTGACTACAAACCTAATCAAGGTACTAGATTTTTCACACTGTTAGTCCTCACTAATAATAGCAAGTTTAATTCTTCTGCATGTTCTGTCTTTTTCTCATTCCTCTTGGTGTGAAGATATAGCTATAAACTATCCCTACTTATTCTAAGGTACCTTGAAAAATTCTGGATTGAGTCTTTCCTTAGCTAGGTGGATTGGCACAACATGACATTGTGTATGGGGAGGGTTCTTTGGCCTCCATAAAAACTGCACCAAGAGGTACCCTTCTCAGTGTCTTGCGGTGACCCCTGGGGTATCATTGCTGCCCTTTCTTTGACTGGAGTGGTAGATACTCCAGAAGTTCTGAGTTTGAATTCAACCTCAGACATTATCTGTGGTCCTGGGCAAGTCACTCACTTTTGCTCATCTTTATGATTCATGTTTCATCTGTAAAATGGGCATGATAATAGTACCTTCTTCAAGGTTATGGTGAGCATTAAAATTGAATGAGATAATATATGGAAAAGGATTGACCAACCTGAAAGTGGTCCATAAATGTTAGCTATTATTATGTGGCATAGTGGAAAGAGCATTAGACTTGGAGCCAGAGTGAGCTCAGTTCAAATACTGATGTCTCTCCTTTTTAAAAAATATACTTATACATGCCCTTGTCTTTTATCCCATTGGAATTATATGGACTCCTTGTGAGTAGAGATTGTTTTATTAATTCTATCTGTTTCCTTAGCACCTAGCACTATGCTTGGCATACAGTAGGTGCTTCATGAATGCTTTTTAATTAATTGGTCACTAATTCTGTAACCTTGGGCAAGATATTTAATCCTTCTAGGACTCAGTTTCTCTCTCCATAAAATAAGGAAATTGGATGGGAATTTAGTCCAATTAGATGTTCTTGATTTGGAATTCAAGGACTAAGGGATCTGGAAAGTGAGACGGGAGAAATTACATCTTTATTTTCACTAACCTTTGATTTCTTTTTGTAATAGGTAGTATTACAAAAAGAAATCAAAGGTTAGTGAAAATAAAGTGAAAGGTTAGTGAAAATAAATATTTTATACTTTTAAAACATCATTATGAGAAGAGGTCCACAGACTTCCAGACTGTCAAAGGAATCCATGACATCAAAAAAAAGTTAAGAACCTCTCGTCCTTGATGCCTGAGGTTCCTTTGAGCTCCATATCTATGATACTGTGATCTTCAAATATCTGGCTGCGTACTCCATTTGGCCAGAAGCTCTATGCAACAATGCACAATGATGATTTCCAGTGGGAACCGAGTGCTAAGAGATCAAGGCCTGAGGAGCAATATTACTAATCTGTCAAGACTTGGAGTGGGAAAAGTACTTTAATCGTCAAATTATGGGGAGCAGTCCTCAGCTTTGCTCTGGACACCCAGCTCATAACCCTAGGTCTTTAAACCCGCTGGAACGTTTCTTCCTTTCTCTTAGTCTAACAAGTCATTTAGCAAACAGGAGGTTTGGTAGAAGTCTCTGACCCGTGATTTATGTGTCATAAAAGGGCCTGGATATTTGATGCCAGTACTTATCTGCCTGCCTAAGAAAAATGTAATGAGAGCTAATGGACCCTCTGTCACTAATGCTGCCGCTGTTTCCCAGACTCACAGTGCACAACAAGCTCCATTTTAAGATTGTTTTGTTGGCACGGCCAAGCTGTTTTTCATCCCTGCCATCCCAATGGAGGCCTCTGGTGGGTTAGCGGCGCCTTATTACTATAGCCTTCAGACGTAGAACTGGACAGTAAAAATACTGCCTCTTCCCCACCCCATATACAACCAAAGCCAAACTGCAGGATAGCCTGAACAATAAAGATCGTCTGCAACCCTGGTGTCAAAAATACATTTTGAAGGAAAAATTCAGCCTCAAGCATATGTCTTTTTTCTCTCCCTTTCCCGTTTTATGGTGGTTTTTGCAATCCACTTGCAGGAAACAGAGCTCCCAGACTAATGGGACTCCTCGGTCTCAGACATTCACCAACTCCTTTGTCTTGGACACCCATCTTCAAAGTCCAATGGCAGGGCCCATTTTAATCTCATAATTAACTTCCAGATGCCTGCATTCACTGAACAAAGATGATTAGCCCTGAGCACAGACAGGCAGAGACCTCTAGGTGGTGCCATAACTCAACTGGAATGTAGCAGGTGGAGGCTAATGAATTAGTGCTTGGAAAAGTTGAATACTATATATATATTTTTTCCAGTTTAAAGAAAGAAAACAGCAGCAATACATACACATCTTTTAGTCTCTAGAAAGTGATTTTTAAAAACAGATCTTCTGAAATCTATAAATGAATGGACCCTACATTTAAGAATCCCTGTCATGGACCTAAGGAACTTTTATTCTTAATTTTGTTGTCCTTCTTTGTGGGGTCCATGAATTTGGATGGGAAAAAAATTATATCTTTATTTAAACCAACCTCTACCTGAAATTCAACATTTCCTTCAATTATAAATCTAGGAAACACATTAAAATAGCCGGATTCACCAAATTGCCAAAGGGGTTGATGACATAAAAATGTTTAAGACCTGGCCAATGCAAGAGATTCTGCTGATTTATACCACAGGCATTATTTAGCAGAGGTGCTGGGGTGAGGGCTGGGGGTAGGTATATTAATTTAGGGATGATAGCATGAAAAGAAAAGGAAAATTTAAGTGGAAAATCATAAAATAGTTTTCCTATGTTGAGAACCCCTTCTGGGGAGGAATGGAAAGAACAAAGCTGCTAGGCTCCATACACAGCACTATGCCTTGATCTTTTTTGCTTTTTTCAAATATTTATAATGTTCTTTTTCACCACACTCTTCACTTACCCAAGGTTATCTTTTTCCCATCTGCCATCAGTCCTCAGGTCTCTGGTTCCCATGCATTAACCTTTTGGGTGTTACCGTATGACTCTATCGACACATAAAGCTAAACTCTTTCACAGAGTTTTCCTCACATGAATTGTACATTAGTCATGTTTTCTCCATCTTGCATTTGTGAAGTTGGGATTTTTGTGTGTGTAATTTCATTGATGTGATTGAATAGTGCCTTTGTAGATACAGACCATTAGCCATCCACATTATGTACGCCACATGGAAAAATGCAGGTATAACTCACTCTGTTTGTGTCTTGGGCCTCCTAGAACCCTTCTCAGGATAAGGATGGTTTTGTTTTTGTTTTTAAAATTCATAACTGGAGGAAATGTTGAATTTTAGTTAGGGGCTAGTGAAAATAAAGATGTGATTTTCTTTCCCCCATCCAAGGTCCCATTCATGGAACCCTTGAAATCTATCTATTGGGCCAAGTCTATGGTATAGGGACAAAATTCAAATCTTGCCTCAGATACTTACTAGATCCATGACATGAGTTTTCTCATCTGTTAAACAAGGAGTTCGATTTCATGTTTTTAATGTCCCTTCTACTCCAAATCTGTGGTCTATGATTCTTTTTTTTGTTTGTTTTTTGGAGGGGGGGAAGGCAGGACAGTTGGGATTAAGTGACTCGCCCAAGGTCACACAGCTAGTAAGTGTTAAGTGTCTGACTTTGGATTTGAACTCAGTTCCTCCTGACTCCGGGGCTGGTGTTCTATTCACTGCGCCACCTAGCGGCCCCCTGTGGTCTATGATTCTTGACTACATTCTACCAATAGTCCTACAAACAAGATTCACTTGCTATAAAATCTTCCCTAACCCTTTCTGCCATCTTTTTAGATCCTAACTTTGTCATTGCCAACATGCGACCTTTGTGTCTGGGGCAGCTAAGGTGGTTCGGTGAATAGACTGTTGGGACTGGAGATAGGAAGACCTGAGTTCAAAACCTGCCTCAGACACTTACTAGCTGCTTGACCCTGGACAAGTCTCCTAGCCCTATTTGCCTCAGTTTCCTCATCTGTAAAAATGAGCTGGAGAAGGAAATGGCAAACTACTCCAGTATCTTTGCCAAGAAAACCCCAAGCGGGATCACGGATGAGTCCCACATGACTGTGACAAATTGTCTTTTGCAAATCCATTAGCATCCCAACAGTGCTGTGGAGCCTTACCTGGACTGATTGTTTGCAAGGCCCCTTACCCACTTAGGCGGGGATTTGGGGTTTGGAAGGAGGGCTGGAGGCTGCTGGGTAGAACACGCAGGCTCTGCCTTCCCTTACTGCCTCCTCCGAGTGGAGCGGGAGGGTGGGGTTTTAGCTGCTCTGTTTAACCGGGGATTATTTAGCATTTTTATTCTCTGAAGGTGTTGGCATAGCTTCCGTTATCCTACAGAGGCGGCTTTTTGCTCTGCCTTTCTTTGTTTGCAGGGAACATTTCCATAGATAAGCACCCCACACAGTAAATAAGCTGCCTTGTTATTACATTGCTTGCAATTTACCTGTAACAGACAGCTGTGCGTGCTAGAATGGCGTGATAGCTAATCCATACTGCCGTACGATTCTTATCTCATACGGAAAACTGACATGTTTAAAAGTGGAGGCTCTCATTGATCATCCGCTGGAAACTAGCTATGCTTTCTCCAGTGGGTTTTGGGGCTTGTGTGCTTTTTTTCCTTCAGGATATAAATCAGAGATCTTTTGCCCCAGATTTTGACGGGCATTTAATTTTATGATCAATTGCATTGAGTCTCCCTCTCCTCAAAATCTATATACAGTTTCTGTTTGATTTAGTTAAGGAAATCTCTCTCTTTGCCCCCCACCCCCACCTCCAAATCTGATGTTATTATCGAGGTTGTCAGTTTTTGCTTAAATTGGTATTAATTCATTCATTTACTTATTGATTGATTGGGGGGGGGGAAGGCAAACCATTTGGGGATAAGTGACTTGCCCAAGGTCACACATCTAGTAAGTGTCTCTGAGACTGAATTTAAATTCAGGTCCCCTTGACTCCAGGGCCAGTGCTGTATTCATTGCACCACCTGGCTGCTAGTATTTATTAGTAATAATAATAATAATAGTATTTACTTACAGCTTTTTAGAATATTATAACTCATTTGATCCTCACAACAACTGTGGAAGTAGGGGCTACTATGATGCCCATTTTATGGATGTTGGATCGGGATGACAGCCCAGTCTTCCTCACTGCTTCTGTTGCCCTCATCCAGATTAGATGGCTATAAAAGGCTAGTGAACAAAAACAACTAACATTTCCATCCCGCTTACTATGTGCCTAGTCCTGTGCTGAGCTCTCTGGGATTATTTTCTCAATTGCTCTTCACAACTACCCTGGGAGGTGGGTGCTATTATCACCCCCATTCTACAGCTGAGGAAATAGGCAGACAGAGGCTGAGTTACCAAGAGTCAGTAAGTATCTGAGACTAGATTTGAACTCAGGTCTTGCTGATTCCAAGCGTAGTACTTCATCCAACTAGATTGTTATTGTTGTTCAGTCCTATCTGACCCTTTGTGACCCCATTTTGGGAGTTATCTTGGCAAAGGTATTGGAGCGTTTTATCATTTTACAGATGAGGAACTGATGCAAACAGTTAAGTGAGTTACCCACAGTTACACAGCTAGCAAGTGTCGGAAGCCAGATTTGAACTCAGAAAGATGAGTCTTTGATTTCAGGACCATTGCTTTTTCCACTCCACTACCTGGCTACCCCATACTAGCCATAGGCAAGTTACTGAGGGGTAAGGATTGGATCTGGGAGTTTTATTGGCTTGGGGAATTCCCAGGTGAGGAAATTCCCTCTACCAATTCAGGTCCATAACTTCTCTCAGAGTTACTTAGCCTGAACACTGACAGGTTAAGTGACTTGACCAAGGTAATACACTCAGTCTCTATCTGAGGTGGGATTTAAAGAAGCCAATTCTTTATCCATTAATTCATGACTGTCTAAATCTAAATATTTAAGAAAACCATGCAAATATTTTTGGGTAGGGTATGGTGGAGTGAGGGCAGCTAAGAATGATTAGGTAATCTGTAAAGGCTATTGCTTTTGTTTATTTTAATTTCTATGTGCAAACCTCTGGGGGCAAGGGATGACCTGGTAATTTTTATTCATTTTCAAAACTAATTTATTTGTCCTCATCTATAAAATGAGGAAGTTGAACTAACTGACCTCTGAAATTCCTTCCAGCTCTAGATCCATGGTCTGCTCTGTTTTTCATAACCATTTTGTTCTAAATTGCTAGGAACTCCAAACTCTCATATATTTAAAATGGATCTGTGATCTCAACAATTTGGTTGTTCCCTCCCTGGGTGCCCTATACAGTCTGGCTATTATTGGCAATGCTTATAAGACATCCAAGGTCCAGTCCAATCCAACCCAATTCCCTTTATTAATGTTATGTTTATAATTTATATTATATAATTATATATTAATTTTTATATTTATATTATATATTTCTATATTAAATTATAATATGTTTATGTTTCTAATTTATGTCTTTGATCCCAGAAATCTTTTAATGAGAGAGAGTGGGACATCATGGACAAGGCTCTGAACTTGAAATCAGAAAGATCCATTTTCATAAGCCTGCCTCAGACACTTACTAACTCTGTGAACCTCAACCTCTCTGTGCCTTGGTTTCCTCATTCTGTGAAATGCAGAAGCTGGACTCCATGGCTTCTAATGTCCTTTCCACCTCTAAACCTGTGATCCTAATGCCAGTAACAGTCCCCACTAGCCTCGTTCATTCATTCAACAAGCATTCGTGAAGTGTCTTTGTCTCATGAAGGAAATGATGACTTATAGCCCCTAGTGATGAGGCTTTTTGTGTTCGTGTTAGACCTGAGACTCCTTCCATTTGGGGAATTCCCAATTCCTCAGTAACTTAGAATCTTATAGAGTTACCTCGGGTTGAGCACTTCAGCAACTTGCCTAATGGTTACCCAGCTAGAATGTGCCAGAGACCAAATCTGAATCCAAATCCTCCTCTCCACTCCCTACCTCCTGTTGCATCTGGGCGGTTAATGAGTTATGTGGCATAGCTGCTTTCAGGGATCTGTGTATAAGTCACTTTTCCAGAAGGAATGAAGTTAAAACTGGGTAGCTCAAATCCAGTCCTTGAACATTTCTCCCTCTCCCATTTCAGAAGCAGCAGCATTAGGGATGCTTGACCTGCACATTCATTGGTGGGCAGACAAGGACACACACACACACACACACACACAGACACACACACAGACACACACACAGACACACACGCATACACACACACATACACACACATGCATACACACACACACACACACACACACACACACACCCCTACTTTAAACTGGAACTCATGCATGCAGAAGCAGTTGAACCACGCAGGTGAAGAATGTTTTTCATGACGTTATTTTTATGATAATCTATTTCGATGGTTAATTTGGTTTAGGACACTGATTTATTGCCAGTTTATAGATCTCTCTCTTTTTTTTATTGTCTTATTTGAATTATAGGGATGGCATGTGCGAAATGGAACTTCTTGGCCTATTGTTTTGCCTCTCACGCAACCAGTGTAGTTCAGACAATAAAAAGATCTATAAAATTAATATATACACAGAGTGAGGGAGGGAGGAAAGGGACAGAGAGACTGAGAATGGGTAATATTTGGAATCTGATGCCACATTTATCTCCCTCTAGTGAGGTTAAGACTCAAAATTTACATGTGGAGAAGCCATAAATGAGGTATAAAGGTGTTGTCTTCTGATGTAGGGAGTCAGAAGTCTGATGAAGCTAGCATCATTTCTGTTTCATATAAAAAACTATTTTACCTGATATTTAATTTTTAATGAGATACTATTGCTGTGATAACTCTGAAAATAAATGGTCTAGTCTAAATCAATAGATTAAATGAAGTAAAGACCAACAGCAGGGCAATTTGGGTTTGTATTACTTCCATGGCTTGTTTATCATATAATTAATATGACATGATATGACATGGTATGACATGACATGATATAGGATAGGATAGGATAGGTTATGACAATCTTTGCCTTTGGTAAAAAGTCATACTGAAATCTACAGTGGAACTCTAGCTTCCAATGCTCCACAGAGAGAAAATGACCAACGGACAGCTTGGGAGGTGCTCCAAGATCCAGTCCAATACAACCCAATCCAACAAGCCTTCATTAAATGTTTATAATTTATGCCTTTGAAAGGAAGTGTGGTATAAAGGGAAAAGAGGGTGGTCTTAAAGTCTGGAAGACTGGGTTCGAATTTCACTTCTTACAAGCAGAGTATATGTGATCCTGGACAAATCGATGAGTGCCTCACACAACTCTTGAGACTATAAATTGCAGAACCCTCAGGGACCTCCTTCAGAAGTGAACAAAGAAACAGGAAAACTGGTGGGATGCACCTAACTCAGGGCCAGGGATATAAGACAAAACAAAATGATGAACAGCCCTTGACCTCAAAGTATTGACCTTCTCCTGGGAGGAATCAGTTAAATGGCTAAGTATATACAGGATCATGTGTAGCGTCCGAGGGGAAAATTGTGTGATATCTTTGTGTGTTCAGTTTCTTCAGTTTTAAAATGGATTTAACTCTCAACAGCCAGTTCTACAATTGGACAGACTTTAAACCTAAATACAACCCGTTTGTCCCCTCTCTTATTGGAAGTGACACACCCTTTCTCCTTTCCTCCCTCCTCCCAGCCTCATCTCTCCATTGGGCCATATGCAATCTAGACCCAGGAAAAGAATCATCAAACCTACTGTTGCCATCTGTCCTCAGTACTCAAGCCTTTCCTTGTTCCTTTCTCAAAAGTTCCTTACTCTGTCCTAATAGGCTGTTGGCTTATCTCTTTAACAAACTCCCTAGGTAATCCTCTTTGAATCATTTCCTAGAGATCAAGTGCCCCCTAAATGTGGAGACAAAACCAACGTTTTCCAATTTCCAGCAGGTATTTTGAATGACCAGGTGGCAGCTCCCAGATGCAACTTCATTCCCTCATTCCTGGGTTGACTATTTACTGCTATGCCTCAAATGATGGTTATTATTGTTACAAATATTATTATGCTGAGGAAGCCAGCTTGCAAGCTCCGACAGCTGCATTGTTTACAAACATAATTAATGAGGTGATTTTTAATATCAACAGCTCAGCACCAGCCTTTCTAAAGACTGTTTATGGCCTGGGCTACAAAGCCATTTGTAACTTCTATGACAGCTCCATGACGGGGCTGCCTCCAAGAGTCATTTCCTTTGGCTGGGCCACTGTTTATTTTATGAATGACAAAAATAAACCTCTGCATGTTGCTGAGGAGGTATGTTTTATGTCTAGTGGGTGCAGAACCAACAGAAGGTAAACAGAAGAATACTTTCCTATGAAGTGAAGGTGTATCTCAGAGGCTTCATCGTCTCTGTGTATACAAGGATCTTCCAAGGACAGCAGCGTCCGGGGAGTAGAACATTTCCTTTCTAAAGATGGAAATATTTTGCATAGTATGCTTTGGTATAAATACCTAGGGTATCAATACTTGGAAAAAATGGCTTATTAAATGACTTTTGACAGCCACTGCCTAATAGAACTTGTAGAGGGACATACCTTAGATTTTGATTTCATTAACAGGGTTTGGGATTCTTGGGTTTTTTTCCCCTTTTCCAGGAGAGATTTGAAAAGGTATTCCTAAAGTAAAATGCCTGGCACTCAGTGGACACCTATTAAATAGTTATTGCTGTAGGCAATTAGGT
Source organism: Pseudocheirus occidentalis (assembly GCA_028646575.1). NCBI lineage: Eukaryota > Metazoa > Chordata > Mammalia > Diprotodontia > Pseudocheiridae > Pseudocheirus > Pseudocheirus occidentalis. Next base: position 158,402,228 of record CM053598.1, on the reverse strand, counting down.
AGGTGGCACTCTTGGAGTCAAGAAGACCTGAGTTTGAATCTTACCTCAGACACTTGGAGCTGTGTGATCCTGAACAAATCATCTAACTTTTCTCAGTGTCCTCATCTGTAAAATGGGGATAATAATAGCAGCTTCTATCTCCCAAGGTTGTAGGGATCAAAACAGATAACATATAAAGTGCTTTTCAAACCACATATAGATAAATATATCTATAGATATTTAACTATGTCAATAACTTCCTATTTACATATAGATACATTGCAGGTACTTAATGCATGCTGGCTGAATAAATGATTGAATGAATGAATGAATGAATGGATGAATGACGGGGAGTAATTCATCAGACTCCACAAGTGACCTTCCAAAAGCCACCCAGGAGTAAGAAGCAAAGACAGCATTCAAACCCAGAAGTTCTCTTGACTCAGAAAAGAGAGTCTGATTCATATTCAAATGGGTTTTTAAGTCAATGATAACAATAATAATGATAATTAGCAGATAGATGTTTAGATAGATAGATCAATAGGTAGATAGATCGATCGATAAAGGATATAAATAGATCAATGGATAGATTGATTGATTTATAGATTGATAGATTGATGGATGGATGGATAGATAGATAGATGGATGGATGGATGGATGGATGGATGGATGGATGGATGGATGGATAGCTAGATAGCTAGATAGCTAGATAGCTAGATAGATAGCTAGCTAGCTAGATAGATAGATGGACTGATAGATTGATAGATATAGAGATGTAGTAAAGAACAGTGGATTTAGATCCAGAACTTCAGGGTTTGAATGCTGTCTCCATTACTTACTCCTGAGTGGCTTTTGGAAAGTCACTTATGTGATCTGGTGAATTATTCCCCATCGTTCATTCATTCATTCAATCAATCAATCATTCATTCATCTATTCCACAAGCATATATTAAACACCTGCTATGTGCTAAGAACTGTACTGGGTCCTGGGGATTCAGAGACTGACAATCAAACTATCTACACACAAGCACCTGCTTTCAAATAGCTTAAATTCTATTAGGGGAGATAATATGTACTATAAGTAAAAACAAATTATGTACAATCAGAGCAGGATATGGGTACTAGCCAATGGAAATATCAGAAAAGGCTTCTTGTAGGAGATGGTGCTTAAATGGACTTTTGGAAGAATCTAAGGATTCCCAAGGGGGCTAGAGTTGGTGTGGGAGTGTATTCCAGGCAATGGTGGGAAA
>CM053598.1:158385245-158400499 GCA_028646575.1 Pseudocheirus occidentalis | reverse complement strand
TCTATCTATCTATCTATCTATCTATCTATCTATCTATCTATCTATCTATCTATCTATCTCACCCCTCACTTTCTAAACATTTCCTCCACAGCTTAACCAGCTGCTCTCCTGACCTGGAGGAATTTCCTTCTTCCCTCCCCCTCTTCTAACCCTCCTCTATTGGTCACTGTTTCTTTCAGATACACTGCTTCCCACAAAACTCCAGATGTGCTTTGTTGACTCTTGACTCCATCTTCTCCATAAAATTGCTGCCTTGTCTTGAAGGGTATTCTGCCACCCTCTCCCTCTACTGCCCTTCCTCCCCCTGCTTTCTTTCCTCATTCTGAAACAGTGAACCATGATCAATCAATTTGTATTGTTCTTCGAAGTAACTTTCTGAATCAAAATGCCAACCCCACAACCCCCATGAATGCTGTCTCCTCCATTAGAGTGAAAAAACTTGGAGGTCAAGAACTATTTTTGCTTTTTTTTGTATTTGTATCCCTCAGTACTCAGCACGTGGTAAATGCTTAATAAATGTTTTCCTTTCATTCATTCCTAATAATAATTCACATTTATGTAGTGTTTTATTTAAGCTTTACAACAACCCTGTAGCATTGGTATGGGAAGTATTATTGTTTCTTTCTTTCTTTCTTTCTTTCTTTCTTTCTTTCTTTCTTTCTTTCAGATGAGAAAACTGTAAACTAAATATCTTTTCCCTGGTTAGAAAGCTAGGAAATGTCTCAAAACCAGGTATTCTAGTTCCAGGTCTTTTGTTCTTTCCACTGCACTGCAGGACTATAAGAATGACAGTATTTTTGTTCATGATTCTGGAATTATTTTGATAAAATGTTTAATTTCATTGACTTGTCTAACTCCTCCGTGTAGGAGACCGGTCTTTTCTGAATCTCAGAATGTATTTGAAAAAAAAAAAGATATCTCCTTTTAGATGAAGCAGAAAAGTAAGTTGTTATGATTGCCATGTGAGAGTATCTGATAACGAACCCAAATCATGGAAATTTTAGAATTTTATAGTGGAAAAGGCCCTTGAGAAAATCATCATTCCTCTACCTTTGTTGTCATTCATTGTTTTAGCTGTGTCCAACTCTTTGTGACTTTATTTGGGGTTTTCTTGGCAAAGCTACTAGAGTGGCTTACCATTTCCTTCTCCAGCTCATTTTACAGATGAAGAAATTGAGGCAAACAGAGGTTAAGTGACTTGCCCAGGGTCACATAGCTAGTGTCTGAGGTCAGATTTGAACTCAGGAAGATGAGTCTTCTTGATTCCAGGCCTGGTACTCTATCCACTATGCCATTCAATTGCCTTGCTTTTAGGTGAGGCTATGTCTAAGCCAGTCCAGAGAAATGAGTTTATTTTCCTTTAAAGCTTTCCAGAGAAGAACATTCTGAATTTTACCTAGATGAACCATTATCTATAAATTCTTCCCAGGAACTAAACTAAATTCTTTAGGCTTCATGTCCTTTTGTTTTGCCTTTTGGCATGATGGGAAATAAGTAGTCATTCTGTTTGGTTTAAGTGCCCTTTGTATATTAGGGTACTGAAACAAGACCTTAGAGGCCATTTAATCAGACCCCCCCTTGTTTTAGTAATGAAGGGTTGAATGATGAGCTGAAGCCCAGAGAGGTTTAGTTACTTGCCAAAGATCACACAGGCAGTGTCTGGTTTAGCAGACCTCTTGTTAAATACAGACATACTTTGTTTCATTGTACTCTGCCTTATTGGGCTTTACAGATATTGTGTTTCTTATATGTTGAAGGTTTGTGACAACCGCATGTCAGGCAAGTCTACTGGAGCCATTTTCCCAACAGCATGTGCTTCACATTGTGGCTCGTTGTCACATTTTGGTAATTTTCTCAATACTTCAAACTTTTTTATTATCGTTATATCTGTTATGGCGATCTGTGATCAGTAGTCTTTGATGACAGTATTGTAGTTGTTTTGTTAACATCACAAATCTCACCCATAGAAAATAGCAAACCTAATCGATAAATGTGTGTGTTCTGACTGTTCCACCAACTGGTGGTTCTGTCATCTCTCTCAGTCTCCTTGAGCCTCCCCATTCCCTGAGACACAACAATATTGAAATTAGGCCAATTAGTAACTCTACAGTGCCTTCTAAGTGTTCAAGTGAAAGAAAGGAAGATCCAATTGATGCAGCAAACTTCATTGCTATCTTATTTTAAGAAATTGCCACAGCCACTCTAACCTTCAGCAACCACCACCCTGATCAGTCAGCAGCCATTGACACTGAGGCAAGACCCTCTATCCGCAAAAAGATTGTGACTCATTGAAAGCTTAGATGATGGTAGGCATTTTTACCAATAAATTATTTTTTCATTAAGGTATTTACATTTTTAGACACGATACTGATGGAATCCTAATAAAGCTGCCCCCACTCCCAATATTCTAACTTCATTATAGGCCTGTCCCCATTGAACAGCAGGCCCACTGTACCTAGCAACCACTCCTGCCAATGTCCTAACTTCTTCATAGATACCTCACTGCTCACTGGAACAACAGGTATGTCCCTGAACTCTTAGTTCCCACAGAAACAGTAGATGTGTCCATGTGATGGAAACCCAACTACTGCCTCTACCCAGTCACTGCCCCCAGACCCATTCCCACAGAAACAGATGTGTTCTTGTACTCAACCACAATCACATCACACATCTAGCCCAAGCCAGGATCACAATACCTAACTATCTATCTCGACCAGACAGGACCACAATAGCTAGCCAGTTGGAGGGTAGTACAACCAGAATGTTTAACCACCAAACCATAGATAGGACCCCTCCTCCATTACCTAATCCCTTAGCAAACTCCTGCTGCCTTTTTAATATTAATCATATCCCTGTATTCTATGTAAATTTTGATTGTGTAATCAGCATCTTTACCCTATCATAATCCATCTTGTTCTCTCTGAAGTTGCTGGTACAACTTGGAATTCAGCCTGCTTCCTGAGAGACATCAATCTCAATAAATGCCTATACTTGGATTAGAGGTGGTCTGACTCTGAATTCTTTGAGATGGTGCCACCACAACACATCATGAAACCCCAACAATTTTTGGGTGGGCAGATCCTTCACCACAACAGTATTATTGCACACTTAATAGACTATAGTAGAGTGTATAATAGATAATAGTATGGTATAAGCATAACTTTTATAGGCACTGGGAAACCAAAAAATTAATCAGTCTTTCTTTATTGTGATACTCATTTTATAGCAGTCATCTGGAACTGAACCTATAATATGTTTGAGGTATGCCTGTAGTCTCTCTTCTTTGAAATATTCTCAGCTCCTTCAGCTTTTCTCAATAAATCCAATCCAAAAATGGCTGCAATGGGAATAGCTTCTCTTCTTGTTCTGGTAAATTATTTTACTTCTCTGGATTTCAGTTCCCTTGTATGTAACTGTCTAACAGGGAGTCCTTTGTTCATCTGGACTTGGTCACTTGCCCTGGAGGTACACAACATATGCTGGTCCATTTCTAAAGGATATGTGCAAATGGAGGCTTTTACTTGGACTCCTTAGATTACTCTCCTTAGGCCCTTCCCTATAATTAGGGGATGAATTGAAGTGGATGGTTGACTAACAGGAGATGCCTTCTCTTTACAAAGAGAAATTACTTTCATTTATCACTCTTCCATTTGTTACATGGGATGGACTTCTTTGAACCTCTCCCTCAGACTCCCTGCCTCCCCAACAGCAATGGTGGCTGCTCATCTACGGTTGTAAGTACATGTGTTTGCCTAAGTGACCCTGAGACTGGATCTCCAGTCCAACATTGCCTCTTCTGCTTCATATTTCTTTCCCTGAACACAGGTGGTTGAACAAATGATCAGGAATTGGTATTTCTAGTCTTGGCAGTGGCCTTGTGAGTTTGAGAAGTCATTAGAGAGCACCTCCGTGTGGGTGATGGTGGCCCAGTAGGAGGTGATCTCTGAAACAGCTCAGAAAAGCAGATGGCCACCAGTAGGAGGATGAGCCTGTCTATGCTCTGGCTTTCCAGAAGATATGGATAAACCTTGAGAGACTTGGTCAGCTATTGCAAAGCCTAGATAAAAGTGAAATGCCTATTTCACTTCTAGAAACTATTTCATGTTTTAAATGATCAACGTACTGGAGAGCATAAAGAGTACTGCATTAATGTATCATGCTTCAATGTGAGTTTATGAGCCTTCTGTATTTTAAAATATTTATTTTGTGGTGGAGGTAATAAATAACTGTCCTATACCTGATCTGCTTTGTTAGATAGTCAGTCAATAAACATTTATTATTGTGCCAGGTTCTAATGGGGGAGACAGCATGCAAGGGACTATGTATAAATAAGATAAAGAAAGGAAATATATTATTAATTTTTATTGGGGTGTCCTTAGACATGATCTGAATCTAAGTTTTAAGAGATTTTCCCTGGGACTCTAGGTTGGGGTATAATGAACCAGAATACTTGGGAAGAACCTGACTTCCTTCTTAGGGGTTAAAGATCCCCAGGACTGACCCTGTTCCTTGTAATCCCAGAGCCAGGACACTTTAGTTGGAGAAGGTACCTTTTCTCTCCTCTACCTGCTCTTGGGATTTGACATGTATGATGTTGGAACTAACGTGAGACTAAAGTACATTCTAGCTGCAGGAAGTTATGATTCTAATGTTATGAATTAATAAATTAATGAATCTACCTATTAATTATTCCCACTCACTTATTGATATACCCCATAAGTAAAAGTAGATGATTGTGACCAGAGCAGAATTTTGATAGTGGAGCTTATTGGAAAAAGAACTTCTGAGGGCCCTCAGGACAGACATGGACACAGGGATCTAGGAAAATAGAGGAAAAGGAATCTTGTTATTCTCTAGTTTATTACTGCTTAAGAGCAAGTGGTTTCTCTCATCCCAAAGCTGCTTGATCCTGAGGCTTGTTATAATATAAAAATTATCCAAATATTATGGTCCATGAATGAATTCTACTCTAGAGTATCTCTTTCTCACCTCATTCTTGACCTATTTCCTTCTAGTGCTATTGAGAAGTGGCATTCTGGGGAGGCTAGGTGGCAGAGTGAACAGAGCACTGGCCCTGGAGTTGGGAGAACCAGAGTTCAAATTCGGCCTCAGACCTTTAACACTTACTAGCCATGTGACCTTGGGCAAGTCACTTAATCCCAGTTGTCCTGCCTTTCTCCCTCCAAAAAACAAATAAATAAAAGAGAAGTGACATTGTAGGATAACTAACTGGGGAGTAGGGGAACCACAAACTTTCTTCATTCTTCAAACAGACCAATGTTAGTGCATTCTGTCCGAATCCTTTGTAGTAGAAAGTTTGCAATTTATCTTGAATATAAATGTTTGTAGCAGAGTTTTGGGTTCTTTTGAAGAAATCATGTGTGTATGTGTGTGTGAGTGTGTGTGTGTGTGTGTGTGTGAGTGTATGTGAGTGTGTGTGTGTATGTGTATGTGTAAGGGGTGGTGCTAAATGCTGAGCTACAGTATGTAATATTGCCATGGTAATGGGATCTCTGGCTTGCAGACTTAGAGACAGCAGGGACCTCAGAGGCCAGATAGTTCAACACTCTCATTTTACAGCTGAGTCTATGTAGGTTAAGCAACTTGTTAAGCTCAAGGTCAGAGGTGAAATTTGAACCCTGGTCCTGTGATTCCACAATCAGTATTCTTTCTGCTTCAAGTATCTATGCTTTCATTTGGGTGGACATCCACTTCAGCAATGCTCACCCATATAAACCTTGCATACTTTATGAGGGCATTTTCTTTTACTTGATCTGTGATTTTATTGGCATAGGGAATTCCTGGTAAGGACAGTCCTTCTAACAATGCAGACTGGCACCCCCTCTGCAACTTGTGGTCAAAGACCTTTGGGAGTTGATTTGGCCCAAAATCATTCATCACTTAGAAAGCTACTTAATGAGCAGTTACAAACATTTATTAAGCATTTACTTTATGCCTAATGCTGCGCTAAGTGCCGAGGAAAAGGAAAAACAGTCTACCCTTAAGGAGCTTACATTCTAATGGGGGAGACAATGGTAAGAGGTAAACTGCACTATTGTGGCTATTTTTGTGAACATAGGTTGAAAACTAAGGCCTCTGAGGAAAGCAGAAGTCAGAGTATTTCACAGGATGTATTTCAACCGAAGAGGGAGAATTTCTTGAATTCTTGATGAGGAATTTCTCTAAACACAAGTGGTCTGGTCCTTAGGTAACTGGACCCAGGCTTGAAATCTTTCCAACTTGGAGGACTTACTGAAAGTTGTGCCTTTGAGAACTCAGGCTGCCTCTATACCACAATGAAACATCAGAGCTGTATTACTGTGGGGGTCCATGATGACAACAGAAAGAATAGGTTGAAAAGATCTGCTGCTGAAGAAATCCCAAGGATTCTTCATGAAGGCTGGCCTTGTGAAGATAACAACAAAGATACGAAGGTTTGAAAAAAATGCTTTGAAATTAATTAGTAATTTTTCTTTTATCAAACCCAAGTTAAAACTATCATGTGGCAGCAAGTCAGAAGCTGATGCTTATGAAGCTGGTCTGCATGTAGTCACAGAAGAGACTCATGTGCCAGAGCAGCCTCCGGGTTTGAGGCTGTGCTGGTACAGTAGGAACTATGGGAACCAGCACAACATGCCCTCTTGGGCTGGTGAGAAACAATTTGTCCCCTTCCTCACCCTGCTACCTCTAGCTGATCTAATGCCTTTTCTAAACTATGCCCCTGAGCAAGAAAGCGCTATAGAGTTTTGTTTTGTTCTGTTTGGTTGGTAAAGTCCCTCCTGAAGCATCTGGACTGCAATGTCTGGGCCCCCTTTCTCCTTGTTAGGATTCTTTCTTTCTGTGTCAAAACCTTAGGTTCTGATCTTGGGGTAGGGCGGGGTTGGGGGTGTGAGGAAGGCAGGATGTGTCTGATTTTTTTCTTGGAAGAAAGGAGTTCCTTTGTTAGTCTCTGTTTTTCTGTGTGTTTATGTATGGGGACATCCTCCTACCTTTTTGTTTTCCCTTTCCTTCTACTGAGAAATTTAAAGTAGGAGTCCAGGTGGGAAGGGATTTGAAAGCAGGTTCTGAGTTGCTCAGTTTGACAGGATATGGCTGTTGATGAGAAGTGATCTCAGCTTAGTCTGCAGACATGTTTAAAATGTGTTTTTAAACCAGGTGGTGCAGTGGAAAGAGAGTCAGGCCTGTTGTCAGGAAGACTCATCTTCCTGAGTTGAAATCTGGTCTCAGACACTTACTAGCTGTGTGTCCCTGGGCAAGTCACTTAACCTCTGTTTGCCTCAGTTTCCTCATCTGTAAAATGAGCTGGAGAAGGAAATGGCAAACGATTCCAGTATCTCTGCCAAGAAAGCCCAAAATGGGGATAAGGAGAGTTGGACATGACTGAAAAATAACTGTACAACAAATAGGGTTTATCTACATTTAGCAAGAGAGGGACCAGTTAGAGAAGAGACAATACTCTCCCACAGTGAAAGTCACATGGAGTCACAGAATGTTTCTGTAAAAAGAGTTATCAAAAGATCATTACTTAGTACAGTGGCCTGGCTCCTATTAAGACGTTATTAAATAACTTATTGGCCGGATGATCATATAATAAATGATTAATATTTGATCAGAATAGGACCTAAGAGACAATCTAATCTAGGAGTTCTTGAACTGGGTCTGTTGATGCCTCTCCACCTCGAGGAGTCTGTGTATAGATTTCAGGGGGTCTATGAACCTGGATGGGAAAAATTACATCTCTATTGTCACTAAGGTCTACCTGAAATTCATCATTTCCTTCAATAATTAAAAAAATTGGACCTCTCAGAAGGTTTCACCAGACTTTCAAAGGGGCCTGTGAAACAAAAAAAAGTTAAGATTCCCTTCTCCAGTCTAATCTACTGATCTTCTAAATGACCTAAACTAAGGTCACATAGCTAGCAAGTCTCAAAACTAGTAGTGATCTTCCTTTTATAGCACATTGTCAGTCTAACTACGGGAAAATAAAAACCAGGGGAGAAAAGTACAAACTCTTCCTTATGAGTATTCAAATGGACATGAAAATAAAAACAACTCTAAGGTACCACCTCACATATATCATATTGACTAATATGACAGAAAAGGAAAATGTAAATATTGGAGAGGATGTGGGGAAATTGGAAAACTACAGCACTGTTGGTGGAGTTGTGAACTGATCCAACCATCCTGGAGAGCAATTTGGGACCATGCCCAAAACATTATACCTTTTGATCCAGCAATAGCACTACTAGGTATGTAACCCAAGGAGATCACAAAAAAGGGAAGAGGACCTACATTTACAAAAATATTTATAGCAGCTCTTTTAGTGGTGGCAATAAATGGAAATTGAGGGGATGGATGCCCATCAACTGGGGAATGGCTGAACAAGTTGTAGTGTATGAATGTAATGGAATACTACTATGCTCTAAGAAGTGATGAGCAGGTGGATTTCAGAAAGATCTGGAAAGACTTAAATAAACTGATGCAAAGTGAAATGAACAGAAGCAAGAGAACATTGTACATAGTAACAGCAGCATTGCATGATAATCAACTTTGAATGACTTAACTATTCTCAATAATATAATGATCCACTATAATTCCAAAGGATTCACGATGAAAAATGCTGTCCGTATCCAGAGAGAGAATTGATGGCGTCTGAATGCAGTGTATTATTTTCATTTTCTTTATTTTTTCATTTTTTTCTTTTGTTCTGATTCTTCTTTCACAACATGATTAATACAGAGTTAAGTTTTACATAATCGCACATATATAACCTATATAGAATTGCTTATCATTTTAAGAAAGGTGGAAGGGAGGGGAGGGGAGCATGTGGGACTCCAAATTTCAAAAAGATGAATGCAAAAGATTGCCTTTATATGTAATTGGAAAAAAACAAAATACTGTTTAAAAAAGTGTACGCCACTATCAAGTTTTTCTTAAAAATGAAAATTTTTTTGTGGGGTAAATTCTCTCAACTGTAGAGCTTCAAGTAGGAAGGAGGAAAGATTGGTGACATTTTAATTCTTTCCAGGGAAGCATTTCCCTCCTTTCCACACCTTTTGAGTGAATGAAAAAAGGAATACTACCCTCCACTTTTCCTTTTTCTTCCCCTTTTCTTAACTAGTTTGAAATGGTGGAAGCGGTAGGGGAAAAAAAGGAAAGGAAGCATTTATTAAATACCTACCATGCTCCAGGGACTGTAATAAGTGCTTCGCAAAAATTATTTTACTTGATTTTCACAGCATCCTTTGGAGGAAGTTAATATTGTTACCCTGATTTTACAGTTGGGAAAACTAAGGCAAATAGCAATTAAGTGACTTGTCCAAGGTCATGAATCACTGAGTATTGGAAGGTAGATTTGAACTTAGGTCTTCCTGACACCAGAGCCAGTGCTCTGTTTCCCTGCCTACCTGCCTCTAGGAAAGTTAGGTCAGGAGAATTAGGATAAAGAAGAGGAACTAGGAACTCTGTTCATTAAGTGAGAAATGACAAGGTGATCACTGGATATGAGGGCCTTTATTTCAAGCTCTCTCCTTACTTCTTCAAACTGAAAATTATTCTTTCATGACATTCAAGGGAGGTAAAATAGATAATTATGATTACATAAAATTTAAAAGTTTTTGCTTGAACAAAATCAATGTAACTAACATTAGAAGAAAAGCAAGAAACTGGGAATAAATCTTTGTAGCAATTTATCTGATAAAAATCTAATTTCTAAAATATATAGGAGCTGAGTCATATTTGTAAGAATAAGAACTATTACCCAATTGAGAAATGGTCAAAAGATATGAATAGGTCATTTTCAGAGGAAGAAATCAAAGCAATCAATAGTCATAAAGGGAAAAAATGCTATTAATCACTAAAAGAGAAAAGCAAATTCATGCAACTCTGAGGTATCATCTCACATCTATCAGACTGACTAAAAAAAGAAAATGATTCCAAATTGTTTTCCAGAATGGTCGGATTAGTTCATAGCTCCACCAACAATGCATTACGTGCATGTGTATGTATATCTATATCTATGTATCTATAATTTGTTTGCATGTTGTCCTCCCCATCAGACTGAGAGAACCTTCAAAACAGGGACTATATTGCCTTTCTTTATATCTCCAGCACTCAGCTCAGCACCAGGCATGTAACTGGTGGTTAATAAATATTTGTCTACTGACCAATTTTAGATAATGATACTATAAATATTTTTGGATCTAAGAAATGTGGATTAAATTCATTTTTGCTGTCTACTGACCAATTTTAAATAATGATCCTATAAATATTTTTGATTCTAAGAAATGTGGATTAAATTCATTTTTGCCTTTTGCTCACTGCTTGAACTTCACTTTGTACTGCCTGACCTCCTAGATACTGAACCTTTTTTGGGGGGGTGGTCTCAATCCCTGTAGTTGCTTTTGGCACCTCTGATTTGACTTCCTGGTTCCCGGATCCTTGGCTTACCCAAGGAAGACAATACCTTACATTTCTTTGCTTCTACATTGACTCCCTGGTTCCAAGAACACCTGCCTGTCCTCTTAACTACAGATACAATGGACTTGCCAGTCTCTGCTTTAATTTTGAGGTTCTAAGGCTTCTGATTTATTCCTGAAAACTGATGACTCAAATCAATGTTCCCTTTTGTGAGTAAGTAGTCTGTAAATGGACAACCAGACTTTCTGAACAGACAACTGTGCTACGTAAGCAACAGATGCTGAAGACTGATCATTTGAGCTGTGACTTTAAAATAATGATTTATACATATGTAGCCTGTGGAATCTGTCTTGTTGTTTTTACAGTCTTCCCGTCTTGCAGATACAGAGTTTACTCACTTGAATTATTTCAAGGATTTGTGGCTTCCCTGGTGCAGGTGTTCCACCAACACGAATCACAACCTGTCGTTGACTTGTACAGGCCTTTAAAAGCTGCTATGAGCATCTGCAGCAAAGTGAAGATGAGTCTCTTTAAACTTATTTGGTTGGTCTCTTGGATTCATTATCAGGCCCCTACTAAAAGCCTTTATAGTCTGGTAGATTCCATCAAACCCAGAATTGTTGCTGTTCGGTCATTTCAATCATGTCTGACTCTTCTTGACCCCGTTTGGGGTTTTCTTGGCAGAGATACTGGAGCAGTTTGCCATTTTCTTCTCCAGCTCATTTTACAGATGAGGAAACTGAGGCAAACAGGGTTAAGCGACTTGTTCAGGGTCACACAGCTAGTAAGCATCTGAGGCCAGATTTGAACTCACAAAGATGAGTCTTCCTGACTCTAGGCCCAGCTCTATCTACTGCACCACTTTGGGACCCTAACCTGGAGTTTATTGTGTGATTAAACCTAATTTATACTAAGTTAATCTGACCTAGGTACTTTGGTGGGGACCAGGGTGAGGGCTGGATCTTTGGTTTCTTTGATATAGGGGATGCCTCCAACTGATGCAAGTTTACCCTTTCTGCATCATTCATAGCCTTAGGGAGTTGTCTATGGCGTTGCCCAGGTTTATACAGCCCTGTCAGAAGCAATGCCTGAACTCAGCTCTTGAGTCTGACTCTGTGTACTTTGTCACACTGGCTCTCTGCTTGTTTGATGGTGCTTAAATTATACGTCATTAGTTTGTGCTACATTGTAATTAGGCAAAAAGATCCAGGTGTTCACATTAAAAAGCTAAATGATAGAATGGTATAATGGAAACATCCCTAAAGTTCGGGTGAGAAGACCTAGATTTAAATCTGTGCTTTCACTACTGAAAGGAATTATGTTGAAATTGCATCTTGTTATGGTTTCTTCCCCTCTCCCTGCCCTCAACCACCCACTGGCTAGTGTAGTAAGTAGGTATATAAGTAGCCAGTATAAAGTAACAATAAATAGGAATTAGGGATTGAGTGTAAGGGTGGGGCGGCTAGGTGGTGTAGAGGACCTGAGTTCAAATCAAGCCTCAGGCACTTAATACTTACTAGCCATCTGACCTGGGCAAGAGACTTAACCCCAAATGCTCTGCCTTCCCCCCTCCAAAAAGCAAAAACAAAGAGTGTACGGGGAACATAGAAGCAGATATCTGCCTTCTAAATCAACTAAGGCCACATCCATAGACTATGTGCTAAATTAGGAATAACTAGGCCCCACTATAACAGCTGTGAGCTACAGAGAAACTCCAGACATACACAGTGAAACTAGAGAAATGCCATGCTATATAGCACGGATACCTTTGAGATGATATTGATATGTTGATAAACTAAGTCTAAAGCAGCTGTCCCTTCTCCCACCAGAACCCTTTAGGAATGAGACCCCCAAAGGGCAGCTGGGTGGTGCAGTGGATAGAGCACTAGTCCTGGAGTCAGGAGGACCTGAGTTCAAATGTAGCCTCAAACACTTATTAGCTGTGTCACCCTAGGCAAGTCACTCAACCCAGTCTGCCTCGAAGATGAAAAGAAAAAGATTCTGAGGACAGAATTCTCTGCCTAGTCATTAAAATAAAAAAAAGAATGGGACTCTCAAACACTGCCACTTGAACATTCTTCCATCTATCATGAGTCTATGCTGCTGAAATGCTTTCAACTCCCGTCCGCAGTTACATAAGTGACTCTGTCTTCCTTTCTCTTTCCCTGAACTATCTGCCTTCCTTTCCCACCCCATTTCCTGTGCCATCCCCCTGCCTTCTACCTTTGTACTCTCTTAGGCTTACTAAAGTATGATTGATACTGTCAGCACGATGTTACCGAAGAACCAGGTTTATTTGCTGTAAATCTGGGGTCTCGAGGCTAGGAATAATTTGTTCATAGCTGCATCTACCATGGATACTCCTCCTGGATCAGTGACTTGTTGTGGCTGAGGGGCTCATGTATCTCAATGAAACTACAAGCTATACCATTCAGGATTACCCAAGACAGACGGGTCATAGTGGAGAATTCTGACAAAAGGTGATCTACTGGAGAGTGAAATGGCAAACCACTAGCATCTTTGCCAAGAAAAACTCATGGACAGTACTAAAATTATAAAATAAAAAATGATTTTGGAAGATGAACCCCTCAGCTCAGAAGGGGCCCAACACACTAACAGGAAGAGTGGAGGACAACTACAAGTAACTGATTCAGTACTAATGAAGCATCTGGGCCAAAGCCGAAAGGCAGCTCAGCTGTGGATATGTCTGGTGATGAAAGGAAAGTCTGATACTGGAAAGATCATATTGCATAGGAACCTGGAATGTAAGATCTATGAACCAAGGTAAGTTGGCTATGTAGTCAAACAGGAGATGAGAAGATTAAACATTGACATCTTGGGTATCAGTGAACTTAAGTGCATAGGAATGGGTGATTCTAATTCAGGTGATCATTATATATACTACTGTGGGCCAGAATCCCGTAGTAGAAATGGAGTAACCCTCATAGTCAAGAAAAGGGAGAGAAAAGTCGTCATGAGTTATAATCTCAAAAAGGATGGAACGATATATGTCTGAATCCAAGGCAAACTGTTCAACCTCACAGTAACACAAATCTATATATACTCCAACCACTGATACCAGAGGGGCCAAAGTTGATCAGTTGAAAGCTACAATATCTTCTAGAAATAAAACCAAAAAAAGATGTCACATTTGTTGTAGGTGGGTGCTAAAGTAGGAAAGCAAAAGATAATTGGAATAATAGGCATGTTTGGCCTTAGAGTAAAAAAATGAAGTAACTTGCTGGTTATAACAAATACTCTTTTCCAACAACCCAAAAGATGACTCTACACATAGATGTCACCAGATGGTCAATATCAAAATTAGATTGATTATGTACTTTGCAGCCAAAGGTGGAGATCCATACTGTCAATTAAAACAAGACCTAGAGCTGACTGTAGCTCAGATCATGAGCTTCTTATTGCAAAATTCAGACAAATTAAAGAAAGGAAAACCATCAGACCATGTAGGTATAAACTAAGTAACATCCCTTATGAATATGAAGTGGAAGTGATGAATAGATTTAAGGGATTAGATCTGGTAGAGAGAGTGCCTGAAGAACTATGAACAGAGGTTCACAATGTTATTACAGGAGGCAGCAACAAAAAAACATCCCAAAGAAAAAGAAAAAGAAAGCAAAATGGCTGCCTGGTGGGACTTTACAAATAGCTGAGGAAAGAAGGAAAGAGAAAGGGAAAGAGGAAGGAGGAAGGAGGAAATATATCCAACCGAATGCAGATTTCCAAAGAACAGCAAGGAGAGATAAGGTTTTCATAAATGAGAAATGCAAAGAAATAGAAGAAAAGAATAGAATATGAAAGATGAGTTCTCTTCAAGAAAATGAGAGATATCAAGGGAATGTTTCATGTAAAAATAGGCCTGATAAAAGACAGAAATGGCAAGTTAGGAAGTAGAACAGAAGTAAAAGAGATTAAGAAGAGGTGACAAGAATATACAAAGGAACTACATAAGAGAGATCTTAACATCCCTGATGACCGTGATAGTGTGGTCCATGGTCTAGAGCCATGTGTCTTGGAGAATGAAGTCAAGTGGTCCTCAGGAAGCTTTGCTAGTAGAGGTGACAGAATGTCAGCCGAGCTATTTAAAATTCTGAAAGATGAAACTGTTGAAGTGCTACACTCAATATGCAAGCAAATTTGGAAAACTACAATGGCTACTGTATTGGAAAAGATCGGTTTACATCCCAATCCTAAAGAAAGCAATGCCAAAGAATGTTCAAATTACCAAACAATTGCACTCAATTCACATCCCAGCAAGGTTATGTTTATGCAAGTGAGTCTTCAGCGATATGTGAACCAACAATCAGCAGAAAAGCAGGCTGGTTTTTGAAGAGGCAAAGGAACTACAGACCAAAGTGCTAACATACTGGATTATGGAGAAATCAAGGGCATTCCAGAAAGACATCTACTTCTGCTTTGACTACACTAAAACCTTTCATTGTATGGATCACAGCAAAGGCAAGTCCTCAAAGAGATGGGAGTATCCAACCATTAAAAAAATAAACAACAACTTACCAGAATGTTTTACTTGTCTCCTGAGTAACTTCTATGCAGGATGAGAAGCAATAGTTAGAACCAAACATGGAAGAACTGATTGGTTTAAGATTGGGAGTACAACAAGCCTGTATATTGTCACCTTATTTATTTATTTATTTATTTTAATTTTTATTAATTTTTAAATTTGTTTTCTTGTTTACATTATTCATTTTCATGAGATTTTTGAATTACAAATTTTCTCCCCGTCTTTCCCCTACCCCCACCCCAAAACAGAGATCCCACTGTAAAGCCCCTCCCCTGATCTGCTCTCTTACTTTCTG
>CM053598.1:158358101-158384745 GCA_028646575.1 Pseudocheirus occidentalis | reverse complement strand
ATCCCTTCCCACGAGACCAAGGACCACCAGGTCTTACCATCTGCCTTACCTTTATACTCTGCATTCTCCAAACTCATCAGAAAACTGACTTCTGTAACTTAAGGACATTTGGGCCTTGCCATCTGTTTTACCCCAATTCCCTTAGGACTTTTGAACCTTTCCAACTGCCCTACAGTTGAACTTTCTTTTATGTGTTGTTTTCCTGAGTTAGCGTATGAGTTACTTGAGAGAAAGAGCTGTCTTGCTTTTCTTATTTGTATACTCAGAACTTTGCACAGTCCTTAGCACAGAGCAAACATTTAATAAATATTTTTTCATTCATTCACCATTAAGAATTGATTGGTGCCCGGCCCTGGAGTCAGGAGTACCTGAGTTCAAATCCGGCCTCAGACACTTGACACAAAAAGCTAGCCGTGTGACCTTGGGCAAGTCACTTAACCCCAACTGCCCTCCAAAAAGCAAAAAAAAAAAAAAAAAGAATTGATTGGTGCCTTATCTAGTCTTGTACTAACCAATGCAATGAAGTCTAGTCCTTTGGTTGGTTCCTTTTTTAGTGTTCTTGTTCTTCTTCATCTCCTTCTCCTCCTCCTCCTCCACCTCATTATTAATGTACTGTTTTTTTTCTCTAAGAACCAGACCCTACTTAAGGTTCTAGGATGCCCTGAGGGTCTGGTACAATAGGCTTGAGCCTTGTATGTGTTATCTCCACCAGTAACTAGCATCCAGGATCCATTTTAGCCACTTAACATCAATTTGCTTTTACAAAAGAATATTTGCTTCAAAGGTATCTTAAGAACAGAGTCCATATATTTTCCCCAGTACTTGAGGGGCATATCCCTATACTACCTTGTTTCTAGGAGAAGTAGGCTCAAACTTAGCTCAACTTCTAAATAGGATTGGTCTCAACTTCACATTCAAATGTACATATGCTAGAAGCTGCTGGGCTAGGTCTCCAATTCAGAACTGGCTACAAACAGAGGCTGTGCAACACTTGGATGCTGGGAGACTCTCTAGTGCTTCTGAGTCTCACAACATTAAAAGCTCCATTCCCTTCATCTAGAATAAGAAATAACCAATACAAAGGCCAAGCAGCGAGGCCTCTTTCACAAGACCATATGGCCTCAGAGGGGAGAAGACCCCTTAAAAGCATTGTTGCTTGCCAAACACTATAAGGAAAGGCATCCATTGGATCCCCCTGAGAGTACAGCTGAAGAAAATGAGATCAGAAAGCCTAGGGATTCAAGACCAAGACACAGCCTTTTAAAGACTCTCCTAGTTCTGGTTAAACAGTTAGTCAAAAGCACTCTTCCCAACCATGTTATTAGCATTCTGGAACCAGGAAGAGAATATGTATACATATTCCATAATGTCTCCTAAGATACTTTGACTCCAACTTATCACAATTCTTCCAGAAGAAGGTTCCTCAGTTTCTCCATGTGGAAATATGACATCTCAGAGAATATATTTGCCTTAACGGATATTGTTGCACTCATTTTTTCTCTCCCCCAAATAATTTCCCTTCCCATATATTCTTTATACCTTGCCTTCTCTGGTAGTCAGACATTGTGTGTATATACACATATGCACACACACATTATACATATATATGTATATAAATATACATACATGCACACACACATTATATATATATATATACACACACACACACACACACACACACACACACACACACACACACATACACATACCATAATATATGTTATTCAAGGTTAGGTTAAATTAGATTTTTTTTTTATCCAGACTTGAGATTTCATAGTATAGATAACTTCTGGTTCAAAAACTTCCTCCATTGATGCAAACCAGTGACTCTTTAGTAACTTATAGTCTTAAAGTTAATTGAGAGGTCAAATTGCCTTTTCCATGGTAGTGTATAAGTGGCTTGTGTTAGAGGGAAGATTTGAATCCAGGCCTTTCTGGCTTCAGAGCTGACCCATTGACCACTATAGGAAGCTATGTTTATATGGGTTATTGTTGTTGATATTATGTTACTATCATTTTTTTCTGTTTTCAATGCTAATCAGTCTTGACTATTATGGAACTAAATATGTAAGCTGTAATGAAATCCAAATAGTCAGTGGCTATATATTTTTATTTTTCTATGAACTTTTCTTTGGGTCCAAAGTTAAAATATCTACCATTGAACCCCCAAAGCAAAAACTTCTGCAGAAGTGTCTTGTGCATGGGAGATGTTTGATAAAATACTTTGGATTGATAGGATTTAGACCTAGTGTCTTAGACAATGCCACTGTTTTCAAGATTTGGATCGCCTATATGAACAGGCCATTCACTCCTCCCCTCTTTCCTAAAAATAATACAATATTGAGATATTTGATTGAAACATCAGGGAGGCCCCTTCCAGAAGAGAGATGGAGGTGATGACTTATTGTTATTCTTGGCAGAATCATCTTTTGCTTATAGACTCCATGCCCTGGTCCCTGAACTCCCTCATTATAAAGTGGAACAACTGGAGGGTGTTCAGGGTCTCTTAATCCTGGGGCTTCTTTTTTGTTTTTAAGAGTTGACCTCTTAGTCTCCTGGGGTTTCTCTCCTGGTTTATGGAAGAAAAAGACAATAAGGAAAATACTCAGAAGTAGAGGAAGACCAGGTCAAGTGTGAATGAAAATACAAAACTGGAATCATGGTGGAGTGCGTCAGCTCCCATTCTCTGGCCCCAGCGGAAACTGAGCTTAAATTTCCTGCCCACACAATCCATCTGACATTTGAAGGGATAAACAATGAGCTCCGTGGAAGAGGATTAATTTTCTTCAGTATATCTTGAGAAAAGGACACAAATCACTGGTCTCAGACAAGTGATGTCACAGCCTTTGGCTACCTTTCTCTTTGGGGGAACCAAGTTTCAAAGAAACTTCATGTCTGAGACCCCAGGGTTTCCTGATGACCTGGGAGCTTTCAGGCCTTGAACTAAGCCTGTCCTTCCTCTCTCTAGTAAGAGGGCATCTCCCTGAAGGGAAAACACAGCTCAGTAAGGACAGCAGCTTTGGACTTGCAGAAGGAAACAGTATTCTGTGACCTGGATTGAAGTTTTCAAATGATAAATGCATGAAAAGGAGAAGAGGAAAGCTCTGAGCTGACAGCATTAAAATAGGTGAACGTTTCCAATGGTTCTTTTAAGAAAAAGGCAGAGACATTTTTCTCGTTCTTACCCTAGAGGGCTCAGGCTGGAAGATTCTTTTTTGATCTGGTCCTTTTTACTGAGGCTTTAGTCTTCTGAATCACTGCACTGAGCATCCCTTTTTGGACCATATTTCTGCTTAATTAAATCAGATCTATTCAGTCTCTGAGCTAAGAGAACAAAGGTCAAGCAATGGCAAACATGCCTGCCAACCTCTTCTGAACCCTGTTAAGCTGTAACTGCCCCTGCTCTCAGGCTGGAAAAGGCATTCGAGACGATGTTAATGGTTTTGACCTCTGAGTTTGAACATTCCACCAAAATCCCTCCCTAAAGTGAAAGGGAAAGGATTGGAAATCTGGTGCCTAAGGCTACCCATCAATCCTGAAAAAAGAGAAACTGGGCAGGCTCATTCTGCTGAGACTGGGAAATCTGTATACTACTGATTAAAGACAAGAAAGAGAGACAGACAGAGAAAGACAAAGAGAGAGAGATAGAGACAGACAGAGAGATAGAGAGAGACAGGGAGTGAGAGCCAGCCACAGAGATACACACACACACACACACACACACACACACACACACACACACACTGACACAGAGGCAGAGATAGAGAGACAAGGATAGAGACAGAGACAGACAGATAGGGAAGGAGGAGAAGAGAGACACAGACAGAGGGAGACAGAAACAGAAAGACAGACAGAGAAGGAGGGAGGGAATAAAAGAGAGACAGAGACAGAGAGAGAAACACACATAAATAGAGACAGAGACAGAGATATGGCAAGAGAGAGAGATATAGCAAGAGACAGAGACACACAGAGAGAGAGACAGAGAGAGAAATTTCCCATGTTCCTCCTGAGCAACCATGGGGAAGACTGTGGTTTGTAGAACGGGAACACAGACAGCATTGTGTGTGTCTGGGAGAACAAATCTGACCTGTGGGGATTCGGATGTCGGCTGACTTGATACAGTAATGTGAAAACCTAATTTTTATTTGCTTACCCCTAAAGTGATGCCTTGGTGGGTGTTTTAATTAGCAGTCTTGTCCTACAGTGGGTTTCTCCCGGGAATCCTAGAAATGGGATTTTTTCACCTCTAAGAATGTAACAAGTCCACCAGGAAATCTTGGAGGTTAATCTCATCAGACCATCTTGGGAGAATGTCCACCTCTCCAATTTGCCCAAAAACTGGAGGGAATATTTAACACCTTGAAACAACCTTTCTCTTTGCTTACATTCTAGCCTAGAAGTCAGCCCCATCACAGATTCTATTGTAAGTCTTGTACAGGCAACTGTAGGAATGAGGAGGGCAGGGATCATCCGGGTAGATGAGATCCAGTAGTAATCGGAGAGCCTGACAATAGTCAGTTTCAATCTTTTCCTTCATCAAAGCGATACCCATAGGTATTGCTCTTAAGCTGAAAAAGTGACTGATTTAAATTTCTCCCTTTTCTTGCCATTCCTATTATGGAATTGGACAAGTACTGCTTAACAAGCCCAGTATTGGCTACAAGTAGACTTGGATAGATGAAAGAAGTAAAGATACTGGCTAATTCACAAATTAACCTGTTCAAATTACTAAAAATTAGCTATATTGCACCTGAGCAAAGGAAATGTGTGTGTGTGTGTGTGTGTGAGAGAGAGAGACAGAAAGAGACAGAGAAACAGAGAGACAGAGAGAGCAACAGACAGAGAGACAGAGAGAAAGACACAGAGAAAGAGACAGAAAGACACACATAGAGACAGACAGAGACAGTGAGGAGAAGCTTGATTCAAATGTTGGCTTTGTGTGACCTAGAGAAAGTCACCTCATACTCTGGGCCTCAGTTTCCATGTCTGTACAATGAAGAGATTGAAACAGATGATCTCTAAGGTTCCTTTCCAGTTTAAGGCTAGAATTCCACTGCAGAGAACAGCACCAGAGTTGAAAAGGCTAAGAACAAGACCAATAATAGGACCAGGTGAATCACTGGAATTCTAAAAAGATATTTTCCTCTCTGTAACACTAATTTGTGCTATGAATTAGTTAGGTTTCCTCTCTACAATCTAGTTTAGATCACAGGTTAGTTTAAATTCCTAGAATCGGAAAGACCCGAGTTCAAATTTGGCCTGAGATATTTACTAGCTGTGTGACCCTAGGTAAGGGTTGATTATGATTAACCTCTGTTTGCCTCAGCTTCCCTATCTGCAGAATGGGGATCATAATGGCACCTACCTCACAGGGTTGTTGTGAGACTTAGATGAGATCAATGGAAAGTGCTTAGCACAGAACCTGCCCACCTGCATGGTAAATGCTAGGTAAATGTTAGCTATTATTCTTCTTAGTTTGTTCATTTGTAAAAGGAGAATGAATGAATAATCTTGTAATAATCATGTGGAGATAGAGAACTATGAGAACTCCTTTCCTCAGCACCGGTCAGTACTCACTAGAACACCGAGATGTGAGGTGACTTGCTGAGGGTCAATGAGCCTAGTATATGTGTTTGTGTGTGTGTGTGTGTGTGTGTGTGTGTGTGTGTACTTATCTTTGTTGGGACTCCAACTTTGCTCCAACGGCAGCCTTCAAGGGTGGGGAACCTGTGGCCTTCTAGGCCCTCAGATGCGGCCTTTTGACTGAGCCCAAGTTTTGCAGAGCAAATCCTTTGATTAAGGGGATTTGTTCTATGAAGTTTGGGACCTAGAGGGTCATGTGTGGCCTCACGGCTGCAGGCTCCCCACCCCTGCTAGACAGTAAGCTACGTTACTTCTCTTTAATAGCAATATGGCCCACATAAAATAGTTTGTAGAATAGTATAAAATCAGAGATAAAGAATTAGGCAGGGATGGGGCGTAGAACCTCAGAGACCCATTCCTTCATTTTACAGATGAGGAAAAAATGGGACCCAGGGAGGAGGAATAACTTGTCCATTGTCAGAGAGGTAGTAAGTACAAGGGGTAAGATTTGAACTCGGGTCCTTTGTCTTCAAAATCATCATTCATTTCACCATCCCTCGCTGCTTCCCAAGCTCCAATTAGTCCAATTTTTTTCATTTTCCAAATGAGGAAACTGAGGTTAAATGACTAATCCTAGGTCACAAATTGCTAGTAGATGAAATGTAATAATTATGCTGATTATAGCTAACACATATGTAGCATTTACTACATGCCAGGTATTGTGTTAAATGCTTTTCAATGACCTCACTCGGTCCTCATAGCAACCCTATGAGGAAGGTACCATTATTAATCATCCCCATTTTACAGAAGAAGAAACTAAGGCAAACAGGGGTTAAGTGACTTTCCCAGGATTACAAAGCTAATAAGTGTCTGATTTGAACTCAAGTCTTCTTGACTCCAGGTCCAATAATCTATCCACTGTGCCAAATAGCTGTCCCTAGATGACTGAATAGAAGAGGAATTCTCTCTAGATGAAGAAGTCCTCCAGATATTCCTGCAGCATACTCGATACATCAAGTCCAAGACTATTAAAGGGATCCTCAATGAAATCCATGACGACTAAAAAAAAAAAAGTCAGTTTAACAAGCCATACAGGAAAAAAAAATAATAAAAAAAGATGAAAAATGTCTATTGTCATTCATAGCCCTTGACATGTAGCTTGACATGTAGGAGGCCAGTCTATTGAGTCAGTACCCACTTCTGGGACAGACACTTCTGACAATGAGGCTGGCCCAGAATTGTATAGGAGGAAGGGAGCTGTACAGTCATGAGAACCGGTGCCCACAATCTCAGAAGAGCTAAAGTCATAGGTGACCCGGAAGTCAAGAAAGAGAGATATTTAGGGGGTGCAAGCAGGTGACAGCTATTTCCAAGGCTGACCTCCTTATAAAAAGTGGCACAAAAGATATCATTCATAGGCCTGAGAAAGCAGGTGAACTGGGAATACAATGGGAGCAAAGAGACAGCCTAAGTGGTACCCACCAAATAAAAGTCCTTCAAGTACACTGGGCAGATCTTCTGGGAAAACCTGAACAAGAATAATAGACAGTGAGAAGTCTTTGATGGCTGTGGTCTGTATTGAAAGCAGGAATACCCAGTGGCCACATTCATGAGAGCATAGGTCTATTAAACTATTGAAGGGGCTTTTTCAAGTCCCTACCCCCAAATCTGACTTTTAAAAATTTAACTGGACTATAATCAATATAATTTTTTCAGTGTATATTGATCTTTTTCTCCCTTTTCATTGCAAGGGTAGGGAATCTGTGGTCTCGAGGCCACATGTGGCCCTCTAGGTCCTCCAGTATGGCCCTTTGAAAAAACTGGTTGAAAAACTGGATTACATCAAAGGACACACTTGAGGACCTAGAAGGCCACATGTGGTCTCAAGGTCTCAGGTTCCCCACTCCTGATTCAGACCAATATGATATTAACTACAAGGCACCATGGTAGGCATTGTTGGGTGTACAGAGAAAAATAAAATATGGTCCCTCCCATCACAATCACAGCATTTTAGAAGCAGAAGGAACTTCAAAGATTATTTTATACAGCCTCTGTTTTACAAATGAAGAAATTAGGACCCCTACACACAGTGAATTGACCTTTGCTAGCAAGAGGCTAGGCTGAGATTCAAACAAATGTCTTCTAACTATAAATCCAATGTGCTTTCCATTATAGATCTCTAGCTAATGGAGGAAATCAGATCTGTACGCTCGTAATTGGAACACAAAGTTTAATGTGAAAATAAAGAGAAGAATACTAAATGCCAGTGGAGAGAGATTATTTCCAGTTGGGACCATCAGAAAAACTTTCAGGGAGGTGGTGGTATCTGAGGTGAGCCTTAGAAAATTTGAGAAGAAATTAAACTTGCAGCACCAGGGGTGGGCTGGCGAATGTTTAACAACTGACTCTCCAGCTTTTTCCCATCCCTCAAACACATGCTTGGCAGGTTTTTATGTTAAATCTGATTTATTAATATTTCATCACCTGGGGTGGCTAGGTGGCACAGTAAATAGAGCACTGGCCCTGGAGTCAGGAGAACCTGAGTTCAAATTCAGCCTCAGATACTTAACACTTACTAGCCATGTGACCTTGGGGCAAGTCACTTAACCCCAATTGCCCTGCCTTCCCCACTCCAAAAAGGAAAAAAAAATTCATCACTTTTGTAAGTCTAGACAATCAACAAAACTTTGATTTTTGTACTGATTTCCAAAGTGTAAATGGTAACACTGAAAATTTAACAACTGGGAGATGGTTTGAGTTGGCTCCAGCATGCCCCTGGGTGGGGCTGAAAGGGTAGGACATACAAGAGTGACTCTAAGGATTAAATCTGGCCCCTACTTACCTCGCAGATTGTAAAGATCAAAGGAGATAATGAATGTGAAAGTGCTCTGAAAACTGGAAAGGCCCATCCAGACCTATGACATTATCATTATGGATCTAAATAGGCTTTCTTTGTAGAATTATAGGTATCTTAGTGAGATGGCATGATTGAGGCAGTTCTGAGTGGTCCAAGAGCGAGGCTCTCTCAGCAGCTTTTTAAATACAACATTGTTGTATTCTGAGGAGAATAAATTGAACTACTTATTTGAGTTGAAGATAATGGCGTTGCTTTTTTTTTTTCTTCAAAAAAAAAAAAAGGTTGGGCTGCTGCCTTTTATTTTCATATCACAGTCATTTTCAGATATACCCACCATTCACCTACCCATGTAGGGGGCTTTCCTTTCTAACAAAGAAAAATGGTTGAATAAAACCAACTGGCACAATGATGGTATCTGACAGTGTAGATGATATCACTTTAAAACCTTCAGTGTTTCTAAGACCCCCAATTTGTGTACTCAAGCTACTTGAGTACAGGGGCCATTGTGCCGGCTCTTTCTTTGTGTCTCTCCTAATGTCTAGTATAAAGTTAAGTGCATCACTTTTAATCTTATCATCACGCCACTAAACTTAAGCTCTGGAAACCACCTCTCTCAGCTTCTTCTGGGTAGCTAGGGAGTAAGAAAGGCTTGAGTTCAAATCTATTCCTAGCTGCGTGATCCTGGGAAAGTCACTTTGTTTGTCTGTTTCCTCATCTGTAAAATGAGATAGGGAAGGAAATGGCCAAACCCCCTCCAGTATCTTTGCCAGATGGGGTCATAACATAACAACAACACAACAGCCTCTCCACTAGAGAGTGAAGCCCTAAACTCCTCCTAAAACTTTCCTCTACGGGTAGAAATCGGACTTCCAACTCAATCCACTCTCCATCTTCAGCTTTGCCTGGTTTCAGTTCCACAGAGTAAGAAGCCTCCCATGACTGTTACTTCCTGGTATCCCTCTGCCTTTTCCAGCTTCTTTTTGTGTGTTGTCCTTCCCCATTAGATTGTGAGCTTCTTGAAGACAGGGACTGTCTTTCTTTTTCTTATTTGTGCCTTGTACCTGACTCATAGTAGGTGCTTAGCAAATATTTATTGAACTGAATTAAACGGGATTGAAGTAGACCCTATTCAAGCAAATCCCAGCTTAGTAAAACTAACACATCAACAAACTGGGTCATTATAGTTATTATTCTTTGTTTTCAAAGAGGACCAATGACATCACTGGGGATGTCTTGATTTGCTCATGAATTGGATTTAAGTGAGAGAGATGCACAAAGTCTTCATCTTTTCTTTCAGAGTCATTGAAGTCCTGTGGCAGGACAAAAGTCAGGATGACTGGTGATGGGATGCAGTGGATGACCTTGGTGTCTCTGCTGTTTGACCACGCCCTAAGAGACAGAGTGTCAGTCCCTGCTTCAGCCTCCTTCATGGATTGTTGGAACAAATTTGTTCTTATCCACCCAAAGGCATGGGTGGGAGACGCTGATTTCTCTCTTTAACATCTTGGATAATAATAAATAACCAGGAGAAGTCTTCATAGACTTGGGGTAAACACCCTCCTAACTCATTGACAGGTTTGAGGCCTGCTGGTTACCCTCAGCCTGGTTTAGCTCATCTGCCAAGATGGTTGTACCAGGGTGTGGCTGCTGCACATGCTACAGCATCCTGGGCATTATATGCAGTGGTTCATACTCATAGTCCCCCATCTTTGCAAAGAAAGGATGGAGGTGCTTCACGTAGCTCTTATTTGAGGCTAAGCTTGTTCATCATAACTTCATAGCATTTAGTTTTAATTATTTTTTGTTCTTTCCATTCACACCATTGTACAGGTTCCTTTCCTGGTTCTGCTTACTTTAATTTACATCAGCCTGTATAGTTTTCTCATGCTTCTCTGTATTCCTGATAGTCATCATTTCCTACAAAATAGTAACATTCCATTCTGTTGTAATATCTACAGGAGTCATTCTCTCCTGGAGATCTTTTAGGAAGGCACATGTCCAATGACTCTAGATGGGTTTCCACCAAAGAATACAATGGTCTGTGGTTTTTATTCAGATAGTGAATTTTCAAGGCAAGTCACTGGGAAGCGTATGGGGTCCAATTCCAAGAATGGAAACTGAAGGAAAGGAAAAAATCTAAACCAGCCTATGTGGTAACTGTTTCTAAAGAAACATGAAAATTACTTAAATCCTGGTTAGTGTTTCTGTACGCAAATTACTTAGGAAGCTATTCTCAAGACACTGGCAGAGACCAAGGAAACCACCTGAGCCCAATTGTCCCTGCAAATGTTTCTAGATTACTTTTCCTTGGCTTAAACAATGGGCTGTCCAAATTGTCAAGAGGAGGAAGCACTCTCAAGTAGAGAAAATTATTTATCATGTTCCTCTATTGTAATGAAAGAAAGCCAACAATTTCAGAGAAGCAAGGTTGTGACCTTCCTGGAGTCTTCTCTGCTGAGGAAAACATAATCATTTCCACTAATCAAGAGGCCCAGAAGACCAGGCACTTGCCAGGTGGGCGAAATGTCTCTGGCTCAGATTTCCCAATGGTGTAGTCAATGAAGGATTTAGAAACATTTCTCTGGACGCTTTTTATTCTGACTACATTCCAGGTTTCCTTGATGAATCAAAAGAAAATTAAAATAAAAAGAAACCACAACGATGAATTGTTGAAAATTCAGAACTTTTCCATCTGTGCAATGTCTGTGCTCATTGAAATCTAGATAAAATTCCTTCTCAAGGATGTCTCCTGTCCTGATTGCTGTTCAAGAGGGACCCGAAAAGTCAGATTGGTGTTATCTTCAGGGTGCTGCTACCTTAGCTGTCTCTTGAATAACTTTGCCCAAGTGGTCCTGAGGCAATGAAACTCCTTTCAGAAATGATCAGAATGGATTAGAAGTTCATCAAAGTATACAAGTTGTATTGGAAGTAAAGAACTCAGTTTTCAGTTTCAAATGCTCCTGATGAGTCCTGCCAGCCCAGAGCCAAAGGGAAAAGGCATGGGTGGGAGACACTAATTTCCCTTCTTAACATCTTGGAGTCTAGCCTGTAATGAAGGTATTTTTTTCTTCTTCTCCTATCTAAGGTGGATGCCGTAACAGCGTCTGTGAATATTATTGTTTACTGTTACTGATAGAGTGCGTACCTCATGAATAGAGGGACTCTCCAGTTTCTTTTTCTTTCTTTCTTTTTGAGGGGGAAAGCAGGGCAATTGGGGTTAAGTGACTTGCCCAAGGTCACACAGCTAGTAAGTGTTAAGTGTCTGAGGTCAGATTTGAACTCAGGTCCTCCTGACTCCAAGGCAGGTACTCTATTCACTGTGTCGCCTAGTTGTCCCTCCAGAAGATTCTTCAAGGATGATGCCATCTTAGTGGCATTTTTCTCTAGGGATTTGGGTCAGATTCTTATTATTAGTTTGTTTCAGATTTATATATTTCAGGTCACAGCATCCTCATCCTATGATCATCACTAGCTTTAGGGCAACATCCATGTCACTGAGGATTGTGTTGAGAAAGAACCGCTCTCCCGCACCCATTTCAGCAGTAACATTTAGCTAGGTTTAGCCAAATTTACCTAAAGTTCATCCTTAGATGGATTTTCAAAGAGGACCAATAACATCGCAGGATGATGCCTTGATTTGCAAGTGAATTGGACTTAAGGGAGGCAAGGTTGCACAAAGTTATCAAGCTCACTCTCACTTCAGAGTCATCAAAGTCCAGTGGCAAGACAGTCAGGACAACTGGTGATGGGCCTGGATGACCTTGTCATCTTCAATCACTCTTTCCAATACCCCACACTACCTCAGTGGTTACTAGTGGGATTCGTAGCTGTTTTGTTTTGATATAAGGGAGACTCGGTGGGTACAGGGAGAGGGAAAGAGGAAAAGATAGGCCTGGAAATGACATGGAAATAAAGTAATAATAAATAATACAATCAATCAAAAATAAATGAAAATAAATCAATAAAACATATTTGTAAAAATACATGTAACAAAGACTACTCTGGCCCCCACTGCCAAAAGGCCAGGTGTGTTAAGTTCTAAGGGTTAAGGGTTCTAAGTGCCCTCCAGAACCTGCTTCAACAACTTTCATGGCCATTGGAAGAAATAATTTTTTGTATATGCCTATTCTGTGAGGGATGTCTTTACGTACTTGGGGTAGACATTCTCCTAACTCACCAATGGGGGACACCTGAAATTATGGGCCGCAATATAAAGGATAAGCCAGAAAAGGGGACTGAGAAAACTTGACCACATCTTTTCACTGCTCAAAATCTTTCAACAAAACAGATTAAAAGTCTGACATTTATTTTTTAAAATTTATTTCAGTTTTAATTTATAGAATAAAAGAAGCATTACTTTAACACAGTGTAATAAAAAACAGATGACTGTACATGAAACTGAAAATCTATACACAGCTTGCTATTCCTTTCAAATACACAACAAAATTATCATATAAATTTCTTTTTTCCTTTTTTTCTTCTCTCCCCCCCACCCAGAGATGGACACACACACACACACACACACACAGAGAATGATTCTATATATACTTTTCTATGTATTAGTTCTTTCTCTGTATGCAGATAGCATCTTTTTTCATATGTCCTTTATATAATGGTCAAAATAACTTATTCTCTCATTCATTCTTTGTTTTTTGCTTTTTTTAGAGGGGCAAGGCAGGGCAATTGGGGTTAAGTGACTTGCCCAAAGTCACATGGCTAGTAAGTGTTAAGTGTCTGAGGCTGGATTTGAACTCCTGACTCCAGGGCTGGTGCTCTGTCACTCCACCGAGCAATTCCTCTCTCAGTCATTCTTAAGACAATATTGCTAATACTATATACAATGTTCTCTTGGTTCTGCTCATTTAACTCTTCATTATTTCATGCAAGTCTCTCCATATTTTTAACATTATTGAGCTCATCATTTCTTTTAACACAATCTTATTCCATCATAATCATATACTATAACTTGCTCAGCCATTCCCCAATTGATGGATATACCTGCAATTTCTAGTTCTTTGCCACCACAAAGAGAGCTGCTACAAACATTTTTAGAACATACAGGTTCTTTTCCTTTTCCCCTAATCATCTTTGGAAACAGACCTAGTAGTGGTATTGCTGGGTCAAAGGGTATAGACAGTTTAATAATTCTTTGGGCATAATTCCAGATTTCTCTCCAAAATGGTTGGATCAGTTCACAACTCCACCAATAATGAATCAGTGTCCCAATTTTTCTATATACCCTCCAATATTTTTTGCTTTCTCCTTCAATCATTTTAGCCAATCTGGTAGATGCAAAATGATATCTCAAGGTTTATTCTGACATTTAAAAACCCTCCATGAACAAATGACAAATCATACCTCCCTCATTTTGGTAGAGAGGCAGATGACTCTGGGTGTAGAATGCTGTGCCATAAGATCATAGATATAAATCTCATCATTTTATAGATGAGGAAGCTGAGGCCCAGCCAAGTAAAGTGACTTATCCAAGGTCACACAGGAAATAAGAGGTAAAGCTAGTATTTTAATTAAGGCTCTCTGACTCCACTCCTTCTAATACCCCACACTACCTCAGTGGTCACTATCAGACATGATCACAGCGTCTGTGGTTTTCAGAGCTGTTTTGTTTTGTCATAAGGAGGGCTCAGTGGGTACAGGGAGAGGGAGAGAGAAAAAGGGCCTGGAAATGACACGGAAATAAAGTAATAATAAATAATAAAATCAATCAATAAATAAATGAAAATAAATCAATAAAACATATTTTTAAAAATACATGTAACAAAGACGACTCTGGCCCCCACTGCCAGAAAACCAGGTGTGTTAAATTTCACTCTTCTCTGCAGCCCACTCCTCAGGTACCATTAAGGGGATTCGAGGATACTAGACTCTGTGCCAATGTCTCTAACCCCAAAAGATGATATTCTTGCAATTATAGGAAGCAGGTCCCTGCCCTCAGTTCCATTTACTAATGTAGTCACATTAGCTTTCACAAAGGCATAATTTCAAAAGGTATAATTACAAATATACAAACTTAGTTCCCAAACACAGCAGAGGCATAATTCCCCTCCTCCCCCAAACAGCCCTTTGCTTTATGTCAGTCTCTGGGGAGGAGAAGGGAATAAGGTTCATGGCTTAGCTCAGTTCCTATAGAACAGTGATTCTCAACCTTCCTAATGCCGCGACCCTTTAATACAGTTCCTCATGTTGTGGTGACCCCCAACCATAGAATTATTTTCGTTGCTACTTCATACCTGTAATTTTGCTACTGTTATGAGTTGTAATGTAAATATCTTATATGCAGGATGTATTAAATTGAACATAACCCACAGGTTGAACATAACCCACTGCTATGGAACATAGTCTCAGTTCCAAGCCCACACTCTCCATGGGGCTTGAGTCCCAGGTACACACGGTTGGGAGGAGAGGGCAGGGAAACAGTAGGAAAAAAGTTAGCAGATCAGTCTGGCCAGTTTTAAGCATACAGGCAGTCAATCAAAGGATTTATCTCCAATTGTGTAGTAGGGGATGATGGGCAATCTGGACATACTTGGAAAGCTCCTCAAGGGTGCCTCTGCGTTAGGTGAATTTGATGTGTCTAGCCAAGTCAGGGTTACATATATAAATGGATAGGAGGTTAGGCAGAAGAAAGGCAAATCTTGTCCCCAACTTAGCCTTAGTTTTCATACTATTCTCCTCCCCATACTCTACTCCAGCCAAATGGAACTATTTACTGTTCTCCCATCTCTCATCAGTTCTGTGGGTTTGCATGTTACCTGCTGTGACTGGCATGGGCTCCTCTTGCATGTTCTGCCTACTGGAAATCTTTCACCTTCGAAGCCTAGCTTAGATGTCGCCCTCTCTGTGAAGCTTTGCCCTGATCTCTTCAGGAACAAGCAATCCCTTCATCTTCAAATCTCCTAAGTACTTGCTTGATGGCTTCCATTCGCTCATCATTTTCTAGCATCTCTTACAGCTATTTGTGACTCAGTCTTTCCCTGTACTAAAGTGTAAGCTCCCTGAGACATAGATTGTGTCATTTTATGATTTGTAGTGGCTAGGTGGCTCAATGGATAAAACGGTGGGCTTGAAGTCAGATAGACTTCCTGAGCTCTAATCTGCTCTCAGATATTTGCTAGCTGTGTGACCCTGGAAAAGTCACTTAACCCTGCTTGCCTCAGTTTCTTCATCTATAAAATGAGCTGGAGAAGGACAAACCACTCCAGTATATTTGCCAAGAAAACCCCAAATGGGGTCACAGAGAGTCAGATACAACTGGAATGACTGAACAACAGTAATAAAATAAATGAATAGTTTGCCTAGCTCAGGACTTTGCTTAATTAACATTTGCCTTTTTTTTCCTTTTCTTTGGAAAGGAAAAAAAACCCTAAAAGCCACAATTCTGATATAAATATAAGCTATTTAATATAAATGTAAGGTATTTCAGGGGGCTATAAAGAGCCTCAGAATCTTACCAAGAAGAGTTTCAGACATAATCTTACTACATTTAAATAATTATCAAGTCCTTGGAAATTCTGATTAATTAGCTGGGATGATAGCTTTTTGAGTGATAGGGAGCCAGCCAGGTTCTTGGTTCCTTAAAATGGGGAAGAGCAAAGGAATAAGGAATAAGGTTTTAGTAAGTGCCTATTATGTGCCTTTCACTGCGCTAAGCACTTTACAAATATTATTTGAAATTCACAATAACCTGGGGAAGTAGGTGCTATTACATTCCCATTTTATAGCTGAAGAAACTGAAGCAGAGATTAACTCACTTAACTAAGGTGATCCATATTTTCTGGGTAGTACAGCACCAATGCTTTGGTCCAATATGCTCTGTGTTTACTGTATCTCCTCTTTCCATGTGTCTACTCAGTTGTTTATTCAGGAGACTGGGCTGATAAATAATATATTACCTCTGAGTCTGTTTATAGATTGCATGGTGAAGCATTTTAAAAGAATATGATACTTTCTAAATAAACATAATGCTATGAGTATTCTACCAAATAGTTCATTTGCTTGTGTGGAAGGCATCTGGCTTTTTATATTATTTTGCAAGTTAAAATGCTTTGTTGTGAGTTCATAGACAAGTCAACTGCTTGTTTCCACCATTCTCCCCTACCCCTTAACCCCTGATTGCTTTTCCTAATAATTCATCCAATACACATTTGGATCCCTGCCCTCAAGGAACTTATATTCTATTGAGGAGTTATTTTGCTTGCACCATCTAAATCTCTTTTTAAGCCTATCTTATTTGTTGGGTAAGGAGTTTAGGAAGGTGACATATATGCTTTAAAATTAGGAAATTTCTTTGGATCTTTAAAAAAATATTTGATCAATTTTCTTTGGTGGTCAGATGTCACTTTTAGAAAATCTTGTAATTTCTGAATTAGTAGGGATCTCAGAAGTCAGCTGCTTCAACCTGAACTTAACCAAGAGCCCCCTACGACCGACATCTTCATCTAGAAGTCATTCAACCTCTTCTTGAATACCTCTCCTGGTGGAGATCTCACTACCTCTTGAAATAGCCCCTCCATTTTTAGGCAGTTCTAATTACTAAGAATTTTCCCTCTTATTTCAAGCCTAAATCTTCCTTTCTGTAACTGCCATTCTTTGCTCTAGGTTGAGGCCAACTAGAACAAATTTAAAATAGTACCTCTTTCATGGTACTGTCCTTCAAATACTTGAAGATAGCTATGACATTTGGTCTATTACTTTAACTAATCCTCATATGTAATGGTTTCCAGGCCCTCAAACATCCTTGTCACCCTCCTTGGGGTGCACCCTAGTTTGCTAATGACCTTTCTAAACACAATACTCCTGGATATAATTTGACCAGGGCAGAGTACAGTGGGAATATCAGTTCCTCACTTTGTTCAGGATACGATACTCCTAATGATTCAAGTTAAGAACTCATGAGTTTTTGGTTATTATTTATTGTGCATAGTTGAGTCATATTGAATTTGAATTTGAAGTTGCTAAAACTTGGAGCAGCTAGGTGGTAAGTGAATAGACCACTGGGCCTGAAGTCAGGAAGATCTGAGTTCAAATCCAGCCTCAGACACTTCTTAGCTGTGTGTCACTTAACCCTGTTTGCATCAGTTTCTTCATCTTCATCAAGATATTAGGAGACACCCTGTTTTCCATAGCGAAGGCTCAGCAAGCAAGCTATGCCCTGAGCTTGGCATAACAACAATCCTTTGTGTTTATCCTTTGGATGATCTCACCCTCTGGCAAAATCATATAATTATATATCCAAGTAATAAACAAATAAATACAAATATTGCTTTGACCAGTACCAGGTATTCTCTGAGCTTGGACAAACACCTGCCATAGCCATGTTTTGGTCATGGACCCCTGCTATGCTGTTACCCCTCATTGTCAAGGCTACAGTTCATTGTGCAACCATTGGTAGAAGTATTGAGATTTAGTCACATTAAAGTGGGTCCCCCCAGGAGGGGCAGGGTTCTGGCACATGTCCTTGCTTGCAAGCCATTCCCCTCACTTTGAAATTAAACTTCTATTTCATGCCTGATTCTCCTGCCTCTAGCCTGCTCTGTTCAGCTCCAGCCACCCACAGGTTAGAGGCCAGTTCCATCTAGTTGACATCTGTAAAATGAGCTGGAGAAGGAAATGGCAAATCACTCCAGTATCTCCGCCAAGTAAATCCCAAATGAGGTCACAGAGAGTCAGATGCTTCTGAAAAACATCTGAGCAACAACAGAACTTGTCGAAACTCCTAGATCTAGCCTGTCTTTCTTTACCATGAGATTTAAACACAAACTTCGGAATAAAGCCTTTCCAGATTCCCCCCAAACGATCACGCCATCTCTCCCAAACTTCCTCGTGTTTCACTCCTTTATATATGCTTTAACTAGTTTATACTTATGCTGTATATATGTTTAAACACTTCCATACACATCAGTGTAGATATTTATATCACTATTAATATATATATGCTTGAGTTAGAATGTGAGTTCTTTGCAAGGAGAGGATTTTTCATTCACTGTATTTGTATTGCAAGCACTCAATGGCACACTGTAAGCGCTTAATACTCATTGAATGATTGAGTGCCCAAATTGTTATCTTGCTACATCTCCCCCCCAACTATACTTGTTAAATGAATTTCTAATTCAAAGAAGGATTATGTATTTATCCACATTAAATTTCATCTTATTAGATTCAGTCTAGCATTCTATGTTGTCAAGAACTTTTTGGTTTCTCACTCTATCATTTTGTGTGTTAGTTATCTTGCTTCCTTCTAAGGTAAATTTCCTCTGGGGGAGCAAAGTTACCAGGAGGGGAATGTTGAAAGAGATGCCACCTTTCATATGGATATTGGTTTGATGGTGATGTGCCTCTCTTTGACGGTCAGTGTCTTCCTTCTCCCTGTTTGTTAGCAGTCTCCCAGACTTAACTTTGTGCAATTTATCCCCGATGGGATGAGGATTGTGGGAGTTTGTTTTGTCATTTTGGTGGAATACTAACTCATGCATACATTTGCTAAGATTTACCTGCTAGATCTATGTCCAGGTTCTCACAATTCTTTTTTTAATGACTGAGAGTTCACCTTACTCATTTCTACTAATTCTCCCTTAAACAATGGAAAAGGGCAAAGTTGTGAGTGTGTGTATGTGTGTGTGTTTGTGTGTGTGTGTGCGTGCGCGCGCGTGGTGCGAGTGCACATATTGAGAGGAAATGGAAAGGAAAATCAAAGGCCTTTTAGGCAATAAAGGGCAGGAGGATGAGGGAGATGGGTTTCTTTACATTCAGACCAATATTTAAACTGTGGTAACTCAAGGCAGATTCAGAGGTTGAAGATGGGCACAAGTATTTAAAAATAACTTAACAGAATGGTAGTCTTATTTAGGAACATGGTTTCTTTCTCAGATAAATCTCTCATAATTTTTTTGTTAACAATGCCATTTATAAAGACTGCTACAGGATGGAAGTCCAAGGTTTGAGGCTGCCAGCAGAATAAAATTTGCTGATGCTTAAATTGAAAGACCAGGCATAATTAGAATTCAGACGTATAAACTCCTAAGAGACAAAGACTTTTGGTGTATTCAGTTCAGCATTTAACAACCTGTGGTAGCTCAAGATATAGTCATTTAATTTGGATAGGTGCAAGTGTTAACCATAAAGCCTTTATTGGGTGCATATGACTGCTTTTAATAGTCTCAACTATTAGATTTGGACAGCTGGGTGGCTTCCATATTCTCCCTTGAAAATTTGGTCATTATAATTGAATTCAAGTCAACATTTATCTAGCACCTGCTGTATACAAGGCACTGTGCTAGGCACTAGAGGTGAGGGAAGTGGTTGGAGTGAGAGATGTATTCATGTGAAATAATGACCAAAAAGAAATCTCTGACCTCAATATGTTTTCCTTCTACCTAAGGAGACAACATATACATGGACTCATGTGTCAGTAAAAATAAACTAATTTGAAAAAGGAACAAGGAATTTAAAATTGGTGATAGCAATATTACCTGAGGTGAGTACTGAAGAAAGTTAACTCTAAGACATGGAAATCAGTGCCTTCATTAGAGTTTCATTTTTTTCTCCCCAGAGTGGGAATTTTAGAGGGACAGATGGCATGTTCTTGGGTCTGCCCCCTCAGCATCTACCTTCCTTGGCCCTGTGTCCTGCTACCAGAAGTCTTTACTTCAACCAGGATGATCTCCTCCCCTCCCCCCCCAGACAATACATTCCTTGGCATTATATCTTTCTCCATATACCCCACACTCCCAACACTCATCTATGGTTCCAAGAAGCTGTAGCATGTGCAGAGGCCACACACTAGCAAAAGCATCTTGGCAAACTGGCTAAACCAGGTTGAGGGTAACCTACAGTTCTCCTGAATTAGGGGAATGTCTCCCCCTAGCATGGAAAGACTTCTCCCCATGAAATGGGCATATGAGAACAATCTGTTCCAATGGCCATGAAGGTAATTAAAGAAGGCATCATGGAGGGTTTAGAGCTTGGTCAGATATCGAAGATACCAAGGTCAACCACTTGCCTCCTGGGCCGTTGTGGGCATCTTGACTTTTGTCTTGCCTCTGGACTTTGATGACTCTGGAAAAGAGAGTGAGGCTGATGACTTTGCGCAACTCTGCCTCACTTAAATACAATTCACTCTCAAATCGAGACATCACCTGAGACATCCCTGGTCCTCTTTGAAAATGAAGGCGGAACAGCAACAATAACAACAATTCTCCCCAGCAGTGGCCAGTACTTTAGTAATGTAGTAACCTTCTAGAAAGGTCACTTCTTCACACCAGCAGTCACAGCCCTAATCAGCTCTCCAATACACACATACATTACACACCACACCGTGCCCTGGGCACAAAAATTTCTAGGCTTTTTTAGCTGGAATATAGAATGCATGATGAGTAGAAATATGAAATGAGTAGATGAGATGAGTAGAGATATGAAAGGCTGGAAAGGTAGGTTGAGGCTAGGTTGCCAAGGGTCTTAAAGCTAGTCAATAAATGGCCACTTGAAGACTTTCTTTTAGCAGAGGATGGACATTGTCAGTCTTGTATCTTGGGAACATTATTTTGGCAGCTCTGTGGTATATGAAATTTCTAATTAGGAAGCTATTGCAGAGTCCAGGTGAGAAGTAATGAGGCTTTGAACTTGGGTGTTAGCTATGGGATTTCAGAGAAAGGGAGCCATGCAAGAGATATTTTAGAGATAAAACTGACAAGATTTGGCAACTGATGAGCAATGGAAGGAAATGGTAAAGTCAGACATGACTCAAAGGTTGAAAACCTGGTTGACTGAAAGCAGAGTGATGACCTCACCAGAAAGAGGGGACTTCTAAAGGAGAGGCAGGTGTAGGAGGAAAGATAATGAGTTATTTGGAGGGTATAATTGAGTTTGAGACATTGAGGAGACACGTAGGTAGAGAGCTGTTTAAAAGATAGTGGGTAATGTGGGACTGGAGTTCAGGAGAGTGAATAGTGCATATACAGATTTGGGAATCATTTGCATAGAGATAATAAATGAGTTCATGAAGGTGGTTGAGATCAGCAAGAAAGAGAAAAGAGAGAGGGCAGCTAGGTGGCACAGTGAATAGAGCATAGTAAATGGAGTCAGGAAGACCTGAGTTCAAATTTGCTTAGACACTTAACACTTACTAGCCATGTGACCTTGGGCAAGTCACTTAACCCCAATTGCCCTGCCTTTCCCCCTCCTGTAAAGTGAGAGAGAGAGAGAGAGAGAGAGAGAGAGAGAGAGAGAGAGAGAGAGAGAGAGAGAGGGAGAGAGGTGGGGGGGGAGAAAGGGAGGGAAGGAGAGAGGAGTATCCAATATACAGATTTGGGTGTTGTCCACACTTAATGGACAGGAAATGGATTTTGAATCAGCAAAGGAGACTAAGGAGAAATAGTCAGACAGGTAAGAAGAAATTAAAAGGAGAACAATGCCAAAGAAATAAAGAAATGGGAGAGTACACAAGGTGAAAAAGAAGTTAACAGAGTCAAAAATAGAAGAAGGTTTGAAAGAAGAGGATGGAGGAAAGGCTATTGAACCTAGGTTAATTAACCTAAGCCATTAGGAGATCAATTATAATTTTTCAATGAAAAGAAATAATAATGTAATCTGTATACCACTCAAATCTGTATTCACACGGATTAAAATTCAATGTGAAGATTATAATCTGTCTTAGCTGACTCAAGCCCTCACTTGGATTTCTGGGGTTTTCTAAAGAAATAAAATTCACCTTTCAGCTTACAAGCCATATAGAAACATGCAATGAAATACTAAAATCTTTAATTGTGACAGAATTGTTAAATAAATAGACAATTAGACAAATATCAGGCTTCATTCCTGGCCAAGTACAATCTCATCCCTGATTCCCACTGGAGCAACGTCAGAAAATAGCTTCTCTACAACACAGTAGGTTCAAGACACTTTGTGAATACACACTGACTCAGCACCATAGCTCACAAGCCCCTATTTATGTGTCTACCTTTTCTAGTCAGCCTGAGATTATAATTAGCTCAAAGCAAAGAGCATTTAAGGAAATGGTATAGAAAGAAAAGCTCACGCTTCTGAACTGGGAAAATGCCTCTCTCTGGAATTAGAATGCAATGCCTACCTTTCATGTAGGTATCCTTGGCATTGCAGATTAAAGATTGCTTTTGATTATCCAAGAAAAATTATTAAGCTGTTCCTAGCCCTTTAACCCAATGATTCTACTACTACTCACACACCCAAAGGAGACCGAAATACTCAGAGCAGCACTTTTACTACTGGTAGTAGTAAAAAATTACAAACACAATTTTGGATCTATTATTCGAGGAGTGGCTACACGAATTATGGAATATGCATGCAATAGAATATTGCACCTCATAGAAGTATAAATATAAGGAATTTAGAGAAACATGTATGAACTGATATAAAGAGAAGAAATCAGAACCAGGAGAATGATATACACAGTAACTACAATCATGAAAATGAACACTACACTAAAAGACAACACAATGGTGATTAAAAAAAAATACTACTCCTCTCCTCTTGCTAGAGAAGTATAGTGCAGGTATGGAATATTATACCTTCTTTCTGGCCTGTTTAATCAATTATTGGACACTTTCATATAACTTGTTTGGATGAATTGCCCTTCTACTTGTGTGTGCCCTGGCCACTTATTGCCTAAGTGATCAGGCCTTCACACACGTGTCTGACCACACGTTTCCTATGTGTAGCCATCCTTCCCACTAATGGTATATATGTGTGTGTATGTATGTATATGTGTATTTACATGCATATATATATATACATGTGAGAAAGTATGCTTCAAGTTTATGGTAAAAATATTTTGTTGCTACTTTTATTTTTATGCTTCTGCATTAAATACTCTTTGTTTTAAGTGGATTGTAATCTCTGACTAGATAAAGTAAGCACATCGATGGGGGCTCATGCATTATGCTACAGAGGATCCACAGATTATCTTAAACCTGCAGTATTATTGTCTAGAACAGTGGTTCTCAACATTCCTAATGCCACAATGTATATGGGCATATCTGCATGTGGGTGGACCTGCCTGGAGATGGATAGAGGAGTGGTGCCTCAATTCCTAAGACCATCAGAAATATGTGCTTTCCGATGGTCTTAGGCTACCCCTGTGACCCCTAGGAAAGCCAAAGGGGTCATGACCCACAGGTTGAGAATCACTGATCTAGAACTACTTTATAGATTTTGGGTACCGTCTCTAGTAAATATTACAACTTTTGTATATAATAACCAGCACTATCACCAGCAGGTAGCACTTATATAGAGCTTTAAGGTGTGTAATTATATTACAAATTATATTCATTTTATCCTCACAACAACCCTGGGCAATAGATGCTATTATTATTATTATTATTATTATTATTATTATTATTCCCATTTTATAGATGGGGAAACTGAGGAGAGCAGAAGTTAAGTAACTTACCCAGGGTCATACAACTAGTAAGTGTCCGAGGCTGGATCTGAACTCAGGTCTTCCTGACTCCAGGTCCAGGCTTCTATTCATGTACCATGTTAGTAGATAGTTGAGAGTTGCCTTAGCTAAAAAATTCATTACTCTGCAACCAAGCTAGTGGGGAACCTCTTTGAACTTACTTAGGCTGGTCCTCAAGCAATACCAAATAACAGAATCATGAACAATGTGGTTCATCACTGGGGCCATACTTGGAGCCTTTCCAGCTTTCCAGGTAGGACCTGACGAAGCTCAAGTTCCCCTGGTATGGCCTTCAAGACTTGGGGTCACCTCTAAGCCATGATGAGGTGTTGAAAGTGGACTTGAATTGGAGGTGTGAGAAGAACACATGGCTGAAGATTATAGGTCTCCCAAAGTATTGTAACTGAGAATTCAACTTGTATAGAGTTTCTTCTTTTAGTCTACATTTGAACTGGGTTGTTTTTTATCTGCTACCATCTAAATGCCAAGAGAGATCATTGATCAACTAGGAATGGCATTTGAATTTATTCTGGAATAAATAAATGGGTTAAATGGGGGGAGTGTGGAGAAGGACAAAAGAGAAAGGAAAAAGGTGATGGCAAGATACTGGGGTGTGTGTGTGTGTGTGTGTGTGTGTGTGTGTGTGTGTGTTGTATTTCACACATGGTCGTTGAATTGTGTAAAACCATGTTTTAAGTCCTGGAAATTCTAAAAGCATAGAGAAAAGAATTTTAGGGGTGGGAAGGTTTCAGTGCCATAGTAGCAGAAGAGGAAAGATTCTTCAGTGATCAGAGCATAAGATTTGGAGTCTCAGGGCCTGGAGTTGAATCCACCTACCAGCTGTGTGACCTTGGACAAGTCATTACCTATTGATCTCTCTGGACCTCAACTCTCCTTGGGAGGCAGCTTGGTACAGTGAAAAGAACCATAGATTTGGAGTCAGGGGACCTGGGTTCAAATACTAGCTTTGTCGTTTATTACCTGTGTAGCCTTGGGCAATTTGTTTGACTTAGCTGGGATTCGGTTTCCTCACAGGGAAAATGAGTGGAGTGGACTGGATAATTTCCAAGTCTCTTCTAGCTCTAAACTTATGATCTTCTATAAAATAAGGGGTTGGGCTGGATAACATCTGAGGTCCTTTCCAACTCTGTCTGTGATGCCATATTCCTACAAGAATAGTCTACAATTAGGAGATTTAAAAAATAGACAGTCTGTGGAGGGGAAACATCCAAAGGATAATTAGTAGAATAATCCCTGTGGCTATTTAGAAGGGATGGTTGGAGATTGGGGTGGGGGTGCAGTGGGTGTGTGTGTGGGGGGGGGAAGGATCTTGTGCTCTACTGTGCCCCCAACATCTACCTCCCTGTCCCTCCCCACCAAAAATCCCAGATTTCCACATAAAAGGCCTTCAAATTGTATACTCTGCTTCTTCTACCCCAATGTCTATCCTAACAAGCTAACTGGCAGATGCTTCATGAATCCAAGTTAGTTTTATCTTCCCAGTTCCTGAAATCCAATCCTGCTTCCACAGCTCCCCAAAACTGACTGTGCAAAGTTCTATTATCCCACACCCCAAGCCCCACCCAGGTAGCTTGAGTCAGTATCTCATACACCAAAACTTGGTAAATGCCCAGAAATAGCTTTACACCCCCTCCCTGGAAGCTGTCCATGTTGCTTTGCATGTAGGTTCAAAAGGCTAAATGCTTTGTTTGGATTCAAGTTATGTGATAGGGAGAGATTCCCTGGAGTTAATTCCCTTTCATCTGACCAAGTTCCTCATGTGTACAAATTTTTAGCCAAGAAAACTTGAGGCTTAGGGCAGAGTAGTGACAGATCTGGGTAAAGATTATGTCTTGTAGGTGAGGAAAGATGTCTTTCTTAAGAAGAAACCTGATCAGAGAAGTACATACTCACTCTCTATTGTTGTGACAATCTGTTACTACAACAGAAACACAGAGGAAATCTTTAGAATTTGGTGGGGCACTAGTTGGCACCCTTGACTGTTTTTGATAACTTATCCATATCATTTCTAACACCTTTTTTTAAAAAAAATCAATTGATACCTTGTCAACTTTCCTATCTTTTATTTATTTATTTATTTTTAATTAATTTTTTTATTTTTATTTTTATTTTTTTTAATTT
Organism: Pseudocheirus occidentalis; assembly: GCA_028646575.1. Lineage (NCBI taxonomy): Eukaryota > Metazoa > Chordata > Mammalia > Diprotodontia > Pseudocheiridae > Pseudocheirus > Pseudocheirus occidentalis. Next base: position 158,358,715 of record CM053598.1, on the reverse strand, counting down.
ATTTTTTATTTGTTTTCTTGTTTACCTTATTCATTTTCAATACATTTTTGAATTACAAATTTTCTCCCCGTCTTGCCCCTGCCCCAACCCCAAAACAGCAATCCCACTGTAAAGCCCCTCCCCTGCTCTACTCTCCTATTTTCTGGTAGGGTAGGAAGGGTCTCTCTGTCCCAGCCCCTGTATATCTTAATTCCTAGTTGCAGCTAGGAATTACAGTAGGTATTACAGAACTTTAAATTCTAGATTCCTTCGATTCCTCCCTTGTCACCCACCCCCACTGGAAGGACACTCACTTCAATACAGGCTGTGGATGTGTGATTATACAGGACATCTTCACAGTGGACATATTGTGACAGTGATCATCCATCTCTCCTTCCTATCCCTTCCCCCCTTGTTCTGTTCTCTACCCTGTCCCTGTCCCTTTACTGAAATGTGTGCTTCCAGCTTCCCTCCCCCAGACCCTGCCCTCCCCTCCGTTATCCCCCCTATCATCCCCATGCCCCCTACTCTCTTGTGTGGCATGATGCCCAGTTTAGAGTTTATGCCATTTCTTCCCTAAGCCAAGTTCAATGAGAATAATTGAAAGTAAAACTGTAGTAGTTATCTCTTGCCTC
>CM053598.1:158313868-158357601 GCA_028646575.1 Pseudocheirus occidentalis | reverse complement strand
TTGTGAACTGTTGAAATTGTGAACATTGTACTGAATGAAGATTTGTAATGGAATAAACAAAGTGTTCACTAATACTGTGTAATCCAAATCTTAAAAGCTCCTCACAGTAGCATTCTCTCAGAAATCTACTGCTGATTGGTGTTACACTGATATACAGTGAAGTGAATAGAACCAGAACAATGTACACAGTAAAAGCAACATTGTATGATGAAGAACTATAAATGACTTAGCTATTCTCAGCAATAAAATGACCTAAAATAATCCCACAGAACTCATGATGAAAAATGCTATCTATCTCCAGGGATAAACTTGAGATTGTCTTAATACAGACTGAAGCGTGCTATTTTTTACTTTTTTTTTTTTACTTGAGTCTTCTCACACAAAATGACTAATTTTGTCATTTTACATGATTGCACACATATAACCTATATCAAATTGCTTATCATCTCAGGGAAGGGTGAGGGGAAGGAGAGAGGGGTAGAATTTGGAACTCAAAACTTTTTTTTAATGTTTTAAATTGTTTTTTACATATAATTGGAAAAAATAAAATATTACTTAAAATAATAAAAATAAACATGATACCCCTAACTGCCCTCAGATGTTATCTGAGGAGGAGGGAGTACAATGGAGCTATCAGCTCTCTAAACCCAGGTACCACACCTCTCTCAACAATAACATTCACTCCTTTGGCCGACCAGTCAACTGATATTCACCTCAGAGACCATTAAAATCCAAAGATATTTTTGGGATGATCTAGCCACAAGTAAAGGTGGGTCACGGGAGTTCCCTGATCAATTTGAGCATATATATAGTGGAACATTTGGATAGCATCTCTCTATGCAGGCAGCCTCTCAGGAGGCAGCCTGCTTTTGTATAGCTCTACTTTTTAGGAAGTTTCCCTTCTTCAGGCTCGAACCTGCCTCTCTGAAACTTCTAATTATAATTATAATTCTGCATTCTGGAGTTAAGCAAAACAATTTTTATGCCTGTAACTCAAGATGGCTCTTCATGAGGCATGCACCTTTGTACTTCCTGGGGGATGTTTCACAAATTGGTACTATTCCTCAAGATGAGCTGTTTGCTTTGCATTGTTGTAGAAAGAGCCACCCTTCGCAATGGTCTATAAAAGGGAGCCAAATAGATCTGTTCTTTCTCTTTATTTGCTTCCTTTCTCCTAGAGAGTCCCTGAGAACACAGTGGTGCTAAGAGTAAAGTTGGGACAAGGTACACAACAGTCATATGCACTAAAAGATCAAGGTCACTAACTACCTGGCCAAAAGCCCCAGTAATGGTTGTCTCTGGGCCCAAGAGTTAAGAACAGCTGGGGCAGTGGTGCTGCTCAGATCTTTGAGAATGAACCCTGCTGATGCTTCCTCACTGTTTTAGGCATCACCATCTCCTTTCTCCTCTCCTAAGGGAGGTTAATGCCTCTAAATGTCATTTTTTTGTGTGCAAATACCAAGGTATGCTGATAAATGTTTAATAAGTGGCTCTCCAAAAAATAATTAAAAGCACATGTACACACAATGCACTTTTTTTTTTTGGAGGGCAGTTGGGGTTAAGTGACTTGCCCAAGGTCACACGGCTAGTTTGTGTGTGTGTGTGTGTATGTGTTAAGTGTCTGAGGCCGGATTTGAACTCAGGTAGTCCTGACTCCAGGGCCAGTGCTCTATTCACTGCGCTACCTAGCCGCCCCCACACAATGCACTTTTAAGTCTAATCTTCATAGTTAACACTTTCTGCATCACTTTCTTAAATGTAGACAACCAACAAAACAATAAACAAAACGCTTATGTGTAGTGTTTGATGATTCTGAAGTATAAGCTCTCATTCTGAAAGTTTAACAATCAGCCCTTGTGCTCAGGTTTGAGCTGGCTCCTGCAGACGGCACTGACTCTTGTAGAGTCAGTGAGACAGTGACTATGTTCCCAATGACACAGTAGCCTTGAGGAGGAGCACTATGTGGTCCATGGTGAGAGGTTCTTATCCTGAGCAACAGAAATTTCAGAATTTATATTTCTTTTCTATATAGGTGGGTTTTTTTTTTTCATTTTTATTGCTCTTGCTTTTCCATCACCTTCAGAATCCAGATTTCTAACAAGATGCCCTGGGCAGCATCAGCCTCAGGCATGGCCTTGTAAACAGCCCCAGATTCACAGGTTCAGAGGACAATTTCCTATTGAGAGAAGGGAGTTATCTTCAGTAGTGCAACTCTTGGCAAGAGAAGAATATTGCTCACATGTCCCCCAAGGCCACAGAATGCAGAGCAAAGGACTTAGATTTTATACTCTACTATTATCATCAAGTTGTTATTCAAAACAATGCAGACATTGGCCCACTAGCCGTTCTTTGAACAAGACACTATCTCCCAAATCAATGCCTTTTCCCTAGCTGTCCACCATGCTTGGAATGCTCTCTCTCCTCATCTCTGCCTCCTGGCTCCCCTGGCTTCCTTCAAGTCCTAGATAAAATCCCACCTTCTATAGGAAGCCTTTCATGATCCCCCTTAATTCTTGGGCCTTCCCTCTGTTGCTTCTCTCCAATTTGTCCTCTACATAGTTGCTTGCATGTTGTCTTCCACAATTAGACTGTGAGTTCCTTGAGAGGAGGGACTGTCTTTTAGATCTCTCTGTATTCCCAACACTTAACACATAGCAATCATTAATGAATAGTTATTGACTGACTAATAAATTATCTAACAGTATGGTTCTCACAGAAGGAATTTGACTGTTTAGAAGCCCTAGAGGTATTTATTTTTCAAGGAAAGTCAAATCATAAGAATATTACCATAAGGCTAGACAGTTGTTTGAGTCTCTGAAAAGTCAAAGTCAATCACAGGATGGCCATCCTGTTGCCCCCAGTAAGCCTCCAATTCATTTCCTTTTTGAGGAGAATACAAATTACACAGTAGTAGTACTATATTGTGGAAGATTTCAGAATCCTATAGAAGATGGGACTCACCAGAGAGGGAGAAGACTTGGACTAACTATACTCCACTGTGAATTTTTTATATGTTCTGTTACATTGTTTATGGCCTATTGTATTTTATCATTTATTTTTGCATTCTCTATATGGTGGAATAAAGGCTGTCCTATGTCACACAAGCATTGTTACCTTATGTGCTTGTGATGATACTTGGGGGGCCCTTTGACCCATATACATGGAAAACTTGACAAGTATTATAGGCTGAGATTTCCTAGAGGGAACTCTGGGTGTAGGCATGATGAGTCAAAGGAAAAATTATTTTCTTTGGGTAAACCCTCAAGACTAGATCAATTCCATGGAAAACTAGAGCCTGGACAGTTCAGGGCCATGAGTTTATACATTACTGCCTCAATCTTGGGTTTGTGAAGGTGAATTTTAAGCTCAAGTATGAGATTTTATATAGTAAATTTTATCTTATTTTAATTGTCTCTAAATTCCAAAATTTTGAAATCTTTTTAGATCCTGACTCTATCATTCAAAATATTAGCTGATAACAACCTGTTTTTTTTTAATTTGGTAAGCACGCCATTTTAGCACCAAAGTAATATTCACAGCACCAACAGTTACAATAAATATACCTGCATAGTGCTCTATCACAAAATATAACAGACTCCCTATATGGAAAACAGAAGCAAAACATTTGTTCAGAAACCAGAAAACCAAATTCCAAAACCAGTAAGCCGGTTCCATCATAGTAGCAAAGAAGTTTAATAAGCCATAACAGCACAGAGAGCCACACCACCCTTTAGCCTTCCCCAAAACCAATACAAAACCAATATTTACTCACAAGCCTGTCTCCTTTAGAAGCATCCTCTCCTTCCAACTGTCCACCTTGCTCTGACTCTCAGCTTCCTGTGGCCTCTGCTCCACCCTTCAGCAAACTCCTCCTACCACAGGCTCCATGTGACTACATTCAGCCTTTTAGGGGGTAGAGCATATTTTCAAGGCAGTAAAGTTCTTCACATTACCATTACCATTACAGCCATCTATGAACTGATCAAAGTCATTGATTAAAAAAAAAAGTCAAACAGCATAGGGTCAAGCATAAATCCCAGTGGCACTTCTCTAGAGACCTTTCAAGGTGGTAACACTAATGTCTGCTCTTTCAGTCTGACTGTTCAACTAGCTCCAAAATGGAATATGTTCTAGCCTGTACCTCCCCATCCTGTCCTAAAGAATTGCCTAAGCTTTGCAAAAACTTAGGTAAACTATATCTATGACGTTATTACTACACTTAGCAATCTACTTAATAACAGGGTTACTAGTAACCTGGTCCAAAAAAAAGTGGAAAAAAATATCCATAGGTGGAGATTTGGGATGGGAGGTGTGGTGGACAGGTGTGGTGGGCAGACTATAAAAGGATTCCTATAAAAGGCAGATGATAAAGTGAGATCCAGGAAGGCTATGGAGTCTGGTGTGTCTAGAACATAGGGAGAATTGAAAGAGATGCTATGAAATGTGCTTGTAAAGGTAGGTCAGAATCGAACTATGACAAGTCTTAAAGGAAGTCAGTATTTTAAGCCAGTGAAGGTTTTTGAGCAGGAGAAAGGTGCAAACAGATCTGTGCAAACACTGGTCTCATGAAGTTGTTGTAAAGTTCAGATAAGATCTTTATGAAGCTATTTATCAATATTGGCCACTATTGCATTTATTTAACACCAATATTGTGGTTATTCAGTCATTTTCAGTCATGCTTCATTCTTTGTGACCCCATTTGGGATTTTCTTGGCAGAGATACTGGAGTGGTTGGCCATTTCCTTCTCCAGATCATTTTAAAGACGAAGAAACTGAGACCAACAGGGTTAAGTGATTTTTTTCATATTTTTAAAATTAATTTATTTATTTACTTTTAGTTTCCAACATTCAGTTCCACAATCCCTTGAGTTTCAAATTTTCTTCACTTCCCTCTCCCTGCCCCCAACCATGGCGGCATGCAATCAAATATAGGATCTACAAATACCTTCACATTAAACAATCATCAGGTTGTAAAGAAGGATTATACCCAATAGAATGAACAATGGGAAAGAGGAAACACAACAAAACAAGAAAAAGAAACAGAGCAAGAAGTTTGCTTCAGTCTGCATTCAGACTCTGCATCTCTTTCTCTGGATGTGGATATCCCTTTCCATCATGAGTCTTCTGGAGTTGTCTTATAACCTTGCATTGCTGAGAGCAGCCCAGTCTATCAAAGTTAGTCATCACACATACATTGTGTCTATGATTTCTCCTGGTTCAGCTCCTCTCATTCAACATCAGTTTATATAAGTATCTCCAGGTTATTATGAAGTCTGTCTGTCCCTCAATTCTTATAGCACAATAGTTGCTGTGGCTAGCACAGTCTGGGCCTAGCTACCAGCTGAGTGAAATAAAAGGAGGGAGAGAGAGAGCTTCTAGCTGAATAAGAAAGAGGGAGATGGGGATGTATTCCATAGTCTATTTACTACAGAGCCATTTCATACAGAGCCAAAGATACATGGAAGATACAAGGTTTTAATACCCTTAGCAGAATGCAAGGAATCACCCTTGGTCTCGATCTTTCTCTACCCCAACCCAAAGTCAACTCGTTAAGCTCTTTATCCTAGGACCATGTCCAGAGGCACAAACAGGGTATTACAATCAAGACTTGCAAATTAACTCAGTACTTTCTTTAGATATTCATGAAACAATGAGAGCATCCACCCAACAAGATTATACTCTCCATGCATATCAGCCTAATGACCTTTGTAGAACTGGGGAGCTAATGTGGCCAAGGCCCCTGAAAGTCTTGGCCTACAACAAATAGTATTCCATTACATTCATATACCACTACTTGTTCAGCCTTTCCCCAACTGATCGGCATCCCCTTGATTTCCAATTCTTTGCCACCACAAAAAGAGCTGTTATAAATATAGGGTTAAGTTATTTTCACAGGCTCACACTGCTAGTAATGTCTGAGGTCATATTTGAACTCGGGTCTTCCTGACTCCAGGCCTGGCATTCTATCCACTGTGCCACCTAGCTGTCCAATATTTACTGAGCTTCATACAAGTCCTGCTCTGTTACCTCAACATGCTCTGAATGTGACCCAGGAATCTCAGACCATGCCAGAGGCAGACAAGCTCTGATGGGCCCTAGAGAAGCCTCCATTGGAGATCTGGAATACACTCACCTCTTAGTACAAGCCTCACCATGATCACGGGACCTCCTCACCCTATTGTTTTCTGGCTCAGAATGTCACGATACCGTCTATTCAGCATCAAAGATTTGAAATCTCCATCTAATGATAATAATAACTGACAATGCTCTAAGTGTTACAGAGGGTGTTTCGTTCATTATCTTTTTACTCCTCAAAGTAACCCAGAAAGGTTGGTATTTTTATTATCCTCACTTTCTGAGGTATAGAAACTGAGATTTAGACAGAATATTTGACTTGCTCAGGGTAGGACAGCTAGTAAATGTCTGAGGTCAGATCTGAATGCAAGTCTTGCTGACTCCAAGTGCCCCATTCTCTGCCCTACTCCACATTGTCTTTCTAGAGATTTTTCCTACTAAACCTTTCAAGGAATAGTCTTTGATTCAATGCAGGAATTTTTCAAACAATCTTAAAAACTATATTAACTATTAAAAACTAGATACTATTTGAGGCTCTATTTTGTCCTGCAATCAAATGCTTTTTTGGGAGAGAGAGAAGGTAGAGAAAAACAAGACATGATTAGCTCATAACTTAAAGACTGAAAGGGATCACAGAAGTCCATTCCCACCCCAAAGGGATGGTCCCTTGACTCACTTCTTAAAGAGGCCTATTTACTGAATAGACCTCACTCTAAGTTACCTCAATCTAAATAAGTACGTGAAAAGGCCTTAGCCAAAAAGGGCCAGGGTCTCCCATGGAATCCTGGGCCATCTCTAGTCATCCTGTTGAATATCTGGTCACTGGATCCATATGGCTCTGGAGGAGAAACTGAGGCTGGTGACCTTGCACAGCAATGATGACAAGTCATATTATCATTTCCCCAACGCCATGGTCCTCTTCAAAAATGAAGGATAAACACAACAACAGATCCTTGGATCTATAAAGGATCCTGTAGACACTTCAGAGTGCAGGGGAAGGAAACCTGTGTAGGGAGACCCCTCTGTGGTGAGGGCTGTCAGTGTGTGGCTCTAAGGGAGGCAGAATAACCATCTCTAGCCTCTTTTTTTCCACCATTCTCCAAGGGAGACTTTCATACCTGCCAGGAGGGAAAGCAGGAAGTTGGAGCCAGAGACAAGTCTGCTCTCCACAGAGAAAAAGGGTACTGGGCTAAAATTATATTTGTATGCTCCCTTAAATAGTGTTACTTTAGGAGGGGTAATCAGGTTCAATTTAACTTCTGATTACTTTGTCATTATTATTGGGGGATAGGAGGATCCCAGGCTTTATGTCTAAGGCTCATCCCTTTATTCATCAAAAATCAGTTCCATATGAATCTTGTAAACTAAAAGTAAACAAAAAAGTCAATAAATAAATAAATATTTTTTTTAAATGTGCCCTAAGTGGCTACATTGTCAGATGGTGGCAAACTCAGCACTAGAATCCAGGCCTTCTGCTGACAGTGTTCTTTTTCGCTATGTCAAGCCAACTCACTTCTGAGAATTTCAAACTATAGGAAATAAATGAGTTAACAAGTGAAAAAAAAATCAGTTCCATAATGAGCGGAAATAGCAAATAGCAAAGAAAACCCATTTATCCAAATCAAGAATCTTTTCCTTCAGCACCCTGAAGTGGGGTTGGTCTCTTCCATCTTCCCTCTCAAAGCCGGAAGCCAGAAGCACCCAAAGTGACTCAATGTTGATAAGTACTGAAGGCTGAGGAGTCCCAAAGGGTACTTCAAGTTTGAAAAGTCCTGAAAAGGACTTAAGAAGACTGGAGGCCTACTCTCCCCAATTCTGCCCCACTCCTCACAATTCCTACCAATAAGAAAAGATTCCCATACTCATAGGTTCGGGGTCAGAGCTTAGCAAAGAATTCCATATTTAGATCCAGAAGGGCCCTTAAAGATCATCAAATGCAACTCCATCATTTAACAAGTAAGAAAATTGAGGCACAGAGAATTTGAGTGATGTATACAAGGTAGTAAAGAATAGAGGCAGAATTTAAATGCAGGTCCTCTGACTTCATACCCACTGCTCTTTTCCATTGTACCAAGCCACCTCCTAGTAGCACTTTAGCAAGCAATATCTTCTTTTCTAGACATTTTATTCAATTATGAGTTTATGAAAATGTGTTCTACTGTGGAAAAGTATCTTCAAATACCTGCTTGTTATCATCTCATGTTTACCAAGTACACTCTTTGATAGATTATAATACCAAGCTCATTAAGATTTTGTAAGGATGAGAAAATAGGACTAAGGATTGGTAGTTGCTGATGTCTTCATGGTTATATTTTTATATTTTTTCATTATGGTGTATTCCTTCCCCTTTGAGATATCTTTTAAGATGTAAAAATTAAGTACCTTTAAAATTGTGTCAAAACCAACCTAGATTTTTGTAGGGTGTGTTTGGTTAGGTTGAGCCACTCTTCACCAAGTTCATTTTCTAAGGGCAAAATGAAGTAGTCCCCATTTAAAAATGTACTTTCCTCCCTTTATTACTGCTCTATCTACTATAATACAGTAGATTTTGGCACATAGTAAGCACTTAATAAATGTTTGTTGATTGACCAATACATATATTTCTCCTTTCCACATTACAGGGGTTACAGGTGCAGTGACCCACACCCTGCCCCACCTCATGTTCTGCAAAGTCAACATAAATTTTTGGCCCTCCCTTCATACCAGAGAAAAAGTACAATTTTTTTTTCTTTTATGGGGTGTTTATGGGGTCCTTATTGTAAATTTTGGGTTGATGTTATACCATACTATACATATAATTTGTGCATTTCTGAGTTTCTAAATTTATTCTCTGTGATATCTGCTGGCCTTCATGAGTTGTTTACAGCTTTTGGAAAAACTCCCATTTAATTTCTTATGCCAACCCATGATATATCAAAACCATGATGGGGAAAGTCATGATGAAAGGATAACTGTATAAACTTTAATTGATTTTAAAGTTATTTTAGTGGCTTCTTCTTTGCCATTCTTAGGCTATTTCCCATAGCATATTATATAGTATCTCATAATTTCAGCCTTTGTAAAATAATTTTTAGACCCTGATTTCACCATTTCATCCAATTACATTTGGAGGGTAGGAGATCCTAGAATATGCAAGGTGATGTGTAATAAAGAAAAACATTCAAAGACCCAGATTTCTTCCTCAAGTAATTTATATTTGCAAAAAATTTATCTTGTAATTCCTTAGAGCAGAGATGCCAAACTCCCCACCCCCAGCCTAATAAACTGAAATCAGATTAAAATATAGTTAGGAAATGTTTAGTAAAATAAATAAAAATATAATACAAGATAGATAATCTGCAATTTTCTAAGTCAATACGCTGCTAGTAGGGATTTATTTGAATTTGACGCCATTGCTTTATAATACTTTGACAATCAATGTTTTCTCCCTATAGCAATTTATCTGTTGAAATTTCACTTTCAATCAATCAATCAATCAACCAACCAACCATTCATTGAGTCTCTCCATGTTCAGTTCTAGGCATTCCCAGCATCAGGCCATCTCCCTTAGGTCTCAACATTGGGGAAAACAGAATAGAATATATCACAAGTAATTCTGACTTTGTAGAAAGATAAATGCAAGGATAGTCTGGTGCCAGATCATTCCAACTCCAAGAGCTAATTGCTAAATTTTAACTGTAAGCATTTACATCTAGAAAATAGGCAAGGGTTATAAATCAGGATAAAATTTGTTATTTTGTTGATTGTCTGTAAAAACAATGGAGAAAATAATATTGCAGATTAAACTTAAAAATGTATCATGCATACATTTTTTCAGAAAGCCAGTTACTAAACTTTTATTAGCATATCCCTGAATAAGTTACAGTAAGGTCAGTTGTAGAATATAATCTTGATACTTAAAACCAGGTAAAATCAAAATTGGGAAAGAAAACTATAGACTAATACCCCAAATGAACTCTAATGCAAACATTTAAAAAAATATTAGCAAACAGGCTACAGTGATGTATCACAAAGATTATACGATAGATAGATAGATAGATAGATAGATAGATAGATAGATAGATAGATAGATAGATAGATAGATAGGATAGATAGATAGATAGATAGATAGATAGATAGATAGATAGATAGATAGATAGATAGATAGATAGATAGATAGATAGAACCCATACACAATCAGGGTATATATAAATCCAACCAGAATGGCTTCAATATTAGGAGAAGGGTTTTTTTAAACACAATAGACCATATTAATAACAAAAGTCAAGTTACTTTTTTAAGAGATTCAGAAAAAAAACAAGATAAGAAAAAGAACTTAAGAGACCATACATAGGTAAAGAAAAAAACAAAATTATTGATTTCTGTAGATGAGATGATGACTTACTTAGGGAATACTAGAAGAGCAAGGAAGAATTCATTACTTTTTGGATCTATGGATAGAGGAAGGGTTCATGACAAGGCAAAGTAGAGAAAAGGTCAGAGAAGATAGAAATGGACAATTTGGATTATGTAGAATTTTTAAAATTTTGAACATATAAATCCAAAGCAACTAAAATTGGAAAGGAAATAGCTGAGGGGAAAACTTGTTGCAAAAAGTTTCTATGATAAATAGCTGACAAGGATTTATTTTTTTAATACTATTTTATTTTTTCCAATTATACATAAAAAAGATTTTTGACATCCATTTGTAAAACTTTAAAGTTCTGAATTCCTTCCTCCCCTCCAGACTCCCTGAGACAGTAAGTAATTTGATATAGGTTATACATGTGCAATCATGCAAAGGATATTTCCATATTTAGTCATGTTGTGAAAGAAAACAAACCAACACACACACACACACACACACACACACAAAGTAAAAAACAGTATGCTTTGATATGCGTTCAGATTCCATCAGTTCTTTCTCTGATAAAAAATGATGAGTTTATTATCATTAGTCCTTTGAGATTGTCTTGGGTCATTGTATTGCTGAGAATAGCTAAGTCATTCACAATTGATCATCATACAATATTGCTGTTAGCATGTCCAATGTTCTCCTGGTTCTGCTCATTTCACTTTACATCAGCTCATGTAAGTCTTTCCACGTTTTGAAATCCACCTGCTCATCTTTTCTTATAGCACAAGAGTATTCCATTGCAATCATAATCACATACTACAAGTTGTTCAGCCCAATTGATGGGTACCCCCACAATTTCCAATTCTTTGCTACCACGAAAAGCTGCTATAAATATTTTTGTACAAATTGGTCCTTCTCCAGAAACTTTTTTTTATCTCTTTGGGATACAGACCTAGTAGTGATATTGCTGCATCAAAGAGTATGCACAGTTTTATATCTCTCTGGGCATAGTTCCAAATGCAACAAGAATTTATTAAGTGCCTACTAGGTACCAGGCATTATCATTATGCTAAGCCTTAAGGATACAAAACGGGGGCGGGGGAGTTGACAAAAAGATAGTCCCTATTATTAAAGAGCTTACAATGTAATGGTAGAAAAATAGTAGAAGATAATACATGAGAAAGATAATACAGGAGAGAAGTGGTGAGGACAAGGTTGGGCTGGGAGTGAGAATAAGTGGAGGTGAAGGTAGAAGATGGGCATGGCATTGAAGTCCAGAAGGTCTGAAGCATTGCCAGGAGGAGAATGAAAGCTAGCTAGCCTGCGCCCCTCCACAATATGGAGACCCCAAGAGGAACCCAGCAATGGAAGAAGGCCAACACAGCAGAGAGATGCTCCGGGATGAGAAGGTTGAAAGCATTGAAGGACATTCCCCGGGAGAGAAATCACATGAGTCATTTATTCAATCAGTCCATAAACATTTGTTAAGCACTTCCTACAGGCGTGGCACTTCCCTAAGTGTTGGGGAGACAAAGAAATGCAAAAGACATTTGAGCTGACAATTTAATGGAGGAGACACCATGCAAACAACTATGTACAGATAAACTTTATACAAGACAAGTAGGAAGTAATCAACAGAGGGAAGGCATTAGAATTAAGAGAGATTTGGAAAGGCTTCCACTAGTAGACGGTATTTTACCTGAGACCCAAAGATGAAATGAAAGATGAAAAGGTCCCTCTGTGTGCCAAAATATTCAAGGCAGCTCTTTTTCTGGTGGTAAAAAAAAATTGAAAAATAAGAGGGTGCCTATCAATTGGAGAGCATCTGAATAAATTATAGAATATAAATGTATTGGAATATAAGAAATGAGGAAGGAGGTGGTTTCAGGGAGACCTGGAAAGACTTATGTGCATAGTGAAGTTAGCAGGGAAACAATTTGTAGTATAATAACAACTTTGATAAGCTTAAGAATTCTGATCAGTGCAATGATGAACCATGATTCCAGAGCAGTGATGACGAAGAATGCTACCCATCTCCTGACAGAGAGCTGATGGCTTTCATATGTAGAATAAAGCATACATTTTTCCACGTGGCTAATATAGTGATTTGTCTTGTTTGACTATGCATGCTTATGATAAGGGTCTTGATTTTCTTTTGGGGGGGGGTTAAGGGTAAGAGGGAGAGAAAATAAATACTTGTTAATGTTAAAAATATTCCTATCAGTTCACATTGTAGTGGCAAAGAACTACAATTGAAGGAGTATCCATCAACTGGAGACTGACTGAACAAATTACAACACGGAAATACAATGGAATAATATTGTACAATAAGAATTGAATGGGTGATTTCAAAGAAACGTGGGTAGACTTTGGGTAACAGGGAACTGGCCACTGAACTCATCCTTATGAATATGCACAGAGCAACCACTAATGCAATTCCCCATATGGAAGTGGTTGTGAAGTCTGCCTCCAGAAAAATCATGGTGGAGCGTGTGTAGATATTTTGCAACTAGTTCCAATCTGCTTGCTACATGACAAAGAGGAGTCTCTTCACTTGACTGTGGCCGGGTACCAGAACTGGGGAGACATTCAAAAGATAATCATCAACCTAGTCAATCCTTTTCCTGGCTTGACTGCTTCTCTTTTTATGACTTCTTGACTGAGAGCATCCAGTGAGAAACAAGGCTCTAAAGGAAGAGGAATGGGCCTTCTCCCTGAGCTCAATCTGAAGCCTGTATATGCAAGTCTCAGTTATTTGCCTCTTCATTTTTCTTTTATTTTAGGCAGAGTTTTTAACCTGGGATCCATGAACTTGGCTTTGTCTGTTTACTTATTTTTACACTTCGGATATAGGGTGTTCAGGGAGAACTAGCACCTCTGGTATGAAGACTTGCCAAGTCCTTTTCAGGACTGCTTATCCACCTTTGGTGTCTACCTGTTACCCAACTCTCACCTGTGGCTCCAAGAAGCTGTAGCATGAGCAGCAGCCATCAGTAGATGGACAAAACAAGTTGAAGGTAGCCAATAGGCTACTGGTGAGTTAGGGGTATGTCTACCTCAAGTATATGAAGACTTCTAGTGGAACAGGTAATTGAGAACGATTTGTTCCAAGGGCTATGAAGGCAGCTGAAGCAGGAACTATTGAGAACTTAGATGCTGGTAAGACATCAAAGAAGCCAAGGTCATCTAGTGCATCCTGAGCTACCACCAATCATCCTGACTTTTGTCTTGCTGCTGGACTTTGATGATTCTGGAAGAGAGGCTGGCTGACAATTTTCTCAACTCCACTTCAATTAAATCCAATACAGACACAAGTCTTATTTGTAATCTCAATGATCTTCTTTGAAAAGGAAGGCCAAACACCAACAATACATTTTATTTTATGAATTTAAAAATATTATTCTAATATTTAAAAATATTATTTTAAGAAGGACTCTGGCTTCGCCAGACCATCAAAAGGATCCATGACACGAAAAGATTAAGAACTCTGATTTTATGGGGATTATCACATTGCGAATTTTGAAAAATCAGGAGAACAAGACACCAATGATCAAGTCCATGCTTGGTTTTTCAGCTAGCCTTAGCACCAAAGCCCCAGGGATCAGAAAGTAAGAGGGCCAATCCCAATGACAGCTAAGACAAGGACCTATCCAGCAGCAACATTACATTTGGGCACAGACTTGGTAAGATGAATGCTAAGTAGGAACCTTTTGAATCTGATGACCAGTCTCACCAGAAACTAAGGTTGTATAGATAAAAGTGTGTCCTAGAAGTACTAGGGGAAAATGTTTGCTCTTCTGTTCTTAACACATCTTCCAAGTAAATATCCCTTGTTTAAAACTAGGTTAATTAGCTAAATGAAAGTGGGCTAAAAGTCACTGGGGGTGATAGCGGATGTAGGTGGTAACCTTATCAGAGTTGGAAGTTCAAGCCTATAGAAGTAGAGATAAGATACCCTCTTATGGGTATTCTTAGAACCCTAAGATGTAGCCAGCCTCACTTTGGGAGGGGGAAACCAGAAAAATACTCACTATATGTGGGGGCTCATCTCTCCCAAAAACAGATAGATTCCCCAGTCTCCTCTATGTGGCAAATTACATCAGTAGGCTCGGTAGCAACCTCCCTCTTAGACTTTTACAAGCTAATGCACAGCGAAGTGAGATCCAAGATAACAACTTATACAACAACAACAACGACAACAGCAACAAGGCAAATACAAACAGCTTGGATAGATTTTAGGACTGTGATCAAGCAATGGTCAATGATTATTCTAGAAGACCTGCGCTTACCTCCCAACAGAAAGGTTATACATATAAGATAAAGAATGAGACGTACATTTTTGGACATAGAAAATATGGGAATTTGGTTTTGCTTGACTAAGCACATTTGTTATAAGAGTTTTGTTTTTTTTCTTTTAAATTGGGGGTGATGGTGGAAGAGAAAGAAAATAAATATGTGAGAAAATACAACAAAATTAAAAACAGGTAGTTTTAGAAAAATCAGAGGTTTATTCATTCACACACACACAGATACTGGTAAAGTTGGAGTTTGTTATAGGAGCAATATTTGCTACTGTGGCTACTTGATGTTGCTGCTGTTTCTTTGGTGGCAGCACAGGGCTTAGGGTGGCAGGCAAGGCATTAGGGACATTGCTGGGGAGAAGCTTTTTGTCCTACTGAGGGTAGAGACACATCAAAACCCCTGACTACTTCAATAGGGCCCTCCTCCTCCTCTTCTCCCTTTAGACCCTACCCCTTTGTGCTCCTTTCCCCTTCCTCCTCCAGGGCCCAATTTGGCACTCTGTACAAGAGAGAACAGCATAAAAGTGTATTGAAGCCTCATCCTTTAATGGGAGAGAGAGGTCCATTTGGCCATCCTGCTGCCTGAGGCATAAAAAGACTCAGCCAAACCAGAATGGAGGTCCAAAGTTTCACCTTAGCTCCTGCTGCCCTCCAGAATTCCTTCTGATCTGGTTGGCTGGTTGTTGTGTTGATTTTGGCAGAGGACTACAGTTGTGTTTTTATTTTGACTTCTTTATTTTTTTAACTTTGAAGTGTGTTCTTTTTATTTCTTAAGTAAAGTGGGTTTTATTGCATGTTATGGTCCCCAAGTAACTTGCTGCAGTTTAGCCCTTGAGCCTGAATTGCTGGACTAGTCAAGTTTAGGCTTGGTCCAGAATAGAGCCATTTTGGTGGCTGCCCCCATAGACTGGGAAGAGGAGGAGAGGAGAAAAGGTTTTTACTACATTTTGCCATTCTGCCTACATACATTTGCTGGTCAAGTTCACATCTCCTTTGTACTACCATGTCAGGAACTTCCTTATTCTATCATTGGCCCACTATAACCATGATGAGAATTTCTCCCATAAAATATTTTACATGATTGTATATGTATAATGTATATAAGATTGCTTACCGTCTCAGAGAGCAGGGAAAGGAGTGAAGAAGGGATTGAATTCAGAATCAAAACTTTAAAAAAAAAAAAGGTTTTTAAAAATTTACATATAATTAGGAGAAAAATAAAATGTTTAATTTTTTTTAATTTCTCCCATATTTAGAGTGCTCCTTACTCTACCCACATAAAAGTTCCAGAACTTAGATCCCTTCCTTCTGCAGTAGTATTTGCAATCATAGCACACATTAAGGGTAGGCAAAGCAAGCCACAGTATGCAAGGGGATGAAGGAAGGCTGAGGGACCCTTTTATAAAGGAATATAACTTTTTAATTCCAGAAAATGTCCTCTCTCCAAGAAATATAAGTATTTAATTTGCATTAAGTCAGTGCTACAGGGAAGGTTACAGGGGCTGTTTAAGGAACAGTAACACCAAGGAGCAGAGGCATAGCTCCTGTGGAGTGAATGGGACTTTGTCCCAGGGTTCTAACTTGGAAGGTGGGGAGAAGCTACCTACAACCTTCAAGAGAACATACACTTTATTCTTACAGCAGCCACTGTCCCAGTGGCACCCTTCTCCTTGGGCCTGCATTCCTCTGCCAGTCTCCACAGGGGAGAAGGAACAGGATACCCCTTTCCCCAAGTCTGATTAGCTTCTGTCCCACCACTGCCCCAATCCTAACCTTTCCAATATGCTTCTCCAGCTACAGCCCATAACCTTTTCTTTACCATATTTTTCCCTCCCTCAAGTAAAAGAACTCCTAGCTTCAATTTTTCACAGGGCAAACAATTTTCAGACATGGTAGGGAGCTGATTTCATACCTTGACCAGGTTACAGAAACACCTTGTTCTCTTTTAAACGTGTGAAATGGCTGAGCTGCTAGATGACACAGAGGATCAGGAAGACCTGAACTCAAATCCAGCCTCAGGCACTGAGTAGCTGTGCAACCCTAGGCAAGTCAGCTAACCGTTTGCCTCAGTTTCCTCCTCTATAAAACAAGCTAGAGAAGAGAATGGCAAACCACTCTAGTGTCTTTTCCAAGAAAACCCCAAAAGGGGTCACAAAAAACTGGATACAACTAGAAAACAACTGAACTATAAAAAGTTAAGCTATCTCACTCATAGTTCATGGCAAACACACCCTGAGAACATAATTTCCTCAAGGTCAAAAATTGTTTCATTTTTGTCTGTGTATCACTAGTGCTAGCATGGTACCTAACACACTTAACGCTGCCTGATTGATTGCTTTTGCAAAAAAAAAAACAAAAAAAAAAAACTTCGAATCTTTACATCAAATTCACATCCCAAATGTTTCTTTTCCTCTCAACCATATACACCTTTTGCCAGAAATGAAAGCCTCGAGTCTTTATATCAAATTCACATCCCAAATGTTTCTCTTCTTCTCAACGATATACCTTTTGCCAGAAATGAAAGCCTCAAGGCTAGATTAGTAACAATAACATTTGACTATGTTTTAAAGGAAATACTGGAAGATAAATTCACAATCTATTCATCATTCTCCCTAACAATTCTGTAAAATCTGACAGAATTATCTTTATTTCATTGAGGAGAGGCCCAGAGGGGTAGAGAATGTTACTCAGGATTACACAGTAAATTAGCAGCCGAACAAGGATTAGTTTTAGTATCTTCTAAGTGTCAGCCATTAAGGGAGCATCTAACAGTTAGGGATTCATTTAATCTACCTAAGGCCTTTTCCACCCTCAACTTGCCAATGACCTTAATGAGGCATCCCAAGTGGGAGGAAGTTGGACACTTCATTTACGAAAAAGTTGTGGGCTTTTTTTTTTCCCAAACACTCTTCCCTCATGGGGCGCTATTATCAGTATGCAAATCACCAACTAGCTGCCTCACTCAGACATCAAACAGAAGCTCATGACCTTTTAATTGAAAAGAAATCTGTATTTTCTTTTATGTGAGAATTGTCACTGTTGTTCAGCTGTATCTGATTCTTCCTGACTCTGTTTGGAGTTTTCTTGGCAAAGACACTGGAGTACTTTGCCATTTCCTTCTCCAGCTCATTTTACAGATGAGGAAATGGAGGCAAAAAGGGGGAAGTGATTTGCCCAGGACCACACAGCTAGTAAATGTCTGAGGTCAAATTTGAACTCAGGTCTCTCTGACTCCAGGGGCAAGGCTCTGTCTACCGTACCACCTATCTGCTTACATGAAGCACCAATGTGAGCCCAGAATCAGCTGTTCTTTATCACTAACCCCAACATCTTTTTCCTTCCATTTAGACAAAATTTCATTAATTTATTTTGTATATTGTCTGTTTCTACTTTTCTATGTACATGCTGTCTCACCCAAAAGAAAATAAGTTCCTTGAAAATGGGCATTTTCATCTTTGTAGCCTCGATGCCAGTACTGTCTAGTAGACACCTAACAAATGTCTGTTGATTGATTCTTGATCCTCTCATTTTACTTTTTCCCCTTCCCCATTTATCTTTCACTTATTTTTAAAAATAATTTGTATTGACTTTTCTGTTTCTTATATTACCAGAGTATGCCATGGATCCCTCCCCTTCCTTCTCCCCAAAAGACATCCCATATATGACAAAGAGCATTTTTTTACAGAGGAAAAAAAATTATCCTTCACTTATAATGGAATGCTATTATGGTGTGATACTTTGTATCTACCTCAAGAATGGCAGACATATTTCAGTAATGTATGCATTATTTTTCTTTTTAAAAAAATCATTGATATCCTTTGTCTTTTATATCACCTTTTTTTTTTCCCAAATGTCTTCCTCCTTTGTCTCCTATCCAGTAAGGCACTCCTTGTAATAAAGACGGACCAGGCATGTCAATTGTACCAACTGATACATTTTTAGAATTTTTAATAATTTTACTCTAGTTTCTCCAATCAATTCAAATGTTCTTTAAATACAAATAAACACAAGCAAATACTATCATCTTACTTTGAAATAAATGTTCATCCTACTACTTCTAGTTGGTACAAATGCACTGCCGGTTGACCCAGTTGGTCATTTAAGGTATTCTTAAATTCTAATCCTAGTGTTAAAAGAAAGATTTTTTTTTAAAAGCAGCTTAGTTAAACTATGTCTGACAATATATGCAATATTCTGCACCCAGAGTCCTTACTTTACAAAGAGGGAAGGGATTTCATGAATTATTTTTTCATTTAGATTTTTTAAAGGATTTTTAAAAACCTAAAAGATTCTCATAAAGATTAATATAAGAAGTAGGACACACTAGGTCCTATAAATGAAGATCCTTTGAAATACCCACGTAATGGAGACAGACAGCAAGAAAATCCTTTGAGTTAAGGAAAGGAAACATACCAGTTGAGCTACTAAAGATTCCTAAATGCTTCATGGATCAGGGTTTGCTTGCTTGTTTTTTTAAGTGTATCCAAGTTTTCTTCTTGCATTATTCCTAAAGCTTTGCTAATACAATCTTTTTTGAAATCCTCTCCCACAAAGCAAGACTTTAACCACCAAGAAGTAAAAATCCTTTTGCCGCCTTCTCCTACTTCTTCATAAGACTCAGCAAAGTTCCCGGTCCTTCATGAAACAGAAATAACCAAACCCTGCTGAATATTTAATTTTCCATGCAGGGAATGAGAAACAGGTGTAATTAAAATAACATTTTTTTAATTAAGTGACCCCTCTTGACCAACCATCTGTGAATAATTCAGATTTTCCCCCCATTATTACTGTAAAATTAAAACTAGGGCATATAAACAGGAAGCTTCTCTTTAACTATCTTTAAGCACCAGCAATATATATTTTCCACCAGTTAAAATCCTTAATGATACCAAAAATCTGTCAAGCATAACTCCCCCAATTCACTTGCCTGAAACCATCAATATTTTATCATTCATTTGCAGTTGGCTTTAATTTAACAGTCCAGGTTACTAATCAAACAAAACACCCAAGTCATTAAAAGTTAGCGTGCCATTTAGAAAGTGCATTTCACGTTTATTAAAATATCTTTCATGCAGCCATTAGAAGCCTAAAGTTTTAATTACAATCAGATATTTAGTTCTACTTCACTTATGCATTTGGCACTCTCTTGCAACTGCCCTGATTAATCTTCCGGACAGAGCTCATCCATTACCTCCTGAAATTATTTTCCTCTTAACTTCTTCATAATTCATCTTCCCATCCCACCCATGCCCCCCCACATGTAAAATGCATTTAAAAGGTGTGCACAATACCTGCCTGAACGATAAGTCATTAAGAAGATTCCATTTCAAATGCAATTTATCCTCCAAGAGGACCAAAGACTAGTCATTCAAAAAGACAAATTGAAATGGAAAATGAGCTTCTCTTGTCTTTGTTGTCAATTTCCACCTTTTTTCCCCTTCTTTCTAACAATGAGAAAAGTCCAACCAGAATTTCCTTATAATTTTCTAAATGAATGGTTTGGCAAAGTTGAATCTTTTTCTACAGCTTTCCAATCTTTTCAGTGACTATAGTCTGGCTCCCTATAAGAACACATCGAAGGGATCACCAGTACATATGATGCTTGTGTTAAGCTATCTTTAGATAAAACAGCTTTCACACCCTTGAATTGAAAATGCTTGCTGAGGAATCACATTAAAAACTTCTTTTTTAGTTCAACTGAAAATAATAGGAAATACTGTTTTCTCCAGCCTAAAACTGTTTCCAGACTTTTTTCTTTAGGAAAGTTATTAGGACAAAAGCAAAGGTCTTTCTTAGGGAAATGGATGCAGGATAATAAATGAACTTTAGTCTAGATAAGATCTTTGCCTCCCCATCCACTTGAAGGAATTGAAGGCCAAGACCCACCTAAGAAGTCTCCTTTTGCTGAGTTCAAGGCTAAAATACTGATCACAGAAAAGAGACCTTTCTTTTCATTTGAGGGGAGTGGTCAACTAAGGAACTAACTAGCAACTATTATTTTAGAACATTAGCCCCAAATTCTATTTTAACATATTATCTTGTTCAAGATGCCCAAATCATTTGGGGTGGAGGGAATTATGCCAGATTGATCCTCTCTCCAAGTTAGAAATGGCTTGAATATAGAATAAAGTTAAATTAAATAATATTGTCTCCAGCAGACTAGTGCCTAAAACAGAGTCTGTCATTAATATTTTTTTCCTCAACATTATCAACCTAAGGGTATTTTAGTGAAGTTTAGGACTAATGACTAGGAAACAGGGTCACCTGATCCTGCTTCCTACAGTTATCTAAATCTAACATTATGGAACCAGTTAGTCTACTATTAAAATAATAATGCTTAAAAAGAACATGTGAATAGAGCTTGGATTTGGAGTCAGGATGACCTAAGTTCAAAACTTTATAGTTCCTGGATGGGGTTGAATGTATAATAAATATGAAAAACAGATTGAGTCTATTCTGGAGTAACCAAATTAATTTTCCTCTAATGACTAAGAACACTATTTATCTAAGTCTCAGTCTGAAAAGTTAATCAACAAAAAGTCATGGAAGTTTTGGTTATATGAAATATACTCATTAATAAACTCAGAACTTGAAGTATAAATTATCCTATTAATCATCCAATAAAAATTTGTTATGTACCTACTATGTATCAAGCACTGGGCTAAGTTCTGGGGGATTCAAAAAGAGACAAAAAACCATCCCTGCCCTCAAGGACTTTATAATCTAATGGGGGATGGGGGGAGTGAGACAGCTAGGTGGTGCTGTGAATAGAGCACCAGCCCTGGAATTAAGAGGACCTGACTTCGAATCTGACACTTAACATTTACTAGTGAACTTGGGAAAGTCACTTAACCCCAACTGCCCTGCCCTCCCCCCTCCAAAAACCAAAAAAAAAAAAAAAAAAAGGAGAGAAAAAAGAGTATCAAAGAGAAAAGAGTGATCAAGAGTGTCAAAAGCTCCAGAAAGATTAGTGAGAATGAGTATTAAGAAAAGGCCATTGAACTTGGCAATTAAGAATTTATTAGTAATTTTGGGAGGAAGTAGTTTTGGTGGAATAAAGTCAGAAGCCATACTATAAGGGTTTAAGAGAGTGAGAAGAGATAAAGTGGAGGCACCTATTGTAAATGGCCTTTTCAAGGATTTTAGCTACAAAGAAAGGGCAGAAGACATAGCGGACAATAGTTATCAGAGATAGAATATATAAGTGAGGGGTTTTTTTCAGGGTAGAGGAGACACAACACATTTGTAAGCAGTAGGGAATGAGCCAATAGAGAGGAACAGACTGAAAAGAAGTGAAAGGGTAGGATGACAGAGCAGGCAATCTGTCTGAGGAGATGGGGTGGAATGAGATTGCTTGAACAGGTAGAGGGCTTGGCTTTGGTAAGGAACGAGGCCACTTCACGTGAGACAGGGGTGAAGGAGGAGATGGTGGCAGAAGGCACCTGAGCGATAGATGAGGAAGAGGGGAGAAGAGGGAGTTCACAGGCCTCAATTTTTTTTTTTTTGTAAAATATGAGGCAACAGTCTTAGCTGAGAGAAGGGGAGAAAAGGGAGCCACTGGAAGTTTGAAGAGGGATTAAAAGGTTTGGAAGAGCCACTGTGGAAAGTGGGGTAGTGACCTGATAAAGAAAATATAGTAGGATTACCTAGGAGGAGTGAGGACCCCGTTAAATATATGTAACATAAATTTGAAGTGGACCCAATTAAAGCAGTTATGTGATTTTTGTCACACAGTGGCACACGTATAGAAGCAAAGGCAGTGAGTGGGAAAGATCCAAAACTGAGGGTTGACTGGGTATAATAAGAGATATGATAGGGAGGCTAGGTATTCAAAAAAGAAGGACAGAATGAAGTTGAATTGGTTCACCAAGGAGTCAGTATGGGAAGAAGAGAAGCCTTCATCCAATATCTCATTCCTACCTCAAATTCTTCATATGTAACATAAGGAGAAGCCGCTGACATTTCTGGACTACAAGAGACACTTGGGAAGCTAGCTAAGCCAACTGAAGATAACAAAGATGGAAGTACCCCAAAAGAACTCCAAGGAAAGGAAAACAAATCTCTTTCATATCCAGTCAGTACTGATTCCAAAAAAAGACAAAATGGGAGATGTGTGAAAATAGGGTCAATGTTTAAGACCAGATCATTGATTTTCCCGAGATCTCATTAAGGAGACAATATTAGATAATTAAGAATTTCCTAGGAGACAGACGATTTCTTTCCCCTTAAATTCATCTGTGTAGTTTGGAAAATATTAAGCTTTCAGGAGCTTTTATTAAGAATATAATAAGTATCCTAGAAATAATTTTTAAACACCATAGTTTCTGCTAAAAAGTACCAACTATGTACAAATTCTCCTAACTAAAAGTAATTCCACAATAGATAGGCAGTCAAAAGACTCTATAGAAGTTTATAAAGCAACAAATACATCCAATGCAAATATGTTTTTAAAAGGTACAGAATACACAGTGACTTAGGAAATAGGAAAATTCACTTTAAAAATTCCATTTCAATTTAAAATTTTCATTTTTGCCCTTTTAAAATTCTGCATCAGACATATAATAAAACTAGAAAAAATAGAAGAGAATCAGAAACATCACATTAGAAAACTACTGATCTGGAGAACAGATCAAGGAAAGACAATATAAGAATTACCAGACTACCTAAAAGTTATGATCAGAAAAAAGAATCTAGACACAATATTACAAGAAATTATTAAGGAAAATTGCCCTGAAGTTCTAGAACAAGAAGGTAAAATATAAATAGAAAGAATTCTCCAATCACCACCAGAAAGAGATCATAGGGAGAAAACTTACAGGAATGTCACAGTCAAATTTCAAAATTCCCAGGTTAAAGAGAAAATATTGTAAACAACAAGAAAAAAATAATTTAAGTACTGTGGAGAAACAATCGGGATTTCACAAGACCTAGCAGCTACTTCACTAAAAAACCATAGGTCTTGGAACATTATATTTCAAAAAACTAAGGTCCGGGGGTTATATCCAAGAACAGATTATCCAGAAAAGTCTAGTATAATCCTAAATAGGGGATGAGGGGGAGGATATTTTATGAACTGAAAAACTTTCATATATTTGTGATAAAAGACTAGAACTCAAAGGTAAATTCAATATAAAAGATCCAGAAGAATATAAGGAGATCGGGGCGTCTAGGCGGCACAGTGAATAGAGCACCGGCCCTGGAGTCAGGAGGACCTGAGTTCAAATCCGGCCTCAGACACAACACAAAAAAACTAGCCGTGTGACCTTGGGCAAGTCACTTAACCCCAACTGCCCTCCAAAAAAAAAAAAGCAAAAAAAAAAAAAGAATATAAGGAGATCATCAAAGACTAATTATAAGGCACTGATAAAGGTTAAATTATTTACTTACAACATATGAAAATTATCAGTATTATTTAAAATGTTGTCATTACTAAGGTAATTTGAAAGAAAGATTGTGGCTGAGTTGTGTATGATAGGATGATTCTTAAAAAATGGGGTAGGAAAAGGTAAAAAGGAGCAATTATCTCATAAAAGTGGGACATGAAAGAAAGAACTAATACAGAGGAAACAAGTGGAGGTGGAGGGCTGGTAATGTCGGAACCTTACTCTCATCTGGGTTGAAGAGGAAACAGAGTATATGTCCAAAGAAGTTTAGAAGACTTCTGACCTTCTAGAGAGGTGAGGAAAATGGGGGATGGAATAGAGGGACTTTTAAAAGGGTGTATAAAATAAGATTAGGTGGGTGGGGGAGAAGATGAGGAAGAGAATTGTAGACAGGTGGGTAAAATATAAGGTATAAGAGTATAAGGGGAAAAGAAAACGTACCAAGGATAAAGTAAAAAGAGAAGCTGAGAAGGAAAATAGTAAGTAAATATAAGATAGAGGGAAATTCACAAATAGTAACTAGGTCCTTGTCAAATCAATAAAAATTCAAGTCACTCTCTAGTCAATAAATGGTCAAAGGATATGAACAAGCAGTTTTCCAATGAAGAAATCAAAACAATTTATGGTCATATTTTTTAAAATGCTCCAAATTATTGTTGATTAGAGAAATGCATATTAAAATAACCTTGAGATATCATTTTATACCTAAAAGATTAGTTAAAAGAATAGAAGGCGAAAGTGACAAATGTTAGAGAGGACATGGAAAAAAATGGGACACTGATTCATTGTTTGTGGAATTGTAAAATGTAAAAATTGTAAAAATCATTTTGGAAATCAATCTGAAATTATGCCCACAGAGTTATTAAAATACATATACCCTTTGGGCAAAAAAAAAAAGGACATTGTATTCAGTAACAACAATACTCTTTTAATAACTTTGAGTGAATGTTATTTTATTTATTGCAAATACCCAAATTAACTATAAAGGACATATAAAGAAAGACATTATCTGCATCCAGAGAAAGAACTGATAAATAGATGTAATCCAATAATTTTACATATATGTGTGTGCATACATATATACTTATATATGTATGTGTGTGTGTGTCTAATGGTAACCATGGGGGGGACAGGAAGGAAGAAAAAAGGGGAAAAAATTTACATTATAATTTTATTGTATATTTGACAGGAATATCAAGTTTGTGAATAGTAGATCTGCAGCTTCATGTGTCACCATCTTTTTTATTATACTGTTAGGAAAAGGCTTGTTTTATTCCATAAATTAAAAATAATTTTTTTAAAGGAAGCATTACCTGGAAAGTTCTGAGTTCTCCATTAAAGAAAGCTTTAAGGGGAGTTTATTGTTCTGACCTCCAGCCCTTCAATTAGAGACAGAAGAGGAAACTGAGGGTGCTTGAGAAGGTCTTGAGTATCAAAATTGAGTAAATCAGCATGATGATGGGATTACAGGTGATGAGTTTATCCTGGAGGACACATGATGTTCCTGGAGACCAAATTAAGCAGAACTGATAATAGAAAATAAAAAATATCTTATGTGTTGTTTAATGAAGGTCTTTAAACAAAGATCTCTATTATCATGTCTTTCAAAGAATCTTGTATTTCCTTAACTTCTATCTGTAAGGATCTGTAAGAGAAAAGTCTACAAACCCTGGAACAGAGAAGACATGGTTGAAATATAGTCTATACCCCTAGAGGCAATACTCTTATCACTAAGATCCCAAACACATTTAAGTATTGAAGCATTCACCCATCTGGTTGGATTTGAAGCATAATTTTTTTTTTAAATACCTTTAAAGCTTTGGCTTTTATTGACTCTCATAGCTTTAAGGATGAAATGTATGCCATTCGAACTTCCTTCTTTACCCCAAGCTTAATGTTTATATGCAGTGAATACACTGGGCAGTTACAATTTAAGAAACTAGTAACAAAAATAATAAATGACATTAAGATAGTACTTTCAATTTTTAAAAGTATTCCTCAATAGATAAATCATCAAAAGATATGAATAGGCAGTTTTCCTTGGAAGAAATTCAAGCAATCATCAATCACATGAAAATTAAAATCCTCTAAAATCACTAGTAATCAAATTAGATATTTCTAAAGCATTTAGCACTGTTCCTGGCACACAGTAGGTGTGATATAAATGGTAGCAATTATTATTATAAATAATTAGAGAAATGCAAATTAAAGCAACTTTGAAAGCGTAAAAAGAACCTGTATGTACAAATGTATTTATATCAATTTTTTTTCATGTGTGTAAAGTCAGCCATTGGGAGAGAATCAGTCTTCGATCTCTTCCATTTTTTAACCTTGCTCAACTTTTGGATTGTGCTCAGTCAGCCTTCAGGAGAGGGCTAGGTCTTCCTATTTATTTCCCCAAAGATTATTCCCATCACCTGAGGGCTAACCCAGTCTTCTTAGTGCTAATCTCATCTCCCAGTGATGTTGTCCTAGGGAGGAGCTGAGGTGGCACTAATCCCACCTCCTCATTGAGAGATCTGCCAATTGGGATTGTCTCACCCTATATGTAAATTGTTTTACTCCTGTCTATAAAAGGACCTAGCTGTTGGAATTCAGGTGACTAGCCTCACTCAGACTGCTTGCTGCATTAAGGTGCTAATAAACTCTTTTTGTCTTGTTTCTGAAAAAGTTGTGACTTCCCATTTGGAAATTTTCTTGGCAAAGAACATGGTAGCCCCAAATTGGAAGCTGAGGTGGTATCTTCTTATTGGGGAATGGCTAGACAAAACATTGGGCCCTAAGAAATGATGAAATGGACAGTTTCTGAGGAAACTGGGATAAACTATAAATTTATGCAGAGAGGAGTCAGCAGAACTAAGAGCAATTTATACAATGATAGTAATATTACAGAGAAAAATAACTTGGAAAGACTTTGTAACTGATCAAGGCAATGATAAACCACAAGTTCAAGAGATTAAAGATAAATTTTGCTACTTACCTCCTGACAGAAGGGTGATAACCTTAAAATGCAGAAAGAAACACACAATTTCAGACATGACTAATATGGGAATTTGTTTTCC
Source organism: Pseudocheirus occidentalis (assembly GCA_028646575.1). Classification (NCBI taxonomy): domain Eukaryota; kingdom Metazoa; phylum Chordata; class Mammalia; order Diprotodontia; family Pseudocheiridae; genus Pseudocheirus; species Pseudocheirus occidentalis. Next base: position 158,330,444 of record CM053598.1, on the reverse strand, counting down.
CAGACTAGCCATATATCAAAGTATTTACTTTTTAGGCCTCTTTTTTTTTTATTTGCTCCAAGTGAGAAAGGGGGCAGTGAAGAAGAAGCACAATTCTTATTTTAAAAAGCACTTGTTACTTGAAAAATCTTTCCAAGCAAAGTTGAAAAGGCGTTTTTAACACATTATCTCATTTGAATTTCACAACCCTGAAAAGTAGCTGCTCTGGGTATTTTTAACCCCATTTCACAGAAGAGAAAACAGAAGTTCAAATGACCTGTTCCTGATCTAGTGTTAATCAAGAGAGAGAGGATTTGGACCCAGGTTTTCCTGGCTGTAAATTGTACCCACTACTCTCTGCTGTCTTTTGGCAGAAGCCGCTAAAGGAAAGTACCTTTCTGCAAGTGGTTCTGAGGTTCTAACTACCCAGCCAGAAGCTTCAAATCCCAACTGTGGAATCAAGGAATCTCAAGTTGCTTAGAACCCTCTCCCAACTCTGGTAGGATCTGGTCCTCAGCTTCAAAACTGTTGTTCAGTCATGTCCAACTCTTCACAACCCCATCTGGGGTTTTCTTGGCAAACATTTCCTTGGTCTAGCTCGTTTTACAAGATGAGGCACTGAGGCAAACAAGGTTAAATGACTTGCCCAGGGTCACACAACTAGGAAATATCAGAGGTCAAATTTGAACTCACAAAGACAAGTCTTCCTGACTTCAAGTCCAGTATTCTATCTCCTACACTACCTTACTGCCCATAATATTAAGGGGGAAATGATCTTTCAAAATTTGACCCAACATAGTTCCATTAACATAAGAACTAATTGGCTTTATGGTTGTAAGCAAATCATTTAATATCTCTCAGTTTGGACTAGAAACTCTCTAGGGCTCTCTGATTATGCCTAAAAGAATGAGGAAAAGGGACCTAACTGAACCAAAGAAAAGAAGCTTTTCCTTAAGAGAAGACTATGGCTAATAGCATTCAAAGAAGGTGTAAGGAACTGAGAATCTACAGGAATAGAAGTTATTAAAGTCCAGAAACCCCAAAGAACTAGTTGGACAACCCCAGGCCACACAAGTAAGAGGCAGTGAGAGGTCATGACTGACTTGTTCATTCAGTATTCAAGGAAAGAAAGGAAGAAAGGGGAAGTGAAATTAACTTGGAAGAAGAACAGTACAAAGGAACTCCTGAAGGAGGCAAGTCTAGACATTACTGTGGATGAAACTTTCAGCATAGTAGATAGAGGGCTGAACTTGTAGCCAGGGAGAACCTGAATTCAAATCCTACCTCATATACTTATTAGCTTTCTTCACTTCCCCCAAGCCTAGGCTCCATCATGGCCCAGAAACCTCTTCCTCGTGGAAGATCACTTCTGCCCTGGAATTTGTACACTGAAGTCTTCCTGACTCCAGGTCCAGTACTCTATCCATTGTCTCTTACTGGACAGTGTATCCCCATCATTTTACCAAAGATATTTGTGGCAGCCTATATAGTGGCCCAGTTTCTCTGGACTGAATAAGAAGAGGACACATATTTGGTGTATAGCCGAATAAACCAGGAGTTCCCTGGGGAAGCTGTGAGCATCAGCAAAAAGGTAGAAATTGTGGTCCTGGTATGTACAGATGTAGCCAAAAAAAAAAAACCAAATTCTACAGTAGCTGAGTGTAGTAATTGTAACTCCTACTACTGGATTGGGTGGAGGGGGGAACGTGGCGCAGGGAGGGCTGAGACTGTGGATTGCTTGAGTTTAGGAGTTCTGAGCTTCAGTAGGGTTAAATCTGATAGGGTATCCACACTAAGGTCAGCGTCAGTATGGTATGGCCCATAGGAGTGAGGTGCCACCAGGCTGCCTAATAAGGAAAGGAACCAGATTCTTCAGAACATTAACTATTTTCACCTCTACTGAGTACAACCCAATCCAAGATAAGTGAACCCTTTTTTCCCCTGAAGCCTGTCTCTCTTTCTCTCTGTCTCTGTTTCTCTGTCTCCATCTGTGTGTGTGTGTGTGTGTGTGTGTGTGTGTGTCCCAATCTGCCTTTGCCACAAATACTCTGATAATGACTAACTCACTACTCAGAGGTCTGATAAAAGACACCAACTACCTTCTGAGATCACACAAGTCCCTGTACCAAAGGGAAGAAAACCCAAACGAGAGTTGGACCTATCCCAAACACAGGTTTGTCTAAGAGACCATGTGCTCATGGAATCTGAACCAGTGAGGGAGAAGGCCATTCCCCTCCCAACACTCTGGAACTCATAGAACTCATCCTTATACCTCAAGGCCAGCAATAAGGAGAAGGCCTGAGAGCCAGGGATGTCCTGTGAGTGAATCCATGGAATTCCAGCTCAATGGTCCATTAAAATGTCCAAATGGCTAATAAGAAATAGATGATAACTACACTTACTTTGAAGTAGGTCAGGGTGTTGAGGGAAATGGTACCTCCATCACACACCCCCAAGGGAGTGCTACACTCATGTATACTCGTATTATCTTCCACATTAGAATGTAAAGGGGTGGCTAGGTGATGCAGTGAATAGAGCACCAGCCTTGGAGTCAAGAGGGCCTGCGCTCAAATCTAGCCTCAGACACTTAACACTTACTAGCTGTGTGACCTTGAATAAGTCACTTAACCCCAATTGCCCTGCCTTCCCCCCGCCAAAAAAAAGCACGTTAGAATGTAAGTTCCCTGAGAGCAAGGACAATATCATATTTATCTCTGTATCCCATGTGTCTTGCACAGTGTCTGTTACCTAACAGACATTAATAAATAGTTATTGATTTTTTATTGATTTAGCCTTTCCTCCTAGGTTATATTTTCTAATACTTTCATTATTTCTGTGTCTTACTCTCAGGCTTAGTTTAGGTTCTTCATGCCCCACCCAAGCTATGGAGTCCAGAGCCAGAGACAACAGGATTATAGGGTCACAGGATTTAGAGTTGGAAGGGACTTTATCTGGATTTAGATCACCTGGCCAATCCCTTCATCTTGATACTTGCTTCTTTTGAAACATTACACTCAACCCATCCTCCAGAAAATCAAGGCAAAGTTACAGAGTACTTTCTTCCAGATGTCTGAACTAGTAATGACATTAATGCCCAGGATCAAAATGCTGCTTTTTGGTTTTTGGGTTTTGGGTTTTGGGTTTTTTGGTGATATTTGACAATGTAAAGAAATTGAAGTCTCCAAGTTAAGACTATTTCTCTGTAAACCTTAGTATTACAGCACCATCTAGTGTCAACAAAGTAACAGCAACTGCAAGCTGGAAAATGGAAGTACTTGTCATGAGAAGAAACGACAACACCAATGCCCAGGATGGTCAGAGTCAATCCATACCATAGGGTAGACTGACTTTTGGAACTAACTCCTGCCTATGCTTTTTAAGGATTTTTTTACAAATTCCATAGTCATTTTCTAAAGAAAAAGTGGCCTGGTTCTTGAGGTTCCAACAACCACTGTGTGTACATATCCAAGTTGGGGTGGCACCATATGGTCATAAATTCTAGACTTTGGAAAGGACCTTAGGGATGATCTACCTCTCCTTTCCCATATACACACATACGACTTTACATATAAGGAAATTTAGGGAGTGGAGAGGACAAGTGATTTACCTAAGGTCAAATAGGAAGTTGGAGGGGTCTTTGTTCTATGCAACAATGGCTGAATCAATCAATCAACATGCATTTATCATAAGACTGCATCAACCCATTTCTCACCTAACACGACAAGGAAGTTTTCAAATCAACATTTTTTTAAGCAGACCTGTTATTTTATTAGAATAAAGAAGTCCTAGTGAGCATGGTCCCTTTCACAAGGCAGATGAGCTCCTGCTCTATATCTTACATTCTTATGTTTGTCTCAGGGCACTGAAAGGCTCACAGAATCGTAGAATCTGAGTGTTGGAAGGAACTTCAAATGACATCCAGTCCAGCTCATCTATGAAGGAATTCCCATAAAACATACCTGACAAGTGGTCATCTAGACTCCACTTGAAGATCTCTGAGGAGGGGGAATCCATCACCCATCAAGGTAAACTGTCCTATTTTTAGACAACTGTTCATTGATAGGAAGTTTTCCCTGACATCAAGCCTAAGTTGACCTCTTTGAAACTTCTACCCATTACTCCTAGTTCTCCCCTCTAGAGCCAAACAGAACAAGTCTAATATCTCTTCCAATAATATGACATCTTTCATGAAGATCTTATATTGTCCCGGCATGTATTATATGGATCCTGATACTACATTCCCTTAGTACTGAGCACTATATTCTTCAAAGATATCAGAGTGGCTCAAGCCAAAGAGCAACAAATGTTCCATATACTCTAAGGGACCTAGGGTCCAGTCTGATTGCTGCTCTCCCTGTCTGAGCTCTGCAGGCTCCATATCCTGGTTTGCATCTGGGCAACACAAATGTAGACTTACCCCTGGGTAGGTAACTCCAGTAGAGAGTTGCTGGGCCTAACCCTTTTTAACCAGCTGGAAGGTTCAACAGGTTTGGAGTTACAAAACTAAGCCTACCTCTGTTCCATGGCTCTTGCCTGGTCACTTGCCTGTGACGTGTGAATCCATTCACTGAATCCATGATCCTTCTCTCAGGTCAAAGCGACAGAGTTGCCAACCTATCTGTGTTCTTGGTCTAATCACTTACTTATGATCTGAATTCATGAATCATGAGCTGAAAAAAACAAATGACCCACAGTGGTTTCCCCTTAGATTTTCCTTAGATTAATCATCCTGGAATTTTTCCTTTGTCTTCATTGGAATAATTGTGGGAGACAGCTGGATTGTACCATTTCTTTCTTCTTTGCTTTCTTGGCCAATCTGCCAAGACATCTCTTTATTCACCTATTCAAGACAAACATTTTCAGGTTCTTGGTGAGTCAGAGACCACCCTCACATTGGGTCATTCTGCCTTTTTCAAGACCAGTCCTCCACAGAGGCTGAGCTGTATGCCTGGTCTTCTGCTGGTTCTCTTATTTTTAGCATGACTTTCATCTGGAAGAGTCTCTGTTCTGTATAATAATGGCTGAAAATCAAGTAAAAGACATTTATTAAGCACCTTATGTTACCAGATATTTGAGATTTAAAAAAAAAAAAAAGAATCGACATCTGGCCTCAGAAGAACAGCTTCTGTGGCCTTTGATATACCTAGAGTCCCCTCCTGAGAGTTTAATGTGACCTAGGTTTACTTTAAAAGTGATAATATCTGGGACAGCCATGGTGGCAGCCAAGCCCATCATCTTCCTGGTGATGGTGAATGGGCAAGTGGTGAGTAGCCAGTTTCTTGAGTTAAATGACCTCTACTTCAAGTATTATTTCATTTATGGCCAAGAATGGGTACCAACATCTGGCTTAGAAGAGGGAATATTTCAAATTACTTATAAAAGCCAAGATATACAACAAACCTTGGTGTGGAACTTCCCTACTGATATCACCTTTAAAAGTACCAATCCTCAGGGCGTCTAGGTGGCACAGTGAATAGAGCACTGGCCCTGGAGTCAGGAGGACCTGACTTCAAATCTGGTCTCAGACACTTAACATGTACTAGTCATGTGACCTTGGGCAAGTCATTTAACACCAATTGCCCTGTCTTTCCCCCTCCAAAAAGCAAAAAAAGAACAAAAAATTTCAAATCAAAAGTATCAATCCTCGTGGCTGACCACAAATAGTGATAAGTTTGTATGGATCTGACATTTTTGGAAATGATGTGTTTTGAAGTTATGGAGTTGTACACATGCCTTTCATTCCTGGCCAACACAAAAGTTCCATCCTTATGTTTGTACCAGAATTGACATCTAAGCTGCAAAACTTGACAAGCTGGTTCATGGGATGACAGCCTGAATACACAGACTCCAGGCTAGTAGCTTAGGGAGAAGAAAGAGAAGTTCTAAGGGTTCACTCCCAGAGCTTTGTTACCCTTTTACTGAATGTGGTAACAAAAGACATGTAGAAACTAGGCTATGATACCAGCACTTTGGACCTGTAGGCTCTTTAGTGATAGACCTGTCAGAAGGCATCCTGAAGTAATTTTGAAATATTACCCATATCCTTTAAGTTAAATAGCATTTACCTTTCAATGTTTTTAGCCAGCCTCTTTTAAAGCCAAATTGTTCATGTATACTAAATTTACTATTATTATGTTTATTTACTTAAATGTTATTATATCCATGTAACTTTGAAGCAATAACATCTATAGCCAAATATTTTTATACAAAACATTATTATGTTCTTGGAGGAAAAAAAGTGATAATATCTTACATGTATAGAGTATCTTATGGTATACAATTCACATAAATGATCTCATTTAATTCTCATAACAAGCCCACAGGATAAGTAGGGTATGATTATCACCTTCCATAGTTGTTGCTGCTCATCCTTCATTCTTGGAAAGCATCAATGACATCAGGAGGGTGATGTCTAGACTTAGAAGTGAATTGGAGTTAAGTGAAGCAGAATTGCTCAAAGTCACCAGCCTCACTGTCGCCTCCAGAGTCATCAGAGGCCAATAGTAAGACATAGGTTAGGACAACTGGATGCAGTGGAAGACCTTGGCCTTCTTAAGCCCAATTCTTAGTCTTAGTCTTTCCCAATTCTTAGTTTGTCTGAGACAATGCCCATTCTGTAATTACAGGCTAGGTAAGAATTGAGACAAAAGATGGCCTAGTTTGCCTGCATAAAGGAATCAGTCTGGGAAGGGAAGACCCTTAGAGTTTCTAGTCAGAAAAGAAACAATTGCTATTTACTCATGGTCATTGAGTTAGGAACTGAAGAAAGTGACCTTCAGGCAATCAGGTGAGAAAAAGATTTCTGACAAGCCTTCCCCACCCTGGGGTAATCCTTTTATAGATGAAACTGCCACAGGAGTAAAGCACAAAGCTAGGCCTGACCCAATATTGTGTGGGAGGTCCAACTGGAACCATAACAGCTCTAACAGGCGTAGGAGTCCACGCAAGCTCCTGCCACCAGGAGAGAGAAAAACTAAATAATCTTCTGGAGCAGGATGGTGCAGGAAAGTTCACAGAAACTGGAGTCAGACAACCCAAGTTCAGATTCCTAGTAGGCCTGCTACTTATTACTTAGGAAAATTACTGTATCTCACAATCCTCATCTATTAAATGAGGGAGCTAGACTAGGGCGTCTCCAAGACTCACTTCCACTCTACCTCTTATGATCCTTTATGAGCTAACAGAGGAATGGGACTAGACGCCAATACATAGGAATGTGCATGGGAAAGGTCTAAGTGAAGGGCCATAGTGAGTGTAGTGAATATAGATGGTGGTGAGTAGGCAGGGAAGGAGATTGACCAGGGAGACTCAGGGAAGAATTTAGGGAAGAAGTGAAGTTTGAAAAAAGACTTGAAAGATGGGAAGCATTTCAACAAGGGGGAAGGCATTTGTTGTAGGAGCAATATCCCAACTCCTCCTCCTTACAGATAATTAATAGTTAATCTGAGTAATAAATTAAATCAATTAAATATTTATTAAGAACCTAACATATGAAAACACTGTCCCAGTAGAGACAAAGATAACAAAGTCCATGTCCTCAAGGAGACCATAATCTAGTAGAGGATGAATAAGAAAAATGTACATTTATGATATGAGGTATGAATATAAGTGGGATTACTTTCCTTTAAAAAAATATATATTTTCTATTATGAACTTACCAACTAACAAAAATATTCCAATATACAAAGAGCAAAAAAGTAGATTCTGTATGAAATTGTGAATTTCTGTTACATAATTTGTTGCTTCAAAACGTATACTAAATTTAGCAACAGGTAAAGAGACGTAGTGGATAGAACAGATGTAGGGAGCCTCCGGCCTTGAAGCCACATGTGGCTTTCCCTTAATAAAAGAATTTGTTCTGTAAAACTTGAACTCAGTCAAAAAGCTGCACCTAAGGACTTAGAAGGCCAAATGTGGCCTCAAGGCCACAGGTTCTCCACCCCTGGGATAGAGAGTTGACTTGAGAGCCAGAAAAATCTGAGTTCAAATCTCATCTCCCACACATACTGGCTGTGTGACCTTGGCCAAGTCTCAGCTTCCCAGTGCTCTAGAAAAGTCTCCAGGACATTAGGTTGCAGAAGCACTGAGCTGCATTAGGAGAGAAAAATCTTCAGCAGCAGCTCCCAACATCAATGAAATAGCAGGTCCAGTCCCTAAACTATTAAATTTAACAAAGGAATAACAAAACTGGTCGGTTTGGTTATGTCTCCAGAATTTTTTTTTCATTTTCTTTTTGCTTTTTTAATGCTTTATTAATTGACTTGTTTTTTTCTTTTTGAATCTGTCACTTTTCACTAATTCACTGCTCCCCTCCCTCAGAGAAGACCTCCCTTGTAATAAATGAATATAATGAAACAACACATCAACACTTCTCATTCTGTGTCTCTAGTCCAAAGGATTCTTTCTCCATGATTCTTTACACACTTTTCCAACTGGGTTTTCAAATTTAAAATAGCCAAAGGCTATTTGATGATTTTCACAGACACATTCCAAAGGCACCAAATGCCTTTTTCCTAATCTATTTGATTTGTTAGACCCTCTTATGGCTCCAATTCTGTCTGCTAGCACTATTAACTACTGTGATTCTCTCTCTTTGTCTTTCTCTCTGTCTGTGTGTGTGTGTTTGTGTGCATGTGTGTGTGTGTTTGTGTGCGTGTGTGTGTCTCTCCCCACTTCCCATCAAAATTCTTTTAGTTCTTCTTACCTGCATTTTTAATTCATTCACACCTTTTCCTACTGGGTGTGTCTTGCCTATGTCGTTCCATAAATCATTTTAAAAGATCCACCCAACTTATCAGAGAGGATTCTTCCCCAAGGTTTTTAACATGTCATGAGTCCCATAGATTATCACTTCATAGTTCTAGAGCTAAAAGGGACATAAAAGGCCATTTAGTCCAATATCTACTTGTTAGGAATGAGGAAATGAGGCCTAGGAGAGATTTTAATTCACATGCTCTAACTCTAGAGTCAGGGGTCTTTCTGTTACACCAAACTACCAACAACACACTTAGGCAATTCACCACTTCTCCTTTATTATCGCTATGTAATAAATGGATCTCCTTTTCTAAGTTTATATTTTATGTATCCTTTATGACACATCTTGCATGCAAATCACAGCTTGTAACATTATATGGCCTACAGGAGTCTACCATGCATTTCTTGATCAACCTTTGGAGTAGCCGCCATTTTGGGTCTTTGGAGCTAGTTGTGTTCTGTCATTTACAATCATTTCATACCAGTAGGAGAATCTTGCTGTTAAAAAGGCCATTCAGGTCACACAGAAGTTTTTGATCTTTGAAAGAGCTGCATAATTTCCCAAAGGCAATCCAGGCCACTCTCCTCTTCCTATCTAATTTGGGCCCAGCTAATTTTCTACCTATATGAATTCCTGTATGTGTATATACACACATACACATGTATGTGTATACATATGTGTGTGGTACAGAATCATTTCTGGCAAAAGGTCCTTAGAATCTGCTCTGCCTGTCCCCTCTCTGAATAAATCCAACCCCATGAGGAGATTCAAAGAGGTGACAGAAAGAAAGCAAGATTCCCCTCAGATGAAAATGTAATTTGTAAGAAAGAAGATTAACAGTGGAAACAGCAGAAGCTCCAATCTCCGAGAGAGCCTACCTGAGACAAGGGCATCTATCTCCCACCTTTTGCAGGCCTCCAAAAGATAAGAAGAGACGGGAGTGGTCCAGAGAGTAGATCAAGAATGAAGAACAAGCAATGACTAGATGGCCCTTCCAGGGATGCTCATCTGTTACTAAGCCATGCTTAACTTGCAGCAACCCATCCCACAGACATTTGGACTTCAGTGGGAAGTGTGTGCTTGTATACATACACACATAATATATACACATATATGCATATACGTGTGCGCTTACATATATACAAGACAGATATAAGTATGCACACATATATGCATATACAATATAGATATATACATATGTGCATTATTTATATATATTTCAAGGTAAAGAATACATATAAATGTACATATATAAATATTTGGGGTGGAGAATATATGTAAATATATAGCTATATATGTAAACACATACGTATAAAGCTCAACATTTTACACATATTCTCTACCACCACATCTAAAAATATAAGTTCCCTAAGAGCAGGAATTGTCTCATTTTTTTCTCTATATCCTCAGGGCCTGGCACATGGTGTATGGAAGGTGTTTAATAACTAATAAATGCTTGTTGATTACTTGGTTGACCCAAAGGACTGAAGGCATAACGGTGAGGCAAGGGCTGCTGAAATCTGACAGGACTGGACAGGTATGTATTCATATTGCTGGCCCTATTCATCAATATTTGTCTTCACAGAATTGGTTCAAAGAACAATTTAGATGATGGACAGACTTCAAAATCAAAACCGATGGCTCTGTAACAAGAGATGCATTGTGGATTGTTGTTGGGTTGGGGTTTTAGGGGGAGGGGAGTCACATTGATTGGGGTTGGATGACTCTTCTCAGGTTCACTTATTCATTTATTCTCTTGAAAAGCATTCACTACAGAGAACTATATGCCCTCTATGATCCAGCTACTCTGGTCTACTTGTTCCTCCTCAAACAAAATCCTCCATCTCTGGACTCTGGTTTCTGCACTGGTGTCCCCCATGCCTCTGGGGCAGCTAGGTGGTGCCACAGGGCACAGAGTACAAGATCTGGGGACAGGAAGACATCTTTCTGAATTCAAATCTGACCTCAGTCAGACCCTTACTAGCTGTGAGATCCTAGGCAAGTCACTTAACCCTCTTGGTCTCAATTTCCTCTTCTGTAAAATGAGTTGGAGAAGAAAATGACAAACCACTCCAAGACCTTTGCCAAGAAAACCCCAAACTCAGTCACAGCTGAAATGATGCAACAACAACCTCCAAGCCTAGAATGTTCTTTTTCCATGAGATCCATCTTGCCCTACCAGAAAGTCAGAGGGGGATAGGGGAGGATATAGGAGAGAGCAGATTGGGGGAGGGGGTATTCAGTGGGATGGCTGTTTTGGGGTGGGGGTAGGGGAAAGATGGGGAGAAATTTTGTAACTCAAAATCTCGTGAAAATGAATGGTGCAAACTAAAAATAAACACAAAAATTAATTTAGAATGTTCTCCTTCCTTATCTCTATTGTTTATCTTCTCTAGCTTCCTTCAAGACTCTCTCCCTACTAACATGTCACCTCCTTGAGAACAGGGATTATTTTTTTTTCTTTCTTTACATCCCCAGCACTTAGCAGGGTCTCTGGTGCATAGTAAGTCCTGAATAAATCCTTCTTGATGGATTGACTGATATGCAAGGCACTTAAGGACTGCCAAACGCAAAAAATAAATGAAACCCAACTCTGGACCCAGCTCCATCTCTTTCTCTAAAGTTCCTAGGCACCTACTTCTAGTTTGGTGAATAAAGTAAGTATTGACTCAATGGAGCTGTGGTTGACTCCCTAATGCTTTAATTGCTCTAATTTCAGCAGTGAGGTAGCTCTCATAACCATATTAAAACTCAATATGACCACAAGTATATGTGGCCGGAGGAGATTTTATCACTGAGCTTACCTCTCTTTTCTCTTCTGAAACAGACTAAGGCTGGGAGGTGGGAAGCAGAAGCAGTCTTTACATTGGGCAGCCTCTCTGAGGAGATGTAGTTCCTCTTCTCTATGGCCTTTTTCCTATTCCATGGTGCTAAGACTGCTGAGTTCTCATCTCTCTTTCTCCACAGAAGCTGAGTTTAAGCAAAACAGTCACTATCCCTCAATAACCCATCTCATGCCTCCTTCCTGAACCCCTCTGTAACGACAATCGCACTAGCATACCCAGGATGGCTGCTAGCACAGATTATTAGTTCTGCTTTACTAGGAAAGATAGTTGTTCAATGGGTCAACACTCTTTTTTTAATCACATTCACCAGTTCAGGGGAAAAATCAGCACCCTGAACTTTGGAGAAAATACAAACCGAGAAATAAAGACCAACAGACAAGGCTCTGACTGCCTGAATCAAAGCAATATTGCTATATACTTTACATACATCCCTGGATAGAAAGAGCCTTTACATCTGAGTAGTCAGAGAGCTCTGAACATGTGGCCACTCAGAATCCCGACCAGGGAATCACAAGATGTGTGTGTGTGTGTGTGTGTGTGTGTGTGTGTGTGTGTATACACTTCTCAAAGCCAGAAGGAATCACAACCCTTGTGACTCATTGCCTAATTAGAAATTAGCAAAAGGTGTGAAAGCCTTCCTACAAGCAAGTCTCCCCCTAAGCAAGCTTCCCTTAATGGGCTCCACATGGGGTCTATTAATGGGCAGGGAAGATCTTATATCCCATTAATATTATACCCTCCTAGCTGGTCGTCAGTGGCCTAGCCCCAGACTGTTCTATGTGACATTCTAGATATTCTTGACTCATCCCTAGGGACCTGCTAAGATCCCAGCCCTTTGAGAAGTAAGAAATTACAGAGAGCAGATTACTGTGTGACCCTGAGCAAGTTGCTTAACCTCTCTCAGACTCAGTTTCCCTATCTATAAAAGGGAGATAAAAACAGCACCTACTTCACAGGGTCTTTGTGAGGATCAAATGAGATAAGAAGCCTTAAAGCCTGGCACATAGTAGGCGTTTAATAAATGTTTATTGAACTGAATTATCCGACTTCCTTAGGGCCTCTCTCATCTTATCTTTGCAGGACAATAAATATCATGGGAGCAGGGGAAGGTTCAGAAGGAGAAAAGGATTCAGGAACAGATTTCTGTGCTCTAAGCTATTTGGCACCCAGACCATAAAAGCAAGACCTTTCAAAATGACATCATGTTACTTCAGGTCCTTCCTCCTATTCCTCAAGAACTTGGGGAACCTTCAGGAGCTTTGGGTCCCAGAGCTTACAGAGGCACCCTGAGATGCTGGAAAGTGTTCTGGGCTTGGAGTTAGAGGGTCTGGGTTCTAGCCCCACCCTGCCTGTGTGACCTGGAGCAAGTCACTTAAATGAAGGGGCTGGAATATATAACCTCTGAAGTCCCTTCCACTTCTAATGATGCTATGATCCCTGTCCCAGGAAGCCCCCCTTTCTTTGTCAAAATATGCCATCTCCCCAACCAGTCTCTCACCTTCATTCTTCAGGATTGCGTTGGTCTCCTACCAGGTTAAAGACCTAGGAGGATGGCATGGAAGGCAGCTAGCACTATGATAGACTCTGTCCCTCTTTGAAGAGAGGGGGTGGGTGCATCTGGAACTGATGGTGCTGGAGCCCAGAAGTGTGAATTCTCTCTCAGCTCCACAAAGGTATATGTGGGAGAAGAACTATTTCTTTTTTCTTCCAAGGAGAAAGATTCCTTCAAGGTAATGCCATAGGCATGCTACAATCCTTACTTTTGTCAGTCAGTCAATAAACATTTATTAAGTGCCTACTATGGGCCAGCCACTGTGCTAAGCACAGAAGACACAAAGAAAGGCAAAAGACAGTCCCTGCCCTCACAATCTAAATGGGGGGGGAGACAGTATGTTTACAAACAAGCTATATGCAGGATGAATAGGAAATAGTCAACAGAGGGAAGGTACTAGAATTAAGAGAGATTAGAAAAGGCTTCCTGTAGGAGGTGAGACTTTACCTGGGACCTAAAAGAAGCCAGGGAATCAGGGAGGCAGAGATGAGGAGGGAGAGCATTCCAGGCATGGGGGACAGGTAGAGAAAATGTCAGGAGTCGGGAGATGGAGTGTCTTGTTCATGCAAAGGCAAGGAGGCCAATGTCACTGGACCAAAGAGTATATGGGGGGAGCAGAGTGTAAAGTGAAAAGGTGGGAGGGGGCTCAGTAATGAACACTAGAGAATTTTATATTTGATCCTAGAAGTGACAAGGAATCACTGAAGTTTATTGAGTAAGAAACTGTAACCTGCCACACATCTTTCTCCATTTCAGCTCATTCATCACTCAGTTATCAAAGTGATTCTCCTAAAGTACAGATCTGACCCTTTGACTGAATCCAAACTTCACAAAACAAATCTTTGTCAAAGGGCCACACCTGAGGACATAGAAGACCACATGTGGCCATAAGGTCCCAGGTTCCTCATCCCTGGCTAAGACATTCTTGATCACACATCTCCTCCGGGTCCTCTGGGGGTGTTCTGGAAGCCTTCTAAAGTCCATTAAAATGGCCTTGGGTATTATCTCCAAAAACTCTCCAGCTGAGTCCCCTTCATTCTGTTCTCTAGAGACATAGCCTGGATAAATCTATCTTGAAATCTAAAGACCCAGATTTCTTCTTTTGAGGCTCCCACCAAGACTGAATACTCTTAGGAAATGCTCTAAGAAATCCTTCAGTATGGAGCTCAAGACTGAAGTGAAGACAGGGGAAGAAGAGATTCCTGCCCATAATGTTCATTGCTAGTTCATTTTCAAGATTTTTTTTCTCCTTTCCTTTTTACCAACTCTGTGTTTCCCAAATTAAAACTACTCAGCTGCCAAAGGCAACAATGACCTTCCCCTAATCCAATCTTCAAATTAGTCTCCTACTTGAATATCTCCCCAACTGCTGCCTGGGTTATCATTACATTTGTTTCTCTCTTTAAGGATAAAGATTGAACCTATGATTTTACTGATATAGGAAACTCCCAGATGAGGAAACTCTCCCCATTTGTGCAGATCAGCAGCTCCTAAGAAACTTCCTTTCCCCTTTCATTTTCCTCCCAGCTTCCTCCTCTGTCCTAGAATTACCCCATTAATGGCTGCACCCCCTGACCTCCCTCCCGCACCCAATCACTGGGCCCAGGTCATCCCAGAATCCCTCACAGAGAAGTAGTAAGTGGTAGAAACAGATAGGTCTTCTTATTCCAAATCTAACACTGTTCCAACTGGACCAAATTGTTTGCCTCTTGCATAATGTTTGTCACTATCACCATTCCATTCTTTAAATCTAGAGTCAAATGCTACAGCAGAAAACCAGAAAAGGGAACACTTGGAGTGGCAAAATCGAGAAGGAGAAAACTTGTGGTGTCCAGGCACTCTGTTTGTCTGTTCTGTCTCTGTTGATTTGTGTTTGTAATACTTTGTACAGAAGCCCTTGGACCTTATTGGAAGCCCTGGAAGAGGATTTTTTTGTTTTCTGTTTACAGAAGTCCTAGAGGAGGGTTTCAGAGGTCCTGGGACTTTACTGATGATTTGTGTTGACCTCTTGGACCTTGTTTGTGGGTCTCTGTTGATTTTACAGGCAGACAGTGAATTGATGATGGTGCTGACAATGTGTATGAATGTTGTTTTGGTTCTGTTAAGTTTTGTCTTCCCAGAAACAGAAACTGCAAAAGACTTGAAGTGGATTGGACATTGTGAGCTTCAATATAGAACTGAATGAGGAGCTGGATGAGGAGCTGAAAGCTGCCTACCTGTGAATCCAGGTGACAATTGGGTAGATTCAGGAAGAAGGTAGGCCCATGTAAGAGGAACCATGGAATCTGGGAGCCACCCTTGAGTCTAGATGAAAAAACTTCTCCTCGGATACTTAAAGCTGACTGAGAAGATCATGATTTACTGTGGCCTAGGGGTAGGAGAATGTTTTACTCTGTACCTTATACCTCTTAAGGATGATTAAGCTAAGGATAATTGGAAACTAATCTCCAATCAAGAAGAAAGAAGACTTTTTGACTGAGAGATTAAGACAATGTGACCTAGGGGTGGAGAACTTTGACCTCTGCAATTTGTGTCCCTTAAGAAGGCTTGCTCCTTAAGGATGATTGAGTTAAGGACTTACTGAATGATATCTTTTGTTTAAACTATGTGGCCACTTTTGTGAAAACTGTGGCCATTTTAGTGATATGTTGTTGTGTTATAACACTGCGAATGCTGTACTTTGGTTTCTGTGAATGTTTTGCTTAAATTTACTGCTGAATAAATAGAGAGTTCACTATCCTATTATCACTATGATTAGAACTTTAGATCTATCCACAGCAGCAGTCCTCTGGACAGCTTCTCGTGCTTGACTTTACAACATATACATACATGCATACATACATACACATATATGTGACTATATACATATGTATGCATATGTTCACATACATCTACCCTATTTATATGCACATACGTATATGTTTGTGCATTTGTGTGAGCCAAGAGAATAAGAAAATACCCCCAAGTGTGTCTTGATCCATCATATCCCAAGAGAGCCTCCAGCACAAAAGATCACACTTACTATCTAAAATCACACACTGTTCTACTTTTTTGTCACTCAAGGGCATATCAAACACTAAAGAAAAATTACAACCACCACTAGCCTCTGATATCCAATACACTTAGATTCCTATTAAAAGGTAGTGTGTGAAGAGATGAGAAGATACCCTACTTCTACTCATGAAGGTAGAAGGTACATGAGTGTCAAACATTGCACATGTATCAATCAGTTGTGCTATTTTTTTCTTTTCTTAAAAAATCCTAATTGTCATATGAAATAGCCCTCTGGGACAGTGAAGGGGAGAGATGCTTGGAATACTATGGTGAAGCAAAAACTGAAAATATCAATAAAAAATTTTGAGAGAGAGAAGAAAGAAAGAAAGAAAGAAAGAAAGAAAGAAAGAAAGAAAGAAAGAAAGAAAGAAAGAAAGAAGGAAGGAAGGA
>CM053598.1:158298105-158313368 GCA_028646575.1 Pseudocheirus occidentalis | reverse complement strand
TCCAGTATCTTTGCCAAGAAAACCCCAAATGGGGTCACAAAAAGTCAGATATGACTGAAATGGCTCAAAAACAGCCTTCACTAGAGCACTGAGCAGTTGAAGAACTTCCCCAGGGTCACATAGCCAATATATGTCAGAAGAGGGACTTAAATCCCAGTTTTAGGGACAGCTGGGTAGCACAATGGATAGAGCGCAGCATTTTGAGTCAGGAAAACCTGAATTTGAAGCCTGCCTCAGACACTTACTAGCTGTGTGATCTTGAACAAGTCACTTCACCCTTTTGGCCTCAGTTTCCTCTTCTGTAAAATGAATATAATAGTGACACACATACCTCACAGGGTTGTAGTAAAGATCAAAAGAGTTAACAACCTCTGTAAAGCCCTTTGCCAACCTTAAAGCACTATGTGGATGTTAGCTGTCACTACTGAGGGCAACTCTATCCCCTATAATGTGTTTAACATATTAGATCTATAGATACATATCCATAAATATAACATATAAACATGTATGATATGCAAAATAGATAATGCATGAACATATATCCATGAAAATTCCATCCAATTCAATAAACATTTATTGAGTGAGTACTCTGTGCAAGACACTACTTTAGTACGGTACCTTGGATACAAAGAGGAAAGATGGCCCAGTCAGACTCATAGATTTAGAACTGGAAGGAACCATAGAATCAGTCAGCCAGCCAACCAATCAATAAGAATTTATTAAGTGCATGGTGTAGGCATGGCATTAGAGATACAAGGACAAGTAACTTTTTAATTCACTCCTTAAATTTTATAGATATGGAAACTGAACCTTTAGTTAAGTGACTTGCCCAAGGTCACTAAGGTAATGAGTGATAGAATAGAGATTTAAACCCAGATTTCATCTGTCACTATCTTTTTGTTGACTCTTAAAGAGTTTGCAGCCCAAGTCAAGGAGAAAGAGGGGGAGTCTGACATATAAACCACTCGGTATGGCACAAGATAAATTGTGGTCATGGCCGAAGAGAAATCCACATAAGGGGCTAATTTAAGAAAGCCTGAGGTAAAAGAGATGACTTTCAGCTGGGGATGGGAAATAAATTGTGAAGAAAGAGGATTTTAAGAGGTGTAGCTGGGAAGGGAGTATATGATAGGCACAGGAGCTGGGAAGTGGTGGTGGAGGGGGCAGATAGGCAACTAGTGGGAATGCATAGAGGTAGGAGAGGTCAGGATGAGATAGGGAAACAGCTATCAGTATAGACTGGCAGGAGTATAGAGGCAGCTACACGGTGCAGTGGACAGAGTGCCGGGTCTTGGAGTCAGGAAGACTCATCTTCCTGAGTTCAAATCCAGATTCAGACACTTACTAGCTGTGTGACCCTGGACAAGTCACTTACCCTGTTGGTCTCAGTTTCCTTACCTGTAATATGAGCTGGAAAAGGAAAAAGCAAACCACTCCAGTATCTTTGCCAAGAAAATTCCAAATAGCATCACACAGAGCTAGACATGACTGAAACATTATTGAACCAAAGCAGGAATATAGAGTACATGAAAGGGGTAGAGCAAAATTAGACTAGAAAGACAGGTTGAAGCCTGATAATTGAGAGCTTCTTATGTCTAGATAAGAAATATATTTTTTCCACATAAGGGCTAGAGATTGCCAAACTTAATCGGTTCATCAAGTTCTTAGCATCTCAGTCATTTTTTATAGTATGCCTAAGCCAAAAGAAATACGGTCAATTTGATTCATTAGGTAGTTAGGCTCAAACAACTTAATATGTATTTATGTCCTAACACCTTAGTAACTATTTGAAAAAATAATACACATGAATTGAAATATTTTCATTTCATTTTAAAATAACAACACTTACTAATGGAACATGTGCATCTGCTGGCCAGGGCACAAGTTTTCAAATCCTGGAATCGGATTGGACATGCTCAGCCTCATTTCCTGTTCCATACTGATTTCCACATGGGATACTTGCTTTATATCACAGCAACCACTGAAACCCCAGTTCCACAAAGATATGTCCTTGTAGACTAGAAAGTTTGAGAAGTTGTTGGCGTAGCTGAAAGTATAAACAAAAGCAAAAACATATCTCAAACATTCAGTAACTCCATTGAAAGGAGTGCATTGTGATCTAATGTTGAAACTGTGGCCTCAAGCTAATAGTTCACTTTTTAGAAATTTGTTTTGTTTTTTGAGACAATCAGGGTTAAGTGATTTGCCCAGGGTCACATGGCTAGTAAGGGTCTGAGGTTGGATTTGAACTCAGGTGCCCCTGACTCCAGGGCTAGCGCTGCCAAGCTAGTAGTTCAGATATTGTCTAACAGATGTTAAGTATTTCTATGTTTCCCTCAAAATTTAAAACATCCCATGGCACTCTCATGAGTTCTTTGAAGTTCACTACACATTTTGAGAAATGAAGCTATGGGCGATGGGGAGTCCTGGAAATTTTTTGACTAGGGCAGTAGTATGGTCCATTTTGTGTGTTAGAAGATATTTTGATGTGATGGTATTTTTAGAGAAGCCTAGAGAAACAATTTTTAAAAACTAGTCAAGACAATGAATAACTTTAGTAAAGTTGCAAGATATAAAATAAACTCATACAAATCATTGGCATTTTTATATATTGCAAAAAGACCCCACCCCAAAATAAAAAAACCCAAACCAGCAGGAAGAGATAAAAAGAGAAATTCCATTTAAAATAAAACATAGGAGCTATATAAACACAATGACAAAACATTTTTCACACAAATAATATCAGTTCTAGGCAATTGAAGAAATATTAATTAGTCATGGGTAGACCAAGCTAATGTAATAAAAATGACAATAGTACCTAAATTAATTTACTTATTCAGTGCCATACCAATCAAACCACCAAAGAATTATTTTACAGAGCTAGAAAAAATAGCAACAAAATTCATCTGAAAGAACAAAAGGTAAAGAATATCAAGGGAATTAATAAAAAAAAGAAGGAAAGTGGCATAGCAGAACCAGATCTCAAACTATTTTATAAAACTATAATAATCAAACGATCTGGTACTAGATAAAAATATTTGGAGCAATGGAATAGATCATGCACACAATATATAGAAATGCATAACCACAGTAAGCTGGTGTTTGATAAATGCAAAGATCCGAACTTTGGGGACCAGAACTCACTATTCTATAAAAACTGCTGTGAAAATCATAAAGCAATCTGGCAGAAAGTAGGTATAGACAAACATCTCATACCATATACCAAGATAGGCTCTAAATTGGTACAAGGTTTAGACATAAAGGATAATATCATAAGCAAATTAGGGGAGTGTGGAAAAATTCCCTGCCAGATCTATGGATGGGTAAAGAGCTCCTGACCAAACAAGAGAGCATCATGGGAAGCAAAATGGATAATTCTGATTACATGAAACTAAAAAGGTTTTGCACAAACAAACCCAGTGCAGGTGGAAAGCAGGAAACTGGGGGAAAAATTTACAGCAAGTTTCTCTGATAAAGGTCTCATTTCTCAAATATACAATGAATTGAGCCAAACTTATAAAAATAAGAGTCATTTCCCAATTGATCAATGGTCAAAAGATATGAAGAGGCAATTTTGAGAAGAAATAAAAACTATCCGTAGTCATATGAAAAATGCTCTAAATTATTAATATAGAAATGCAAATTAGCAGAAATCTGAGGTATTACTTCAAACCCATCAGACTGGCTAACATGACAGAAAAGGAAAATGACAAATGTTGGAAGGGATGAAGGAAAATTGGGACACTATGGCACTTATAGTGAAATTGTGAACTGGTGCAGTTATTCTGGTGAACAATTTGGAAGTATGCCCAAAGGGCTATAAAACCACGTATATCTTTTGGCCCAGCAATATTGCTCCAAGGTCTCTACCTCAAAGAGATCAAAGAAGGAGGAAAAGGACTTTTTTTTTTTAACAAAAATATTTATAGCAGCTCGTTTTGTAGTAGCAAAGATTTGGAAAGTGAAGGGATAGCCATCTATTGAAGACTGACTGAATGAGTTTGGTATATGTTTATGATGGAATAAAAAATGTTGGAGGCGATGGTTCAGAGACACCTGGAAAGATTTATATGAGCAGATGCAAAGTGAAGTGAGAAGAATTAGGGGAACACTGTACATACTAGCAGCAATACTGTTACAGCGATCAGTTGTGAAAGACTTAGCTACTCTGATCAATGCAATGATTCATGATGTTTCCAAAGGGCTCATAATGAAAAATACTATCCACTTCCTGAGAGAGAATGAATGAACTCTAAGTGAAGATTGAAGCATTTTCCCCCATTTTCTTCATTTTTTCTTTTTGGGGGGGCTATGGGTGTGGCAACATGGCTAAAGTGGAAATAGATTTTGCATGATTTCATTTGTATAATGGGTATAATTTTTTTTTGCCTTCTCAATGGGTGGGGGAGGAGGTAAAAGGAGGGACAGAATTTGGAACCAAAACCAATTTTTCTTTTAAAGGAAGACATTGTGGCAACTTTGTGAAGGAGTAATTTGGAGAGGGGAGGGGTGTGAGTAGGATCAGGAAGGTCAATAAGGACACCATGATGAGAGTCCAGTTGAGAAGTAATGAAGGTCTGGAGTAGAGCACCTTTGCACCCTCATTAGAATGCATGTTCCTGGGGTTTAGGAACTGTTTTGCTTTTGCCTTTGTATCCCAAGCTTCTATCCCAGTGTTTGAGAAACAGTAGGAGGGGCAGCTGTTGATAGCACACTGGGCCACAGAGTTAGGAAGACCTGAGTTCAAATCCAGCCTCAAACAGTAGCTGTTTGACCCTGGGTAAGTCACTTTACCCAGTTTGCCTCAGTTTCTTCATCTTTAAAATGAGCTGGAGAAGGACATGGCAAACCACTCCAGTATCTTTGCCAAGAAAACCCCAAAACGGGGCCACGTAGAGTTAGACACAACTGGAATCACTCAACAACAATAACAGGTGCTTAATAAACATTTGTTGATTGATGAATTGCATTTAGTGTTCTTTTGTGGCTTCAGAAGATTGATGGTTAAGCATACCTCCTGTCTCTAGGCAGAGTGTTGGTGGTCGAGTATAGGTCCTCAATGTATCATGTACTTTAAGACATTATCAGTTGTGTTGGTTTGTTTTTCTTGACAGTACTTATTTATTATACGATTGTGGGTGTGGGAGTGGAGAGGCAAGGGGGACAGTTATTGGGATAAAAATAAAATAAGGCATTTTTTTAAAAAACAAGAAATTCAGATCAAGCAACAGCTTTAAAGTCTCTTAGCCTCCCAGATAGTTGGTTCACTGATCTGCTATCATAATTGCTTTAATGCAACTTAAAAAAAATTGGATTTGCATAAATTAGTTTTATTGCCTCCTTTATTTGGTCATTATTCCTATTGCTGCTTCATTACATAGCTGATTCATAATCATTGGTTTGTGAGGAATGAAGCGGAAATTTTTTTTCTTCCTCAGCGTGAGAACGTCAGAGATCAGCATTATAGCAAGCCCAGGGAAGCGGCGACAAGCTTGTTTCAGGGGGGTCATGCTGTCGGAGCATTTATTGGCTGTGGACCTAGTTTCTCTAACAGCTGGATTCCCCCACCATTCATCTGCTACCATAGGGGTCTTCTGGGTCTGGCGTCTACTATAGAGGTTGTTTTAACTCACAAAAGGGGCCGGAGATGATGCAGTACCCACGTGTGACTAAGAGTAATGGAATAGCTGGCATTTATAGAGAGACCCTGAATGTTTGCAAAGCACTTTGCATATTCTGCTTGATCCCTACAGTAGCCCTCATGATATGGGTGTGATACTAAGTCCCATTTTACAGTTAATGAGAAAACTGAGCAGAGACTTGAAGTCAGGTAACAATGATGATGATGATGAGATGGAGAAGAAAAAGGAGAAAGAGGAGGAATTCTGCTTGTGTAGTTTTTTTTGAAGTAGTTGGGGTTAAGTGACTTGCTCAAGGTCATACGGCTAGTTTTGTGTTAAGTGTCTGAGGTCACATTTGAACTCACGTCCTCCTGACTCCAGGGCTGGTGCTCTATTCATGCCCCACCTAGCTGCTCCTATGTTACTCTTAATAATGAGTATACATCGCATCACCTATATGGTTCCTTCTGTGAGCTAAAATAATCTCTACATTAGACACCAGACCCAGAAGGCCTCCATGGTAGTACATGAGTAGATGAGGGAATTCATCCAGCAGAAAAATTATATCCACGGTGAAGAAATGTTCCTTTTGGAGTTTTCTTAGCAAAGTTATTGGTGTGATTTATCGTTTCTTTCCCCAGTTCATTTTACAGATGAGGAACCTAAAGCAAATTGGGTTAAATGACTTGCCCAGGGTCACACAGCTAGTAAGTGTCTGAGGCCAGATTTGAACTCAGGAAAATGAGTCTTCCTGACCGCAGACCTGGCACTATGCTGTCTAATTTCACATGTAATGGAATACTATTGTTGAAATTGATTATTTTAGAGATCCTTGGGAAGAGTTGTACAAACTGATACAGAGTGTAGTGATCAGAACCAGGATACCAAAGAGCACAACAACAGCATTGTAAAGACAAACAACCTCTTATAGCCTCACACAAGTATCACAAAAAACTCCCAGTTTACATGAAAAGAAAACACTTTGCAAATCTTAAAGCACCATGTAAATCAGCGGTTCTCAACCTGTGGGTCGCGACCCCTTTGGGGAGTCAAATGACCCCTTCATGGGGTCTCCTAAGTCTACTGGAAAACACATATTTCTGATGGTCTTAGGAACCAAAACACCGCTCGTCTATCCTTCTCCAGGTGTGTCTGCCCACATACAGATACGCCCACATGCTCACAGCATTAGGAAGGTTGAGAACCACTGGTGTAAATGCAAGCCAGTTTGTTGGCACTTTTAGGAGATGCTATGCTATTCTGGGTGACGAACAGGCACCCAGCACAGACCAGTACAGCAGTGAAAAGAGAATGAATGTGGGGAACTGAAAATGGGCAGAGGAAACTGGCCATTGTTGAGAGTCGTGAACCTGAGTAAGGGAGTTGCTC
The DNA here is from genome assembly GCA_028646575.1 of Pseudocheirus occidentalis. Lineage (NCBI taxonomy): Eukaryota > Metazoa > Chordata > Mammalia > Diprotodontia > Pseudocheiridae > Pseudocheirus > Pseudocheirus occidentalis. The sequence goes on along the minus strand of CM053598.1, from coordinate 158,306,358 downwards.
ACACCAGCTGGAGAGATGCCAGATAGAAAGCTTCTCTAGCTTTGAGACCTGCAATTCCACTTGATTGAGGGACTTTAGTCAATAGTGGCATGAGCTTTCAGGATTGTGGTTGTAGTCTGACTCTTCATGACTCCATGGACCATAGCATGCCGGGCCCTTCCATCCAACAAAGGAGAGATTCTGTGTACTTAGGGGATGCAGTGGATAGAGTGTTGGGCCTAGAGTCAGGAAGAGGAGTTTTCCAGAGTTCAAATCTGGCCTCAGACACTTGCCAGCTGTGTGACCCTGGGTAAGTCATATAACCCTGTTTGTCTCAGTTTCCTCATCTGTAAAATGAGCTGGAGAAGAAAATGGCAAATCTCTGCCAAGAAAACCCCGAATGGGGTCATAAGAGTCAGATACAATTGAACACCCAAGGAGAGATTCTGGGCATGAACTGTCAATATTATTATTAAAGAAAGGTTGTTCTGCTACACTAGGCTCTGCTTTTGCAGAAGAAGATGAGGTTACTTGTCTTTCTCAACTCTGAGGTCTGTATCACAGACATGGAAATAGCAATGCACAAGATTACATGTCCTTGGTTCCCTTTTGATTTTGTGAATAGCTACAAAGAGACATATTTCATAGCCAGATGGCCACAATATGGGTGAGACACGCCTACCTTTGGCCTTCCAATATGTGTCAATTCATTTTCCTCAGTATGCTGGAGCTGGTTTGTACCCAACTCCCGAGAGATCCAATTGTTAAATTTTTAGTGTGAGCATTGTACCTAAGAAGCCAGCAAACACTACAAAATGAGACTTGATATACTGCTTTGTTGATTGTTTAGATTTAAGAAAGTGATGAAAAATATTTGTAATGCACATTAAACCTAAAAGTTTATTAGACATACATTGGGAATGGGGGTGGAGCCTATTGTTAAATGTTTACTAGCACAGTCCTGCCTAGAGAGCATGTCTCTCAAGCCTGGGTATGGGACCATATCTGTGGGAAGATCAAGTTGTCCTAAGACTAACTTGGTCCGTGTGATTTTGAGAGGAGGGCTTCTTCTTGTGTGGTACCTCCATCTTCTCCCCCATACTTATACTTAAGGATCCGGGCTTTGGATATTTGGACATCACAAGAGTTGAAAATATGAAAAGGACCTAGGTTAGCTTGGGTGTAGCCTTGCAAATTAATTCACATATAGCACACGCATGAAACCTTTGTCTTTATTAAGGGTTCTTAACCTTTTTTGTGTCATGGACCCATTTGATAGTCCAGTTAAGACTAGGGACACCTTATCGGAATAATGTTTTTAAATTCATAAACCAAAAATACCTAAGATTTAAAAAGAGACCAATTATATTGAAATACAGGCATCAATATTTTCTTTTAAAAAGTTCAGAGACCCTAAGTTAAGAACCCTGACTATGGACTTTGTAGTTCTTCTTGTCTTATATTCACATGTAGCTCCACAGAATGGGGTCCTTGTATAATGAGGCATTTTACCAGGGTAAGTAATATAACAATTTATGAAATGTTACATAAGAGCCCTTAGCCTCTGTTCTCTGAGCCCAGTGGAGGAATCCCCATTCAGAAACTCAACATTTCTATTTATAAGAACAAGGTAAGAGAGACTTCGACTCTTGTAGAAACCCCACTGTTGAAGTTGATCTCTACGCTGAAAAAGGTCAGCTCTGAACTGCTGTGCCCAGTGGTGCTTCTACTGGTATCCACGAAGCCTTGGAACTCTGAGACAATGTTAAGACCTGCTACATGGGGAAAGGTGTCTCAAAAGCAGTTGAGCACATCAATAAAACTATTGCCCCGACCCTGATTAGCAAGAAACTGAATGTTGTGGAGCAGAAGATCTACAAATTGATGATGGGGATGAATGGCACAGAGAATAAATCTAAATTTGGTGTAAATGCCGTATTGGGAGTGTCTTTGGCTGTTTGTAAAGCTGGAGCTGCTGAGAAAGGTGTCTCCGGGTACCACTGTGTTGCTGACCTTGCAGGCAATGATGAACATCCTGCCAGTTCCAGCCTTCAATGTGATCAGTACTGGTTCCCATGCTGGTAACAAGCTGACCATGTAAGTTCATGATCCTCCCTCTTGTGGCAAGAAATTTTTTTTTTGGAGGGCAGTTGGGGTTAAGTGACTTGCCCAAGGTCACATGGCTAGGGTTTTTGTGTGTGTGTGTGTGTGTTAAGTGTCTGAGGCCGGATTTGAACTCAGGTACTTCTGACTCAAGGGCCATTGGTACTTTCCTACTCGAGGCCTTTTCGATCATATTTTTCTGTCTCCTCTATAGGTTCAGGGAGGGGATGAAGTGTCTGTTTACTATTTGTGCTAAGGATTCCCCTTTTATTTTGGAGTTTAGAATGCCCTGATCCCGAAGGCCTAGCAGGGACCTGCATCTGTTTCTGCTAAAGGTTCTTTTGTATTTGCCGTTGTTGTTGGATGAAATGCTGGTGCCTATGGTTCCCCTCAATTGCTTTCTTTGGGGCAGGACAGTCCCCAAAGTCCAAGTTGAGAATCAAGGTAGACATTATCAGGAAGAGTTGGAGAGAAGACTGACCAGGAAGGATCTCACTTCAGACAGTGGCTTCTAAAAACAAGGAAGTTTGAGGGCTTATTCCTGGCCAAAGGCTAGAGATCCACATCTTGAGGTGTGTAGCATGCCCTCCTCTGGCAGCCCCTGTAGAGGCTGGAAGTGACCCCCCAACTCTATGGAATTTCAATTGTTATGCAAAACAACTTATGTAACAACTTTGCCAGGCTGTACTTTCCGTCAGACTCCGTTGCTATTCAAGCCCTATCTGCTCTGCCCCAATTGGGCACTCCAAGACTTCAGTGTAATGTGGTATACCTAACTGCAATTCCCTTGCTTTGATTAAAGATGCTACTTTTTGCTACCTTTATAGTCTTCTTTATTTCAGGTTGACAGTAAATAGGAGATTGAACTTGGAATTAAGAAGATCTGGATTCAAATCCTACCTCAGACCCTTACTTCCTGTGCTGTCCTAGACAAGTCATTTAACAACTCAATTCTCAGTATCCTCACTGTTAAATGAGGGGTTGCACTTGGTGGTCTATAAGTTCCCTTCTAGATTTAAATCTATGATCCTATAAGCCCAAGATAAAAGGTTGAAATGGATAGGACCCAGAACTTGGAGTCCAGAAGACCTGTGTTCAAATCCCACCTCAGGCATTTATAAATGCCATGTGGCCAAGTTCCTGATTTTCTCTATGATTCAGTTTCCACGTTTCTAAAATTAGAAGGTTGAATTTTGTGACCTTTAAGGCCTCTTCCTACTCTAAGTCATGTAGGATCAAAATTCACAGTTGACTTCCTAATAACTTAGGGGTGCTATAATTTTGCTTCACCAGTACAGAGGCTCCTGAGATTAAACCCAGTTCATTGTGTCAGAAGTAAAGGTTCATATACATAGGTTGCATGTCCATGGTCACACAGATAATGTCAGAGCCAAGATTTGAATCCAGTTTTCAGAATCTGGCAGTCATTTTCTGGTTCAATGTTCACTGTTCTGAGGCTCATGTGAATTCTCAGTTCTGGTCAAATTCCCTGTGTGGTCCAAATCCCTGCCCTATAGTTCTTAAAACCATTCTTTTGATGGCCTGGTCTTCATCATAGGCACATTCCATGTGAAACCCTAGGCTTTGGAATTTGTTCATTTTGGAAAGTTCTTTTGTTATTTAAATGTGAAATAATTTCTGTCCAAGAACTCTTGACCATCCTCGGTCCTTTCTGATCAAGTCAGAATTCAAAATATTGAGAATGATTTAAAGCAGATGTGTGGCCAATTCCAGAGGGCATGTTTCCTCCTCCCTCTTCCTCTTCTTCCCCTACACCCTCTCCCCAGAATGCTCGATCAGAGCATGGGAAGGAGGGCAGGAAGAGACAACTTTTTGAATCTTTAACTATTAGAAGACAAAACCTCCTCAATGGGCTTTTATGTTATTGCTATGTGTTCTCAGTTATCCCCACAGGGGCTAGAATAAGGCAGAATAGGTTCTGATAGGAATGTTTGGAAAGCCTGGCCACATAGAGCGTCCAGATGGTTATATTACTCTCATCTCTTGGATCTGGTTGGGTTGCTCTTTTAGAAGCTTGGGTTTTAATTTAGGGATGTTAGCTAAAAGAAAGGCTTTAATTGTTGCTCCCCAATAGCCCCTGGGCCTTCTTTCTGGATCCTTCCCATCGAGTCACCAACAATTATTTTTTAAGTGAATTACCAGCATGCTGCTTGCAAGGATTCTGAGGACTGTCTTCTCCATGTCATGAAAGTAGTTGCTGCTACTTCTGATTAGTAAAATTACTCTCAATTTAGTTACTCTTCTCAGGACCCATTAGGTGGGTTTGATAGCAAATTTGGTATAAAAATATCCAACCTATTTCCTGCTACTGTTATCCTTCAAAAAGGTGAACAAATACTCATTTATTTTTTCTTCCTTCGCTTCAAGATTTTCTTCTTTGACTAATAAGAGCTAAGACCATGAATTAGGTCTACCAGAGGGCCACCAATTTTACAGGATAGAGATGAAAGCAGATGGGCTTTGAATCAGCTCGGGATTGGTTTTGTTCAGCCCTGTTGGCCACATTTTGCCTCCAAAGAAGCATCAAAGGGTTTAGAGCCGGAACATCTAGTCTAGTGCCCTTATTCTGTTGATGAGGTCAATTAATCTAGTCCCCCCATGGGACAGGTGAGGAAACTGAGGCCCCCAGGGGATTATAAGAAGTTCACAGAGGCTCAGAGAGATTAGATGACTTGACCAGGGTCAGCCTGTAGGTAATTATCTGAGGCAGGATTTGAAAACTAGTTTTCCTAATTCTAAATCCAGTGCCCTATTTTCTCTGCCATGCCTCCTTTCGTTCATGAGAACGTAGCAGCTCGTCAAAGACAGCGTCTCATCTTTTTTTTTTACGTGTAGGACAATCCTCATCTCTGACACGTTAAGTAAAGGTACTCCTTAATTTCTAGGGATTCTAGGGCAGTGATTAGTGGGGAAGCAAGGGGTCATTTATTATCTCCATTTTGGGATCTCTGAATATTGTAATTAGTTGATGGGACAAAAAGTGGGAAGAGTGGGAAGTGAGAACCACTGGGCTGGTTCTCACAGAGATAAGAGTCCTGGTTCTCATGACCCTGACAGGACTCTTACAAAATGTCCTCTATGTAGATGGACAAAAAGAAAGGAGCAAAACGTTGCTCTTGGCCTGAATTTCTAATTTCATTCTTAGCTATCTAGTGGCTTCCTTTCACCTTCAAGATCAAATATAAACATAAAAACTTCTCTTTGGTATTTAAAACTCTTTATAATCTGACTCCCTCCTACTTTTACAGTTTTATTACACTTATGCCTCTTCACTTCATCCCCTGCCCCCAACAATGTACTTTTAGATCCTGCAGTATTGGCCTCCCTGCCAAACCAGATTCTCAATCTCTCTCATGCTTGGAATGTTCCCCCTCTTCTTCTCTACCTCTTGGCTTCCTTAGGGTTCCAGCTAAAACCTCATCTTCTACAGAAAATCTTTTTTGATGCTCCTTAATGCTGGCACCTTCCCTTTCTTGATTTTTCCAATTTGTCCTGTATATAACTTGTTTGAACATAGTGGTTTACATGTCGTCTCCTCCATTAGACTGAGCTCCTTGAGAGTAGTGACTGTATTTTGCCCCTTTTTATACCTCCAATATAAGCATAGTGCTGGAGAGTGCTTGGCACATAGTAGGTACTTAATAAATGTTTATTGACTGACTGATTCTCTGGTCTCTAAAGCAATGGTTCTCAACCTTCCTAATGCTACGACCCTTTAATACTCATATGTGGGCATATCTGCATGTGGGTGGACCGCAGGGAGATGGATAGAGGAGTGGTGTCTCGGTTCCTAAGACCATCGGAAATGTGTTTTCTGATGGTCTGAGGCGACTCCTGTGACCCCTGTGAAAGGGCCATCATGATCCACAGGTTGAGAACCACTGCTCTAAAGTATTCAGTAGGTGCAATGACAGATTAATTCAGAATCCTTTGTTTATTACTCCATTTATTGGCATGTCCTGTCTATGAGATGAAGCCACAAGGCAATTGCCCCAGGCTTGAATAAGCCCTACTGCAGAGCAAAAGGCTTAATGTAAGGCAGGGTGTTATAGTGGAAAGAGTGATGAATTTGAAAGGGGGGGGACCCTATTAGAATGTTGGCTCTGGTACTTGCTCCTAGCTGGTGACTTTGGGTAAGTCATTTAACCTCTGTAAAAATGGAGAGGATTGGACTGCATGGCTTCTAAAGTTCCTGTCAGCTCCAAATCTATGATCTAATGATTCTCAGGGGGAAAACATTCTAACAAATAGAGTCATGCAAAAGTGTAATGGGATATCTTGGGATGAAGAGGGCTCCCCTCTCTCTGGCGGGCTTCAAGCAAAGGCTGGATGAACATATATTTGGTCATCTAGTATAATGTAGAGGGGTTCCTTGCTTTTGGGGGATGTGGATTCCATTTAAGGTTAGCAATTTCTTCATTTCCTACTGGCTACACTCCTTCATGTCCCCAGGAAATTTATCATTAGGGACCCATTTTATCAGCCTTGGCACTCACATCTTATCAGCAGACTCTATCTCTCTGATTGGAGAGTGGAGGGAAGACCTTCCCCCCTTAAACCTCCATTTAAGGAGGATGCTCAGGCCAGTTATCCCTTCATTTACCACTTGGCTACACTCCTTTATATTTCTCCATCATGCCTCCATGCCAGGTACCTTCTCCCCCTCTTTTTTAGATTCTTTTTGTGTATTGTTTTTCCTCTTTAGATTGTAAAATTACTTATGAGATTATATTTTTTTTTTAGAACGTAAACTCCTTGAGGGCAGAGACTCTTTTTTTTGGCATTTGCATCCCAAGCATTTGGCACAATGCCTGGCAATTATTAAATACCTCTGAGTTTCCTTCAAGTTCTGATATTCAGTGAGTCTAACTAATAAAGTTGATGCCTGATTAGCCATCGGATCACAATGAAGTCCCTTTTTATGTCTCGAGAGAAATAGAGTTTCATTATAGGTTCAAGGTTAAGACTAAGATTATTCATCAGTGCGCTCTCTTTTTGTCCTTCCCCATTGTGTGGTCCATTCCTTTATAACAAACACTGGCTCAGAATGCTGTGAAAATCAGCTCATTTTTCTCTGGAGACAAAACCCATTATAAAAAGCATGGATGCCAAATAAACAAGATTTAAAGAATTGGAAACTCCTGAGGGTAAGCTATGACAGCTTGGGAGGCAGCAATGAGGCAGGGGAGGAAGGAGGAAAGAAGGGATAAATTTACCAAGTCCCAGTAGCAGTGACAGTTAGGAAAACAGCAAAATTCTGACCGGGCAGATCAGTCTTTAAGCTGGGCAGTGATAGAACCAAAGCTCCAATTACTTACAACTATATTCAGTTCAGGCAGCAGTGATTGCTTCACTAGTGATCAGCTGGCCACTGGCCTCTGCACAAGTGCCCACCCCTTTGTCTTGTTCCACTTTTCAGAGCTCTAAAGTTTCTGGGCCTTTGGAGCAGTTTCTGCTTCCCATGATCTTTCAGATCATCCTTCCATCTGGGAAAACTCTTCTTCCCATCATCTCCTTTGATGAGGATCAGTCTAGCTCAGTTCAGAGTCTCCTCACTAGAATTTGACCACCAGCTGAAGATTCCCCCACTTCCCCATAAAAAAAATATCACTTACACAAAAAAAATACCAACAAAAACACGGGACGAATTTCCATCGGTATTAAGTGCCTTAATTGTTTGGAATATTCACATTGATCATAGACTTATAATGACATAGGCTTGTTGATTTACAACTGGACAGATATTAGAAGTGATCAAGTCCAATTTTCTCATTTTATAGCTCAGGATATTGAGACACAGAGAAGTTAAATGACTAGCCCAAGGTCACATAGCTAGTGAGCGTCTGAACACTCCAAGTCCAGTGCTGTATCAGTTATGCCAAGGTGCCTCTTAAAATCATACATCCTTTTAAAACAAGGAGAAGCAAAATTTCATACATTTCTCTTGCAAATTCTATAAAGTGGAACAATATATGAGTGTCAGTCAACAAACAAGCACCCTATTGTGTACCAGGTATTATCTCTGGCTCTGGGGATACAGAGATAAAAATGAAAGAGTCCTTGCCTTTTGTTGGAAGGACACTACATGTATATAAATAAGTATTATTAGGGAATGAAAGGAGATGAACAGAAAAATATTAAATCGATAGT
>CM053598.1:158266765-158297605 GCA_028646575.1 Pseudocheirus occidentalis | reverse complement strand
GGAAGGAAGGAAGGAAGGAAGGAAGGAAGGAAGGAAGGAAGGAAAGAGAGAAAGAAAGAGAGAAAGAAAGAAAGAAAGAAAGAAAGAAAGAAAGAAAGAAAGAAAGAAAGAAAGAAAGAAAGAAAGAAAGAAAGAAAGAAAGAAAGAAAAAATGCAATGCCTTGGGAAGCAGCATGCTTCCTTTGGCAAAAGGAAACGGTTAGGTTCAAATCCAGATTCTCTCAGTTGTGTGACTTTAGACAAGTCATTTAAACTCTATGGGCCTTAGTTTCCTCATCTGGAAAAAATGAGGGGACTGGACTAAATGAGGTCTAAAGTCCCTTTGAACTCTAAATCTGTGATCCCTTGGGATCTCATTACTACTACATCCCAAACAGAAGTCAGCTCCAATTCTCTTACAAAAGATGCAAGCATAGCACCCATCTGGATACCAGTCTCACAAAAGGTACCTTAAACAGTGCCTAAGAACTTTTTGTGTTCCCTTGGCAGTACTGAGATTGAAGTGCAAGGAGCTCACAGAATGCCCTTTAAAATCTTCAGTTGCCATTTCAAAAATAGCCAGCAGAGAGCAGGGCAGCAAACTCCTCTGGCTCTGGCCCTGATTCCATGCAGGAAGGGGAGGAAAAAAAGGCTAGGCCACAGCAGCTCTGTGAAGCTCACCCGCTCTAACTCTGCTTCCACCCCTCCACCTAAAGATAAAACAAGAAGTGGGGATGAAAGTAATTCAAAAGGGACTGTGAGAAATCCAGACCATGCACCTTCCTATCCTGCCCTCCAGAAAACTGTTAACCCTATTTCCCTTAGACTGTTCCTAAATTCCTGCTCAGGGAGCTGCATGTTGTTCATTGCCTATAATCTATTTCAATATCCTTCACCCTTTATTAAAAACAGACAGAGATATCTCTTTGAAAACAAAGAGTATTAGGGTAGCTGTGTGGTGCAGTGGATAGAGCACTGGCCCTAGAATCAAAAGAACCTGAGTCCAAATCTGACCTCGGGCACTTATTAGCTATGTGACACTGTGCAAGTCACTTAACCCCAGTTACCTCCCCCCTCCCCAAAGAAAAGAAAGGGTATTTATAGCAAGCACAAGTTTTGATATTACAAATGAACTTTCATCACATATTCTTGTTGAGTCCACCACAAATTAGTGCTATCTAATCTCAACTGGGCTCTTCCTACTGCATGGCAAGCCTTTAATTTTTTCCCTTTTGACTTTCTGCAATATTTTCCACAACCACTGTCCCAAACTTTCTTTCTCCCCAAACTGTCAATATCCTCTCTCTTCATAACATTTGCCTCTTCTCCTTACTAATCAACCAATCAATCAGCATTAATTAAGCATTTTCTACGTGCCAGGGACTTTGATAGATAATTGAGACACAGTCAAAAAACAGATAGTACTTACCCTCATGGAACTTACACTCTATTAGAAGAAATACTATACACATACAATTGTAATATTTGTATGTACCCACATGTAAGATATTATTGGGATTGTATATATATAAATGTATAGACACCAGCTCACTGGTGGTAGAGATAAATATAATCTGAGGTCTAGCTCATCTCTGCAGAGAGAAAAGTCAAAGGCTATGACTGAACCCCAATGTGTGAGAAGGGGCAGGCAGGCCCCAGGAGCATCAACAAGACTTGATACACTTTCTTTCCTGTTTCCAAGAGAGACACTGGGCTAGAGTTATATCTATCTGTTCCCTTTAAATATTGGTAGTCTGGGAGACTTTAGGTTCAGAACAAAAGTTGCTTTTCTGATTGTTCTTAGTAGGGAGGATAGCTCTTAGCTCATCAGTGGGAAACCTGTGGTCTCAAAACCACATGTGACTTTCTAGGTCCTTGGGTACAGCCTTTTGACTGAGTTTACACTTGAGGACCTAGAGGCCACATGTGGCTTCAAGACTGAAGGTTTCCCACCACTGCCTTAGCTTATACTCACCAATCTACCTTCTTCACATCAAATGTTGGTTATATAAAAGACCTTCACAAACAGAAAATAGTGAGTAAACATATTTATCCAAGCAAAACGCAAACGGAAATCAGAGACATTATACAGATTATAGTATATGAAAGAATAATGAGCTCTTCAGCTGAAAACAGATCTCATTTCAAACCAAAAGACAGTGAACAAGCTGATGCAGAAGAGTCTGTTCTAATTAGTCTCTAAAATTTCAAGGAAGTTCAGGGACATGATAGGGCCACCTTCCCAGGAATGTCTGTCATTCCAGAGTCTTCCTCTCTTCACCACCTCTCAGGAGTGTCCTCCATCCCTATGGACATCTCTGAAACCAACCCACTAAAAGCTTTGCAAAGGGTAAGTAGAATCACATTCAGCATTCTCTTGTCTAGTCAGGAGCCTCCTTTCCCTCCACATATGTATCAGCAAGCAAAACACTTGAGTTGTAGCAAGGTAGAAAGATAGATGTACATGTACTATGCACATGTCTATATGTATATATACACATGTGTATGTGGCAGTGAGGTGGTTCAGTTTCTGATTAGGACAACCTAATCAGAGCATCTGGGCTAGGGCTAGAATCAGGAAGACATGAGTTCAAATATGGCCTCAGACACTTGCTAGCTTAGTGACCCTGGGCAAGTCACTGTTTGCCTGTTTCCTCATTTGTAAAATGGAAATAATAATAGCACCTACCTCCTAGGGTTGTTCATCAATTAAGACAATAATTATAGAGTGCTAAACACAGTGCCAGGCACGTAGTAAGTGCTATGTAAATTTTGTGGTCATTATTATTAAAGACACACATACACGTTTGTATTGTACACGTGTTTGCATATGCACGTGTCTATATTAATGTGTGTTTTCCACATTGTGCCATGTATAAGTGTGTCCATACAAGCACATATAGAGGAACACTAATCTATACACATGCATGCCTATGCACATGTATATGCATACACATATGAAAGCATGTGCCAGCTTGTGTGTTTATACACATATACATACATATACACTGTGTGCTTATACATGTGTACATGTGTGCATTGCTTGCATGTGTACGCAGGTGTGTGTGTGCATGAATTACAATACACCTATACATATGAACATGTAAGCATGTGTATATGTGTGCACATGCATATGTGGACATAGATACGCACATATACGTACACGTACACATACATATGCAATTCTCATCTTCCTCGACCACCCGCTGCTCCTGGTTGCTCTTTCCTCTCTTGGCTTCCAGTTCTCTGCTCTCCTTTTTTTTCTTGGTTCTCTTCCTACACATCTATCTACTCCTCCTTAGCCTTCCCTAACATTTGAGTGTGTTACCAACATCAGTTTGCCCTGCCTTTCCCTCTCCACCACGATATTTAACATAGTGTCAAGTTTCTCAAACACCAAGTGAACCTAAGTAAATATTAGATGAACCAGTAGGATTTACCAAGCCCTGCTGCTCAGATGCACAAACATTTGGTAGTCACTGGCCGTCAATCAGTCCCCTGTTTCCTATGTACTGACCTGCTACCTGTTGTCTCCTTTCTCCTTTCTGACTATAGCAGGGACTGAAAGTCACCTTGATATTTCTTATTTATCAGGGTTATTTAGACCAGGAGGGTCAAACTCAAATAGAAAATCCTTACATTAGGATCCCTACAGACCATGTAGTGACTTAGTATTAAAATGTAATGTTATCTATGTTTTATTCTATTTGTATTTATTTTGCTAACAATTTCCCAACTACATTTTCACCTGGCTTGGGCAGCACTTCTGAATGTTGGCCCAAGTTGCATTTGGGAAGTGTGTTTTGCACTTCTGGATTAAACAATGGCATCAAGACTGAATGCGGAGGGACGGCTAGGTGGTGCAGTGAATAGAGCACCGGCCCTGGAGTCAGGAGTACCTGAGTTCAAATCCGGCCTCAGACACTTAACACAAAAACCTAGCCATGTGACCTTGGGCAAGTCACTTAACCCCAGCTGCCCTCCAAAAAAACAAAACAACAACAAAAAAAGACTGAATGCGGAACATGGGTAGTCACTGGGAAGAGGGTGTTTAGGGGCTGGAGGGGTGTCTCAGGAGCATCATACTTACCAGGTTAGGGCAGGAGGGTACAGGCGAACAATCCAGGACAACCTAATCAGAGCATCTGGGAGCTGTCCCAGTACAAAGAATTCCCAGCTAATAATACCTTCTTTCTTGCCTTCTGTTCTGCCTGCCCAAATGGATAACTTTGGACTAGAAAGAATGGAATAAAAAAATACCTAACAGGGAGCTGATATGCAATACAAATGAGGAAGAAGTAAAAGAACACCTAATTGCCTTTAATGCTCCTGGATCATTAGAGTAGAGGGAAAGAGATTAAACTGATTCTATATCATTTAACAGGGCAGCTAGGTGGTGCAGTGGGTAGAGGATTGGCCTTAGATCCAAGAAGACATTTTTCTGGGCTCAAATCTGACCTCAGACACTCGCTAGCTGTGCGACCCCTGGCAAGTCACTTAAGCCTATTTGTCTCAGTTTCCTCATCTGTAAAATGAGCTGGAGAAGGAAATGGCCTAAATGGAGTCAAAGAATCAGAGATGAGTAAATATAATTTAATAATTCATATTCTATAATTGATCCTATTCTGTATTACTGCCCTATTTTGTATGAGACTCAGAAGTCCAGCTTTCCCATTAAGTTAGTTTAAAGGTCTAATTAAAAGCTAAGTTGTTGTTGCCCATACCCTAGGATATCTATCTGTCTATCTTTAAGCTCCAACAATCTTAACCTGGTGCCATCCCTCAAAAAATATGTTGTCTTTCCTTGTACAATTAGGGGAGATTTTATGTCCTCCAAGAGGACAGCAAGTCTGGTAGTTGTTCAGTCCTGCCCAACTCTTTATGACCCCAATGTGGCAAAGATACTGGAGTGGTTTCCCATTTCCTTCTTCAGGCCATTTGACAGATGAGGAAACTGAGGCAAACAGGGTTAAGTGACTTGCCCAGAGTCATATAGCTAGTAAGTGTCTGAGGTCATATTTGAATTACAGAAGATGAGTCATGTTGACTCCAGGCCCAGCCCTGCACTATGGAATGCACTGTGGCACCACCTAACTTGACCCAACTTCAAATCCCATCTCTCCCACTTAATAGCTTTGCAACCTTGAGCTAGTCACAACCTTTCTGGGCTTCAATTTCCTCATCTATAAAATGAAGGATTTTAATCAGATGGCCCTGAGGCCCCTCCTAATTCTTCATCTACGAATTCAAGTTACATTCCTCAGCAGAGCAATATCCTCAAATACTAAGAGAAATGTCAAGTCACATTCCAAAAATCCCAGAGAATGGGAAAGTGAATGTAGAACATGTAGAAGAAAAGATATTGTTATGATTTTCAGAAAATAAAGTAAAAGGCTTCTGAAAACTGTAAGATAGTGATGTTGACTTTGACCCCAAAACATGTATCAACTAGGAAGCGCAGTGAATAGAGCACCAGGCCTGGAGTCAGAAAGACTCGAGTTCAGATCTGGCATTTTCCATTAACTTTGGGACCCTGGACAAACCATTTAACTTCTGCTGCCTTAGTTTCCTCACTTGTCAAATGGGAAAAATAACCCCACCCATCTTACAGCATTGTTGTAAGGATCAAAGTAGATAATATTTGTAAAGCATTGAGAGCCTGGCACCCAGAGAGTACTATATAAATGGTGGCGGCGGCAGTGATGGTGGTGGTGGTGGTGGTGGTGATGGTGGTGGGGATAGTGGTGGTGATGGTGGTGGTGATGATGGTGTGGTGGTGGGGGCAGCAGTGGTGGTGGTGGTTGCGATGGTGGAGGTGACGGTGATGATGGTGGGGGTAGTGGTGGTGATGGTGGTGGTTAGGGGCAGTGAGGTGGCAAAATGAAAAGTTCACTGGGCTTGGAATCAGAAAGGTTCCTCTTCATGAGTTCAAATCCGGCCTCAGACACTTATTAGCTGTGTGTGGCCCTGGACAAGTCACTTAGCCCTGTTTGCCTCAGTCTCCTCACCTGCAAAATGAGCTGGAGAAGGAAATGGCAAACCACTCCAGTATCTTTGCCAAGAAAACCCCAAATGGGGACACAAAGAATCAGAAACAATTCAACAACATCATCATCATCATCATCATCATCATCATCATCATCATCATCATCATCATCATCTCTGGCAAAATTCTAGATTATTAAAGGGATGGCCAGTGAACATCTCAAAAAGAAGGGATGCTCAGAAGGAACCAGTGTGGCTTTATCAAGAATTACTCTTGCCAGATTAACCTTATTTCCTTCTTTGATGTGATAACTAAAACTTGTTGATCAGGGGGAAAATAAACATATCTATTACCAAGATTTTAGCAAATGACTTCATAAAGTCTCTTACATTCATGATATTCTTGTGGAAAGAAAGAGCTCTATGAGCTAGATGATCATACAATGAGATGGATGCAGACTTGGCTGGACGGCTGGAACCCAAGAGCAATCATTAAAAGCTCAGTGTCAGCTTGGAAGGAGCTTTCTGCTGGAGTTTCTGTCCTTGACCCTTTCGCGTTGCTCTCCTTGACTTAAAAGCCTGTCGAGGACTATAAAGGCATAAATTGTGTGTTTGTGGATTTTGCTAACGACACAAAACTAAAAAGGAAGGAAATAAGCGTTCATGAATTTCCTATTGTGTGCCGGGCATCACACTGAGCCTGCTTAATGAACATTATCTCGTTTTGTCCTGAAAACAATCCTGCAAGGTGGGTGCTGTCATTATTCCCACTCTACAGTTGTGTAGACTGAGGCAAATAAAGATTAAGGGACTTGTTCAGGGTCACACAGCTAATAAGTGTCTGAAGCCACATTTGGACTCAGGTCTTCCTGACTCCCAGTCCAGTGTTCTACTGCCACGGCCCCACCTACCTGTTAGAATGCTGGATTACAGAGTAAGGATCCATAAAGTTCTTGACAAGCCAGAACACCAGACTGAATATAATAAATGTAATAGGGGTAATTGTAAAATCTAATACTTGGGTTCAAAAATCAGCTTTACAAGTACAAGATAGAAGATGGACATCTAGATAATAATTTGTCTGAAAAAAAGATCTGAGGGTTTCAAGGGACTACAACCTAGAATCTGAGGATATAAAAACATTCAACTAGGAAAAGTATATATATGTGTACACACATATATGCACATGTGCCTGTATACACATGTGTGCATATATGTACAAACCTACTATATACAGACATTCAGAGTTTACGTGAATTTATATCACACAAACACAACTTTACATAAAGAGTTCTAGAGGTAGCTAGGTGGTGCAGTGAACAGAACACCAGCAGCCCTGGAGTCAGGAGGACCTGAGTTCAAATCCACCCTCAGACATGTGACACACTTACTAGCTATATAACCTTGGGCAAGTCACTTAACCCCAATTGCCTTACATTCCTCCCTCAAAAAAAAGAGTTCTGAAAGAAGTTCCAGTCAACCACCCACAATAAAGGCTGGATACAGTGGGTATAGAAGGGACAATATACTACACACCTTTGTTTACTCTACAATTCTGTGCATACTTTATCATTAACTTTTCATTTTATAATTCTGTTTATTCTCATATACAGTATTTAATATATCTACATTTTAGTACTTTTATGACTTGTCTAAAGGTATTATTTTGGATATGCCTTTCATATATAGCCTAAATGAAGTGGGTAGGTAGCTAAATCCATGGAATTGTTGAGGTCACCAAGTGAGAACGTTCAAAGAAAGAAGACGGACCAGCATAGAGCCTTGGTACACATCACAGTTAGGAGGCAGATATTAACAAATAAACCAGCAAAAGAGAATGAGGAAAAAACAGTCATACAGGTTGGAGGAGAACCAAGAGAGATCAGTACCATGAAAACCCAAAGAGAAAATACTCAGGAAGAGAAGGGGATCAACAGGAATGTTTCGGAAATTCAAAAAAGATGAGGATTGAGAAAAGGCCAGTGGATCTAGCAATTAAGGGAAAACACTAACTTTGGGGGGAGCAGTTTCAGTGAAGTGACAAACTTAGAAACTAGAGACTGTAAGAAAGAGTGGGAAGAGAGGAAGTAGAGATGATGAGAGAGAGTTGACAAGCAGTGTGGTGTAGCGGGTAGGCAACGGACTTAATTGAAGTCAAAAATACCTGAGTTCAAATCATGACTCACTTACTAATGGTGTGACCCTCAACAAATCACATCCTCTCTCCATTTCTTCGTCTATTAAATGAAAAAAAAAAGGAGAATATGATGATTTCTAACTTCACAGGAAATGATTTCCATTTTCTCAGTACAATATGAGGCAAGGTCTTCACTTGAGAAGGTTGAGGGAGGCAGTATTGTGGGAAATTTGAGGGAAGAGGAGAAAATTTGGAACAGCCCTGAATGGTAAGTGGGATAAAATGGGATGAAGAATCAATTAGGAATGGGTAAAAGGGTTGCCTTGCTGCAGGGAAGGGCCAGCTGAGATTAAATAACATGAATTTGTCATGGACCCAGTTGACTTGGTGGCGTGATTTCATCAAGCTCCACTCAGTAGCATATGAGTATATAAATAAAAGATAATTTGGGGGACAGGGGAACCAAAGCACTAGCAATTTGTGGGGCTGAGAAACAACTTCATGTGAAAGGTAGTGTCCAAGATGAGTCTGGAAGGCAAATAGGCATGCAAAGGGCAGAAGGGAAGAGTGTTTATACTCTGATGAAATCAAAAAGTGCTTTGGTTGTGCTGGGTAGGGGTGGGAAGGCTTTAAAGGAGAATATACGGCATTTTAATAAGCACACAGCCCATCTGCCAAGGTTCCAGTACAAAATCCTATGCCTTTCCCTCTGTGGCCACCTGGCCCTCCCCAGCTGGCAGCCTCAATAGGCTTCTTAGGGAAATAGCAAACTTTTCAAGTGACCATCTGCCTTTTTTTTGCATGTTTAGAATAGTTTCCCAAGCCACAATATGTTACAGGCTAAATTTTCTATCCCCAGCCCTCTGAAATCTGTAAGCAGCAAACATCCCTGACTTAGTGAGGTCAGGACCAGGGGCCAGGAAGGAAAAAACCAGAAGCAGAAGTAGCAGAAATCAGGAAGAAGTAAGGGATAGGAGAAGTAAAGTTTATGGATTTTAAGAAGTTGGTGGTTGCCTTTCATACTCAAAGAGAATCAAAATGATAGCAGTATGTTGGGGTCAATGTATGGTATGTTCGACTGGGCTGATCAGTCCAATACAAGCTTGAAAGGCTCTGCCACAGGTCAGGCACAAATAGTCCATATGGATGTTTGGAATGGAGATGTTTCTAGATTTGTGCATCTCACATTTCTTTTGAGCTATTGCAATTCTGCTTTGCTCAAAGAGCACAGAGCCTTCTTTGACAAGAGCAGGCCATGCTGGACAGCCCTGTGCCGGTGTCTCCCATGTTTCGCAATCACTTCTAAAGTTCTCTTCAGAGAGAACAGATTTTAAGAATTATGGACTTTTGGTAGTAAAAATTTGGCAGATTGATAGAAGTTTGTTTCAGATCTACTCATCCACAGACTAATAGTTGGGAAATAGGTTTTTAGATCACTTCTCTCCAGAGCCTTTACTAAGAGGAGGCAGACTTGATTTAGGGCTGTGCCCCAAAGCACTGAAATTCAGAGAGTCTGTAACAGTGGTTCTCAACCTTCCTAATGCCATGACCCTTTAATACGTATGTGGGTATATCTGCATGTGGGCGGACCCGCCTGGAGACAGATAGATGAGCAGTGTCTCCGTTCCTATGACCAGGTCTTAGGCAACCCCATTCCACCCCCAAAGGGGTTGTGACCAACAGGTTGAGAACCGCTGGCTATAACACTTTACATAAGCAGCTAGAGGGCACAGCAGATACAATACCAGGACTGGAGTAGGAAAGACTTACCTTTCTGAATTCAAATGTGGCCTCATACACTTACTAACCGTATGACCTTGGGCAAGTCACTTAACCCCATTGGTCTCAGTTCCTGAGCTGGAGAAGGAAATAGCAAACCACTCCAGTATCTCTGCCAAGAAAATCCCAAATGGGTTCATGAAGAGTCAGACAAATGAAACAACTGAAAGCACTTTCCGTCAATTCAGCAGTGTAGAAACAACTGAGCTTAGCATCTATTTAGCAAGAATCCATTCAGCTAGAATACTTTTAAAAAGCACGTGTATTTCCCTAGGCTGAGCAACCTCTGCATTTGCTCAGTGACCATACGGTATCCCGGAGTCTCTCTCCCCTGCAACTCAACCAGTTCGTTTGAAGACACTTTTCATTTCTCTTACCAGCAAGAACACTTTGTATCTCTTGGCCCAGGCACAAAAACATGATGAATTATAGCTCTGCTCTTCTCTCTACCCTTCCTCAAATAAAAATATCCTTCATTTGCAATATGTTTTTCTCTCTGTTTTTCAGAGTCAGTTCAGTTCCATTCAAACATTCATTAAGCACTTGCTGTATACAAGGCATTATTCTTGGCACAAGGGCATACAACAGCAATAAACAACAACAGCAACATTAATAAATAGATGATGAAAGGTGTCAACCACCAAACCTCATAGTTTTTCTATGGCACTTAAGAAAGAAAGACATTCATAAACTCCCAGTATTCCCCCTGCCAATGTTTCCCCAGCAGGAACTATCTTCCTCGTTATTTTCTCTGGGTTTTTTTTTTTCTTGGAGACAGTTTCTTTATCTCACCTAGGCTGGAAATGCAGTGGCCATTCATGGGGTTCCTTCGTCCTTAGTCATCCCATTGTCTCCCCCTCCCCGACCCAGGGGCTCACAACATTGGTGCCAGACTTAGCATGAACACCCCCATCAGCTCTGCTCCTATAGAAGCTTAGAATTCCTCAGTCTTCACTAAGAGCAGGGATTATAAGAGGGACCAACACTATATGCCTTTTCTCCAAAATTAAAAAAGTAAATCCTATCCACCCCCAACTGTCTAAGGGAAATCATGATCTATCCATCTCTTTATTTCATCAGATAATAAACCAAGATAGTAGAATCTGATCAAATCTACCCCACTGTTCATTCAGTCAGTGTCATTTTAGTGGGTTCTTGCTATAGGCCAGCATAGCTGGGGAATTATAAAGAGAGGTACAAAGGACATAATTCAGGGGTTTCAAATTTACTGTCAAGTTGGGGAGAGAAGACATGCACTTATGAAAATTTAAATAATATAATACAAGAAAAAATATGCGTCTAATTCCCCACTGGTCTGAACAATTTCCCTCTTACCCTCTTTTTTTCCTTTGACTTTTAGCCTCTCTGTCCTGGCCCCTATCCTACTCCTACAGGAATGTTCTGCTGTTAATCTAGCTGACAGAACTGAGTCCTCCCAGTATCTCTCTAGTGCCAAGATTCTTAATCTAAGGTCCACAGACACTCAGTGAGTCTCTGGATAGATTTCAGAGGGTCCATGAACTTGGATGGAAAAGATACCTACATAGTTAGCTTCACCAAACTTTAATTAAAATTGAACATTTCCTTCAAGTATGAATGTATGCACAAAAAACTCACAGTGGTATTAGTAGTGTCTGTGACTTGGTCAACAATAAAAATTATAGATAATTTATATCATATTATCATCACAGCAAATATTTCAGAACAACATTTATACCCATCACTACTTCAAAATTGCTTTCATTATTAGATCCACTGCTAGATATATGACCACACCACATTTTTTCGTATTTTAAAAACTTTCAATATAATGGGTTTCCTTTGTAATTTTATGTATTTTATGCTTTATGTTCCAAAAGGGCATTCTGAGAAGGGGCCCATAGGCTTTTTACCAACCCTGCCAAAGGGGTCCAAAAAACGAAAATCAGTTCAGAAGCCCTGCTTTAGGGGTTTCCATACAACTTTGGTATTCTTAATGTGGTGGGTCAATGAAAATGAGACAACCTCGACTTTTATACAAAATACCCAATCACTTTCCTCACTAATAAGCTAACATAATCAATGGAGAATGTCTTTGCAAAGCTATAGATTCACTGAGAAATGCAAAAGAAAGCAACAGAAGCAGAATAACAAAGAGCACCAAAAAATGAGAAACTGACAAAACTGGAAGTTTTGAAACTCTACAAATGGACTTTTTAAGACAAAAAAGAGAAAGAATAAAGCTCAGGTAAGGGAATATTATTGTACTGTAAGAAATTATGACTGTGATGATATGGAGAAGTATGGGAAAATCTACACGTATTGATGCAGAGTGAAGCTAATAAAACCAATAAAATAATAGACATAATGAGTACAGCAACATAAACGGAAAGAACAAACACGCACAAAATTAAAAAGTGAATGTAGCAAAATGCTAAAGAACAAGTATGGCTCAAAAGAAGAAATAAGAGAAGACACTTCCAACATACCCCTTTGCAGAGGTGGGGAGGTCCACAAGTGTTGGATGTTGTGCATATTTTTGGACTTTTTCGGTACATTAATGAATTTTTATCTCTTTTTTTTTGTCCTTAAAAATATGATTTGTTATATGCGAGGGCATCCTCAGAGAAGGAAGAGGAAGTGGATATTGGGAGAAACTATGGTGATATTTTTTAATGACATCAGTAAAAACGTTTTAAAAATTAAAAAAATAAGAGTAGTGCTCTTAATTGCCAACTCTCATGGCCTTTTCTCAATCCTAACGCTTCTTAACCTCTCTTTGGTATTTTTTTTTTTGCTTTTTTTTTTGGAGAGCAGTTGGGGTTAAGTGACTTGCCCAAGGTCACACGGCTAGTTTTTGTGTTAAGTGTCTGAGACTGGATTTGAACTCAGGTACTCCTGACTCCAGGACCAGTGCTCTATTCACTGCGCCACCTAGCCGCCCCTCTCTCTTTGGTATTTGACACTGTTAAGCACCTCCCCTAGTGAATGTTTTCTCCTCTCTAGGTTTTCATGACATCATTGTCCTGCTTCTCCTCCTATATATCCAGTCTCTCCTTAGTCTTTCTATTCTCTTTCTTCATCCAAGTCAATCCCACTAACCATGGATGTTCTCCCAAAGCTCCGTCCTAGGCCCCCTTCTCTTTTCACTCTATACTTTTTCATTGAGTGATCTCGTCGGCTCCTATAGGCTCAATGATTGTCTCTGTGCAAGTGAGTTCCAGTTTATATATACATATATGTGTGTGCATACTTACTTATACACATATCCATATATACACTTTTATACATATACATACTCGCCTTATTACATATATACAAACATATATGTACGTGTGTGTGTATGGAGAGAGAGACAGAGACAGAGACAGAGACAGAGAGAGAAAAAGAGAGAGAGAGAGAGAGAGAGAGAGAGAGAGAGAGAGAGAGAGAGAGAGAGAGGAAGTCTCTCCTGGACTCTAGTTCCACATCATGAATTATTTTTTTAGATACCACATAGGTAAATGATAGTTTGTGTAAATCTTCATGAAAAATATATTGGATTGTATGTTCTGGATTGGGGCTTTTTACTCTGTGCTTCTGAATTTATTCTACTTGAATTTTATCTTTATTATCTATACCTAGTTTCAAATGCTCCAGTGGATTTTGTTGGTGTGTGTTTTACATGCCAGAAAAGATTATTGTTTCACTTTTTAGGAAAATAGATATAAAATTTTGGCAACTAAATTTAAATATATTTGGTAAAAAATTTGAATAATCATGACCATTCTCTAGTTATTTCAACTTTTTAACAAATTACAGTTCATATACCCAAAGAACTATAATAATTACCCCCCCAGCAACGTTACTACTAGTTCCGTATCTCAAAGAAATCGAATTAAAAGCAAAAGGACCTATATGTATAAAAATATTTAGAGCAACCATTTTTGTAGTGGCAAAGAATCAGAAATTGAGGAGATGCCCATCAATTGGGAAGTGGCTGAACAAGTTGTAGTATATGATTATGATGGAACATGATTATAGTGCTCTAAAAAATGATGAGGGAAATGGTTTCAGAAAAACCTGGAAGACTTATAAACTGATGCAAAATGTAGTAAGCAGAACCTGGAGAACATCATACACAGCAACAATAATATTGTAAAGATGATCAACAGTGAAAGACTTAGCTATTCTGATCAATACAAGGATCCAAAGCAGTTTCAAAAGGCTCATGATGAAAAATGCTATCTACCTCCAGAGAAAGAATTGATGAACTCTGAGAGCAGATTGAAGCATATTGGTTTTCACTTTCTTTGTTTTTCTTGCCTTTTATTGATTGATTGATTACAACAAGGCTACTTTGGAAATATGTTTTGTATTACTTAATACATATAACAGGTATTATATTGCTTGCCTTCTCAATAGGCAGGGGAGGGAATGGTTAGAGAAAATTTGTAACTCAAAAAAATTTTAATGAATATCTAAAATTAATGAGTTTTTTTTATTGCAGGTCTCTGTAAAGCCAGTTTATTTTATTTACAAAAATGAATGGCATTAAGAAATAAAACAGATATGCTATCTTTAACTACCACCAAAAAATGCTTAATGTTGCATTTACATATTTCTAATTCAAATGATACAAGCATAACTAGGACTTTTAAAAAATGCTCAGATTAAGAGAAGAGGAATTGTGATCAGGGTACTAATCCCCCTAATGCTGTTTGCCTTTGGAGGAACTCTGGTAGCCAAGAAATTTGGGCTCCAATACCAAAGGGATAGAGGTATAGACCAATGAGCACGTCTGAGGTCAGGTAAGGGTTAAGGCCAACGGCAGCCACCAGTGGGTAATGAACAGGCCACCTGGCACCTAACCACCATTTTCCTTCTATGATCTACACACACACACACACACACACACACACACACACACACAAACACACCTACCTTCAAATTGCTTGCACCTGTCTCTGCTGTGAGCCTGGCCATGAGCATCACCAGTTGGGTAAACATTTATATTTCTGCATTCTGCTGGTCTCTTCGGCCATTCAACTCCTTTCTGTAATGATGTGTACACCCCCACCCTTTGGTTTCAGCCCCTAATCCTCTCAGAGTGGTGTTTTCTGAGTCTTCTAAAAGAGAGTCAACAGGTATGGTTCAACAACCAACTCCTAGAAGCACCTGCCCTTTTTGTCTGAAAAAGATAAATCGGAGACTATTAAATTGTTTTTAACTTTCCACCTCCTCCTCCTCCTGGACATTCACTGAACCCTTGACTTTCATGACATTTCTTTCTCTTAATTTTCCTTTTACTTGTCTCTCTATTCCTTTTCAGACTTTTGCTGAATCTTTGTCCTGCTGCTGCCCACTAAGGCTGGAACATTCCCCAAGGCTCTTTCTTTTTCTCTCTAGATTCTCCCCCTTGGTGATCTCAACAATTCCCATGGATTCAATTATCACTTCTATGCAGTAGGCCTCCATATCTATATATCCAGGCCTAATCTCTCTTCTGAACTCCAGTTCCAGGTTCATCTCCACCTGGGTGTCCTGTGAGCACCTCAAAATTAACATTGTCAAAAACTGAACTCATTATGTTTAAAAAAAAAATCCCTTCCCTTCTCCAAAGCAGGGGCAGATCTCCCATCTCTGCAAAGGGGTGGATTGGGAGTTTCTTCTCCTGCCTCATCTTTTTTGAGCCAGATTTATTCCTTATAATTTTGCAATACTCACTTTTCATTTGTGCGTGTGGTTGTTCTTCCAATTTATATTTTAGTAAGGGTATATGTTGTTTTGGGGGTTCTTCTTACTTTACTCTGTATCATTTCATGCAGATCTTTCCATGCTTCTCTGTATTCATCATATCCATCATTTCTTATGACATAGTAATATTCCATTACATTCATGTACCCTAATTTGTTTATCCATTCCCCAATCAGTGGACATTTACTTAGTTTCCAAATGTTTGCTATCTCAAATGAAGAAAGTGTTAGTGTAAACATTTTAGGAGGCAGCTAGGTAGCTCAGTAGATAGAGCACTGGATCTGAAGTCAGGAAGACCTGAGTTCAAATCCAGTCTCAGACACTTACTAGCTGTGTGATCCTGAATAAGTCATTTAACCTCTGTTTGCTTTAATCCACTGGAGAAGGAAATAGCAAACCACTCCAGTATCTTTGCCAAGAAAACCCCATGGACACTATGGTCCACAGGGTCACAGAGAGTCAGACATGACTGAACAATATAAATATTTTGTTGTATATGGAAACTTCTTAACAGTAAACTCCTTGAGGTATAAGTCTAATAACAGAATCTCTGGATCAAAGGGTATAGACATATTAGTCACTTAATTTGCATAATTCCTGCATAATTCCATAATTCTCAGCTCTACCAACAATGCACCAGTGTGCCTATGTTCATAAATCCCTCCAATATTAACTATCTTTTGTCATCTTTGCTGATTTGCAGAGTATATAAGGTGAAATCTCAGGGTTATTTTGTTTTCATTTCTCTTACCAGTGATTTGGGGTATTCTTTCATGTGAAAGTTAGTAGTTTTCGATTCTTCTTCTGAGAACTGTTTGTTCATATTCTTTGACCACTTATCTACTGAGGAATGTTTTTTTAATCCACCCTTTTAATGCATACCATAAATCTTAAGAAAACAATATTTTCTTTTTATTTTTTGCTTTTGTTTTGGAAGGGGGAAGGCAGGGCAATTGGGGTTAAGTGACTTGCCCAAGGTCACACAGCTGGTGTTAAGTGTCTGAGGATGGATTTGAACTCAGGTCCTCCTGACTCCAGGGTCAGTGCTTTATTTACTGTGCCACCTAGCTGCCCCCAAAACAATATTTTCTAGAGTTATTTTCCATTTTCATTTTATAGGATTTTAGAGGTTATCTACTAAAACTTCCTCTTTTTAAAGATGAAGATAAAGAGACCCAGAAAGGTTATACTACTTACCTGAAGTCACATACAAGTTAATTGCAGAGCCATGATTTAAACCTAGGTCTAACATATGTCTAACACTCTTCCCATTGTATCATTAGTTAATATTCTTGAATGCATTCATTTTAATTTCATTTTCATCTAATTATATTGAGGTAAACTAATAAAATTATATAATTTTCAGTACCTGACAGGATTCCAATCATCTTTTTTTTTTTTAGACAATCAGGGTTAAGTGACTTGCCCAAAGTCACACAGCTAGGAAGTGTCTCAACTTAAATATGAACTCAGCTCGTCCTTGACTCCAGGGCCTATCCTCTATCCACTGCACCACCTAGCTGCCCCACACACTATAATCCTTAAAAAGTTTCTTCTACTAAAAGTGAATTGGAGACAGTTTCTGACTACCATATTTCACTGCATAATTGTCACAAATTTTATGCCAATTTTTTTTTTTGCAAAAAAGTTGGGTACAACCATTTTATGAAGCTTTTTTAAAACAATTGTCCCAGTATTACTAAACTGTCTTTGGTGCAAGATTAGGATGCACAGAATACTCATGAATATACATTAAAATTGAATACTGACAATGCACATGCACTGAGAGTTCTAGGTTCATGGCTCACAATGCATGAGAGATAAATGTGTATCCATATGCATTGCTGCTCTGTATACCTTTTAAGCCATGTGACAAACAGAATTATGCCATGCAACACTTACACAATGGAAGGTTATAAACCAGTTTATAGACTAAAAAAAAACAGGGTGTTGGGGTGGTTAAGTGGCACCATGAATAGACACCACTGGCCCTGGAGTCAGGAGGACCTGAGTTCAAATATGACCCTAGACATTTAACACTTACCAGCTGTGTGACTTCAGGCAAATCACTTAACCCCAACTGCCCTGTCTTCTCCACTACAAAAAGCAAAGAGAGAGACAGAGAGAGAGAGAGAGAGAGAGAGAGAGAGAGAGATAGACAGATAGATAAATTAATAAATGAATGAATAGATAGATAGATAGATAGATAGATAGATAGATAAAGCAGAGTGCAACAATTATGCAGTGGCAACAATTATGAGGTTAAATATGGAATACCTATAATGAGGTGTGGTGGATGTACAGCCAGCTTGCCTGGTTCGTGCAACTTCTCCCCATGGAGAAGTTAGGGGGTTTGCTTCCAGGAGAATGGTGATGACACATTAGGGAATGCCTTGAAGAGATTGTAGACTATGCATAGACATTCTGCAACTAGTGCCAGTTGGCTAACAATCCAGATGGACAAAACCTTTTACAGTTGGCTGCGTACCCAAAATTGTTGGTGTCTTCAAAAAAGACAGCATCAGTCATCTGAGAAACTGGCCTCCATCCTTAGTTTTCTTCATCTTTTCTAGAGAAAGGAAGTAGAGCCTCATGATCTAGTAAGTTGAAAAGGCCATCAGGAGGTTGTACCAGCATCCTGGAATTTCAGGATCTGATAAAATTAACAGTGTACCTAGATGGTTCTATGTGCGGTATTGATGCCTTGAATATAAAGGAGAGTTCTTCATGGACTTTTGGGACCCCACAGAAGTATTTATCTGACAGTGATGCCAACTTTGAATATTAATTTGGTGTGTGGCATTTAAAAAGTTTGAAAGACATAATTAAATAAGTAATTTAATCACTTTATCAATAATGTTAGCGTCTTAATAAAATGATGGTCATTTGCCATCTCTTAGAACAAAGACAATCATGGGGTTAGCTCATGGCTTATATGCCCCACTGGAAGAGGCATGTCCCTGAGGGTGGCAATCAACTAACTGGTTAACAACTAATTAGAGAATGAATATTGCAACAGGGAGCTGAACCTATTCAAATGAACTTTGATTTTGCCATTCACTTCTAAGTTACCCCAGCCCTTGGGCAATCTATTCAAAAAGTTTATCCCCATCCAGACCTCAGTAGAGCACCATGGCTTTCCCACTTCGGTAGGGTCTGAAGGAGAAAGTTAGTCCAACCTCATTATCAGTAATGTCCCTCTAGAGACTGAACTTTTGAAAACAGAATTTTAGAAAAAAAAAATAAGGGGAAGCTCTGAATGTCCCCAAATTATTGTTATTTATAATCATTTCTCTCAGGTGAGACGAACGTTATATAGGAACTGAGCTTTGAGCTTATTCCAAGACTGGAGTGATGTGAAATAATGTATGCTCTAGAGCTATTGGGGGAAATGTACATTTCTTTGTTCTTGTCATATTTTTTAGTTAAAAATCCCTTTATAAAAGTTGCCTGATAGGAGTGACTGATTCGCCGCCCTGCTCGCATCTCCCCTTCTGTTCTCTCTCCTAAATCACGTCCTGCTCCAAAGCCACCCCCACCACCAGATCCCCCACCGAGTGGGTCCGGCGGGCACAACCCGAGGAGGAGAGCCCCATGTGTCCCCACTTGGCCCGCCTCTCGGAGCTCCCTACGGCCCCCTCCAAGGGATCGGCTGAGGCTGGACAGTGCCTATGATTATACAGTACCATCCATAGAGAAAGCCCTTGTGAAAACAGACATTCAGATCGCTCTCCCCCCAGGTGTTATGGTAGAGTTGTTCCACTTTCTGGTTTGACTCCAAAACATTTCATAGATGTGGGAGCTGGTGTCATAGATGAAGATTACAGAGGAAATGTTGTACTATTTAAAATGTACTATTTAACTTTGGCAAAGAAGCATTTGAAGTGAGAAAAGGTGACTGGATTGCACAGCTGATGTGTGAACAGATTTTTTTATCCAGAACTTGAAGAGTCCAAAGCTTAAATAGAGAAGTTGTGCCACAAAAATTGGCTAGATTCTGAAATTTTTCTTTTCTTTTTTTTCTTGGCTTAACAATTCATTCATTCTGAAATCTTCCTCAATTCTATTCTCTGTGTTTAGCCCTTTACTCTCCCCACCCAGAAAATCTGCTCAGAATATTTCCTTAGGTACTTCGGGGCAATCAAGACAGTAGGGTGCATTCGCTCTAAGTGCTTCCTGCTCACTTTCCTTTCTCCGAATGACAACTCAAACCACACCAACCCTAAATGATTCCTTTGGGTTTGTTTTTTAATTTCTTATTCACCTCCTCTGATAATTTCCATTTGTTGTAACCCAGACTGGTATAGGGGGAGCTAGGTGGCACAGTGGATAGAGCATCTGTCACAGAGTTGAAAGGGAGTGAAAAAGACTGAAGAACCCCATCTTTATTGGTTAGATTGGCTTGGATTCAGGAAGACTCATCTTCATGGGTTCAAATTTGGCCTCAGACACTTCCTGGCTATATGACCCTGGGTAAGTCACTTAACTTTGCCTCAGTTTCCTCATCTGTAAAATAAGCTGGAGAAGGAAATGGCTGCTCCAAGTATCTCTACCAAGAAAATCCCAAGTGGAGTCAGGAAGAGTTGAACATGGCTGGAACATGACTGAATAGAGATATAAGAGCTGCAAGTACCATAGAAATCATCTCTAATCCTCTCACTTTAAAGACGACAAATCTGAAGCCCATTGGGGGGGGATAGGAAATACTCGTACAATTTCACTGGCATAGGAAATTCATAGCTCAGAGCCTTCTCTGCATCTTCTATAGTCTTAAATAGATTCCTGGAGCACTAAGAGATCGTGACTTGCCCAGGGTCACACAGTGTGTAACAGATGCATGACTCGAACCCAGTTCTTCAGCTTCAAGACCAGCTCTCCATCCTCTATACCATATTGCTTCTCTATCCAAAGTTACAAAGCTAGGAAGTGGCAAAATTGGTACAATGTCTACACTGAGAGTCTCTTGACTCTCAGACCAATGATCTTTCCGCTAGAATAAAACTGTCCACCATCCCTGAAATCCTCTCCATCCTTATGTCTGTCTCCTGGCATCCCTGGATTCCTTCACGTCCAGCTGAAAGTTCACCTTCACTGTGTGACCTTGGGCAAGTCACTTAACTCCAATTGCCTTGCCTTCCCCCTCCAAAAATAAATAAATAAAATTTAAAAATGAAAGCTCACCTTCCACTGAAAGCCTTTCCCATCCCCTATTAATCCTAATGCTTTTCCCTCTCTTAATTATTTCCTGTTTATACTGAATATAAATTGTTCATACATATTTATTTTCTTTTTGTTTCCCCCAGTAGATTATTAATTTCTTGAAGACAGGGACTGTCTCTTGACTCCTTTGTATCCCCAGTACTTAACACAATGTCCAATGAGTAGTAGGTACTTAATAAATAGTTAATGACTGACAATCCAGTTGTTTCCATGTTGTCTCCTCCACTAGACTGACGCCATAAAGGGAAAACACTGGGTTTCCTTTCTTTGTAAAGGCTTAGCAACAGTGCCTGCCTGGCATATGGTTGGTGTTCAATAAATGCTTCTTCACTGACAGATTTAACTGCAAAGCAAGTGGCCCTGGACCTAAAATCCACAACTAATGTTCATCTCTTAGTCTCTAAAGCTGGTGTTAGAATTCCAGCTCACTGTCCTCCAGTACTGAGGATTTACTGAATAAGACTTTATTTCGCAAAGATTGGCTCCCTCAATGAGGTCTAAAAGAAAGACAGAAATATTATAACTGCCCCCCAAAAAATAATCTCTATCTGCCTACTATTATGTCTCATGTTTTAAATCTTTTCTAGCTTCTCAAGCCTTCCATTTCTTTATATCTTTTTTTTCATTTGTTCTCTCTGTTCATTTTTCTGCTTAATTCAGCTCTTCCATCTTCTCCAATCCTTATTCTACTAGAATTTCTGGTCATAGCTGCTACAGAAAATGTAATGAATCAGTGTCAACATGGAGTGAGGTTTCTAATGGAGTTTCACAGGGTTCTTTTCTTGACCTAGTTCTGTCTATCAATGACTTTAAAGTTAGAAACAATAGCTAACATACTGAATGAGAGAAATGGAATCCTATAAGATCTCAACAGGTTAGAACAAAAGAATGGATCTGATAAAAATGAACTTTTTTATTTTGTATTTTATATTTTATAATTTTAATTTTTGATTTATTTTATTTTTATATTTGTTATTTTGTTTATTCATTATTTTATTATTATTTATTGATTTAGTTTTACTTCTCAACATTCACTGCCATAATATTTTGAGTTCTCTACATTTTCTCTCCCTCCTTCCCCTCCCCCTCTCCAGTATCCAAGGGGGTACACAGATTCTCACCCATACCAGTCCTCTTAACCTGCCATCTCTTTACACCTCTCAGTCCTCCACTGCCACATCAAATAGAATGAGCACCCCTGCTCCCTCACCTAACCCCAGATGACACCCAACCAGGACATCATTCCTATGGTACCCCTCCCTAAAGGACTCCAAGTCCAGAATGAGTTGGGGGGGGGGCAGTGCAAAAGAGAGGCAAAAGGCCAGACTTTATAAAGGATAAGACTACTTCTCCCAATGTGACTGCACTCAACCAAAACAGACTATCTTCTGCCACCACCACCATCATTCAACAGAATTTGCCCCAGGCACAAGAATTCCTAGTTATAGCTATGGCTATATCCCCCATTTTGAATTAATGAATTGATGTCTGGTTGTCTTCTTTAAACTTAGATAAGACTAATTTATAAGTCAGTTTTCTCAGGCCCTGGTCACTCAAACTGATTGCTGAGGTTCCAGAATTTCAGAGACCAGTAAATAGTGAAGAGGTGAGTGGTGGCATTGACCACCTTGCCCCAGACCTGTGGTATCCCCACCGGTACCAGAAGCTTTGCTAATTACAAATGTGATGCCAGTACATGACAGCAGTGATTGTCAGTGGTGACCTGAAGAAGTTCTCCAAGTAGGTATTCTTCAACCGGCTGCCTAATTTCTTTTAGACCTGGTATAACGTCACAGAAATTCAGCTTTGAAAAGCACTTTCATGGCCATCTGATCCAGCCAACACCCAGAAGAGCATTGCCTCTACAACGTGCCCAACAAGGGCAAGACCTGTCTTTTGTTCTATCCCCTAGCACAATTCCTGGCACTTGTAGGTGCTTAATATTTATTGATGAGGGATCATCTTGCCTTTGCTTAAAGTCCTACAAAAATGGGAAAACTACTACCTCTCAAGGCATCACATTCTTTTTTTGCTTTTCTTTTTTCTTTTTGAAGAGGGGGGAGGGCAATTGGGATTAAATGACTTGCCCAAGGTCACACAGCTAGTAAGTGTTAAGTGTGTGAGGCTGGATTTGAGCTCATGCCCTCCTGACACCAGGGTAGTGCTCTATTCACTGTGCCACCTAGCTGCTCCCCACATCGTATTCTTATTTGGGATAGTATTAATTAATGATTTTTCTGTCACTTGACCTAAATACTTTTAAATCTTTAATATCCATTACTCATAACTCCACCTTCTGAATCTGAGCAGAACAAAGTCCTGCTTCCCCTCCCAAAACATTATCACTGGAAGGCATCTCTGAAGTCATCTAGAGAGTTGGGTTCCTAATCAGGAGTCAGGGGCAAGATGTAGCCAACTTGTAGGGCTCGGCTCAGGGGAGCTGATGATTAAATTTTCACTGTAAGCATTAGGTCTCAGAAACTGGCTACAAATCAGTGTTTGATGTATTGTTCTGTTGATTGCCTAGATTTAAGAAAGTGGTGCCAAAAAAGCTAATAATGTAGATTTAACTTACAAGTTTATCATGTGTACCTTTTTTCCCCAGAGAACCAGATATCAAATTTTACTAGCACTCTGTCTCCTGGGGCCCATAAACATGATTTTTTTTAAATTGCAGTTTATATTTTAATTATAACTTTCAATGACTATATTTTCTTATAATTAGTTTCCTTTATAATCCTATATATTTGATTTTAAACACTTAAAAAATTATTCTTAGGAGTCCATAGGCTTCACAAGGCTGCGAAAGGGGTCCATGATGCAAAAAAAGAACCTCTGATCTGGCTAAGGCCCTTTATTTTACAAAAGAAGAAAATGAGAACTATAAAAGTGACATTCCTTCAAATACGAGAGCACAAATGTTGCAGCCCTTTTGAGTTTTCTCTTCTCCAGACTAAATATCAACAAGTTCCTTCAAATGAATCTTACATGGAATGGCCTCGAGTCTCTTCTCTTTGCTCATTGCCTTGTAGCATGTTGGGTCTGAAAACAATAGCATTTGCCGGCAAAGGAAAAAATGTAGATTTTTTTTATTTTTAGGGAATCAGGGTTAAGTGACTTACCCAGGGTCATTCAACTAGTAAGCTTCTGAGACCTGATTTGAATTCAGATCCTCCTGACTCCAGGGCTGGTGCTCTATCTACCACACCACCTAGCGGCTCCAAAATGTAGATATTCTTGACAGAGGCAGTAGCCAGTCAGAAGACCTGGGATTAAATCCCAGCTGTTTCCATTGAATTATTTGTTATGTAACCTTAGGTAAGGTTTTTGAGTTTCATTATCCCCATTTTATAGATGGAGAAAGCAATACTTTTGTACTCTACTTCCTAGGGTTGTTGTGAAAATCAGATGAGGTCACCTCTATACAGTGCTTTGTAAAGTGTACTGTATAGTGCTTTGTAAAGGGAATCATAGGAATGGAAACTCATAGAAGTGGTAATAACAATGACAGAATTGCCGAAGAGTACATGCTTCCAAATGGATCTGTGATCTCAGATTTAGAAATTCCCAATGATGGAGATAACCCCACCCACCCGATCAATGCCTTCCCATCCTGTGTGGCTCACTGGTACATCCCGAAAGTTCTCCACTAGAAGGCCATGCCTCCATTTCTCCTGGTCCTGAGGGTGCCGGTGGACAGCACTCTTGCTTCTCACTCTTGCCCCTTGACCAGCTGACCTCTTCCTGTCCAGCCATTCCTTGATGCTATCTTTTACTCCTGTTCTTCTCAGGGTCTCTATTACTTATATGGGATGTATGTGTATATATATATATATCCTTTCATACCCATCACGGACATCTCCATTGCCACACTCATTTTTTGTTCTTCAGAGATAGCAATGGTCCATGTCTTGCTACCACATAGAAATGCCAACAGATAGTAGTGTTAAAAATATGGGACTCTGCTTTCAAGGGGAAGGGAAGAGAATAAGCATTTATTAAGTGCCTACTGTATACCAGGTGCTGTGAAAAGTGCTTTACAAATATTTGATCCTCACAATAGCCTTGTGAGGGTGAGTTAAATACTTTTGTATATTTTTTTACAGTTGAGGAAACTAAGGTAGACAAATGTTTAAGTGACTTGCCCAGGGTCACACAACCATTAAGTGTTTAAGGCTTGATTTGAATTCACTTCTTCCTGACTCCAGGCCCAGTTCCCCGTCCACTGTGTCACCTAATTATCTCCTAAGGGAAGTTTAGGGTTAAGAGAAGAGCTTTTGCAATTTTCCAAAAGCAATTCAATCTGCTTTTCTCAGTCTGTTCTACTCTGGTTCCTATGTAGGCTAAATATGAGGAATAAACTGATTTATAAAGCCAAAGCCACCGATAAATATAAGCAGAGTAAATACCTGTGTATACCATGGGTTTTGAGGGGCAAATATACCACCACCACTGGTCCTACCCATATTATTCATACTTTTGGGTAAAGACATTGTTAAAATACAAATGTTATCTAGAGGAGATAAGACTTGGATATATTATCTGACAATAAATACCATAAATCAAATTCTTTATTAATCTAGCTTCTGTTACCCAGCAAGACCCCCTGGATCTATAGATCCTCTCTGGCTCACAGTTTCTTCTTCTAAAAATAAGGGAGTTAAAAGAGATGACTTCTGAGGTTCTCTGCAGCCATACCATTTTATAAAATGGCATGTTAGACAGGTAAAGTCTGATTGGAGGGAGGGTAGCTAAAGAAAAGTAAGCCTAGAACTTGGCTGGGGGGCACTGCCCATAGGAAATATTACAGCAGAGATCCATAAGAGAAAGGAGGCAGAAAGGAGGGGCTGGGATGTTTGAAGACAAACATCTTCCAATATCAGTCTTGCCTATATGTGCATTATAAGTTCTTACCTCTGCCCAACATTATTTCTTGGGAGTTGCCCTGTGCTGTACTTGAGAAGTACAGTAACAATAACTTCCTAGGGTCATATATTGCATGTTGTAAAATAATTTGGGATTTTATTGGTGTAGAATCCTATACTGCACAAATCAGGGCATTTTTTTAAAAATCAACATTCAATAAAGTAATGTTAGCTTTTCTTAACTACCTTTAAAATCTTTTCTCTCTCTCCCATGGGAGCAATGAGTTCATACTGTTCCTTCAGAGGGATTACTGGTATCCCTATTCATAAACAGGAAATCTTTAGTTACAGAAAAAATGCTGCTGTTTCCTACTTGCTCAATTAAAAAAAAATTCATCCTGACAAAAGGATTTCACTTCCTTCAATTTGCCCCTCAACTGAAAAGAGGTACCCACAGGGTAGTCAGAGTGGCCCCATCCTTATCTGAGGCATAGATTAAAAGCATGACTCTCATTAGATTAAGGAGAAAAAATGATATGTTTTCACCTCCCTTTCTCTTGCTGTTTGCCGCCAACTCACGCTATACCTCTCTGGCTTTCGATTTCTTTTGTAAAACAAGGCGATTGGACCACATAAATTCTTGTCCAATCCTAAATTAGTGGTATAGGTTCAAGATCTCTGGAGTAGCCACATTCTCAGACCATCAACTCTGCCTCCCCCACCTCCCCCCCACACACAAAGCCATCAACCAGAGGAGAACTCCCCTTTGACAAAGAGGCCTTCCCCCTCTGCTACTACCTATACCAACTCTGACCATTTGCCACCATAGAGTAGGTAAGCCCAAGAGCATCAGAAATAGCAGCTTCTCCCAAAAAAATACCACCAACACTGCCTCCAGTCTGACTACAGCTATTATCCAAGGAAGTAACCCTTATGGATAGATGATTTGGCAGCTGTCTCTCCAGGTGCTCAAGTCCCCTCTTCCATAGCTATTAAAGAAAAAAGAAAAAAGAAAATAAGTTCTCTACACTAAGGTATTTGGTCTTGCCAAATCATTCAGTATTAGAAACTAACACAGTTTACTGGAATTGACACTAAAGACCATCAGTTGTCCTGCAGCTCCCTAAGGATCATGAGTTTTTTTCCATCTCACTTATAGGTGAACCCTTATGTGAATTGTCATCCCCATTAGACTGAATTCCTTGAAAAAGAGGGATTTCTATTTGTGTCTGGAGCACAAAGTATTCAGTGATTTACCCAAAGTAAGTGCTCAATAAATGGGTTTTTTTTTCCATTCATTCATCCGTAAGATTTCAAATTTCCCTTTTTCTAAAGTGAACATATTTTTGACCTTTTGTAACTGACAGCTGTGATCTTTCATAGCTCACAGAACAGAAGCCAGAAAGAGACCATTGTGTTTGGTCGTCTTCTCAGTAAACACATGTCCATCGAGCTAAGTCTACAACAGACTTCCCAGGATAATACAAAATGGCGTCAGCGATTTCCTAGTGCCAAAGTTTGTATTGTAATTTCACTAACATAGAATGATGTAGTGGAAAGAGCCCTGAGCTAGAAGTCAGGAGGGCTGAAATCTGAATCCCAGAGCAAACCCTAACAGGGTCATTGTGACCTAAACTTATTCAACCTCTCTTCATATTCCACACTATTCCCCTCATTTGGAAGGCCCTTCTCTCCTTCCTCTGCCTGTCTAAATTTTACTCAGCCTTCAAGGTTCATCTGAAAAGCCACCTTCACCATGAAAGTCTTACCTGCTCCTGAGCAATAAAACAAGAACATTTTATGCCAGTCTTTTAAAAATTCACCTTCTAGCATATATTATGGGTATCTGTGTCTATTCTTTATTTCCACAACTAGACTGTTAGCCCCACAAGACAGGGATTCTATCTTATTCCTCTCTGCATGCCCCTGGAATGCCTTGCAAATAGTAGCTGCTCAAAAAATATTTGCTGAAATATTGTGCGATGACCGACTTTGATAGACTTAGCTCTTTCTCAGTAAGATAACGATCCAAGGTAATTCCAAAAGACTCAACAAAAAATGCTATCCACATACAGAGACAGAACTATGGAGACTGACTGCAGATCGAAGCATACTATTTTTTCTTTGTTTTTTTCTGTGGTTTTTCCCTTTGGTTTTAATTTTTCTTTAGAACATGACTAATATAGAAATATGTTTTGGGATTTTTTTTGGAGGGGGGAGGGCAGGGCAATTAGGGTTAAGTGACTTGCCCAAGGTAACATGGCTAGATTTGTGTTAAGTGTCTGAGGCCGAATTTGAACTCAGATCCTCCTGACTCCAGGGCTGGTGCTCTATTCCTTGTGCCACCTAGACACCCTAGAAATGTTTGTTTTTTAATATTTGCTGAATAGGCCCTGGAGTTGAGGACCTGAGTTCAAATCCAACTTCAAACACTAGCTGTGTGATCCTGGGCAAGTCACATAACTCCAATTGCATCCAAAACAAAAAAAATGTTTGATGAATAAATGAATAAGCCTCAGTTTCTCTGTCATAACTGATCCATCTTCTTTTCCAATCATACTTATCCTCCATGAGGTTTTTTCCACCACTCCTTATACTCATTTTTGATGATGCCCTGCAGCCTCACTAAAATCTTTCCATTTCTCTTTCTACTCATTTTTTTTGTTGCTTTTTTTTTTGGAGGGCAGTTGGGGTTAAGTGACTTGCCCAAGGTCACATGGCTAGTTTTTTTGTGTTAAGTGTCTGAGGCCGGATTTGAACTCAGGTACTCCTGACTCCAGGGCCGGTACTCTATTCACTACACCACCTAGCCGCCCCTCTTTCTACTCATTTTCAATGTCTCCAAATGGTTTGATAGGTAGGAGAGAGTGGATGGAGAGAAAAGAGAGCTGAGCTAGTCCACATAAGATGCCCAAATCTTGTTATAACTATTTGACCTTTCCCAGAATGTCTAAGGAGCAGCAAAATTGTTGCATATTAATATAATTATTATTTATTCCTTGCCTCAAATATTTTAAAATTTATTTGGAAATTGAGGGGATGCCCATCAAATAAATTCCAAATTCCAAAAATATATTTATTTGTTTGTTTTCAACATTCACTTCCATAAGATTTTGAGTTCCAAATATTTCCCCTCTTCCCTCCCCAAGACAGCATACAATCTGATACAGGCTCTACATATACATTCATATTAAATATATTTTTACATTAGTCATATTGTAAAGAAGATTTAGAACCAATGGGGGGAACCACTAGAAAGTAGAAACAAAAGTGTGTGTTTGAGAGAGAAAGAGAGAGAGAGAGAGAGAGAGAGCAGGCAAATACTGTGCTTTGATCTACATTCAGACTCCATAGTTATTTTTCTGGATGTGGATGGCATTTTCCATCATGAATCATTTGAAGTTGTCTTAGATTCTTGCATTGCTAAGAAGAGGTAAGTCTGTCAAATTTAATCATTACATAATGTTGCTGCTACTGTGTACAATGTTCTCCTGGTTTTGCTCACTTCACTCAGCAACAATTCACATTAAGTCTTTCCAGGTTTTTCTGAAGATTGCCTGTTCATCATTTCTTAGGGAACAATAGTATTCCATTATTCATATACCACAACTTGTTCAGAATTCCCCAATTGAGGGGCATCCCCTCAACTTTCAATTCTTGGCTACCATATATAGGTCCTTTTCCCATTTTTATGATCTCTTTAGTATACAGACCTAGAAGTGGTATTTTTGAGTCAAAGAGTATGCACAGTTTTATAGACTTTTGAGTATAGTTCCAAATTGCTTTCAAGAATGGTTGAATTAGAAGATGGCGGCGTAGAAGCAGCAAGGTCCTGCAGCTCCCACACCGCCACCCTAAACACCCATAAAATATGAGCCCAGAGAAAGTCTAGGACTCTCAGACTCACAAAAATACAGAGAACACATCT
This sequence comes from Pseudocheirus occidentalis, assembly GCA_028646575.1. NCBI lineage: Eukaryota > Metazoa > Chordata > Mammalia > Diprotodontia > Pseudocheiridae > Pseudocheirus > Pseudocheirus occidentalis. Next base: position 158,267,997 of record CM053598.1, on the reverse strand, counting down.
CTCGCTGAAGGCAGATCGGCAGCAGGGGCTCATCTCAGCAGACAGACCAGAGGCTGGAACAGCCTGAAACAGAGACCACGGCCAGGCCCGGGGCAGGGGGAATGAGCCTGGCTGAGCTGAGCAGAGGGGCACCACAGCCAGTCTTCAGGAGAGATCTACAGCCTCCAGCACCTCAACATCTGCCAAGGCGTGAGGAACGGGGCAGGAGAGGGGCAACTCACACCACAGCGGAGCAGAAAGACAGGCTCAGCCCAAAACCGCAGCCTGGCCAGGCTAGGCCCCAGGGTGGCCTGGAGGAGCTGAGTCTCCCAAACCACAGCTTGAGTCTACTTCAAAGAAAATCTAAAGCACCTGTCTAAGGGGAATCTTAAAATCATCAGAGACGGTTAGTGAAAGTGAAACTTTGAAAATTAATTTGGGGGTGGTAAAGCAGTTCAGCCAATCTGCCCCTGGGGCAAAGAAGCAGTGGGGGGGAAGGGAACTGCTGGAACCAGCAGTGGCCCCCGCCAGGCTGCTTCAGAGTCCCTGGCCTGCTGACACAGCAGGGGGGCTGAATAGATTGATCAGGGCCAAGTGCTCTTGCATTGAGCAGCCTGGATAAAGATCATGGTCTTGGGTGGTGGTCCTGGGGTGCACTTTCAGCAAGCCAAAGCTGGGGGGGCTTGCAGCACCCCCCTAATAGCTCCAGCAGTTGGGAAAACCCCAGCGATTTGGAACAGAGCTTCCCCCCTTGGAAGCAGAGTTTCACAGACCAAAAAAAAACACAACCAATTAATTGACTGGCCAACATGAGGAAGAGGAAACAAAATAAAAAGACCAATAAAACTCTAGAATCCTTTTTTATGGATAAAAAGGGTCAAAGTATGGAACGGGGGGAAGACAGCCCAGAACTCAGAACTCCCACACCAAATGCTTCCAAGACAATTGAAGAATGCCTAGAAGCTATACATCAACTGAAAAAGGACTTTGAAAACCAAATAAGAGAAGTGGAGGAAAAATTGGGAAGAGAAATGAAAATGATGAGAGAAAATCATGAAAAGAGAGTCAACAACCTGACTGAAGAAAACAACACTTTAAAGAATAGATTAACTCAAATGGCAAAAAAGGCCCAGAAAGCCAATGAGAAGAATGCCTTAAAAAGTCGAATTTGCCAGATGGAAAAAGAATCTCAAAAGCATTCTGAAGAGAATAATTCCTTCAGAAATAGAGTAGAGCAAGTAGAAGCTAATGAC
>CM053598.1:158243021-158266265 GCA_028646575.1 Pseudocheirus occidentalis | reverse complement strand
GCTTTAAAAGTATATCATGCATATTTTTCCCTCAGAGAGCCGGGTGTTGAACATTTACAGAACACCCCTGCACATGCCCCATCTCTCTTCTCTGGTAGGAAACAGATGAATCCTCTCTTCCTAGAAGGAGTTAACAGGGTTGTCCATTTCAAACAGGAAACAAAAGGAGAGATTCAGGCTGCATTGCGCTACCCAATTCCCCATTCTTTCAGTGGATATATCAGTATATATCAGTGGATATATCAGTAGCAGTTTTTTGGAGAGAATCCCAACATGTATTTAACTTGGACATGTGTAATTTACTTCTTTGAAATAAACCCTCCTGGTATCATTACAGAGCAGCTAGCTGGCAAAGTGGATAGTGCTAGGACCGGAGTCAGGAAGACTCCTCTTCCTGAGTTCAAATCCAGCCTCAAACAATTACTAGCTGTGTGACCCTGTGCAAGTCATTCAACCCTGTTTCCTCATTTGAAAAATGAGCTGGAGAAGGAAATGGCAAATCACTCCAATCTTTGCCCAAGAAAACCCCAAATGGGGTCACAAAGAGTTAGACACATCTGAAAAATGACTCAACAAGATGTCACTATATTTCTGTTCTAGGTGAGAGTAAAACTCTGCAAAGTCTTACTTTGCCTAGCTCTATCTCACTTAAATCCAATTCACCCACAAGTCAAGACATCACCCTTGTGATGTCATTGGTCCTCTTTCAAGAATGAAGGAACAACAGCAACTTCTAGGACAAATCATAAATGAATGAAGGAAGCATTTATTATGTACTACATGTCAGGCACTGTTCCAAGAGATATTTTGGTTTTAGGGAAGTTAACTGTTCACTCAGTAGCAATGTTAAGGTCATCGAATTTACCAGATTGGAATAAAAGGGATTTTGGAGGAACCCTCCATTATTTCCAAGAGCTGAGCATACAAATATAAAAGTAAGACAGTGCCTGACCTCAAGAAGCTTACATTCTAGTAGGAAGAAGTAACATCTATAAGGGAGTAGTTCTCAGGGAGAGATATTCCTGCTGAAGTTTTCAATGAAAGTAACATAATATGATCCCATAGACATGCAAATAGAGACGAAGTAAGGTGCTGGACTTGGGGGTCAAAAGAAAACTAAATTTGAATCACACTCCCTTGGGTACTTAGTAGTTTGCGACTTATTATCAGTGCTTTAACCTCTACAAGCCTCAGGCTTTTTCCTTTATTAAATGGTGAAAAATATTACCAGCAATGTTTTCATTAAAGCGTTTCGCAAAAGCAAAAATTATATACAAATTTCAGTTGATATTATTAGAGTATATTATTCCTGACCACATCACCAGCATCAGCAGGAGTAATGACTGCATCACAAAAGACAAAAGACAACTGAAAAGAGGCAGTGTGGTCTAGGGGAAACAGAAAATCAGTTTGAAGTCAATAGGACCAAGACTGAATCCAGCTCTGCAATTCACCATTTTTGGGACATAGAACAACCCTTTTAACCTCTCTAAGACTCAGTTCCCTCATCTGTCAAGCACATTGCCTAGCACATAGTAGGCACTCAATAATTATTTACTGAGTGATGTTAGGTTCTTTAGTAACTTAGTCCACAAGCATTTATTAAGCACTTACTATTGTTTCAGGAAATTCCATATAGTAATTTCTTAAGTAGCCTGCTTCTGATTTTGGAAGAAACAGTCCTACTTAAGATCACAGATTTAGAGGCAGAAGGGACCTCACAGATCTTCTAGTCCAACTCCTTCATTTCACAAATGTGAAAACTGAGACCCAGCGATGTTAAGCGACATGATCAAGGTAACACAGTAAGTCAGAAGCAGAGATGGACCCAGTTCCTCTGACTCCAGCCTCATTGTCTTCTCTTTAGAAGAGAGGAAGAGGAGGAGAGAGACACAGACAGACAGGGATACAGAGAGACAGACAGAGACAGAGACAAAGAGAGACAGAGAGAGGAGAATGTAAAGAAGGCTCTAAGCCTCAGATATGTTGAATGGAGCTCTGTAGGTGAATACATGAAAGAAGACACAGACAAGAGGTGAACAAGAGGGGCAGACATGAATGGGCTGCAACTTGCATCACTAGAAGGAAATCCAAACTGATGAGCTAATAGCTAATAATAATAATAATTTTTGTTGTTATTCAGTTGCTTTCGGCTGTGTCTGACTTTTTAGTGACCCTATCTGAGGTTTTCTTTGCAAAGATACTAGAGCAGTTTGCCATTTCCTCTCCAGTTTATTTTATAGATGAGAAATGTAAAAGAAGTGAAGTGATTTGCCCAGGGTCACACAGTTAACAAGTGTCTGGAAGTTGGATTTGAACTCAGGTCTTTTTGATTCCAGGTCCAACTGTCTGTCCACTATGCCACCAGCTACCCACAGATCTGTTGAAACAAATGTATGTCATTAATTATCATAGCAACTTCTTGGCCTAAGTTTGAATGGGAGGCTTTTAATCCTACCTATTGCAGCAGCTGTCTTTGATGTGGGAAGGTTGGTACAGTCTCCAATGCCAAAAATATTTGGGTATTTCTTGTGCTGCAGAGTTTCTTTGTTCACATCTACCCAGCCAGCAGCATCTGCAACAGGACTGTCCCTGACCACATCTGGTGGCCCCATGGGTGGAGTGACATGAAGCATCTCATACTAGGGAAAAAGAAGAATATAAAATAAACCTGTGATTCTTTACTCTTTCTTCAGTCTTCTTGCTGGGGTCCCATTACCCTGATTAGTCCATTAAGTTCATACCCATATCAGGCACATAACAAACCTTCATGTTCTAGAAACTTTACATGCTCCCCTGGCATGACACTCACTCCCTATCCTCAAGTTTCTCCCCACTCTGGTTCATCTTATATACTATTATTGTTTTTACCTAGAATATCCTTTAGGTTTTTAATTATTTCAACAAACATTTTAAGTATTTCTTGTATAACATGGCACTGTACCAAACTAGTAGTCCCAAACACAGATCTGAACATGCCATTCCTCTGCCCAAGAACCTACAATGGCTCCCTATTACCTCCAGAATGTAAACTCATACATCCTAGGCAATTATCATTCTTAAAGGCTTCGAAATCCCTTAAAATTGATTCAATTGTCATAGGACATCCTACGAGAGTGCAAAGAAATGGGCATCATAAGGTTGTGAAAGTCTTTGTTCTTCCCTACTCTTGGTAACCACCTAACTGTCTCAGTGCTTATGTACCAGAACAATAATCATTGATTGCAGTTGGGATTATAAAAGGTTAATTAAAAAAAAAAACTTTTGAAGGCATACATGCTATACTATATTTCTTAGAGTATAGTAAGAACTGATGCTTTTCTGTAAAGCTGACCTAGGCAGCTAGATGGTACAGTGGATGGAGTGATGGGTCTGGAATCAGAAACACTCATCTTCCTGAGTTCCCATCTGGCCTCAGACACTTATTAAATGTGTGGCCCTGAGCAAGGCATTTAACCCTGTTTGCCTCAATTAACTTATCTGTAAAATGAGCAAACAGCATTGTGCGATGATCAGCTATGATTGACTTGGTACTTCTCAACAATACAATGATCCAAGACAAGTCCAAAAGACTCATGAAGGAAACTGCTATTCACATCCAGAGAAAAAACTGATGGAAGTCTCAATGCAAATCAGAGCATACTATTTTCACTTTATTTTTTTGTGATCTCTTTTTTTCTTTTGTTCTGTTTCTTCTTTCACAACATGACTAACTGGAAATTATGTTTTACCTATATATATATAACCTCGATCAAATGTTTAATGTGTTGGGGAGGTGGGAAGGGAGAGAGGAAGAAAATTTGGTGCTCAAAATTTTATATAAAAAACTAATATAAAAAATGTCTTTAAATTTAACTGGAAAAAATAAAATAAAATACTATTTAAAAGAAAAAAGAAAGGAATTGGAAAATTGACTCTAAGGGGGAAAAAAGAATCATCCTACACAAAAATAAAATAAAATGAACTGGAGAAGGAAATGGTGAAATCATTCTAGCTTCTTTACCAAATAAATCCCAAATGGGGTCACAAAGAGTTGGGCATGACTGAAATTACTCAACACCAACAACAAGATCTTAAGCAGCCTTATGCAAAGGCTTAGCCAATAAACAAAGTGAGGATAGCGGTAGTAAAATTTATTTATAAAAGTTGATCCATGCAGCACGCAGGCTCTGAAGTCAGGGGACCAGATTCAAAACCTGTTTGTGATCCTTGTGTGATATTGGACAAGTCACTTAGTCTCTCTGGGCCTCTGTTTCTTCATCTACAAAATGAGGTCATTGGATTATCAGTTTCAGACTCAAATGGAAACAGTTCCCTGTGGGCTACATGTTGACTTAGAAAATGGAAAATTTTGTTAAACATTTCCCAATTCTATCTTAATTAGATTTTAGCAGCACTCCAGAATTTTTTTAGGCTGCTTGTGATTGTTTCACATCAGTGGAATAGATGACCCCCAAGGTCTGAGCTCTAAATTTGTGATCTGTGTCTGTAGATGCCTTTTACTAAAGGGATAGTGACAATATCTCTCTTTTGATGGATATTGTATGTGGTTTGTCCTTAGTTCTTGAAAATGACAATGACATCAGGAAGATGATGCCATGGCTTGCAAGGGACTTGGATTTAAGCGAGGCAGGGCTGTACAAAGTCACCAGCCTCACTTTCTCCTCTGGAGCCATCTGATTCCAGTGGCCAGATATTCATCAGGATGACTGGAGATGACCCAGGATGCAGTGGGAGATTTTGGCCTTTTTAAGCCAAGGTCTTTCCCAGTTCTCACTTTGAGTGAGGCAACACCCATTAAATGAACAGACACATTCAAGGTGTGAGTGACAACCCCTTCAACAAAAAGAAATTCAAACTGAGGTGTAAAGACCTTCAGGGTTGCTGGCTGAAAGAGAAATAATTACTATTTACATCCACTCTGAGCCATTAGGGACCAAAAATATTAGGAATGACAAGAAGTCATGCCCACCTCACTCCTGAAATCTGATGCCACTGAGGAGCTGAGCTTATCTAAGCACTCTCTCTCTCTCCCTCTCTCTCCTGGACTTTGCACTTTGGAAGAGTCCTTTATGACTCAGAAAGCTTCACAGCAACTCAAGGCAAGGAGGAAAGACAGTCCCCATTAGCACAATTTTCTAAAAAATGAGCTAAGTAGCAGCATGGAATAGAGGGTAGAGAAATGGCCTGAGTCAAACCAATTTGAGTTTAAGTCTTGCCTCTAATCCCATACTGGCTGTGTAATCCTGGGCAAGTTAATTTAATCTCTGTCCCAGGAAATTTGCTAAGACTATAAATTGCAGAGAAGGTGCTAATTTGCCTTTGAAGAGGAAGTCTTCTTACCTAGGATTTCTTATGCCAATGAAATCACAGAATCAGTTCAGAAATTTCCTTAAAATGTGTTACTTGCACCTTCTACTTTTATCAGTGTTACACATAGGCAACTTCTCTCCTCAGACATGGCCTCCTACTGCTCTCCACCTTTCTCTTCTCGTCATCGTTTCTTTATATCTCATTTCTACTAGTTTTCACCTGTCCAGGTGTCCTCATAGGGGTAGGGAGTATAGGTAACTACATTGATTTAGGGAACTCCCAGAGGATGAAATTCCCTCTACCAATGCAGAACAGCATTGTCTGCAAAGGATAGTTTTAGAGAGTTATCTTAAAGCAATTAAGTGATTTGTCCAAGGTCATACAATCAGTATATGTCATAGACAGGATGTCAACCGAGGTCTTCCTGGCTTCAATAACAGCTTTCTAACCACTAGGTCAGTCTTTCATAAAAGGATTCAACCTGGGTCCTTCTGGATCATGTAAGCAGCAAGGACTAGTCATTTTTCTCTGATCCCCACAACCTCTCAGAAATTCTCCAAAACAGAAATTATGTGCCAAAGATAAAGCGATTTCAGCTGCCTCCATGGCCTAGGACATCCAAAATTCAAAATAAGGTCTAAAAAAAAAACAGAAACTGATGTTCACTGACCCCACACATTCAGCACCTCTCTCCTACCTCCCAAGCTACTGGCAACAAGGCTGCACTGGCAGACCCAAGGACCAGACACAGACTTACATCAAAACCTACCCCTATGCTCTGGTTCCCTTCCCTCTTTTCAGTGCTATGGAGATCCCAACTCCAGGATGTGGAAGTTTGCATAGGCTGTGACGGCCAAGATGGCCACAGCCTTTTTAGGAGCATAAGCCTGTAAAAAGGCTGAAACCTGGAAGCACCAGTGCTGCAAAGCTCTAACCAGATAGCGCCAAGAAAAACAAGCTCTGAATTGCTAGTATAGAGCCAGAGGATGAAAGAACAGGTTACAGAACTAGATCAGAACACAAAGCAAATGAGGGGCTATGCATCACTCCACCAAGCCTGAGAGAAAGAGCATAGCACCTAGCTGGGTCCAGTTTGATCACCCAAAAGTCAGTTGGGATAACATATTAAAAATGAGCAGGTATAAATCAGTGGTGGAAGAGGGGCCTTGCCATAGGGACACCTGCAACAATTAGCATTCTTCTGGGAGCAATGCATTTTGGAAAAAGTATCTTGAGTAAGTCCTACAAGAAACAGAAAGAATCTAGAGGAGAGAGACTAGAATGGATACCTTGGAAATTTTGATTTCATGAAGAATACAGAGAAAAGAGAGAGATTATTAGATAATCATAGAAATCATGAATCAGACGAGGATCTAAAGAAAACAGAAAAAAAGAATAATGAAGAGAATTAGAAAAAAAAATTTTGGAAAGGGACACAAAAAAGCCTGGGCCCTATATCACTCCAGAGACTTCCTTGACATCTATTAAATAAATAAGTATTATACTTAATAGACTTTCTCTTGGTAAGAGGCTGACATGAATGTCCTAGGGGACATCCTGGACCACCTTCTCTTCCCTGTCTATACTCTTTCACTTGTTGATCTCATTGGTTCCCATGGATTCAATTATCATCTCTATGCAGATGATTCTCAAATCTGCTTATCTAGTCCTAACCTCTCTTCTGACCCCTACTCTTGTATCTCCAACTACCTAATTAGACATCTCCAACTAGATGTCCAGCAGACATCTTGAACTCAATGTGTACAAAATTGAACTCATCATCTTTCCTCCTAAACTCTTCCTAACTTCTCTACAGCTGTCTAGAGCATCACCATTATACCAGTCACTCCACTCCTTGCTCTCTCTCACCCCCCATGTCCAATCTACTACCAGGACCTGTCAATTTTACCTTCATAACAGCCTTCATACATGCCCACTTCTGTCCCCTAACACCGTCACCATCCTGGTACAGGCCTTCATGTCCAGACTATTGCAAAAGTCCATTTATTGGTTCTTTCTACCATAAGTCTCTCCCCATTCCAGTCCATAGTCCATTCAACTGTCAACGGGATCTTCCTAAAGCATAGGTCTGATCATGTCACTCCAGTGGCTCCCTATCAACTCCAGGACCACATATAATATCTGTTTCAAAGATATACATAACCTGCTCTTCCTTTCCCCAATTAGATAAATTATCTCATTGGATCCTCAGAACCCTAAGAGGTAGATGCTATTGTTATCCCTATTTTATAGATAAAGAAACTGAGGTTCATAGATATTAAGTAACTTACTGGGTCACACAGTTAGTTAAGTGTCTAAGGCAGGATATGAACTCAGATTTCCTTTAACTCCAGGTCCGGCTATAAAGGCAACTCTACCAGGGCCCTCAAGAGGGAAAGGGGCTACTCACCGAAATCACTTTGGTGGCTCCAGGATTGCCCAAGTCCTCAAACACTGCCTCACATTTTTCTGGCCGAACTTCAACAAGGTTTTGCCGGTAGTTCACGTGGAGGTTCCTTTCCTTGATAATTTCTTCTAGAGCATCTGCATACTTCTTTACCCCAAAAATGACTCCCAGGGAAGTGTTGAAAATTATATTGGCATTGGCTCGCTTTCCAGTCTGAGAAAAAAAATAGCAGAGGAGGGAGCATGTGTCACCAGTAACTACCAGGAGTTAACCAGCTTCTTCTTCTTCTTCTCTTTGAAGTAGTTTTCTTTATTTCTTTCTTTTTTTTTTAGGGCAATTGGGGTTGACTTTCCCAAGGGTCACATGGCTAGTAAGTGTTATGAACTCAGGTCCTCATGACTCCAGGGCTGGTGGTCTATTCACTGCACCACCTAACCACCCCCAAAGAAATAGTTTTCTCAGCAGATTTTAGTCCCTGCCACTGCTGTCCTTATACTTAGACAAATGGGATAACCTTCTACTCTCGTTTTTTCTCTCTGCCAACAACACGGTAGCCAAATGAGAACATGGGATAGGGATCAAAGGTGTGCACACTAGAGTTGAAGGTTTGAACTGGAAATACCTAGTGCAAGGGAATGATAAATCATTAGCACAGGATAGAAACAAAACCAGCATAAGGCATTGACATGAAGGAATATAAATTTGGAATTACCTTTGTCATATATCCCAGAGGAGATGGTATTCTCTCCCAAATTCCAAAGTGGGTAGAGGAACTACAGGTTATTTAGAATTCCAAAATCAACCCAAGCCTAGTCAAAAGCTTCACACATATACCAGCACCCCCTTTCTAAAATTATAAGCCATATTTTGTGCCAAGAACAAAAAAGATGAGAACAGATAACAAATAATAATGTTAAGTTTCCTGATGTTGTTGAGTACTGGGAATGCAAATGTCATTAAGACACAGTCCCCAGTCTCAAGGGGTTTACAATCTAGTAAACTCTGAAGTCAGGACTGAGCCTTTTTAGAAGAGTTAGGAGAGAAAGAGAGAGAAAAAGTCCCCTGGCAGTCATTGAACTCAAGCGCTATAAGCCACTCTCTGAGCCCTGGAAGTGAAACGTACCTTCTTCATGTAAGCTTCTGACAAATACATAATCTTCTGTGGTGCCCCTGCGCACTTAACCGGAGTGTTTGGGAAAGTGAAGATGGCATTGCCCTCCTTGAAGCCCTGCAGAGCCTTCCATGTTTTCTCCACAGTTGCAGCAGAATAATTAGATCCTATTTTAGGATATCTAAAACCTTCAGGCAAACCTTTGATCTGAAACAAATTAGACAAAGAAGGTTAAAAAAAAAAACACAAAACCCCAGCATGTTTTTGAGACAAGAGTGCTCTCAATTTTAAGTGTACATACCACACTATATCTGCCTCAGACAAACTGAGGCTACGGAAAGACCTTAGTTTAGAAATGCCAAGTTCACCCACTGCATCCTGGGTCATTGCCAGTTATCTTGACTTTTGCCCCACCACTGTACTCCAATGACTTTGCTGGAGAAAGTGAGGCTGATGGCTTTGCACCACTCTGCCTCACTTAAACCCAACTCATGTGCAAGTCAAGACATCACCTTCATGATGCCATTGCTCCTCTTTGAGAATGAAGGACAAACAACAAATAATTTTAAGACTGAATTTCTTCCTCATTTCCAATGAACCAAAGGACAAAACGACATATATTGATGCTCACTATGTGTGCTATCACTGTACTAAGTACTACGGATACAAACATAAATAGAAAGTCAGAGTCTTTGTGCAAAATACATCTAATGGAGTGACGACCAGGGAAGGATGATTTGGTCTGGCAAGTCACAGAGATGAGCAGAAGACTAGTTGGCCCCATTCAGGGATATGGACTCTTCTCAGAGGCTACGACAGTGTTAAGTTGATTATAGTTCTTAATTCAAGAGGGAGAAAACAGTGGATGAAAATTATATGCAGGAAAGCTGGGGAGAAAACAGCCTGGGAGAAACTGAGGACAACACGGACGTGGCTCCTGGAAGTTCAAGATAAAAGCAGCAGCAGTAGGTCAGTATTATTATGTCCATTTTATGAAAGGGAAGGAGAGTAAGAGAGTTCCCAAAACCTGGTTGTGTCACACTAAGAGTCAGCACAAAGCCAGAGATGAATGAGTTTAATCCCAGATCATCTGAGCCCGAAAAGTCACCTCTGGAGTGAGCTCAAATTCTTTGTCAAAACAAGGGATGAAGCAAGAAACCATCTGTGCTGCTCACTTTGATAAAATAAAACCAGTTGTTAAGAAGTACATAGTTCAGGGGCGGCTAGGTGGCGCAGTGAATAAGAGCACCTGCCCTGGAGTCAGGAGGACCTGAGTTCAAATCCGGCCTCAGACACTTAACACAAAAAACTAGCCGTGTGACCTCGGGCAAGTCACTTAACCCCAACTGCCCTCCAAAAAGAAATAAATAAATAAATAAATAAAAGAAGTACATAGTTCAGCTGTTCTCAACGTGTGGGTTATGTTCACTTTGTAACAACAAAAATACATCCTGCATATCAGATATTTGCATTATGATTCATAACAGTAGCAAAATGACAGTTATGAAGTAACAACAAAAATAATTTTATGGTTGTGGGGGTCACCACAACATGAGGAACTGTATTAAAGGGTCATGGCATTAGGAAGGTTGAGAACTACTGACATAGTTGCACAGACTTGACAGGAAGTCATGTGGATGCCTGTTTTTCCATTTAGACTAGCTCTGAGTTCAAGCCCCTCATCGCTGGGCAGTGACAAATCAGAGCTGAGCACCTGTATTAGATACCCTCTAACAAAAAATTAATTTTTCTAATTACCAAAAAATAAAAATAAAACTTTTTCAAATGTGATAAAGAGAGATCCAAGTACTCATTAAAGAATAGGAGCAGGAGACAAGAAAAAAAATCATTCCTCTATTCTTTGCACTAGTACGACCAAGGAAGAATCTTGTCAGTCTATGTTTTAAGAAGGATGTCTAAGAAATAAGAGAAAATTAAAAGATGAATGACAAAGATGACTTAAAGAGTACAAAAACTTTCTCTGTCCCGTGAGCAGAAGTTAAAGGAATAGAAAATGTTTGTTCTAGAGAAGAAAATCACAAATTCGGAGCCAAATGCCTCTGGCTCTAAATACAGCATTCTTTCTTTTATACCACACTGTCTCTAAGGCCTTGGAGAATTGGTTACTTCAAGTTTAAAAAGCATTTTTAGGAAGGAAGAATGGAAACAAGCATTTATGAAATACAGGCTCTAAGCTAAGCAATTTATAAATATCTCCTTGGATCCTTACAACCTTGGAATATAGGTGCTATTATTCTCCCATTTTACAGTTAAGGAAGCTGAGGCAGGCAGAGGTTCCTTGTTCAGGATCTCACATCTACAAAGTGTTTGAATCTGGATTTGAACTCAGGTCTTTCTACTCTAGGCTCAGAACTCTAACTACTGTATCTTATACTCTGCCACCTATTTGCCTATGAAGAGAGCAAGTTGTTCATGTTAAGAGTGGAAAAAGGGAAATGGATTTACATTAAAAGAGAAGATATTTCAATTGGATATAAGGAAGATTTTTTTTTCTTGACTGTCAGAAGAATTAAAGAGAACCTAAGGAGGCCTAAGGAAGACTAAAGAACTACATACTTGAAAGATATTTAAGAAAACAGAAAACTATTCTTGACTGGATTTATTTTACATTCATTCAAGTGCTCAATGTCCTTTCCAGGTCCATGATTCTTTTGTTGTTGCTTAGTCATTTTTTGGTTATGTCTACATGACCTCATTTGGGGTTTCCTTGGCAGAGATACTGGAGTGGTTTGTCATTTGTTTGTCATTTCTCCAGCTTATTTTACAGATGAGGAAACTGAGGTAAGCAGGGTTAAGTGACTAAGTGTGTCTGAGGCTGGATTTGAATTCATGTAGATGAGTCTCCTTGACTCCAGGCTCAGCATTCTATCCACTGTGCGATCCTTTATTTTATCATAAGATTTAAAGCTGGAAGGGGCCTTTGTGCTCATTTAATCCAACTATCTTCATTTTACATACAGGAAACTGAGTCCCTGAGTCTTACCTTCAGTCACACAAATAGGAATTAGCAGAGCTAGGAACAGAAAGCAAATCTCGTTTCTCTACCTATTAGTTCTCCACAACAAATACTGGCAAATAAGATGTTCATGCTAGTCTTTTTTGCAAAAACCATAGCTATTTGAATAATGAGGTAACCAAATGTTTCTCATTGCCTTTGGATATGCAATCAATTCTGCCAACTCTTTTATTTGGCTCTCCCTTCTTCCATTTAGATGAAAACTCTTTCTGCCTTCTGTTTTATTTTATGATCAGAATGTCAAGATTAACACAGTTCAATTACACCTACCCAGTGGACATCCACTGGGTGAGTGTTTGGAGAAAGACAGACAGCCGAAAATCTTAGCACCCGTGCTCTGCCCTCTTTTATTTTTACCTTTTTGCCACCATCACCAAAGAAATAGAAAGGAGCCACATAGGACTGAGGGCTACTTAGCATTCTTCTTTTCTCCTGTAGATTGTCACAGTCAAAGAATTTCTTCCCAAGGAGCCAGCCTACAGCCAGCATTAATATGTTTCTAAGGTTCATCTTTATAAAGCAAACATGATCAGTTGGCAGAAATGTACTTGAAGCATCTCTAACATTTGAAATTTTACCAAGTTCCTTATTGGCATCCTGTAGGAACTTTATACTGAATCCTTTAGAGATCTTGTATGAGATTTTGTGATATATTGGTTCTTTTGTTAGTGACAATTTAGAATCCATTAGGCAGCAGGCCATTAAGCCCTCGGGGTCACAGTAATTACACTGTCAAGTCTCATTGCCAAACTACGATATAAAGTAGTGAGATAACAGCTTGGGTGTATCCATGATCTCTTTCTCTTCTTTGGTTAGAAGAAAATAATGTTGGTCATTACAAGCTGATGTTCAGTCAACTTAACAAGCAGTGAGACTGTCACTAATATTTCTAAATGGGGGGCAGTTAGGTGGCACAGTGAATAAAGCACTGACCCTGGAAACACATGGACCTGAGTTCAAATCCAGCCTAAAGTACTTGATATTTACCAGCTGTGTGATCGTGAGCAAGTCATTTAACCCCAACTGTGTGTAAATATGTATGTATATACATACCTATGTGTAAGTATATATGCATATACATATATGTAAGTATATGTGTGTATAGAGATAGAGATAGATGTATAACCTTTTCTGGTTCTACATCACCAAGCACATCTAATTAATTAATTTTAGTTTGCATTTATAACACTACCCTAGCCATTAAACAAACAAACAAAACTGCAGCATACATAGTCCAGCAAAACAAATTCCCACATTGGCCAAAGCGTGAAAATATATGCCTCTCTGCAGCTCCTAAGCTCATCACCTCACTGGGAGGAGAGGAGCAGTGTGCTGTAACTTCAGTCCTCTGGCATCCATCAGAGTTCAAGTCTTTTAAAACTGTTTTTCTCTACAATGTTTTTGTCATTGTATAAATTGTCCTACTTTTGCTCATTTCGTTCTTCCTTAGTTCATACAAATCTTCCCAGTTTTCTCTAGTAGTGTGCCAGGCACAATTCTAGTCATCCTAGAAATATGTATGTCCAAGTGGGTGTATGTGTGTGTGTGTGTGTGTATACACATACACATATACTGATAATCATTAAATATCATATTTTGCCTAAAGTCTGAATTTATCAAACAGCTTGCTTTGCCTCGCTTTAAAAGGGCCTTTCTCTGTGTCAGCAACCCCAGAGCATCCTGAGATCATAAATTCCAAACGCACCCTGCTTTGTATTTGCTCTCTGAGTGAGCTCAGAGAATATCTCTTATTATGTCAACAAAGCAGACAAGGCTTACCTTATGGCTCTTAAGGATGAGACCCTTAACTCAACTTGAGTAATGGGACTTTTTCTTGTCTTAATATTTTCTGGACATATAGTATGTTATGGAATGTTAATAGTAAAGAAAACACAGATATCCTGGATCATAATTTCAATAGATACTTTGTCAGCTCTCTTGTTTTATTGTATTTACCATCTATTCAATTAAGAAAATTCCTTTCTCATACAAGGATTAAACATTTATGGAGATCATAAATTTGTGTGACACAGCCACCATGGATTGGGATGCTTCTAAAATGTATTTAAGGATTTTCATCTCTTTGTTCAGCAGTCAGACTTACTTATTCTGGCTCCTTGTACAAGTCTGTTCATTTTAAGGGAATAAGGAATAAATACTGTAACTGTATATCTATGTCTCCTTCAACCAAACTGTTTTAAAAGGTTTACAATACATACATATGTGTGAGAATATATGTATGTATATACGCATACATATATACCTATGTGTGCACACATGTATATGTATTGTGTATGTTTATGTGTATGCATGTGCATGCATGTATTATATATATGAATGCATGTATATGCACGTGCATATATATCTGTGTGTACATACATATGTATTATGTGTATGTGTATATGATGTATGTATATGCACATGCATATATACCCACATGTGCACATGTGTATATGCATGTGTATGTGTATGTGTGTCCATATATACATGTGTTGTATATACGAATGTGTGTATGTACATGTGCATTCATACCTGTGTGTGCACACGTGTGTGAATGTATGTGTTGCACATGTGTATATATGTATTGTGTCTGAATGTGTGTATATGCACATGCATATATGCCTATGTGTGCACACATATATGTATGTGGATATGTGTGTATCTTTTTTCCTATTTTTAAAAATTCTTAATAAATATCAACTAAAATGTGCACCTCTTTGTACACTGTAAAAGACACAGAGACGTCAGCACATATATTCAGGTCAATGACCCTGTGCTGAATGTTTTGTCAGGTACAAATATAACTGTAATTAGTTAGTCTCTATCTCTGAAGAATTTTTCTTCCTCTTCATCTTATTCCCAAAGTTGTCAGGTGGGTATGTATTGATCTGAGGCTTCTTTTTTAGGACTGAATCACTGATGCCTGTAGGCAAGGCTGGGATCCTCAAGGGATACCAGTCTTATGGCAGAACTGAAAAAACCTTTTCAGAGAAAAGGCTCTCCTGAAAAAGTCGCACCCAAAAGCATTCTCCAATAGCTAGTCTTAGGGGAGTTTGGCTTTGCTCAGAGTTGGAATGGAAACTCCACCCTTGGGGCAGTTTGCATGAGAAAAACGATCCTTATTCCAGAGGTATAAACACATTTAAACAAACCTCCCCTCTGATTCATAGCTACTCTGAAAACTCAGCCTGGGGTTTTGGGGCCAACCAAGCACAGGAAAGGCAAATAATGAGAGTCATGTAACAATATAGTAACAACCATACTCCTTAGATATAATCAGTGAACCCAAAGAAATAAAACTGTTGGCTTGGCCTGCAACTTTTCCTGGGTAATCACAGTGGGATTCCTTATGCAATTATTGGAACAGCAGGTTCCCAACAAGCTCCTTGGAAGTAACAGTGTTTCCCAGAGTCATAGAATCCAGGACCTAAGCTAGAAGGGACCTGAGAAGTCATGTAATCCAACCTATACCTGAAAAGAATCCTATCAACAACATACTTGGCAAGTGGTCACCCAGCCTTTGCTTTAAAGACAGTGGTGAGGGAGTTTCAAAACCACTTCACCTGCTGAGAGACCCCATTCCATTTCTATTAATTTATTAATCTTTATTTTTTATGTATTTATTAATCTTTTTTCATAAAGTATACCTCTATGTACCTTTTTTGGGTGGGAGGGAGGGCAAGTTGATCAGGGTTAAGTGACTTGTCCAGGGTCACACAGCTAGTAAGTGTCAGGTGTCTGAAACTGGATTTGAACTCAGGTCCTCCTGATTCCAAGGCTGGTGCTCTTATCCCCTGCGCTACACAGCTGCCCCCTCTATGTAACTTCTACTCATTGTTCCTCATGCTGCCATCTAGGACACATCTGTATGGGCCTAATCTCTTAACAATAGCCAATCATTACTTGAAAAGGTGTTGTGAACATCTCCTTAAATCTTCTTAAGACATCCTTATATGGCATGAAGATAGGCCCTTCAGGGGCCTAGCTACTCTCTTCTGGACACTATAGAGCTTATGGAATTAATTTTTGTTTCATTGTGTCTGGAGATGTGGTTTCTCTAAGCGTAGAGGGATTCTTGGTGTGGCTTCTCTGCACTGGTGTATAACATGAATATTAGGAGCAGCTCACCTGTAACTTGAAGTCCTAAAGAGTTGGCCTGGTGCACTGAAAGACTATGAAGTACTCCCAGAGGTAACCAGCTCTCTGAGGCAGGAATTAAACCCAGATCAGTCTTCCTATATTCTTCTATAAACACAATGCCTTCCTTAGCAACATCTGTCCCAAAATGTATCTTACTTTATTTATTATATCAGGAAATTTTAATCTCACAATATCATAGATTTAATGCTTAGAGGGAATTTGGAGGTCAAAAAAATCCAGTCACCTCATTTTATAGATAATGAAATTTAGGCTACATATATGGTGGGAAAAAGTATGTATGGCATCATGGTTATTATAAATGTAAATGTAAACAGAACCAATGGGAAATTTTACAGATGATCATGGAGCCTCTCTTGGTAGTAAGTTTTCTTGGTTCTGTTTCTATATGATATCTGGCCTGGTATAAATATGGTGCAGGGGTCTGCCTCTATTCTGCCACCATCCAGGCCAGGCCTTGTAAGTTCCTCCAATAAAACCCATTCACTACCTCTTTCTCCAGTATCTCAATATCTTCTTGGTACCTTTCTTGTAATAGTGGAAACATCCTTCTAGACCAGCGGTTCTCAACCTGTGGTCGCGACCCCTTTGGGGTCAAATGACCCTTTCACAGGGATCGCCTAAAACCATTGGAAAACACATATTTCCAATGGTCCTAGGAACCCAGACACCGCTCCTCTATCTGTCTCCAGGCAGGTCCACCCACATGTAGATACGCCCACATATTAAAGGCATTAGGAAGGTTGAGAAGCACTGTTCTAAACCGTCTGCATTGATACAGTGAATTGCCCAAAGGCACACAGTTAGTAAGGAACAGAATTAGGAATTGAACTAAGATTTTCTGATTCCAAAGCTAGGATTCTTTCCATTATAATTCAAAAGCAATCCCTGAATATATCCCAGACCTCTTAGTTCAGTTTAAAGAGAAATTAACTACTTCAGTAGGGATTATGTTTCCTGAGTAATCATTTTGTTTGAAAAAAATTTTTTTAATTGGGGAGATTCCCCCCAAAAAAACTAAAAAAATTGTTTTTAAATCTCCAAGTCCCTACTAAGACAAAACTAGATCCCACTTTTATTTAGGGAAATGTGTGTTATGATCTACACCTCCTGAATCCAATATCTGGGGGGAAAAATGCCACCTATAATGAGATTATTCCATTCCATACAAAGAACCCTTTTAGATTAGAAAGAACTCTGTTTTGCAGGAAGCACTATTATTAAAAGAACACACTCAATTGCTGGCTGAATTAAAAAGTTAGAACACATATGTTTTCATCAATGAAATTTCAGGATGCTTCATTTTAACTAGGGGGAAAATCTGGATGTTATCAGTTATAGTCAGATGGAAATTTCTGAAAACCTTGCCTGAGACAGTAGCAAAATACAAGACTGGACCTCAGCATAGATGAATCCCAGTAACAGAGAAATCATTTAAGACATACCTTCTCATATTCCAGCTTGATTCCAAGAGCAATGATGAGATATTTATAAGAAATCTGTAACACAAAAAAAGGATGGTATTTCAGACAGAGTAGAACTTTAGCATAAAATAGACCAGTCACACCCATGGCATTGGGTTACATTTTCCCATGTGGCAGATTGAACTTCATTATCCCAGGAAGCAAATAGCTCTCTGCAAAATGCTAACAGAGAGACAGAGACAGAGAAAGAGACAGAGAGACAGAGACAGAGAGATAAAGGGAGAGAGAAGAAGAGAGAGAGAGAGAGGGGTGGGGGGAGAGAGACAGAGAGAGAGAGAGAGAGAGAGAGAGGAAGAGAGAGGGAGAGAGAGGGAACTTGCCTGTGTATAGGTGAACCTCTAAGTTGGGTCATCATCGTTGTAGAATCCCATAGGTGAATTAAGTAACAAGTTATCTGCTCCTGTTCAATAATGTTTGGGTAATAGGGAACATTCCATACTGTAAATATGTGCACTGCAACTTTATCCCTTTTCCTTCGCAACAAAAAATTCATCTAAATTATGTTGGTGGAAATGTGCGTTTGGGGGATGCTAATTTTAAATTGACCCAGAGTGATTGACAGAAACAGAATGAAAGAACACTGGTATGTCAAGAAGTGTAAACAAGAAGAATGTAACCAATAAAAAATGGATAATCAAAGAACCTACTAGAAAAGGAAGGGTTTGAAGAAAGTTGAAAAAGTAGCTAGAAAGAAAGATAACAGTTTAAAAAAAAACATAAACATGAATTGGAAGAAGAAAAAGAACAAGTACATTGAATAAATCACAACTGGAAGATGAAGAATCAAAGAACTGACAATACCTATGGGAAGTCTAGGTAAGAGAATAGTTAGAAACTGGTCTAGGGAAGCAAATAACTACACTATTTTCTTTTTTTTTTTTTTTGGAGGGCAGTTTCGGTTAAGTGACTTGCCCAAGGTCACACAGCTAGTTTTTTGTGTTATGTGTCTGAGGCCAGATTTGAACTCAGGTACTCCTGACTCCAGGGCCGGTGCTCTATTCACTGAGCACTACACTATTTTCCAAAGTGATTGTGATGAATGCAGTTTCAACTTGAAAATGGGGGCTTGTTAAGAGCAGTCCATCAGAAACAACTTGTTTTTCAGAAAGCAAGAGAATGCTAGAAGACAAAGATCAAACCAGATGGATCTGTAAACACGTGGAATTCGACTTGGAGGCAAGACCTGGAATTCTGGCTCTGCCATGAAAATCTGGAAAATGCAGCAGGGGTGCAGGTTTTAATTCATCTGTAGCTTTAAAGAATTCACATATGCAACATGAACGCCATCTTTGGATGAGGGCACCCCATTCTGGGAGGCCTAGACGCAGTGCTCCTAAAGCTGTCTTAGCCTCTAAAGAGGCGGTACTTTCCTTTACCTCCTTCCCCTTGAAGTCCAATGGTGAGATGGGAAATGTTGATATTTTAAGGATCTAGTATTCACTCTAATTAAATGGGGAAACTGACCAC
This sequence comes from Pseudocheirus occidentalis, assembly GCA_028646575.1. Lineage (NCBI taxonomy): Eukaryota > Metazoa > Chordata > Mammalia > Diprotodontia > Pseudocheiridae > Pseudocheirus > Pseudocheirus occidentalis. The sequence goes on along the minus strand of CM053598.1, from coordinate 158,247,288 downwards.
CTACTGTTACTATCATTCCTGTCCTCTATTCACTACCTACCACACCAGATCGCCAGGCACTGCACATACATACATAAATACACACGCACCTCACTGGAGATATTGTCTCTCTCATTTTTAATGGCAGTAAACATTCTAAAAACTTAATTGTGTACCTACTCTATGTAAAGGATTTGCTAGATATTAGGGAGATACAAAATATATACAGTATATACTTTCTACTCTCCTAGAGATAACTAATTAGGAGATTAAAAGTACACAAGATTACATGATAAATGCACTTAAGAACCAAAGTGAGGTCCAAGGGGGATGTCGTTCCTGACAAAAGAGAATCTGGGAAGGCTTCCTGGAGAAAATGACACTTGAATTGGGGTTTAAAGTACAGGGAATCATGTGAATAAAGGTTTGGAGAAAAGAAAGCACAGAGAACATTTGGAAGAGAGAGCATCCTTAACTTGGCTAGGGCATACAGTGGATAAAGAGGAATAATAAGATATGGGCCTACAAAAGTAAGATAATGCCAGACTGTGGAGAGTTTTTGATTACCAGGCAAAAGAGTCTGAACTTTATCCAGTGGGCAATAGGGAGCCATTTCAGGTTATTGAGCAAGAGAATAATGTTACCAGACCTATGAAAGGAAGATTATCCTGGGAACACAAAAACAAGTCAGGCAGAAAGACTTTGAAGGGATAAGTTACCTCCTTGTCATCATCGGTACGGATGCAGTTGTTGTCTGGATCCAGCTCTCTCACTCTGGACTTTATCCATTCTACTCCTGATGGAATAACACTTGCCATGGGACGGCTGGATGATGACAGTTTTTTGGCACCAGCACCCACCAGTGTCCACAGAGGCTGGTAAAAATGTTTCTAAGAAAAAAAAATTGAAGAATTGCTCTTAATGAGGCTGTTCTAGAGGGGCGGGGGTGGGGGGGAAGGAGAGCCCTTGCACCAATTACTGGTCTTCTGCAAGGGTCACAAGGGGAAGAACACACATGTTGTAGGGAACAGAGGTTCCTATCAGAACTGGATCTCCTGTCTCTGAACTCTCTCCTCAACCCTATATTGCCTGCCTCTCCCCTAAGGGACCTTTCATCTCTAACTTCCTATGAACTTTTCTAGCTTGATGGTGGTCCCTGCCAGAGGTGACATTCTGCTAGTAGGGCCTGGAAGATTCCAGTTGCCTCCATGCCATTATGAAGAATTAGAATTGGGCTCTATCCATCAGGGCCCCTGATAACAAAACTCATTTCAGTGGCTATGAATGACAACTGCCGGAATCTCATTGATCACTTATAGGGATAGGGACTGGGATTTCATTAGTACAGGGAACTCTAGAATTAGGAGGCTTTCCTACCAATGCAGGTCAGCACCTTCTCAACAATTTATAGCCTTAAAGAATTGCGTGGAGCCCTGAGAGTTTAAGAAACATGCCCTGGGTAACAAAGCCAGTCTGTGTCAGAGGCCAGATTGAACCTAGGTCTTCCTGGCCTTGAGGTCAGCGCTCCATCTACTGTGCCATATTGCTTCTACTGTATATGGTCCCTCTCCCCACCTCCTTTTCCTCTCTTCTCTCTCCTTCTCCTCCCTTTACTCCCTCCTCCTCCTTCTCCTCTACTCTTCCTCCTTTCTCCCTCTGTCTCTCTCTCTGTCTCTCTCCCTCTTTTTCCCTCTCTCTATCACTCCTCTTTCTCTCCCCTCTATCTATCTATTTATCACTAATTCATTATAACGTTAAACTATGTTAGTAAAACATATCAAAATAATACATTTATATAGTGCTAGGGCAGGAGGGAAGGGATGCATCCAGACTCATGATTGTATTGTTACCAGAAACTCTGGCATATTTGGACCAACATGCATCCAAAACTAGAGTTGTCTGGGCCACTAAGAGATTAAGTAATTTTTCCAGGTGAACCATAGAAGTTGAATTTAGACCCAGGTAGACAGTTCTACCTATGAGTTCTTTGAGATTTACAAACTATACATTGTATATAAGGTAGACATATACACTTTACTTACAGATATTACTAGACCTTCATTACCCATCTGCCTAAAATCCCTGGATGGATAAATCTACTTCTGGGCAACAACTCTGAATACAGACTGGTCTGGAAAACTGACAAACAACCAGACAAAAGATGAAACAACCTACTTTAATGTGCATTTGGGGAATTTCAATCCGTTCATAGCATTTAGAATTGGAAGAGACATTAAAGGGTGTCTAGATCAACCCTTATATTTTACAGATGAGGAAACTGAGGCTCAGAGAGTTAAAGCCACTTATTCATTTTTAAAATTTTCCAAGAATTCAGGTCTTCATGGCTTCAAGACAAGGTCTCTCTACATACTGCCCATCACACTGCCTAGGGATACTGAGGCTACCTTTTATACAGCATTGTTATAAGAAAAGTATTTTAAGAAAGGAGGAAAAGATCCCAAGAGATTTAGTCCACACCAGGATTCTTCAGACTTTCAGAGATCCTGTGGGTCTTAGAACTAGCCAGCAACCATAAATAATCACATGTGTTAGCTACAAACTCCCTAGAGCAGTGGTTCTCAACCTTCCTAATGCCGTGACCTTTTTAATACTTGTATGTGGGCATATCCACATGTGGGCAGACCTGCCTGGAGACAGATAGAGGAGTGGTGTTTCAGTTCCTAAGACCATTGGAAATATGTGTTTTCCGATGGTCTTAGGTGACCCCTGTGAAAGAGTCATTCAACCCCCAAAGGGGTTGCAGCCCACAGGTTGAGAACTGCTGCCCTAGAGTCTCTTTATTGCTAATACACATACTAGGTCATCCTCATAGACCCCCAAACTATTCCAAATGTTTAGCTGCTTAGCTCCTGACAACAGAAAATTGTTGAAAAGTTCCCCACTCCTCCAAATATCAAGAAAACTAGCTAGTTTGTGAGCCAGTACTCCTTAAGGTACATTTTGTAATTATTTCCTAAAATCATTGTGGCCAACAGCGGACAGAAGCAGTCATTGTGAAACTGATGAATCTGCTGCCTCCACTTATGGGAAGCAATAGGTTTCTTATTTCAAACTCAGTTTTGCACAAACAATAGTTCAAACACCAGGAAGAGGCATGTAGACAAGAGCAAAGAGAACTAAGAATTGAGAGGTTGGCCAAGAGCCAACCATCAGAAGGGATTGGCTTGCAACTATTCTGAGCCGCAAATAATGTGATTCAAACATTGAATACCTACTATATACAGAACATTATTCCAGGGAAAATACAAAAATTTTTTTATATCGGGGGGCGGAGCCAAGATGGCAGTGTGGAAGTAGCAAGGTCCCGCAGCTCCCACACCACCACCCTAAACACCCATGAAATATGAGCCCAGACAAAGTCTAGGAAAGTCTAGGACTCTCAGACTCACAAAAAAAAAAAAGAGAACACACCTCTTGCTGAAGGCAGCTCGGCAGCAGGGGCTCAGCAAGGCCGCGGGAGCAAAGGCTGGAACAGCCTGAAGCCGAGACCATGGCCAGGCATGGGGCGGTGGGTAGGAGCTGGAGCCCAGCCCCGCAGCCAGTCTTCAGAGGTTCTACAGCCTCCAGCACCTCCACATCGGCCAAGGTGTGAGGAACAGGACAGGAGAGGGGCAGCTCACACCAGAGCAGAGACCACAGAGCCCAAAACCGCAGCCTCAGCCAGGCAAGGCCCCAGGCAGCCACGAGGAGTGAGCCTCCCAAGCCACATGAGTCTACTTCAAAGAAAATCTAAAGCACCTGCCTTAGGGGAGCTTCAAATCCAGCTGGTTAGTGAAAGTGAAACTTTGAAAATTAATTTGGGGGTGGTAAAGCAGTTCAGCCAATCTGCCCCTGGGGCAAGAAAGCAGTAGGGGAAGGGAACTGCTGGAACCAGTGGCAGCCCCCACCTGGTTGCTTCAGAGCCCCTGGCCTGCTGACACAGCAGGGGGGCTAAATCCATTGATCAGGGCCAAGTGCTCTTGCGTTGAGCAGCCTGGATCTGGATCATGGTCTTGGGTGGTGGTCCTGGGGTGCACTTTCAGCAAGCCAAAGATGGGGGGACTTGCAACACCCCCCTAATAGCTCCAGCAGTTGGGAAAACCCCCAGCAATTTGGAACAGAGCTTCCCCCCTTGGAAGCAGAGTTTCACAGACCTAAAAAAACCAACCAATTAATTGACTGGCCAGCATGAGGAAAAGGAAGCAAAATAAAAACAATAAAACTCTAGAATCCTTTTTTGTGGAAAAAAAGGGTCAAAGCATGGAACGGGGGGAAGACAGCCCAGAAC
>CM053598.1:158223198-158242521 GCA_028646575.1 Pseudocheirus occidentalis | reverse complement strand
CTGCCCTACCAGAAAGTTAGAGAGCAGAGCAGGGGAGGGGCTTTACAGTGGGATGGCTGCTTTAGGGTTGGGGCAGGGGCAAGACGGGGAGAAAATTTGTAATTCAAAAATGTAATGAAAATCAATAATGTAAACAAGAAAACAAATTAAAAAAATAAATTTTAAAAAAAGATGCTGCCCTCAAGTCACGCGGGGGTTTGGGAGAGCATGGAAGGGGAGAGTCTAGGATTCTGCAAAAGTCACTTCTGGGGAAGTCACTTCCACAGGAAGCTGGAGACCAGAATCCACCTGGGATACAGCAAGTAGGAAAAGAGAGTGCGCTATCTCTAACTTCCTATTTTCACTAATTATTTCTGCTAATTGCGTGCTAAATTCAGTCCTTTCTATAGTGCTAAGGAACTATTAAGTACTGTCAAAGGTCACAAAAATTCCAGCTCCGCAAGGCAAACCCATGGTTGCTAGACTGTAGCAGCAAGTGGGAAAGGAAAGAAAGAAATACGCATTTATTAAGCACCTACTGTGTACTTAATTAGCACTGTGCTAAACACTTTACAAAAAGCATCTTATTGGATCTTCACAACAATCCTGGGAGGTAGATGCTTAGAGACAAGGTGGAGAAAAGCAGGGGTCCACTCAGTCTGGACAGTGTTTGTGAAGGAGCTGTCCAGCTGCTGCCCGCCTCTCCCTGGGACTGCAGCATATCCCAGAATCAGAACAAGAGACCAAGGTGACTGGGGCGGCTACATGGCGCAGTGAATAGAGCACCGGCCTTGGAGTCAGGAGTACCTGAGTTCAAATCCGGCCTCAGACACTTAACACAAAAAAATTAGCTGTGTGGCCTTGGGCAAGTCACTTAACCCCAACTGCCCTCCAAAAAAAAAAAACAGAGACCAAGGTGACTATGTCACTAACTTCCCTGTATGTAACCTTTGTTTTCATATAATAACAATTAGGATGATTATAATAATGATGATAATATTAATAATAATACTTAGCATTTATACAGCACTTTAAAGTTTGCAAAGTTCTTTATCAATTATCTCACTTGATTCTCACCACAACCCTATGGGTGTTATTATCATCCCCATTTTGTTACTGTTCAGTTATTTCAATCATATTTGATTCTTTGGATCTCATCTGGGGTTTTCTTGACAAAGATACTGGAGTAGTTTGCCATTGAAATCTCCTGCTCATTTTACAGATGAGGAGGCTGAGGCAAACAGGGTTAAGTGTCTTGTCCAGGGTCACACAGCTGATAAGTGTCTGAGGCCAGATTTGAGCTCAAGAAGATGAGTCTTCCCTTCCTAACTTTAGGCCTGGTACTCTATCTGAGGTGGAGAGGTTAAGTGATTTTCCCAAGGTACACAGATAGTAAGCACCTGAATCAGAATTCGAACTCAGGTCTTTCTGACTCCCAAGTTCAGTATTTTATTGATTATGTTGCCTGACTGCCTGACAAATACAAAATTTCTTACATTCCATGGGAGCATGAATCAGTAGCATCTCTCTCCCTTGAATCAAAAAAAACTGTTATAAAGCCAAGTAGTTTTACTGTTACATTCATCTAAACCAAGGGTGGGGAACCTGCAGCCTCGAAACCACAGGTGCACCTCTAGGTCCTCAAGTGCAGTCTTTTGACTGAATCCAAACTTCACAGAACAAATCTCCTTAATAAAAGGATTTGCTTTGTAAAACTTGAATTCATTCAAAAGGTGACACCCAAGGATCTACAAGGTCACATGCAGCCTCAAGGCCACAAGTTCCCCACCCTGATCCAAACTTTTCTATACACTTCCCCATAGGACTATGGATCTAGAACTGTAAAGGACCATCCAGGGCATCCCCTTGATTATAAAGATTATTGAGCAGCCGTCTGTTTTTTGCTCTTTCCCACACTTTATCTTAAGGCTATCTTTGCAGAACTACCAGAGGCAGCTGCATATGGCAGCATAGAGAGCACTGGGTCTAGAGTCAGAAACACTCCAGCTCAAGCATGAATACACTGGGGACAGCAAGTTGGCACAGTGGATAAAGTGCCAGGCCTGGAGTCAGAAAGACTCATCTTCTTGAATTCAAATTTGGCCTCAGGCACCTACTAGCTGTGTGACCCTGAGAAAGTCACTTAACCCTGTTTGCCTCAGTTTCCTCATCTGTAAAATGAACTGGAGAAGGAGATGGCAAAGCATTTCAGATTTCAGTATCTTTGCCAAGAAAACCCCAAAGGGGTCACAAAGCGTCAGACATGACTGAAGAATGACTGAACAACAACACGGATAGTTTGAATACAGATCTCATTACATTTTCTTTCCCTCCCAAAATCACCCATCTTTCCAATTTCCCTGTTACTGCTGAGGGTACCACTGTTTAGAATAACTCAGGCTCACAATTTCAGTGTAAATTTTGATTCTTCGCTCACCCACATAATAAGCAGCTAGGTATTGCAGCAGATGGAGCACCAAGCCTGGAATCAAGAGGACCTGAGTTCAAATCTAGACACTTACTAGCTGTATGACCTTGGGCGAGTCAATTACCCCCATTGCCTCAGTTTCCCCATCTGTAAAATTCATCTTTATCGCACCTTTTTTAATGTTTATTTTACATACATTTTATAAAATACACAAGTATTAATATAGTTTAATATATAATTATACTGTATAATTATATAATGTTAATATAGCTTAATATATAAACTATAGACTGTAGTTTATAAATAAAATCTAACATTTATATAGCACTTTAAGGTTTGCAAAGGTTTTACATGTGTAATCCCTTTTATTAATTAAGTAAATAAATATATATTGGGAATGTACATTCAAAAATTTTTACTGATGGAGTTCAAGAACTAAAAAGTTTAGAAACCATTGCTCTACAGTACCGCCACACACACACACACACACACACACACACACACACACACACCCCTCTAGGATTCTAATCCCAACTTACCTCACTAGGCTCAACAATGGCTATATTTTCAGCCCCCACTTTCTTCTTTATTCGGGAGCTCATGGTGATCCCACCACTTCCCCCTCCCAGGACCAGGAACTCATAGTAGTCCTTGGCTGCAGAAGGGGTCCCAGTGTGCAGCTGAAACTTGCTAGCCTGCTGAGTTCCTCGCTGGAGAAAAGAGGCAAGAAGCCTAGTTGGGGGGCAGGATACCACCATGACCAGGGGAGTCATCCTTGGTCCTGGTCAATCTGTGTGAGGAAGGAGGGAAAAGATATCATTATAAATAATAAGTAACAGCCATATGACCTTGGGCAAGTCACTTAACCTCAACTGCCCCTCCAAAAAAAGGACAAATAAACAAACAATTAGCAATTCCCATATATAATATTTTCCTTAAATAGTATATGAAAGTGACAAATGCTGAGTGAGAACTTAATAGTCATAATCATAATAGATAAGTTTACAAAGTGCTTTACAAATATTATCTTGATTTGACCCTCATGAGGACCCTCTAAGTTAGGTGCTATTATCCCCACAATAATATTTTACAGATGAGGAAATGAAGCCAGCACAGATTAAGTGATCTGCCCAGGTTCACATAAATGTCCAAGGATAGATTTGAACTCAGGCCTTCCTGCCTGAGGTCCAACTCTCTACCCACTACAGCCCCTAATTACCTTTAACATAATTTAAGGTTGTACAAGTCAGTGTCCACAGTCTTCAGTCCTTAACATATGCCATGGATATACCTTTGGATCATACACAAATGGATGACAGATTCACTTTTTCTCATTTCTTTTCTTACCTTCTCTCATTCTACACCACCTTCTCCTAAAGAAAACTTGGAGTCCACCACAGAAACTATGCTGGGCTCTGTTGGACAATCTGTGACTTGATATTACCAAAAACCAAGCCCCCTTTCCAGGCCATCAGTTCCAAACTACACTCCTCCCATCCTCCCTTCCAGTTCCACTATATTAATTATCTTTCCACATTAGAATGCAAATTGATTGAGGGCAATAACCATCCCCCCTTGCATTTGTACCCCCAGGACTGAGCACAGTGACTGATACACCATTTTTGTTTATTCATTCAGTCATGTCCATAGCACGCCCTTCTATCCTCTTCTATTTCTTCAAGTGTGTCCAAGTTCATGTTCATTGCTTCCATGACACTATCTATCCATCTCATCCTCTGCCATCCCCTTTTCCTTTTGCCTTCAATCTTTCCCAGCATCCGAATCTTCTCCAATGAGTTCTGTCTTCACATCATGTGTCCAAAGTATTTAAGCTTCAACTTCAGTATTTATCCTTCCAACAGGTGGTCTGAATTAATTTCTTTAAGTATTGACTGATTTGATCTGCTCTCTGTCTAAGGGACTCTCAAAGTCTCCTCCTACAACACAATTCAAAAGCACTGATTCTGAGGCTCTCAGCTTTCCTTATAGCCCAACTCTCACAGCCATACATACTTTGCTACTGGAAAAACCATAGCTTTGGCTATATGGACCTTTCTCAGCAAGGTGATGGCTCTGCATTTTTAGTATGCTGTCCAAATTTAGGATAGTTTTCCTTCCAAGTGAAGAGGTACCCAAAGAGTGTTAGCGTTGCCCAAGACCCCAAAATACCAACCTGCTGGGTCCTGCTGAAAGAATTCCCATTCAAGTCTTCTCAGCCAAAGAAAGTTCAAGTTCGCCACATGGAGGGAAGATAGGTCTTATATACAGAAGAATCTAAGGGTGGTTCAGAGGAGGAGCCTGGGGAGGGTCTTCTGGAGAAGCCAATGAGGTCTGACTCCAGTGATGAGTTTGGGGAGGGACTTCAGGTGGAGTTAATGAGGCCAAACTCCAGTAATGAGTTTGGGGAGGGGGACTGATATTTTGATAGGCTCCAAGGTGGGAAGCAGATGGACAATGGAGGGCCAGGCTAGTAATGGTTTGGGCCCAGCCTCAATGAAATATTTATGGCCTCGGCAAATGCCTCCTGAAGATTCAATCAGACTTCAAGAGGTTTCCCAGAGTATGTACCTCAAAGATTCAAGGAGAGCTCAAAAGGGGGGGAGGGTGTCCCAGAGCCTACACCTCATCATAAGGAGCAAGTGTCTGTTTATTTCACAGTTGCAGTCACCATCTGCAGTGACCTTTGAGCCCAAGAATATAAAATCCGACACTGCTTCCACTTCTCCCTTTATTTGCTATGAAGTGATGGGACCAGTAGGTACTTGATAAACGCTGTATCTCTCTACCCCTGCTCCTAGAATTTTCTAGTGTTCTTAAGACAAATTCTCTCCTTCCTCTGTTTTCAGGTCCCCCTCCTGTCACTTCTAGAACTCCTCCTTGGGGCGGCTAGGTGGCACAGTGAATAGAGCACCGGCCCTGCAGTCAGGAGGACCTGAGTTCAAATCCGGCCTCAGACACTTAACACAAAAACTAGCCGTGTGACCTTGGGCAAGTCACCTAACCCCAACTGCCCTCCAAAAAGCAGAAAGAAAAAGAATTTTTTTTAAAAATTAAAACTCCTCCTCTTTGGGCTACTGCTGCTAAACTTATCTGAATCTATATCTAGCAGTCTTTCCCTTGGGTGGTCTCCCCCTTCTGCCCTTTTAATCCAGTCTCTGAAAGCACTTACAAGAGTTTCTTCTCTCGGACTACCTAGGTCATAGCGAATGCTGAATAAATGTAAACCAGAAGTAACAATGGGTCAAGTTGACCTCCCAGTAATCAAACCTTTGCAAGCTGATTTTACAGCAGGTAGTCAGTGACTCAGCCAGCCCTTCCCTGCCTTTAAAAAAAAGCCTTTACCCTTTATTCCAAATCATAGCCAGTTGAACTTGTGTGAGGAAGTGCATGCTAACCAAACCACCGGATGCAGATTTGCAAGTGGCCATCCACACCTTGAGCAATTTCAGCTAAAATACCAATAAAATTGATCCCTACCTGGGATTGTAAAAATGCATTTTATGTACAAAGTCAACACAATTTCTACAGTGAAAGTACCTCCCAAAGCATTGTTTCAGTCCTCTCCAATGCCATTCAGGGTTTTCTTGGAAAAGATACTGGAAAGGTGTGTCATTTCCTTCTTCAGCTACTTTTACAGATGAGGAACTGAGTCAAACAGGATTAAGTGATTTGCCCAGGGTCATACAGCTAATAAATATCTGAGGGCAGATTTGCACTCAGGTCCTCCTGACCCCAGTGCTCTAGCCATTGTACCACCTAGCTGCTCTAAGGGAAAGGTGTACAATCATTGTTACTGTTATGGTATACAATGTTCTCCTGGTTCTGCTTATTTCACTTTTCAACAGTTCACAGAAGTCTTCTCAGGAATGAAAAAAAAAGGGAAAAAAAATGTTCCCATGGACATTGAAGTCTTTGGCAATGAAGAAATTAAAGTTTCTCAGATCACCTCTGCTTGTCCCTACTTGGTCATCTCTGGGATAGAATGTGAGACTCCTTTCTCTGGAAGATGAAAGGAAGCATCAAACAGAAAAAAGAACACCGACTCTGGAGTCAGAGGATGTGACTTGAAATTACACCTTTGTCAATACCTGTGTGACGTTGGGGAAGTCATTTAACCTCCCTAGGCTTTAGTTTACTCATTTGTGAAAAGGAGGAAGTTGACCCTGTGGGCCCTTCTAGTTCTAAATCTTAAATCTTAAAGGGAGGTAAATTGTGGCCCTCTAAAATACATCTGCCTTCAATGGGGTATTCACCATGCTTTATAACCCCACTGGTCAAGCTGTTGTTGAAAGAAAAAGCCACACCCTTAAAACTACTCTTTCCACAATTGATGAAACTGAGGCAAACAGGGTTAAGTGACTTGCCCAGGGTCACATAGCTAGTAAGTGTCTGAGGCAGGATTGGAACTCAGGAACATGAGTCTTCTTGACTCCAGGTCCAACATTCTATCCACTGTGCCAACTTGCTGCTCCCTTTTATACCACATTCACTTCCAATTATGTGCCTTTTACGAGTGAGTTTTCCTTTTTAGCCAAGATTAAAAAAAAAAAAAGTTCAGCAAAATCATCTAACACATTGACTGTGACTGACAGTCTGTACACTGTTTCATACTCCTTGTACCCCAACTCTGCAAATTAAAGAATAGGCCTTGTCTTATGCAACTTCCACATCCAAACAGTTGCCACGGCTTGTTGAGTTTGTGCTCAAAATTCTTGGACCCGTCCCCTTCTCTCTGCTGGCAGTCACTACCTAATAGAGGGAAGCTCTTTCACTTGTTCTATTGCAAAAATCTCCTAACTGATCTAGTCACTCCCCCTCTACTCTATCTACTACACAGCTGCCAAGTCAAAACTCCTACAATACAGCTTGGACCATGCCATTGCCAGAAGATCAATACCCCCAGACTTGGGGCAATTAGGTGGCGCAGCGGATTGAGTGCCAGGCCTAGAATTAGGAAAACTCGTCCTCCTGAGTTCAAATCTGACCTCAGACACTTATCAGCTGTGTGATCCTGGACAAGTCACTTAACCCTGTTTGCCTCCACAAAAAAGAAGAAAAAGAAAGCCTTTCCTGATTCCACCTAGTTCTTCTTCTTGAAATTAGACTGCATTTATTTATCTGCTAAATTATCCTCCCATTAGAATATTAATTCCTTAAGGGAAACTAAATGGAGAATTACTTGATAGAGAAATATGATATATTTAGGGTCTCCAGTCCTGAGTTCAAATCCCAAATCTGCTGCTTGTTACTTCTATGAGCTGGGACCAGGGAAAAGAGAAGAGAATAAGTATTTATACAGAACCTACTACGTGACCAGCAACTCTAATAAGGGATTTACAAATATTATCGCATATGAACTTCACAATAACCCTGAGAGGTAAATGCTGTTATTATCTCCATTTTACAGATGAAGAAACTGAGGCAAGCAGAGGTTAAATGCCTTGCCTGGGGCTGTATTTGAACTTAGACCTGACTCCAGGACCAGCACTCTATCCACTGTACCAGTTGGCTGTATCTAGGACAAATTATCTGACTTCCCTGGGCCTCAGTTCCCTCTCTAAAAACTGGAGGGGCAGATAACATTGGACAAGATGGCTTTTAACGTCCCTTCCAATCTTAATCATACCATTGGTCTCTGTATCCCCAGTACCTAGCCCTTTTGTCAAAACAACAATGGGAGTTTAATAACTGTTTGCTAAATTAACTTAAATTTTCCACTTGGAAGAATGGCTACAATAATCTCTACTTTGTGGTTAAGTGAAACCATTTTCTCCAATCCTGGACCCTAATCTTAACCCTGAGGAATGGAAACTATGAATAAAAGTTAACTGAATATAGAAGAAAGGTCCCCAGATAAATCTGTATAGACATGAATAAGTCACAACCACCCTGAGACTCAGTTACCTCACCTATAAAATGGGAGGATTGAACTAGATGTTCTCTAAGGTAACTTCTAGCTCCAGTTGCTCAAAGTGTTCTCTGTATGAGTAGTATTCTCAATACTACTTCCTAGTAATAGTAGTATGGTTGGGTCAAAGGGCATGCATTGTTTTATAGTCCTTTGGGCATAGTTTCAAGTTGTTCTCTGGAATGCTTGGACCAATTCACAATTCCACCAACAGTGCATTAGTGTCCCAATTTTTCCACAGTTCACCACATTTGTTTCTAAATAGCTCTCCTGTACCAGGGTGAGCCTTCCCTTGTAGAAAATCAATTTGGTTTTCTGTCTGAGGGAGCAGCTGCAGGACAACTAGAGACTTCTCTGATTCAGATAAAAAGCCTTATTTCAGCACTTAGAAGTATGGGTTAATAGGCAACTGGAGATATGAAACTTCTCAAGACCAAGTGAGCCTGAGATATTGCCAAACGACTTTGAAAAAATAAACAAGTTTTTAAAGAAACAAGTAATTTATGGGAGAATTGCTCCAAGCTTCAAATAACTTCCTGACAGCTACTTCAAATCAAGATTATGAACTCCTCCCAGCAACTGGAACATCCAAGCCATATAAGCAAGGACCATAATTCAAAGTCATTAGTAGCTCAATTATGCAAAATTCTCCCCACAAATTACTAGAAGCAACAAGGCAGGACTTGTTTAATTAATATTAAATTAATAACATTTAATAATAACAATGAAAAAAGTTTTTAATACCTAACATTAGAACCAAGATGCATTCCTGACATTGGCTAAGACTTGATAGCCAGAAGCACAAAGATACTCATGAACCCTGACCTCACAAAAAAATCCGTTTCTGTCTTGGGGTCAGTACATAGACATAATAAGAAATGTACAAATAAATTCCCTGAGAAAACAATGTACAATGATTATAGGAATGCAAATAGGGGTGGCTAGGTGGCACAGTGAATAGAGCACCAGCCCTGGAGTTAGGACCTGAGTTCAAATCCGGCCTCAGACACTTAGCGTGCGCACATGCACACGCACGCACACACACACACACACACACACACACACACACACACACAACTAGCCCTTGGCCAAGTCACTTAACCCCAACTGCCCTCAAAAAAAAAAAGAACGCAAATGGAAAGAACAATTAAAAATTAACACAGTAATTATCATTACTGAACCCCAATGGAGAGAAGTTACCCCCAAAAAAGTACCTCAATCCCTTATTTGAAGAGATAGTGTATTATGGGTATGAAAATGTGCATAGCCTGTCAGATACAGTCAATGTGTTAGCAGGATTTGGGGGGGGGGAGGTTAGATGAGTTTTTTTTTCCTCTCTTTTAATTATTTCTTCAAGGGAAGGCTCACCCTGGTACAGGAGAGTTATTTGGGAATGAATGTGGTGAGATGTAGAAAAATGGGGACACTAATGCATCGTTGGTGGAGTTGAGAACTGTTCTGAATATTCCAGAGAACAATTTGAAACTATGTCCAAAAGACTATAAAACCATGCATGCCATTTGACCCAGAAATACTACTACTAGGAAGTAGTATTATATCCCAAAAAGATCAAAGGGGAAAAGTCCATTTGTACAAAAATACTTATGGCAGCTCTTGTTGTGGCAGCAAAGAACTGGAAATTGAGGGGATGTTGGGGAATAGCTGAATAAATCATGGTATATGATTGTGATGAAATGCTATTATTCCATAAGAAATGATGAGCATGATGTTTTCAGGAAAACCTGGGAAGAGTTACATGAACTTATGCAAAGTGAAATGAGCAGAACCAAGAGAACATTGTACACAGAAACAGCAATATTATAAAGCAACTAACCAGGAAAGATTTAGCTACTCTGATCAAGACAATGATCCAAAACAATTTTAAAGAACCCATAATATAAAATATAATAATATTTAATTTATTTATTTATTTATTATTAAATATAATATATAATAATATAAAATGCTATCCACATCCAGATAGAGAACTGATGACCTCTAAGTGAAGATTGAAGCATACTTTTTTTTTAACTTTATTTTTCTTGGTGTTGTGAGTATGTGTTTTCTTTTGCAATATGGATAATATGAAAATACATTTTGCATGACTGCATTTGTATAACCAATACCATACTGTTTGTCTTCTCAAGAGGTAGGGAAGAAACAAAAAGGAGGAGAAAAATTTGGAATTCAAAATTTTTGAAAATTAATGTTAAACATATATAATCTATATCTGATTGCTTACTGTCTCAGGGAGAAGAGAGGGAAGGGAGTGAAGGAGCAATAGAATTTGGTACTCAAAACATTTTAAATATTTAAAAAATTATTTTAACATGTAATTGGGAAATAGAATAATTTTAAATAAATGTTAAATTGCACGTAATGAGGAACTATTTGATGAAATAAAAATGCTCTAATGTGGTATAAAAATAAAAGGTATAAATAATAATAAATGAATGAGTAAATAGTGCTGAGAAGACACACGAACCAATAAACGCATCAGCTCCTTCATCAATCTATGAATTTATATGGCAGACCTATCTATTAGAATGTAAACAAATTGATTTCTAGTGATTGTTATTTCCATTTACTAAATGAACTCATTTCTTCCTGAGTTGTTTTGAAAAACACAAAGCAGTTTTCAGTGCTGACATTTCTGTCATCATTGTAGAGACCCAGAGCAGTTGGCATGGCAGATAGAAGGTCAGTGTCGGATGCATGAAGGTGTGGGTTCAAGTCCTGCCTCTGACCTATGCTAATAGAAATGTCCTACAGCCAGCTCATAGGAGCCTATTGTTAAGATTTTCAGTGTGCACATTTATACCTCAGAAACCAGCAAATACTAACAAAATCAGAGCTTGACTTAATTGTTTTGTTCGTTGTCTAGACTTGAGAAAGCAATGGAGAAAATGTCAAAAATGCAGATTAAACTTTTTTTTAGGCAGAGTTAAATGATTTGCCCAGGGTCACACAGCTAGAAAGTATCTGAAGCTGGATTTGAACTCAGGTCTTCCTGACTGCAAGGCCAGTTCTGAATCCACTGTGCCACCCAGCTGCCCCCAGATTGTCTTTTTCCCTAAAGCCAGTTGACAAACATTTACCAGCATACCCCTTTCTCTCTGTCTCTATCTTTGTCTCTCTCTTCAACCCCCTGTCCTTCTTTCTGTCTCTCTTGCTGTCTTTTTTCTCTCTCATACTACACATACACACACACACACACACACACACACACATATGCATATAGTGGTCATATATGTGGTCATAAAAAAGTCACAGCTTCTCAATGCCATAGGCAACAAGTTAAGATGAAAATTTAGAACCCAGGTGTTGGTCAATATCAGCAAAGGACCGTTCTACCCTGGAAATATCCTATGTGAAGTCGCAAATCTAATTTTTTTAAAAGGCTTTTAATTCACAAAATACAAGAGTGAGAAGGAATCTCAGAAAGGATCTCTTGCAAATCTTCCTTGATTAAGAATTGCCTATAAGCATATCCAGCAAGTGATCATCCAACCTTCACCTAAGTCTAGTGAGTGAAAATCTACGACTGTCCCCAAAAGCCCATCCCACTTTTGGATTCTCATAATACTTACTCTGAGCCTACAGTCACTGTTATCCCTGTGAGACTAATTTATTAATGCATATTTAAATATCATTTAATAAAGACCATAGGCTCTATTTTATATTAATATGTTGCATATTATATATGCAAAAGAGTTTTTATTTTAAATAAGATAAAAATCCTTTAATTTCTACATCCTGAAATCCAAAAAATATATATTTTCCCCTCAGAATAAAGTGATCTTATTTGATCACTTATTTGATATTTTTTTCGTCTGCAGTCCAAATAGGAGAATAGTAAATCACTTGTTGTTTTTCTAAAAGATAGGATCACAATTCATAAGAAACTCCTACTTACATCAGTTCCTGTTAGTTTCAGGCACTTAACATGACTTTTGCAATGCTTCACTGTTCCAGAAGAGCCGGCTTTTCTGTCAAGAAGTTATTCCAATCTCTTCCTTTAAAATGCTTCCTAAGTCCCCCATCACATGACATTGAACGTACTTAGACTGAGTTGGCAAAGACGCCTGACTGGCATTTGTCCAAGGGAATAAACAGAGAGACAGATTCTTTCTCCAGCTACATTTAAAGAGGCCACTGAACAAGCCAGTGCCAGAATTTTATCCAGAGCTACTTTGGATCATTGTTTGGTGTTTAGTTGTATCCGACTTTTTGTGACCCCGTTTGGGATTTTCATGGCAGAAGATAGTATAGGATTATAGATTTAGGACTAGAAAGAATCTTACTAACCGTCTAACTCTGCCCCTCATTTTACAGATAAGAAAACCTTCCAGGGGTGGGGAACTTGCATCCTCGAAGACCTAGAGGACCTCAAATGCATCCCTTTGAGTGAATCCAAACTTCACAGAATAAATACCCCTAATAAAAGTATTTGTTCTGTAAAACTTGTACTCAGTCAAAAGGCCGCACCTGAGGACCTAGAGGACTACATGTGCCTTCAAAGTCCCAGGTTCTCCATCCCTGCCTTAGACCAAAGAAACAAGGTAACATGCCTAAGATTACAAAGGTATTAAATTACAGTCAGGATTTGAATCTAGGTCTTCTGACTTGATGTAGAGTTCTTTCTACGGTACAATTCTGTCAATCATACTCTCTTCATAAATGCATGGATAGTTCTATCTTGAAACAGAAAATACAGACATACTTTTCAGTTTCATTCACTTCATTCACTCCAGTATTTTGAGGCACCTAGATGACAGTAGATAAAATGCTGCATTTGGAACTACAAAAACCTGAGTTTTTAAATCCACAAGAACTTTTCTTTTCCATGGTCTGTAGTCTGAAGATAAAATATAAAGTTTTGGTTAAAGAAAAACAGGCCCTAAAGAGCTGACATATTATGATTTCTGGGGTTCTTCATTGGCCCCAAATGACATTTCTCCTCATCCAATGGGAAATGTGTGAGATTAAGAGTCAGTGATCTAGGGGGCAGCTAGGTGGCGCAGTGAATAGAGCACCGGCCCTGGAGTCAGGAGGACCTGAGTTCAAATCCGGCCTCAGACACTTAATACAAAAAACTAGCCTGTGACCTTGGGCAAGTCACTTAACCCCAACTGCCCTCCAAAAAGCAAAAAAAAAAAAAAAAAAGAGTCAGTGATCTGGGTTCAAATCCCAGCTTGACAATTTACTACCTGCCTGACTCTGAGCAAATCATTTAAGTTCACTATGCCAAGATTTCTTCTTCAGTCAAATAAGAGAGGTTGAACTTGATGACCTCTGTTCTAAATCAGTGACCCATAATTGTATAAATGATGCTTGAAATTCCACAGGTAGAGCATGACTAATTCAGTTTAAGGTTCTGTTGCAATATCTCATGTAGCATATATGTTCAGGAATAAGTAGAGGAGGCGCGGTGGACAAAGCGCTGGGCTGGGAACTAGGAAGTCATCTCCCTGAGTTCAAATGCGGCCTCAGACACTTTCTAGCTGTGTGACCCTGGACAAGTCACTTCACCCTGTTTGCCTCAGATTCCTCACCTGTAAAATGAGCTGGAGAAGGAAATGGCAAAGCACTCCAGTGTCTGTGCCAAGAGAACCCCAAATGGGGTCATGAAAAGTTGGACACAATTGTAATCAGTCAATAACAACATTCCAAGATGTTATCAATTTAAATCAATTCAAATCCTTCCCAGAAAGTATATTTTGGTAGGTAAGGTCAGGAGTAAACATGAGGGCTTTTGATACCCTACCAAGTTTGGAGCAAAAACAGAATTTGGAGAGTCTAGTGGCAATAATGGACAGCTAGGTGGCACAGTGGATAAGAGTGGTGGGTTTGGAGTCAGGAAGACCTGAGTTCAAATCTGGCCTCAGGCACTTACTATCTGTGTGACCCTGGGCAAGTCACTTAACCCTATTTGCCTCAATTTCCTCATCTGTAAAATGACCTAGAGGAGGAAATGGCAAACCATTCAAGGATCATTTCCAGAAAATCCCCAAATGGGGTCACACAAAGAGTCAGACACAACTAAAACAACTAAACAACAGTAGCAACATAGACGAATCATTAAATCACTGCATTTAAAGGGGGAAGGAATATCAGAAATCAATTTAGTACACCTCCATTATTTTTTAATTGGCATCTTTTTTTCATTCTGAACTTGACGAACATCAAATAAAATTAATATTTCTATATAAATACAATAGAAAACAGAGTGTACAATCTCTCATGAACAACTCTCTTTTCTTTGTAACTACATAATAAATTCAACATGTAACTCTTTTTTGAGGCAATGGACTAGCCCGGGGTCATGCAGCTAGTAAGTGTCTGAGGCTAGATTGAAACTCGGGTCTTCCTGACTCCAGGGTCAGTGCTCTATCCCTTGTACCACTGAGTTGCCCCTCCCTCAACATGTAACTTTCACAGCAATCTTGCTTGTCCACCTTCTTTCTAACCTTCCTTCTGTTCTCTTTTGTGCATTTAAAATGCTTCAGTGACCCTCTCTTTTCTTAGTCTTTCCATTTTTTCCTGTTCTCCTATTTCATACCATACCTTTCCAATTCCCACTGAAAAATAAAATAAAAGCCTTAAAACACATATGCATAGTCAAGCAAAGCAAATTCCCACATTGACCATCAGAAAATAAAGTGTCTTATTTCACAGCTTGACTCCATCACCTCTCTGTAAGAAGGTACCAATGCCCTCATTTTACAGATTGAGAAACTGAGGCCAAGACAAGTGACTTACTCACAATAGCACAGATTATAAATTGCAGAGATGGGATTCAAATTGGGGCCCTTGTACCCCAAGTCCAGAGCTTTTTGCGCTGTACAAAGCCACCTGTTATATTTTGCCACAAATGAATCCTAGGATTCGGGCTTCTTATCAATTACTATTCTGTTACAATTGGGTTCCGTTGTGACTCGTATTTATTCAGTGTTTTGCTTTGACAAAAGTCTTTATACCCATAATCTCATGAGTAAACTTCCATGTCGCTTGGATCAGCTTTACTGAAAATCCTAATCCTGCATGATGAACAAAGAAGGATGTCTCAAAGTTGCTTACATCTTGAAAATCTATTGGAGTGCTACTGTAATAACACCATTATAGGGGCTAAGGGTGTGCTACAGTATCAAACACAATGAAAGATTTTAACGTGTGGATTTATTTGCAGGTCCTTGATGTGGGCGGCTAGGTGACATAGTAGATAGAGCACCGGGCCGAAATCAGAAAGACCTGTGTTCAAATTCAAGTTCAGATATTTACTAGCTGTGTGACCCTGGGTAAGTCAATTAACCACTGTTTACCTCAGTTTCCTCATCTGTAAAATGAGCTGGAGAAGAAAATGGCAAATCACTCCAATATATTTGCAAAAAAAAAAAACAACTCAGATTGGATCCCAAAGAACTGAACATGAAAAAACAACAACAAATAGCATGAATTTATCTAATTGCAAAAAACAAAAAACTCAACAACATTCACTGAATACACACTAAGCATTAATAGTCATTTTATTTGTCATATAACAACACATTGAGAAGACACAATCTTTCATTTACCTAGTGAAAGATCTTTGACTCCTAAATTAAGTTGACTCAGGGATATTGACGGCCTAAGCATAGTAACTTGAGAACCAGACTTGAAATCAGAGAAACTTGAGACACCTTAGACACTCTGTCACTGTATGAAATGGGACAAGTAATTTAACTTCTCTTGGCCTCAGTTCTGTATCTGTAAAATGAGAAGGTTGGAAGCTAAGGGCCCTTCCCAGCTCTAAATCTGTGTTCTATGATTCTAAGAAACTCAATAACGAAATTCAGGCAAGACAAAGGGAAGCCACCAATGAGAAGAAAAAGAGAAAGCTGTCTTAACAGCTCAGTGTGGATACACGAAAAATTTAACAAACAAACAAAATATCTAAAAATCCATGCACAGAATATGGAAGCAAGGAGAAGTTAGCAATCAATTCATAAACGAGAATTTATTAAGTGCCTACTATGTACACCAAGTATTATGCTAGGTCTGGAAATATAAAGACAAAAACAAAATTTGTCTTGTTGTCAAAGAGCTTATATTCTGTAAGGAAAGACAGCATGTGTGCTAGATATAAGTATCTAAAAAATAAGAAGCTATAGGTGGGATGAAGGGCAAGGGGAGGCACCCACAACTAAGGGAATCACAAAAGGCCTTGTAAGCTGGATCTGAGTTTGGAAAGAAATTAGGAAGCCTGAGATAAAGAGGGGGGAGGGAGAGAGGGAGGAATTGTATTTCAGGCATGGGAACAAGAAGAAGGGTGATTCAATGTTGTGTATAAGGAACGTAAGAAAGCCAGTTTGACTAGATCAAAGAGTGCATGAAGGGGGGAAAGGTATAAAAAGGCTGGAAAGGCAGGCGGTGTTGTGTTGTAACAGCATAGAAGTTTATATGTGATCCTAGCAGTCAGAAAGAACCACTGGGGAAAGCTAAGCAAATGAATGACAAAGCAGAAGACCCGTCATTGCTGAGCTTTAGGAACTGACAGCTATGGAAGGATGGATTGGAAGAGATACTTGAAAGAGAGAGGTCAAGTAGAAGACTATTGCAATTGTGCAAATGAGAGATGATGAGAGCCTGAACTCATATGGTATCTGTATGAGTAAAGAGGGATATTGTGAAGGTTTTTTTTAAAAAAAAAAAAAAAAGGGGGGGGGACTTGGCAACTGATTGGACATGGAGGGAGAGGGTAAATGAGAAGCGGAGGATCATTTAAAGATTGCACAGGTAGCTGAAGGGTGGTGCTCTTTATAAAAATGGGTGAATTCAGAAGAGTGGATTTGAGGGAGTTCTGTTTGGACATGCTGGGCTTGAGATTGCCACAGAACAGTCCGTTTGAAATATCCAATGGGAAATTGGAGAACCAAGACTGGAGCTCAAAGAGGAAGATAAATACAAAAGTGTGACATGGTCCTGTCAAATGAGTCCCAAGATTGCTGAAGCTCAGAATGGGCTAAGGCTGGTGAGGACAACTGAGGACAATTAAAAAGGACTTCAAAAGTGGTATTAGGAGAAAGAGGATGATCAAAGAAGGGAGAGGAAGGCTCCTTAAAGTGAAGGACTCTGTAATAACTGATGACAGGGATGGCAAAACTGTTTGATTCATGTTTTACTTCTGTTTCTCTGCCAAGGAGAATGTCCTTTGGACAAAGGAGAAAAGCAGGGCAAAAAAAAAAAAATAGATCATAGGAAGTTGATACCCAAGGGAGATAAGGAGAGTAAGAAAGCATTTAGCTGGTCTTGTTGAATTCAAGTCACCCAGGGCCAATTCATCTTCGGGTATTGTGTTAACTAACAGATGCCATTGCCGAACCACAGTTAGAGTTAGCTGAAAGGTCATAGAGGATAGGAAATGACAGGACTAGAAAAAGGAAGGAAGGAAGGAAGGAAAGAAGGAACGAAGGAACGAATGAACGAAGGAAGGAAAGAAGGAAGGAAGGAAGGAACGAAGGAAGGAACGAAGGAAGGAAGGAAGGAAGGAACGAAGGAAGGAATGATGAGGGGGAGCTAGATGGTGCAGTAGATAGAGTACTGACCCTGGAGTCAAGAAGACCTGAGTTCAAATTTGGCCTCAGACACTTGACACTCACTAATTGTGTGACCCTGGGTAAGTGACTTAACTCTGATTATCTCAAAAAAAGAAAAGGGAGAGAGGAAAGAGGAGTGGAAGGGGAGGGAAGGGAACAAGAGGGGGGAAGGAATTTGTAAACTACAGGTAAGGGAGTTTGTCTTCATTTTTGAGGAACATATTATTAGAGAGAAGGTTAGTGACCATCAAGAAAGGAAAGCAGTAAACACAAAGAGCCAGCATGATTTCATGAAGAACAGGTCATGCCAGTCTAAGCTTATTTTCTCTTTTAATGAGGTTACTTAACTAGTAGATCAGAAGAATGCTATAGCTACAGTTTACCTATATTTTAGCAAAGTATTTGAGGGCTTTATATTAATCCTGCTTGTCTGTCTTCCCATGTAATGGGAATGTATTTATTCCCACGTAATGAATGAAAAGGATTAGGCAGATTCCATACTGGTTGAAGACTAAGAATCTAAGCGTCATCATTAATGGTTCCCAGCATTAACTGTCCCAGTTTGGCAAGAGAGCTCCAGTGGAACACTCTAGACTTGGGCTTTATGCAATGCTTTTATCAATGACGTTGATAAAGGTATAAACAGCATATTCATCATATTTGCAAGTGACACAAAGCTAAGAAGGATAGCTAACTAAGAATGTTAGAGTATTTAAATGATCTTATCAGGTTAAAAAAAACTAGGTTAATTCTAATAAGTGAAATGTAATAAAGATAAATGTAAAGCCTTATACTTGGGTCCAAGAAATCCAGTTCACAAGTACAAAGACGAAAGAGTCATGTTTAAACAGCTGTTTGTGTGACAAAGATTTGGTTGCCGAGTCGTTTCAGTAAAGTCCAACCTTCCATGACACCATTTGGGGTTTACATGACAAAGATACTGGAATAGTTTAACATTTCCTTTTCTAGTTGATTTTACAGATAAGGAAACTGAGGCAAACAGGGTTAAGTGACTTAACCAGGATCACAATGGTAGTAAGTATCTGAGGTCAGATTTGAGCTCCAGTCTCCAGGGCCAGCACTCTATCAACTCTAGCACCTAGCTGCCTGACAGAGAGCTGGACTACAGGCTAAATAGGAGCCTGTAGTGTGATGTGTGTGGCAACAACACACACAACAACACAGTGTGGTGTGAAAGGCAAGAAAAGTCAATGCATTTTCAAATGGATGTGCCTGTATCAATAATGAGATATTCACAACACCCACGATGGTTATGAATATGTTGGTGTAGTTTTGGATCACAAAATATAGCAAACTCTCCACATGGAAGGCAGAACCAAGGTCTTTATTCAGAAACCATAACACTGAGTCCCAAAACCAGAAGGACAAGTCCCAAAACCAGAAAGCCAGAGTCATTATAATGGTCACAAAGT
>CM053598.1:158200809-158222698 GCA_028646575.1 Pseudocheirus occidentalis | reverse complement strand
AGCTTTATTTCTTCTGGCTTTATAAATGAGGAGATTGCCCCAGGTGTTTCCAATCCACTCTCCTCTCAACTCCAGCTGTGATTACTCCTAAGGAGTTAACTGGAAGTAAGGAGCTAAGCCTTTGAGGTGCCAAGTGCCTTCAGTAGGTGCCAATAGAAAGGGGCATGGAAGATCTTCTGATTTCATTAACATTACAGTGCCTTAGAAAGGCACAGCTTCCAAGAATGAAGAAGTGATCACCATGTCTCTGCACTCTGCCACAGCCAAACCATATCTATGTTGTATTCAGTTCTAAGAGTAAAATTTTAGGGAGGACACTGATAAACTGGACGGTGTCTAGAGGACAGTAACAGAATGGTGAAAGGCTTCAAATTTATGTCATATCAGAATTGGTTAGAGGAACTGAGGATGCTTAGACTAAAGAGAAGACTCAAGGAGCACATGACGGCTATCTCCAAGTAGTGGAAAGGTTGTCGTTTGAAAGAGGATTATGTTGTTTTGTCCCAAACTGCAGAACTTGGAATAACGGAGAGGAGGGACAAAGAGGCAATTTTCGGTTTGATAGAATTGTCCTAAGCTGTTTCACAAGGCTATATCATAGAAACTATACATAGCATTACTACACACACACACACACACACACACACACACACACACACACACACACACACACACACACATCTTAAGAGCCAGAGAAAACATTGTGGAAAAGGTGATTCAAACTCAAAGCTAAAAAAGCAATTTAAAATATTTCCTCCTCCTCCTCCTCCCTTCCGCTCCTCCCCTTTCTTCCCCTTCCCCTCCTCCTACTCCCCCTCTTCCTTTGTCTTGTAAGTTTTTTTGCCTCTGAAGCCTGAGCCAGACCACTGTGAGGTGGGGTTTTTTGGGGGGGGTTGCTTTTTGATCTAGGAATATCTATGAATGAGTCAATGGAAGAGAATCAGGAAGGTTTTTATTTCCTGCCATGGTTGGAAAGAAGCTTGAAAGAAAGAGAGAAAAAAGATGGAGAGTATATATGTATATACACATAAATATACACATACATATATATACATACACAGATATAGACATACATTTATGTGAATACACACCCACCTGTATCTAGATAAATGTATAGATGTGTATAAAATCAGATTATCAGCTGACACAAAAAGTAATAAATAGGTCCATGGTGGGCATAAGCATAGTGTATTTTCCAGTGCATTTAAGAAGTAAAGGCATCATCCAGTTAATGTATTCAAATGTATACAAAAGGCTGGTCATTTAGAGAGAACAAGAATAGCAGATGGATGACCCAAGAATAGAACTGGCATGTATGGAAGGTTAAAAGATCTCCAGCATGTTGGGCGAATCATTGATGGAAGATTAATGGGAAGACCCAGACAAGAATCACACAGGAGAAAGAGTGGATGAGACAAGTCCTGTATTTCTGGAGGGAGTACCCATATTGAGAAGATCACAGAAACCTACTGAAGTGTAAAAGTATGACCATGATATTGTAATTATGTGTAGTTATTAGCTAGAAGCTTCAGAGTCTTAAAACATAACTATAGCATAACTTCAATGAGAATAGGACCCATTTTTTAATTTGTCTGTATCTCCTTCAGCCACTAAGGCAATATTCTGCATCTAGTAATTACTTAATATTCCATACTGATCATGAGATCATAGGATCATAGACACAGAGCTAGAAGGGACCTCAGAGGTCACCTAGTCCAATACCTTTATTTTTTACAATGAGGAAACTGAGGTTGAGAGGTTAAATATTTGCCCAAAGTCACAAAAGTAATAAATAACAGAATCAGGATTAGATCTCGGAGGTTCTGACTCAAGTCAGTGCTTCCAATGTGTTTAATTTGAATACAGTTTGGGGGATAAAATTCTTAATCAGAAGATAAAAAACATATTAAGTGCAAGTGTTTGATCTTCTATTCCTGCTGTTGCCCTCTAGCCCTTCTCTATGTCAACTCCAGATATCTATCATTTTCACCAAGAAAAATCACAGATTTCTTTTCTATTAATTAAAAGTTGGAGTGGGGGGAAGGCACATATGGCTAGACTTTCAAAAATGCTGGAAAAATTAGTTTGTGTCAATTCAATCAATGAGCAAATATTATATTAAGTGCCTACTATATGCCAGGGGCAGTGGGTGGCATGATGAATAGAATGCCAGGCCTGGAATCAGGAAGACCTGAGTTCAAATCTGTACTCTGACACTTACTAGCTGCGTGACCTTGGGCAAGTCACTTAACCCTGTTTACCTCAGTTTTCTCATCTGTAAAATTAGCTGGAGAAGGAAATGGCAACTCCAGTATCTTTGCCAAGAAAACCCCAAATGGAGTCACGAAGAGTCAGACATGACTGAAAAGTGACTGAACAACAATAAAATATATGCCAGGCATTGTGGTACATGGCAAGGGTACAAGTAGAAAGAATGAAATAATCCCCACTTGCAGTGGACTTACATTCTAATAGAGGAAAAAGTAAATATATATATAAATATAATCTAAATATAGTTATAAAATACATATGCTTTGCATATTATTATATACATTATTATTTTATTATTACACATTATGGGGAATAGATCAACCCAGAGAGGCATTTTCACATATTGACTTTTATGATAAAGACCTGACTTTTAAACCAAGAAGACCTGAATTCAAGTCTACCACTAGCACATAGAGTCTGTGAACCAAGTCACACGACCTCTCAGAGCTTTAGTTACTCTCAAAGACTCTAAGCTGCAAAACAGGTGCTAACCTGCATTAATAGAGGGAGTTTCCTCACCTGGGAGTTCCAAATGCTAATGAAATCACATGCCCCTAAATTCACCCAGAGGTAGGCTAACTTGAATTTTTCTATACAATATGAGACTTGATTTGAACTCAGTTCCTCTTAACTCTGGGGACAGTGCTCTGTCCATTGTGCTTCCTAACTGCCCCTTTCCCACTATTTAAAGAGCTAATTAATTAACATCTATTTAGTGAGTACCTACTGTACAGTATGTACAAGTTGTTGCTATTGTTCCATTGTTTCAGTTCTGTCCAACTCTTCATTGACCCTGTTTGGGGTTTCCTTGGCAAAGATACTGAAGTAGTGTGCCATTTCCTTCTCCAGCTCATTTTACAGAAAAAAAAAATCCAAATCACTGCTTCTGTAATTCTTTTTGCCAATGCGGGGGGTATTTTGTTTTTTGCTTTTTGGAGGGGGGAATGCAGGGCAATTGGTGTTAAGTGACTTGTCCGAGGTCACACAGCTAGAAAGTGTTAAGTGTCTGAGGCTAGTTTTGAACTCAGGGCCTCCTGACTCCAAGGCCAGTGCTCAATTCACTGCACCACTTAGCTGCCCCAGCCAATTTTGTTTTTAACTTTCTAGCATTTCATTGGAATAATAGCTGACTTTTATAGAGCATTTTAAAGGTTTGCAACACAAAGCTTTAATCATCTCATTGAGCCTCACAATAACCTTGTGAAAAAGGTACAAGAGGTATTATTATTATTCCTATACTGTAGATGAGGAAGCTGACTCACCCACTCATGGTTACACAAGTAAATGGGAACCAGGATTTGAACTCAGGCTTTCCTGACGCCAAGTTCAGCAGACCATGCCAAGCTTCCTCTTACATTACTGTTTAAAAAAATTAACAATAGTACAATGTTGTATTCAAAGATTAAAATGCTGAAAAAGGAAATGGAAGGAAGCACATAAATTCTAGCAGTGACCTGCCTTCTCCATCACAGCCAATTCCTACTGTCAGGGAGAATAACCGGAACTGAACAACTACAGAAGAGGGAACTAAAGTTTTAGGAGCCTTGGGTAAATGTTTTGCCTGCCTTAAATGGTTTTTACATTTCTAACCTTAGTTTGACTTGGGTTTTATTTTTGTTTGTTTGATTTGGAATTTCCAGGTTTGTCCTAGAATTTGAGACTTCATTTATGAAGAAAACTTCCAGATTGGAAATTCCCTCTGCCAAGGCAGGTCTACGACTCTACATTTATAGTCTCAAAGCCTGGGAGGATGGGGGGAAGCGGGAGTGCAGGAAGAGACTGAAGGCTGACAATCGGGGTCCCATAGCCAGTGTGTATAACAGGAGGGACTTGAATTCTTACTCAAGGCTGCTTGTTCTCTAACCACAATGCCACACTTCCTCTCTAACCTTGGATTCAAGACAATTACTTTTCTTTTTTTCCTAGTTTTCCCATCACTTAAAATTACTGTTCTCTTTCCACATATCTTTCCCTAGAAATAGTTTTATAGTCTTCACTGAGCAGGAACAGTTTGCTGGAAAAGAAAGACTGTTGTTGGACTTGGGATCGGGAAAGAAGGAAATAAGCACTGTGATAAGGTTTTATAAATATTACCTAATTGGATCCTCACAATACCCCCTGGAAGATAGGAGTTTTAATACCTGTTTTATTTATTTTAGTTGAAAATAAACTGAGGCAACCAATAGTTACACTGCTACAAAAGAACTTTCCAGGTCCCTTCCCAGTTCTGTATATATCTTTTATGTACTATACATAGTTGTCTCCATATAGTTATTCCCATTAAACTGTGAGCTCCCTGAGGGCAAGAATTATATATTTAGTTTTCTTTTCTGGGGTTATATTTGTTGGTTTTCCACTTAACAAATGTTTTGTTGCTGACTCTAAAAAAATGAGTAATACTTGTAGGTGTAGAGTCTTACCTAACTGGGCTGTTGGAAGCCTGAAATGAGACAATAGACATAATAAAGTGCTTTGGAAATGTTAAGTCCTAGAAAAATGTCAGCTGTTATTATTATTCACAGAAAGCTTCAACTAGAAGATGGAGACGCCTGCAAAGTGTAGCATTCACATGTCTGATACTGCTTATGAAAGAAAGCTCAACCCAATGTCTGCTGAGACATGTCATTATCAAGCTAATTAGTACCAGCTAATTAGCTGGCTGATAACCATCAGGAAATTAGATTATGTTCATGTTGATCATTATATTAATGGTGTGCTTAATGGATGATATCCTCATTAGGGGACGTTAGTACATCTAATCAAACTTCGTTGAAATTGACAAAGCTTTGATATTTGTCCTAAGTATACGCCAGCTCATCAGAGTTTATATATACAGGAGAGTTTATAATACAGGAAAATATTATAATACAGAGTTTATAATACAGGAGAAGCCCCAAATCTCTGGTGTTAACATTAGCAAGAACAGGATGGTACCAGTAAGGACCTTCAAATCCCGTTATGTCCAAAGGGTGCTGTTTTCATGTGAACTAGTGAAAAATCAAAGTTTCATCAATTCCACTAGACTGCCAACTTTAGGCCGTGCACTGTGTTGACAATGAATACACAAAAATTAAACTGAAAATAGCGCAGAACTTGGAGCCATAGGGCCTGAATTTGAGTCATCCCTCTGATACTTTCTAGCTGTGTGATATTGGACAAGTCACTCAACCCCTCTGGTTTCAGTTTCCTTATCTCTGTAAAATGGGGAGGTAGGTCTGGATGACCCCCGAGTTCTCTTTTGTTCTAGATCTATGATCCTTTGTACACAATCCCTGCCTCCAAGGAGCTTAAGATCCTACTATAGAAGGAAAGAAGACATAATGTGAACATTGAGTGTGAAACAAGGTAATATGTTAAGATAAGCCAAGGGAGATCACAAAAGGTACTCCAGGAAAATTTGAGAAATAAGAAACACCTTCCACTGGTGTGGGATCAGGGAGGATTTCCTGGAGGAGGCAGCACTAGACCTATTTTAGGAAAAGATTTAAACAGGTGGAGAGGAAAAAGTTTGTTCAAAGTATGAGCATTGCCTATACAAGTACAGAGGTGGAAGTACACAGGACAAGATCCCAAAACTCTTGTGTAGTTTGATCGGAACATGGAGTTCACTAAGGGAAGGAGTTTGGGGGAAAAGGCCATGAAGATTGGTTGGAGCCAGATCACACCTAGATAACCTTAAAAACCAGCAGAAGTTTGCATCTTATCTTTGTTACAAAAGCTTGTCATTTTAACCTTTATCATATTGCTCACATGGGTCTCTCTCCATTCATTTGATATCCCCACTTTATATCAAGGCCCTGATCACCTTTCACCTCTATTATTACTAAAATAGTCTCCCTGCTTTAAGTCTCCCCCTACTCCAATAGCTTCAACTCAACCACTAAAGTGATTTTTCTAAAACGTAGGTCTAACCATTTGCTGTTCAGTCCAACTCTTTGTAACCCCATTTGGGGTTTTCTTGGCAAAGATATTAGAGTGGTTTGCCATTTCCTTCTCCAGCTCATTTTACAGATGAGGAAATTGAGGCAAACAGGGTTAAGTGACTTGCCCAGGATCACACAGCTAGTAAGTGTCAAAGGCCAGATTTGAACTCAGGAGGACGAGTTTTCCTAACTTTAGGTCCAGTACTCTATCCACTGTACCACCCACCTGCTGTGGGAAGACAGGCATGTTAATGACTTTTGGTAAAACTGAATTGAACCAGCTATTCTAGAAATCATTTTGGAATTATACTAAGCAAAAGTTGCTGAACATATTCTTGTACTCTGGAAGACCACTACTAGGCATATACTTCTAAAAACATCAAAGACAAAAGGTTCCATAGGTAGAAAAATGTTTATAGCAAAATCTCCTGTAGTAGCGAAGAAATGAAAGGGAGCTAGATACCTACCCATTAAGAAAGAGCTGAACAACTTGCAAGGTGTGGATAGAATGCCATATACTACGTTAAAATGAGGAATGTAGAATGTAAAAAGTCAGAAAATCTTGGGGAAATTTATATGAACTGATACAAAATGAAGTAAGAAGAAAAACAAGTCACACTGAGGACCACAATAATATAAAGGAAAGCTGCAGTAAAAGATTTCAGAACTCTGATTAATGCAATGACTTCAGAGGATGTAATATGAAGCAAGCCTCTAACCTCTCACTCACCTCTAAGGTGACGGAAAACAAGGGCAGAATGTGGCATACATTTTCAAACACAGGCAACGTGTCAGTTTGTTTTGTTTGACAAACAAAAATCCCACTTTCTTCCCTAATCCCTTTTAATTCCAGTGCTTTTCCTTTTATTTCCTATTTATCACTATACAGCTTGTATTGATGTGTTTGTTTCCATGTTGTCTCCCCCATTCCATTGTAAGCTCCCTGAGGACAGGGACTGTCAAAAGACTCTTTGTATCCCCAGTACTTAGCACAGTGCATGGCACCTAATATGCATTTAATTAATATTGATTCATTGATTTGATGGTACTTCTTATAAAGTTACGTTCTATGGTGTGGGGGGAAGAGTTGTTAGGAAGTGATACCAAAGGGAGGGAGGGAGGGAAGGAAGGAAGGAAGGAAGGAAGGAAGGAAGGAAGGAAGGAAGGAACGAAGGAACGAAGGAACGAAGGAACGAAGGAAGGAAAGGAGGGAGTGGGAGGGGGAAGAATAAAAATTTGTAAAACAAGGCTATTGCAATAGAAAAAATAGGTATAAAGTAGTTAGAGACAGAATTAGGGCAATACCCACAATACCAGTGGGAACGGAAAGGAAGGGATGGTGCCTAGAGAGACTATGATAAAAGGATGAATAAGACAGAAACTGGTCGATTCTTTGGTTAGAGATGTTCATTCCAAATGTCAAGCCAGGATGACTGGGAGAATGGTACTTCCCTTAACAAAGCCAGAGAAATCAGGAAGAAAAACTGGAAATCAAAGGGAAGATAAGTTTCTTTTGGACTTGATGAGTTTAAATAATCATACTTCAAAGAGATATACGATCAAAACAACTTGCTGGGCATTGGGCAGGAATAAAGGGTACGCCTCTTGATAGGAAAGTAATGGCTTAAAAAAAACAGAGTGAAACATACATTTTCAGGCATGGCTAATGTGTTGATATGTTTGGTTTGTCTATACTTATTTGTTATAAGGGAAAATTTATATGAGGGTAGAATGTATAGTGATACCAAAAAAGAGAAAATAGAGTTAGAATTAGAGAAATCAATTAATTGTTTTTAAAATATGCAGAGTAGAGAGTTAGGAAGTTCAGAAGAGGACATTGACAGGCAAGGAAGTATGGAAATCATCATGTTACATTTGAAATATACTTCTAAAAAATAAGTTTAACAATATAAAGATTCAGAGTTTCATACATAGCCCTCATTTCCTGTTCATTACATGATAAAATTTCATGTTTATTGATGTTCTTCAGGCTCATATAACTTGGGTGAGTTGTCCTGCAGGGACTACTTCTTGGACTATGTGCCTGGTTCCTGACTGGTTCCAGTCAATCACACTGAAATTTAGGAGGCACCTGCTTATGGCCATGTGGTGACTCATTGGTGAAAGGACTTAGTGTTTTCATAGAAAATGAGAGGCCTTGACTAATCTAGTGGTCATCAGCCCCACCCTCACAACCATGTGATAGCAGCAGGGGGCAAAGTATTTCATACCTTAAAAGAACAGACAAACTTCCAGCTGGCACTGCCTTGCCTATGGCTCTCCAGATGACAAGATGTGACTCTAGTAAATGGGTAAAGAAGGGCATGATAGTTTCCATCCTGGTGTCATGGGGATCCAGCTAGTGCCAGGGAATTTAACCAAGCAAGTTTTTGGTGGGGGACCCTTGGACTGTCTGTGATTGTTCACAGGGTGCCTACTGACCTTGTGAGTTCTCAGGGTCTTTTGTCCACTATCATGGTGGCAGCAAGAGCATCCAAAGGAATTATTGATTATTGTTTGGGCATTAGCAGGAACAGGCCGGAGACAAGAGAGAAATCCTTCACAACTGCTCCAGTGCCCTTGGAAAAAGTGACCACTGACAGGAGAGGGGCTTGGTCTGCTTTTCCCAGAAGAGTTGGTCAGACAGTGCCCAAGCAAGGTAAAAAATGAAGTGACTAATTAGCAGCCTTTTAAACTGTTTTATGTCCTAATGACATTTAACTGTACTGACCTGCCAGCAAACTATAACAGTGGTTATGTTACTGAATCTCGTTTAAATCATTCTGTTAGTGATTCTGTTTTTCTATGTTTAGCATTTGTCTACCTCTCCCATACATGATTCATGTTCGTTCCCTGAGAATTTTTCTACATCCCTTCCCTATCCCTTTGCTGCACTTATGAGCCACAACTTTTACTATAATTATCACAGTGTCCTAAGGACCCTGGGGCTGAGGATCTGTCATCAGGCCAATGAATATAAGAATGAGGAGCCTAGTCTCCCCAGTTGAAAGTTGTCACCAAATCTGGCATAAATGACTGGGAACAAAACACAATATAAGACTCCAGCCCCTGTAATCCTACCATGTTCTTCTCTCTACCAGAATAAAAAAAGGGGGAAAATTGTTAAACAAAGGATGACTACTAGACAACTCAAGTGCCCTATTAAGATCCTTGCAATGTCAAGAGAACACCAAGAAGTCCCCTAACACGTTGAGAAGACTGTTTGTGATGAACTTATGGGAATGGACAGGACATGGACAGGATATGGACAGGAATGGCACAGGATGGGAAGGCTTGAGTAATCTGGGGTCTAGAGGGGATACCTGCAAAAACAAGGTCACAGATCCACTGGAGAATTAAGGCATGATAATTTTAAGTGTGAGTCAGGTAATCTGGGTAGCAGTGTTTACTCATGAAAACAGACCTAAATGGAAAGAAGAGTATGTGATGGGGAAGAGTGAGACAAAAAGATTGGATATGTAGGATATGACCATATTGTGAAGGGCCTTGAATGTCAAACTAAAGATTTTAGATTCTGTTCTGTACTAAGAACAACAATAACCATTTACATAGCACTTTAAGATTTTCACAGTCCATTACAGATATTATCTCACTTGATCTGGAGGCATTGGGGAGCCAATATAGATTCCTAAGGGGGGCTAAAACAGGACAGAATTAACATCCCAGGAAGATTAGCATGATGGTCCGTGTGTAGGGAGAATGAGAGGTTGGTGGAGAACAGTTTGAGAGAATGTTAGAGTACTCCAGGTGTGAGTGAAGTCATAGGAGCCTGAACAATAGTGGTGAGAGTAAAATGCTGAGGGAGAACTAAATAAGCTACATTTTGAAGGAAGAATCAATAGGACCCGATGCCAGGTTGGCTCATAGGTTAGCGCTCCCTGAGCATCAAAAATGATAGATTGGACTAAATGTCCTTTGGAGTCCCTACCAGCCCTGGATCTACAATAAAGGAGGAGTCCTGGTAATTACGCAGGCCACATAAATGGCTTTGCTGAACAGGAAGGAGGAATTTTGATTACTCAATATATACTAAACGTCCTATACCAGGGTAAAGGATGAGAAAAGTGCTGGGTCATGAAAATCAAGACTATGTTGTAACTCAGGAATTCACCACACTACTCCCTGTCTCTTGGCAATCTACCTTTGTGACTAATGGTATCAATGTCTTACATGTTTAGTCGCTAGATCACTCCACATCTAACAAATAAGCTTTTAAAATGGAGCAATCTCGTGGTTTTCTTTTATTCAACCCTGTGGGAGAGTATGACAGATCTTTGCTCCAGAGAAGTTTAAATATTGAACATTTGTTTAAATATTAAGCTTGGAGGTGACTACTCTAATAGTAGAACAAGATTAAGTCAACAGACAAAGACCAAAAAGCCCATATGTATTGGCTGGTGATCAGGGAGTCAGGATGGGGAGCCATATTTGAAGATCTCTGGTTCCCTCACTCTCTTCCATGTTATGAGCCTTTGCGGGCACTGGTTTTCCAAAGGACAGCAAAGTCATTATAAATATACACATACATGTGCACATATACACATGCACATACATGTATGCAAGTGTGTATACATACACGTGTGTGCAATAATTAGCAGATGGCTCAAACGGAAAGATGCTCTTTGTTGTTTTCAGTCACTTCCGTTATGTCTGACCAACTCTTCATGTTCACATTTGAGGTTTTCTTGGCAAAGACCCTGGAGTGGTTCACCATTTCCTTCTTCAGCTCACCTTACAGTTGAGGAAACCAAGGTAAACAAGGTCACACAGCTAGGAAGTGTCTGAGGCTGGATTTGAACCCAGGCCTCCCTTACTTGAGGCCCAGTGTTCTATCCACTATTGTTCTCTTTAAGGCTTCCCATTTTCCAACAGAAATTTGCAGTCCCAAACGCTCCTTCCGAGGCATCTGTACCCAGACGGCTTCCCTCAATTTGGTATAGAGCAAAAAAAAGTTCTGGTCTTGTATTCTAAAGACCAGGGGCCAATCCCCAACTCCCATACTTACTAACTGAATGACCCCATACAAATTTGCTTATTTCATCACTCTGAGCCTCAGGTTTTCTCATACATAAAACAGGGACAACAACCTAATTTTTGGAAGAAAACGTGTCTTTGTAAACGTCGAAGAGCTATGTAAATTAACTGGAGAGGGGCAGCCCTTGGTGGTGATGGTGATAATGGTGGTGGTGGCAGTCCTCTGTGAGTGTGTGTGGGTGTGGGTGTGTGTGTTTAATGCTCAAGTGCTGCAAAAGAAACAGCTAATATTGTTCATCAATACAACAAACAAGAAATGGACAAAAACCAAAATTTCAAACAAGAAAATTCCCCCTACTTCCAACCAAAGAAAAAGGAAAAATTGGGCAATTAACTGGATCACTCAGACACATGAAGGTGTATTCTTTACCATAAATTCACAAATATTCACCTTCATTCTGTTTCAGTTTTAAAAACCACTTGGGGGCAGCTGAGTGGCGCAGTGAATAGAGCACCGGCCCTGGAGTAGGAGGACCTGAGTTCAAATCTGACCTCAGACACTTGACACACTAGCTGTGCAACCTTAGGTAAGTCACTTACCCCCAATTGCCCTACCTCCCCCCCTTAAAAAAAAAAACCACGTTTTTTTAACCCTCCAGTTTGCCATACAGAGGAAATTATTCAGCCCCATCCTTTCAGATGCCACATTTCAGCCTAACTAATAAAGATATTCTTATAAATTCCATTTCAGTTCCTCCAACTATCAGAGCATATACATAACTGGCCTGGGGAACACAGATAAAGGAGAAAAAATACAAATTTGGAACTGGAAGGAAACTCAAAAACCATTTAGTCAAACTCCTTCATTTTACAGAGAATCTATAGAAAAAGGGAGAAATTTGGAATCAAAAGTTCTGATGTAAAGTTAATTTTACTGAAATGGCACAGTACTTCCTAGTCTAGACCTTGGTTTTCCTCCACCTATAAAATGGGCATTATAATGTTTATTGCCCTCTCTTTTAGCTTCTTAGCTGAAGTGCGCTACTATTAACAAACAAAGTCTAGATGAAGAGTTGATCAGTTAGAAAAGTCAACTTATTTCCAATAATTCACTGTCTAGGATCAAAATTAAATGGAGGCACAATGAGACAAGGAGTCACTAGTTTGAAGTTTTACATGATTTGTTTGGAAGAGCAGTCCCCAAAGTTTGGTCCAATAACTCTTGAGAGTCTCTTCATGGGTCTTCAATATCAAAACAATTTTCGCAATAATACTAAGACATTATTTGCCTCTTAAAATATTCTCTTCCAGGATGGCGCAGTGAATAGAGCACCAGTCCTGGACTCAGGAAGACCTAAGTTCAAATCAGGCCTCAAGCACTTAACACTTACTAGCTGCGAGACCTTGGATAAGTCATTTAACCCCAATTGCCCTGCCTTCCCCCCTGCAAGAAAAAAAATATTCTCTTCCCTTTTCTAATTGTGTGAAAAAAGATTTTCTTCATATACTTCAACCAAAACAATGCAGAAGCAAATATGAGAATCTAGCAGTCTTCTATTAAGTCAGACATTAAAAAGATTTGCAAAAATATATAAAATAATACCACTCTTCTAACTAAGTTATCTTTATTTTAGAAAATATATTTTTTCATAAAATATATTATTTACATTAACCTATTTTGCTTTAATATTAAATGAACTACCAAATATTTTAAAACTTTATCAGCTTTAATTTCTGATATGGTAAATATTAATAGTTATCACCTGTATAAATGAAAGCTCTTTGGGGTCCTCAATAATTTTTAAGTGTTAGAGAGTCCTGAAACCAAAGCTTGAGAAATGCTAGTTTAGGATAACCTGTCTTCAACTAGCTGCACATGCAGATTTGAGGAGTTAAAACTTTAATGGATTAAACATAATGAGAAAAGTTTTCTTTTTGAGAACTATATATAAAACACTGTGTTTACATGAAGGTGAAACAAAGATAGAGGGCACAGTACATACTCAAAGAATATGCAAAGGCCAAGTACAAAAATAACTATTTCAGGTGGGAAAGCAAGTTAAGTACCAAGCAGAGATCCCAGCAAAAAAGTTCTAAGAAAGACCACTGAAACATTCTTCTCTCCCACCAAGTTTCCTTGGGACTTATTTCTGTCTAAGGAGTTGAACACTGTGCTAGTCATGAAAGAACATAGGGAACTTCTACATTTCCACCTCAAACACCTGGAAAACCAAATCTTCTCCCATTCTAGTTTAGTGAGGAACATAATCCTTTGAGGTGAATATTTCTGCTCTCAAGCCCAGTGAGAGGCAGTATAATGTGAGGGATTGACAGAGGATCTGAATTCTAGTCTCAGCTTTTCTAGCACCCATTAAAGCAGAGAAATCATCTCATATCTCTGGGCCACAATTGTCTTATCTGTTCAATAAGGGAGTCAGACTAAATAGTTCCTTCCAACCCTATGATTTTATGCCAAAGTAAACCTTAGGCTTAAAACCTAGTGACTACGTCCCCTGATACTCTGAGAATCCATGTCAATCAAATCAATCAAAAATTATTTATTAAATGTCTACTATGTTCCAGGCACTGGAGATAGAAGTACAAAGAATTAAATAATCTCTACTTGGAAAAACTTAAATTCTAATGGAGAAGATAATAGGTACATATAAAATTAGGTACAGCACAAATATAAACTGAATAAAGATAAATATATACAAAATAGTTAGAAACAAAGTAATTTTGGAAAGAGAACTAACTGTTGGGAAGATCAGGAAATTCATCCAGAAGATGGTGCATGAGTTGCATTCTAACAGAAGAAAGAGACTCTTGAAATGGAGGTAAAGAGACAGTATATTCCAATATGGAGGATGGTCAATGCAGTGGCACAAAGATGGTAGATTGAGTACCCTGGGTGAGGAATAAAAAGTAAGCCAGTTTGGATGGATCTAGAGAATAGGAGAAAGAATAATGTCTACTGAGGTTGGTTAGGTGAGTTGGAATCAGGCTTGTGTAGGGCTTTAAACTCCAAATAAGGAAGTTTATATTTTGCCCTAGAGGTAATAAGGAAGGCACTGAAGTTAATTGAGTAGGGGAGTTACACAGTCAGTTCATTCCTTAAACAATATTACTTTAATAACAGTAGGATGGACTGGTGTAGTGAAGGATGAGGTAGTGATAATAATTAGGAGGCTGTTGCAATAATCTAGGCAAATAGCATGATAATGAAAAGAAGACCTGAAGCCGCAAGACCCTAGAACACAGGCAGTTAGACAGCCCCGTGAAGAGAGCATCAGATGGGGAATTAGAAGACCTGAATTCAAACTCAGCTTAAGACACTGATTAGCTGTGGAACCTTGAGCTAGTCACTTAACTTCTCTCTCTTCCTCTGTTTTCTCATCTGTGACATGACAATAATAACAGCTGCAGGCATGAGATATTTGTAAAGCACTTTGCAAATCTTAGAGCATTAGATAAGTGTAATTCATTATTACAGATTTAAGCTGAAAGGAACTTTAAAGGTCATTTCATCTATCTCTGTCATCTTATAGGTGAGAAACTGAGGCCAAGAGAGGTTAAGTGACTCATCTAAGATTACATGGGTAGTAATTTGTAGAGCCATGTCTAACGTCTCTACTCCCACCCTATTTTCTGACTCCAAATCCAGCACATTTCCACTATTGTACCTCACTGCCTGATAAGTCAGCAGACTAAGTTCCAATCGCCTTCTCTCCTCTCCATGGGAATCCACTCACCTTATCCGAGCCTCAGTATACACATCTTACAAGTGAAGGGGGATTTGGACCAGGTGATCCTAAAGGTCTCGCCCAGCTCTAAATGCTGTGATAAAATGTTGATCTCTTAAAACATAAATGCTTGTTGCTCTCACAGTCAAGCAGTCGAGTTAATTGCATACTCCGTGATAGAAAATTATCATAGAAAATGTCGATAAGATTCAGGCTAGAGTTCAATATTGGTCACTGGAAACAAAAGAAATTATTCTATTAAAGTTGCTTGGTAACCAAAAAACAGGGCATACAAAGCTATCTCTAGAGGCCTCAGCACATAGTTGTCCTGTGGAAAATGGATTAGACTTTTTCTGCTTGGCCCTTGAGGGTAGAATGAGTTTGATTTAGGTTCAGGATAAGTAAAGACCTTTTTAACAATTGAAATCAGTCCCAGTCAGCCCCAGTCAGATGAAGTCAGAAAGACCTAAGTTCAAATCTGACCTCAAATACTTCCTAGTTGTGTGACCCTGGGGCAAGTCACTTCACCCCGCTTGCCTCAGTTTTCTCATCTGTAAAATGAGCTGGAAAAGGAGACGGCAAACCACTCCAGTATCTCTGCCAAGAAAACCCCAAATGGGGTCACAAAGAATCAGACATGACTGAACAACAAACAACCAAAAACAAAAACTTCTTACTAATAAGTCTTCCTGACTCCAGGTCTGGCAATTTATCCACTGCACCACTTAGCTGCCTTTACTTGGCACACAGAAAACACTTAATAAATACTTGGTGATTGATTGGAAATAAATGGGAACCTCTCACTGGAGAATCACCTCCATATCCCTCTTGAGCAATGATTTCTTTCTCCACTTCCTTTCCTCCCTTCAGGCCACTTTTGCAAATTTAACCACTGTAGGAGATGCTAACTGTTCTCTTTCCTTTTTCCTTCTTCCCAAATGCTTTCTCTCCACCCCTTGCCAACATCCCTTGGATTATACAAGCTCTGTAAAGAACAGCAGAGAGGACCCTGGTTTCATTCCCATCAGCAATCCAGCCCTTCTTCCACTGCTATCTTAAGGAGTTTATGGGAAGGAAAGAGATTCGGGGTTAAAGAAGAGTTCATTGAAAAAGGGAAGGGGATGATAAAACACCAGCAGCACCAAAACCCTGTGTCATGAGCCTGGCTTCATGCCTTAGAAGTCACTTCCTGTGCTATAACTCACAGGATTAACTAGCTTAAAAACACAAGATAGAAGCGGGAAATAATGCTAGCATGGAATGTGGGTTTTCTATCGACGCTTTTTTTTTCAGTCAGACTCACATGTGACCCAGCTCAGCTGAAGCCCTCTAGATTCCCACTTCTATTTAAACATTTGTTAGGACTATAGAAAGGGATTGAACCTGTGATTTCATGGCACAGGAGGCTGCTGGGTAATGAAACTTGCTCTACCAATGCAGATCATTGCCTTCGCTTATATTGTGAGAAGGGTTACCTAGGACACTGGGAAGGAAGTGAAATGACTTGCCCAGGGTCACACAGTCAACAGGTGAGAGAGGCAAGATTTGAAAGGAGCTCTTCCTGGTTTTAAGGCAGATCCTGGATCCTCTCCACCACATTCTGCCTCTCAGTCATCCTCCCTACCTCCCTCCCCACCAAAAAAGGAATTAAAGTCATCAGCTCCTAAGCCACTATTTTTCTCGGTTTTGTTTTCTTTTGTTTTTAAACAGTTAAAAGCAACCATTTCCTCTCAAGACGCAAATGCTGGTTCTTTTCTCCATTTAGAGTTTAGGGTGAAAAAAGGAAAGACGTATAAATTGCTCAATAAGACCAACTGCCAGATCTAAAAGTTTCTGCTCAGTTGGTGGGAACAGTTAGTAATATTTTAAATATAAGCCTTCTCAGGCTGGGTGGACTTGAGAACCCAGACTGTCAGACCTCTGTTGTTTACTGGCTCTGTGATCCTGAGCAAATCATTGAACCTCTCAGTGTTCTGGAACCTCTGGAACTCAAAACTTTATTTTTAAAATCCTAGAAATTGTTTTAACATGTAATGGAGGGGAGAATAATTTTTTTTTAAGACTTTTAAGTTTCAGAACAGTTGCTGAGCTATACCAATAGATGGAGTTTCCTCACCAGGAGATATTTACTCCACTGTAATCAGATTTAGATTTTTTTTTTTTTGCTTTTTTTTTTTTTGGAGGGGAGAAGATAGGGCAATTGGGGTTAAGTGACTTGCCCAAGGCCACATCACTAGTAAGTATTAAGTGTCTGAGGTCGAATTTGAACTCAGATCCTCCTGACTCTAGGTCTGGTCCTCTATTCACTGCTCCCTAGCCCCCCCAAGATTTTTTTTTTTTTAGTTTACAAAACATTGTAGCAGCTAGGTGTTGTAGCGGATAGAGTGCCCAGGTCTGGAGTCATGAAAACTCATCTTCTCAGTTCAAATATGGCCTCAGACATTTACTAGCTACGTGACCTTGGACAAGTCACTTAACCCTGACTGTCTCCCCAAAAAAGTGGGTCATAAAGAGTGGGACATGACTGAAACAGCTGAGCAGAAACAACAAAACATTGTACTCTTTGGAGCTTCACCATAAACCCGCTGTAGGTATTATGCTCATTTTACAGATAAAGAAAGGAAAAGAGGCTGAATGACTTGCTCTTGATTATGGAGCAAGTGTGTAGAATTCAAAGACATTTCTCTTCTGACTCCAAGTTCATGAGCTGTCTCTTGCTCCCAGAGTCCCATCAAGATCACCTTCCATACATTCAGGGATGGCCAATCTCAAATTAGGCAACCAATATGGAGGGCAAACAGAAAGAGTCCAATAAGTTGCTAATTTTAACTTGAATGCTTCAAATACTTCCCAGTCTCCTGACTCTGAGAAAGACCCCTAACTTCCCCGACTCGGTTTTCTCCATCTGTAAAATGGGGGTGATAATAGCATCTAACTCATTAGGTTCTTGCAAAGATAAAGGAAATAATATGCATAAAACATTTTGCAAATCTGAAAATGCTGTATAAATGTTAGCTACTATTTTTGAAAGTACAAGTATTTGAGGCATTCAAGTCTTCCTACTTCCAAATTCAAAGCTCTCTCCACTACACTAAGCTGAGGCTGACCCAGCCCCTACTCCCAGGCGCCCCCCCCCCATACACATACACATACACATACACACAGAGGTTGGTATTGTTCCAGGCTGCTACCTACACACTCTCCTAAAAGTCTGCAACTCTACCCTGCTGGATCTCCAGGAACTCTTGACTCCTATATCACAGCATTCAGACCCCTAGAATATCGGGGAGAAGTGTCATGCTTCTTATAGTTTATGTAATTAATGCTACTGAGCCTGAGGAACAAAGTCCTTGTCCTCTGCCGGTTTAAAACTTAAAGCCGGCACAGAAAACTTGTAAACACAAAAAACAACAAATAAGCATAAATGCTTCAGCCCAAACCCTTATTCTCAACTCTCTCCCCGGGTCAGAAGCTCCCCAAAGGAACGTAAAGATAAGACACCAGCAATAACTGGTAAGCACTCTTGAGAAAAGAAATCAAGTTTAACCGGTACCTAAATGAGACACCTGCTCCTCCGTCCCAGGCTCCCGCCCAACCACACCGGGTGGCCCCTCAACTAGGGAATAATAACACAGTTCGAATCCCCAGGGCTTTGACTCTAGTGGGAAGGGGGCGGAGTTGGGATGACAGCCCAGCCCAAAGGGATAGATCCGTCTTCCAGGAAAGTGTAGAAGCCCCCTGCCAAATCTCTCTCCGAGTTAGCGGTCGCCGACCCAGTGCATCTTACCCAGGGGAGAGTAGGTAGTTTGCAGAGCAACAGGGTGTCGCCTTGTCAGGGCCAGGGCTGCACCAAGCACAGAGCCCCGCCCGTCCGTCTGCCAAAATCCGACGTCAGTACCTACACAGTCCTGCCCTTCCTAGCCCAACCCAGTCCCAGGAACCTGGGGGCGGGGGCTGGGAAGAAAGGTCCTCACTCTGAGGCACGCCACCCCACCCCAGAAGTTCCTACAGACGCGGGACCGCGGCGCTCGAACGCCCCGGGGCGCTAATGGGATATGGGGTGACCTTCTTAACTGAGGGTCCGAGTGAGCCCAAAGTCTCAGCCTGCAATTAGGTGACCCCCAAAGCTGCAGCCTCCTGTAAACACACACTGGTCCCTCCTTCCCCAGGAGCAGGGCTCAGATTGCTAAAAGAAGTCTTTCCCTGCTCAACAAGACTAAGGTATTGAGCAACGACGTCAAGACTCAGCCGTGGAACCAAAACTCAGTAGAGGTGGAGAGGGAGTGAAAGATATTATTTGGGGGTCCTAGCGTTTGCAAACAACGCTATAGATGTCCTACCCAATCCTGTGGCCCACCCAGTGCCTCTTTCTGTATCCCCAGCGTTTAGCATAGTGCTTGACATTTAGTAGGTGCTTAATTGTCCAGTAATTTAGAGATTCTATGATGGACTTCTGTTATTTTCACTTGGGGCAGGTTGGTTTTGGGGGTTTGTTTGCTTGTTTGTTTGTTTAGGTGATTGTTCTTAGTAAGCAGGGGAGAAAAGGTTGTGGGCAGGAACCACCTATATTTCTGTTTATCCCCTGATTCTTTCTCTTACTGCCTACAAATATCTTCTATTAAAACAAACAAACAAAAACCTTCACTTGATCCTACATTATCCCCCTGAGCTATCATGGCACAGCTCTTCATCTTTTTACAGGCAAAAATCCTAGAAAAAGCTGTTTCTACTTCTTGCCTCTGCTTTCTATCTGGCCTCCATCCTCATCATTCCATTGAAAGTTCTCTCTCCTTGGTTACTACTAATGATCTCTATTGCTAAATCTATTGGCTTCATCTCCGCTGTCAGCCTTGTTGACCTCTCTGAGGCATTTGGCATTATTGACTACAGTCTCCCTTTCTGGATCCTTCCTCTCTCCTCTAAGTTTTCATGATACTGTTTAGTCACAGTCCCCTTATTATCTATCAGCAACCCCTTCTCTGTTTCCTTTGATGGTTCATCATCCATGTCCCATCCCTTATGTGTGGATGTTCCTCAGGATTCTGTCCTGTGCCCTCTCCTCTTCCCTCTCTCTCTCTCTGTCTCTCTCTCTCTGTCTCTCTGTCTCTCTCTGTCTCTGTCTCTCTCTCTCTCTCTCTCTCTCTCTCTCTCTTTCTTTCTCTCTCTCTCTTCCCCCTTCTTCCTTTTCTCTGACCCTCTCTCCTCTCTTGCCTCTTTTTCCCTCTTCCTTCTCTCTCCCCTTCTCCCTCTCCCTATCAGCATTCATGGGGGTTGTTTGTAGGCAACTGGAAAGGTATAGATAAGACTGAAGATAATTAGTAGGAGGGAGTGGATAATAAATGGGGACAATCTATTAGAGAAAAGTGGTGGGGATAGAATCAAAGTACCAGTAGAGTGGATTGCTAAGAGAGAATACAAAATGAGAGTAAATAAAAGAAGATAATAGTGGGGATTGATATCAAGGGGTTGTGAGATAAGGAGAAGAGGAAGAAAATTTTGGAACAACTATGAATGGACTTCAAAGGAAAATAAGGGAGAAGCGGGGATACAATGAAAACAGCTGGAGGAGAGAAGGCTTGAGGGGCAGCTAGGTGACGCAGTGAATAGAGCACTGGCCCTGGACTAGGAGGACCTGAGTTCAAATTCTGCTGCAGACACTTAACACTTACTAGCCCTGTGACCTTGGGCAAGTCACTTAACCCCAACTGCCCTGCC
Organism: Pseudocheirus occidentalis; assembly: GCA_028646575.1. Lineage (NCBI taxonomy): Eukaryota > Metazoa > Chordata > Mammalia > Diprotodontia > Pseudocheiridae > Pseudocheirus > Pseudocheirus occidentalis. The sequence goes on along the minus strand of CM053598.1, from coordinate 158,202,051 downwards.
TTCCCCCTCCAAAATGCAAAAAACAAAAAAAGAGAGGTTTAGAACAATTGTTGTGGGAAGTTGTAATACCATGCACCAGCAGACTCCCAAAAGAATGCTACTGTGAACAGTTTTTAAGGTTCAGGTTACACAGTATAGTGAATACTCTGTTTATTCCATTACAAATCAAGGCAAACATTCACAATATATCACAATATAATATTCACAACATTACATCTTATCACAGAAAATAATAATATAGTGTTCATAACAGCTTAACATTAGAATGGCCACACAGTTTTCACTACGGTGGCCACAATATTTAGAACAAGGAATAAAAGAATAATCATCTGGTTGCCCTAAGGGGGAAACCCTCCTTACTTAATCATTCAGTCAATACACAATACAATAATCAAACTTCCACTCATGGGGCAACTATTAACCTAATCATTCAATCAATTCATAATACAATAATCAAACTTCCACTCATGGGGCAACTATTAACTTAATCAGTCACTAATCTAGATTCACAATTACTAAATATCAGTAATCACTAGTATAATCATTAGAAAAACACACAAACTCTCCACCCCTTGGTGTCCAGCAAACCTCAATTTCATCCAAGGGGAGGCCTTTTCTTCATCTTGATTCTGGGTGGTCTCTCTGATTCCTTGGATCCCCTTCCACGGTCCCAGCTCCCTCCTGAATCCACCAAACAGTCACCTGGATTCAGAAGCCAACAGCTCCCAGGTCCTTGTCCAGTCCTCAGGGCAGTCCCTGGCATACACTGAAGTTCACAGGGTCCAGCACATCTCAAACCCTTCACCACTTCTCTTGTCTGGAACTCAAGAATCAGCCAGGCCATGAACAAACAAAGTCTTATCCCAGTCATGCTTCTTTAGTCTTCCAGCAGTGCAGCTGGCCCTAGGATCCAGTAGAAATATCGGCCTTCTGGGTGGCCTTCACCAGATGCTGGTCTCAGGAAAACTCCATCTCAGTTCTCAGTCAGCTTCCAGATGCTGAGAGAAACTCTCTCTCTTTCTTTCCCCCCCCCTTCACTCTCTCTCTCTCTCTCTTTCTCTCTCTCTCTCTCTCTCTCTCTCTCTCTCTCTTTCTCTCTCTCCCCCTCTCTCTTTTTGTCTCTTTCTCTCCCTCTCCCCTCCCCTCTCTTCCCCTCTCTCTCTCAAGAAAACTCCAACTCACTTCTTCAGTCCAGCAGCCCAGCTCCCAGATGCCGAGACAATCCTGCTTCCTCTAACAGGA
>CM053598.1:158169642-158200709 GCA_028646575.1 Pseudocheirus occidentalis | reverse complement strand
ACTGGCCTCCTGTCTCAGCCAATCCCCTTCTTCCACATCAACAGGGGAGTTCACACCCTCTCAACAGGGGACAGAGCTCATACTTAGCCCTAAGTTACTAAGTGCTAAGTATCTGCTAAACTGATTGCTGTTACAGAAGTGGAAGAGAAAATTAAAGAGAAGCAAAAGGCATACCTTCCACCTCACCAGGTGCAGTGAGGGAATTGAGACAATAAAAATTTGCACCCTACACAGTCAGCAGAGTTAAGTGATTTCCTCCAGCTGAAAACAGAAGCATGTGAAATAGGGTGTTGGACTTGCATTGGAATCAGGCCTCAGACAATCACTAGCTGCTTGACTAGAGGAAGTCAAATGACTTAACAAGGCAAACAATATTTACCTCAGTTTCCTCAACTGTAAAATGAAAATAATAACAACACTTACCTCACAGAGTTGTTGTGAATGATAAATGAAATAATATTTGTAAAGCAACTATCATGGTGCCCGGCACATAGTAGGCACTATATAAATTCTTAATTCCCTTTCCACTTTCCCATATGAGTAGATAACAGGCAGGGGAATGGTGAGAATAATCTGGCTTTGGGGTGTGACAAGGAAAAAAGCAAGAGATGAGAGAGCAGAGGAGTGGGGACTTGTTAACTAAAGAATGAAGACTGTGAAGGAAGCAAATGTTCTAAATATCTTACTATTTAGAGAGGATTTCCTAGAGACCTGGAAAAGTACTGAGCCAAAGAGAATTAGGAGGCAGTTGAGGGAAGGGAGAAGAATAAGTTTAGGAGGAGAAGGGCACAGAGAAAGATGGAATCAATGGGATTATGATCAGGTAAAAGGAATTTCAGAGTTATTTGTCATGGAAACCAGAACACTAAAGGATAATGGTAAAGTCAGGACTGTGGCCATTTCCTGTCCATAGTCTATATACAGCAGAGAAGAGGGTCTTGCGAGTTTAATAGACTAGCAAACTGGGAGGTTAGAGTGTTTGAAGGAATGCTGATACGACATGCTGAAGTCACTTAGTATAAAGGTAACATAAGGGAGGAATACTATTAGCCAAGTACTGAACACATTGAAAGAGGAGAATGTTATGGGGATTGGTATGTAATTGCCACTAGAATCTGAATTGGGGGATAAATTTGCATAGCATGAATCTAAATGTGAAGTTGTTGAGTAGAAATTAAACAGAGGGGAGAATCTGGAAATGGCAGTGGGTGGTAAGCAGTACTCAGACTGTGGCTCCAAGACCACTGCATGGAGGGGCTAGATTCAGCAGTATTGGAAAGGATGGCCAGGGATACCGTGTCATGATACCAAATATCTGTGAGTGTCAGTCACTTCTCTGATCTAGAAGCTTCAGGGACTCCCCATTGCATTTAGGATCAAGTGTATTCTTCCTAGCAATTAAATACCTTTGTAATCAGCCTTCAGTTCAGTTTTTTGGGCTGATACATGTCACTGCCCCATGTACTGTGTACTCTTCACCGAAGCCATACTGGTCTATTTGTTTTTCTCTAAACATGATATTCCTTCTCCATCCCACCTCCACTTCATGCTTTAAGATGCTCTCCCTCCTCGTCTGTAATCCTTGAAACCCCTTGCAATGCCCTTGAAAGCTCAGCTCAAATGCTACGTCTCTTCTGATGCCCCCAGTTCTAAGTACCTCACCCCAAAATACTCCGTATTTCCAGAAAAGTACAGAGAGACAACCTGCTCCCATTCAAGAGCTCAGGTTTGCAATATATCAAAAAAGGTCAGGCTTTATCAAACCCAACCAAAAACTTCAAAACAGAAAGGAATAACAACCCAAGCCCACAAACATTCAAAGCATTCCTTGCTTTCACTCTCCACATGGGTTTCCTGAGGAGCTATGCACACCACAGTGAATAGAATACTGGGCCTGGAGTCAGGAAAACCTGAGTTCAAATCCAGCCTCAGACATGTACTAGCTGTATGACCCTGGACAAGTCACCTAACCTTTTCCTCAGTTTCATCATCTGTAAAACAGGGATTTGTGAAAACTCCCAGAGTTGTGAGAATCAAATGAAATCTTTTTAAAGCGCTTTGCAAACCTTAAAGCAGTAGTTGTGATAACAGTAGTAACAGTACTCTAGGGTTGAGTTACCCTGCAAAGAGAAAGTACCTGGGATTATTAGAGTCAACCTTCTTGGACCTATATAGTCTATTTGTCTGGCAGGATTAGTAATGGGCAAAGTCTGACTTTGCTTCTTCATCTCGTGGCTATTTCTTGATAATCCTCAGCTCCAGCTTAATATTACAACCTTTATACTTGGTGTCCAGGAACTAGTCCTCTCCTTTGCCAAGAGTCTCGGAGAGCTCACTGTAGTGTAGGAATTCCTCCTGTCACTGACAGACAGATCGCTACCATTCGCTCGCATTCTGAAGCTCCAGTTCGTGCCTGCTCTACCACTGCCTCCACCCTCAGCCACCTCCACCCTCCAGACCTATGGACTGTTTCATAGTTTCAAAGAAAGGCTTCAAAGATCCACAGGCTTTCACTCTAGGTGGTGGGTGCTGTTTGGTCATCTTTCAGTCATGTCCAACTCTTCTTGATCTCATTTGGGGTTTCCTTGACAAAGATACTAGAGTGGTTTGTCATTTCCTTCTCCAGCTCATTTTAAAGATGAGGAAACTGAGGCAAATAGGGTTAAATGACTTTCCCTGGGTCACACAACTTCTAAGTGTCTGAAGCTGGGTTGGCATTTGGATCTTTTCTTGACTCCAGGCCTGGTACTCTATGCACCTGGCTGCCCCCTCCAAGTAACAGAATCTAATTTGTGAGGCTCCTTTCAACTTTGGTTCTCTCCATCTTTGTGTTTGCTCTTGATTTTAAAGGTTATGTCTAAGGCATAGTCAAAATGTATGACTGTCAGACATTCTCAGACTCAGTATTAATAGGGATGCTTCCTCCTTTTCCTCATAACTGTAATGGAAAAACAAAGACTTCATCTAAGGATGGCAAGATGGGCTAAAACCATTGGCCAGGATCCACACCTTCCTGGCTTTTAAAGCCTTCTCCTGGCCCTTTTCCACCTTTCTTACAAATTGCTGCATCCACAGTCTCTATGATCTAGTGACACTGACCTTCCTGTTGTCCCTTACACATGACACTGTATCTCCCAACCCCATGACTTTTCATTAGTTGTCCTCCATATCTGAAACTCTCTTCCTCTTCATCTCCACCTCCTGTCTTCAAGGTTTCCTTTAAGAGTCAACTCAAATCCAACTCAAATTCTGGAAGTTTCCTGATTTTACCATTCCCACTGCCACTCCAGTCCCTTTTTTTGAGATTACTCCCAATATCTTGTATGTAAATAGTAATTTATCACCACCTCAGTATAAGCTCCTTGAGGGCAGGAGATGTTTTGCCTGGTTTGGTTTGGTTTTTTTTTTTTTTTGGTCTCTAGTACTTAATGCAGTACCTGGTCTGCACAAAGATTACATAATACAGTTATCCCTTCTACATGTTGAGAGTTAGGGACATGACACCCCCACAATCTGGAAAATCCATGTAAAATTTTTTGGCCCTCCCTTTGTATCAGAGAAGTCTGAATTTTTTTTTCTTTTATGAGTTATTTATAGTACCTTATTGTAAAATTTGGGTTAAGTATCTGGTCATAGGCTATATGTAGGTCCATATTAAGTAAAAATATTATATGAAAAAGAACTTTTTCTGTGTCATCTGCTAGCCTCATAACATCTGCAAAATCCACAAAACTCCCCAAAAAAATCCTATTTAATTTCTTATGCAGACCCGCAATATATGGAAAGCACAATGGGGAAAGTCACTCTGTGGAAGGAATAACTATAAATGCTTGTTGGCTCAAAAGTTTTACCTAGTAAAGGATCTTGTGAGCAGTCTTCAGCTATCTCCACAAAGCCGCAGATTTTCTAGTATCAGGCTAGTAGGAAGGACTTTCAGGGACAGCAACCGGTACAGCTCTATCTTCTCTTCTCTTCCCACCTTCCACAATCCAATAGCTCAGAAAGTATAGATCACCCTAGAGGCTACATTCAGGGCAAACCTCAGAGCTGCCCTCTGGGTTAGTCTGACCCGTCATGAATGATTCCAAGCATAACTGAAATAAATGCAGCACAGGTGGGGTTGGCCCCCAACAAGTCCCAAAGTTTACATTCTACAGAAGGGATGCAGCATCTCCCCAGGTAAGTAAAAACAAAATAATCTGGAAGAAAGCTTTAGCAACTGGAGGAATTACGAAAAGATCTCCAAAGAGGTGATACATTACATGCTTTAAAAGAAGCTGAAAACCCTAAGGGTCAGGATTGAGGAGAAATGTATTCAAGGCATGCAGTTATTTATTATGGGAATCAGGAAGGGGGGCATAATTTGATGAGGGTTCAGATATTAGACTTTCGAAAAACTTGTACACATGCTTCAGTTATTTCAAACCTTTTGTTTTAAGTAAAAGTTCAGGCCACGTAGAAAATTTGTTGAAGTACCTTAACATTGCATTGACAATCAATTTTGCACCAACTATTGCCGGGTCATGAAGGGAAGGATAAGGCAGATATATTCAATTAGACTTGCAGTGGTTCTCAACCTTCCTAATGCCACAACCCTTTAATACAGTTCTTCATGTTGTGGTGACCCCCCCCAACCATAAAATTATTTTTGTTGCTACTTTATAACTGTGATTTTGCTACTGTTATGAATCATAATGTAAATATCTGATATGCGGGATGTATTTTCATTGTTACAAATTGAACATAACTCACAGGTTGAGAACTGCTGGTAGAGCCTCAGAGAGGGCCTAGACAGAGGCACTAGATGGCAGTATAACACTTAAAAATCTACTTTGACACTTTGATAAATACCATGTAGTATGTGATCCTATTCTCCAATTGTCCACATTGCATAACTTAGCTTTTTATGACGTCAGCACATTATGCTATGTAATTAATCATCTTTTTTCATGCATTTTCTGTTTTATTTTTATTGCTCATTTTTACATTGTAGTCATTTTCACATATTCCCCCATGCAACCTATAACCCAAGAAGCCATCCTATATAGCAAAGAAAGAAAAAAAATTAAGGAAAACTGATGTAGCAACCACATGGGATAGAGTTAGTATCACTTGGTTCTCACTATTGCAAATCTCTGAGGAAAGGAATGAGGGTCTTTTCTTCATGCATTCTTTGAACAATTTATCATTATCATATGCATTTTTTTTGTTTTAAATTGGACATTTCTGTAGTCTTTATATGTACTTTACTTTCCGTCAGTTCATATTTTCTGAATTTTTCATATTTATTATTTTATTATGACATGCTGTCATGTTACAATTTGCTTAGCATTTGCCCAGTTGATGGAAATCCCCTTTATTTTGGTTTTGTTCTTTGGCTTTTTCCAATTTATTTATTTTTAGTTTTCAACGTTCATTCCACAAGATTTTGAGTTACGAATTTTCTCCCCGTCTTTCCCCTACCTCCCACCCCAAAATAATGAGTCTAATGATTACCCATTCTTCCAATCTGTTCTCTCTTATATCCTCCCCCATCTGCCCCCTAACTTTCTAGTAGGGCAAGATGGATTTCTATACCCCAGTAATTAATCATCTTCATTAACTGTTCTGTGGTTCACAAAATCCCCAACATCTTATAATACACAAAACCAATCTTATTTGATAAATGAAATAGTATATAGCCTGCCATAGTATGGCTTCCCCTCTGTGTTCTCTGTATCCTAGCCAAATGAGTTTAATGATTCTCTGCTTCTTACAGCATTACAGTGCTGACATCCCCTTGAAAAAAATCTAACAAAGCAAATTACACGCTGTCTTGGGGAGGAGGGAGGAGAGGGAAGGGGAGAAATTTTTAAACTCAAAATTTATGGAAGTGAATGTTGAAAACTAAAAGCAAATAAATAAAAATTTTATAATAGTACAGTAGAATTGTTATATTTAAGCTATGGTGGGTCCCATAAGTCCTCAATCTATGCCCCATTACTGAGAATAGAGTAATAGGAAATGATCCTTAAACATCCTTGGCAGAAAGGCTTCCATAAGGGTCATTTTCATGTGTGTGTGTCTGTCTGTCTGTGTCTCTGTGTGTATATGTGTGCATATGTGTGTGTGTGTGTTGAACAAGAATGACCAAGTGCAGATAAATTTCAAAATTTACACTTTTGAAAGAGTCATATTAACCATTTCAGTCAGGCAGATAATAAAATATGAATAAATTAATTTTAATTTCCACCAAAACTGTTTTATGAACTTAGATTTATAAGGGCTTTTCATATTCAATGGGTCTAGACAGCTAAAACAAAAGTACTCCACAGAGCTAACTAGGAACTAAATCTATTTTAAATTCACTTTAAAATTATAGCCTCTAAATCAATTATAATATTTCAAGAAAATGTGTGAAATAAAAGGCTAGATGCATAAATTAAAAATTAGAACATATAATAAAATTTTCCAAGTTTAGACATTTATTTTAAAGTTCAAACAATTTTAGTGGAATAGGTGTCTTCATGTGAACCTTTTGCAGCAATTATTGGGTTTAAAAATAAGAAAATAAGTTCAATTTGTCTGAAATACTTTTTTCTTTGAAAGAGAAAATGTTTCTTTAGTTTTCCTCTCTCATCAAGAATGAAAAAAAAAAAGACAATAGGTGCCAAAAAATTATCTCTATCCTTTCCCAAACTAGAATTTCGCTGATAAACATTTCTTACTTTTAACACTCTTTTCCCCTAAAGGTTGTTTCTATTCCTTTTGGATGATTAAACTACATTTGGAGTAAAGATGCATTAATTTATGGGTAACAGATAGTAATGACTTAAATATTGAGTTCAGATATAGACACCAAGACTGGTATAGAATAATTGGTTCTTGCTGTAGAAGAAACCTTATAATAAAGAACTTGAAAGGGCTATTACATTTCACATAACTAGCAAAATCTCGGAATATTTGAAAAATATTCTGAAAGAAAATGTCTTGGGGCTTTTTTAATGAGAATGAATATGGTTTGAAAAGATCAAATAATATCCACATGTGTCAAGTATAGATCTTAATAATAAAGATAATGAATACAATTAAAGTAGGTGAAATTAAGTTAATGATTTTCTAATAGAAAATAGACATCTTAATCACTTCTTGTTAAAATATAATTAAAAGCAAATGTATTATTTATAAAAACCACTTGTTAAGATATCAGGTGTAATATTTTACAAAATTTTTCTTCATGTTTTTCTTGTTCACATGAGCATTTTATATATAATAGTCAAATAAATAGTGGGATAATTAGTACAATAGTAAATACAAAGCTTATGAAAACTGAATGTATTTGTATCTGAAGATATGTTATTACTTTGTTTTAGCTCTTGTTTTAAAGATATACCTAAGCATAGTTAGTATATGCTATAGCATTGTGCGTAGGCAATATCTTCATTCACGGAAAATCTCCACTGAAATTTCTAATAAATTTCTTGAACACTTTTTAAAAATCTAAGACTGGGGGGGGAAAGTTACAATGATGAACCTCTAAGGCTCAAAGGTAACAGCTCTCAGCATGGTTGATTGATAAGAATATTGAATTTGGAAGAGCTAGGCTCAATCCCTTCTGCCACCCAATGACTGACTTTGATCAAGTCACCTTTCGATCAGTCACCTTCTCTACAAATGGAGGATACTAATTATATCATCTAGTATGGTAAGGTGGATAGAAACCAACCTCAAGGGGGGCAGGTAGGTGGCAAAGTAGATAGAGCACTGAGCCTGGAGGATCTGAGTTCAAATCCAGTCTCAGACTAGTTGTGTGACCCTGGGAAAGTCATTTAATCCCGACTGCCTCAAAAAGAAAAAGAATCTACAGAAGGACTTGATGCTGGTGGAAGGATGGAGTCGTTGTTTGACTCTGGTTATACTATATACATAGTGCTATATCAGAGCAGCACCATAACTTAGAATTTGAAAGGATGGAGAAGCAGATTATGATGGTGGCTCAACCGGGGAGGATCAGGTACCGGGCAGGTCTAGACGTAGATGTGACTTTGGAACTAATGATCGAGATAAGAGCAAGTATCAAGAAGTGAAAACAATAACTGAGGCTTGGAACAAGGCTAAGTAAACATCTGCAAGTGAAGTCAGGCATAAAAGCTAATAAAAGGTTAAGACAACCTGAGGACAAGTCAGGTCATTGCTAAGTTCTGGGACATTTTTGCTCCAGTCACTTTTAGAGAGTCAAGTAACCTCAGTTCCAGTGAACCGCCCATTTGGGGAAGTTCAAGTCATTTAGCTGTGAAGAATGTAGGTAAAAACTCTTCCCCAAGCATAAGGGAAGAGTTTGTTAATACCAGAGGAATGAATAGACAGCTAACAAGAAAACTTAGGAAGGGAATTTGAATTCTAACATATCAAACAGAAAAGCTCAAATTCAGACAAGAGATTACTTTAAAAACCTTTCCATATGCTTCAAAATAAATAATTTCAAACAAGATGTGGGTTGGGTTGTCATTTTTAAAGTTCAGTCCACAAATAAAATCTGTCGAATGGTGAAAATCCAATTGAGTCGAGTTCTAATGGAACAAATTACAAATGTAATAAGAATAGCTGAGACACTTGATAGTCAGCAGATGGCAGCAAAAGCCATCTATTATAAGCCTGATAAGCCATTGTCATAGTTTGTAACAAGCCCGCTGCCAAGCTCTGATTTGAAGGATAGTCAATCCCATTGCCATCCCAAGTTGAAAATAGACTCCATCTTATTGGGACTGCTCCGTGGCCTCCCCATCCCATTAACATCACTGTCAAGCTATTTATTTTGCCTAAAGTTGATGGATATTATAATATAAATTAAACAAATGGTTTCTAATTCAAATCTAGCATCTAGACCTCAGTTGGAAAGTAATCAAAGTCACTAGGGTCTGTTTTAGTCCTTAGATGTCAGAAGATGCTAGCACACCAAAAAAAACCACAAAGGGTTCCACAAAGGGATCATTTTGCCACTTGCTAAGTGACAGGGCAGAGGTGGGCCTGGGAGCAGTGATCTGATCATAATAGCATTTCCTCAGACATCTCCAAATTAACATACAGAACTGTAACTTATAATTGTAATACCACTCATTTGGTACTTACATTGTAGTTATTTTTTCACAAATACATTTCATGTCTCCTCAAATAGATTTGTTTGGGGAGGACAGGTACATCCAGTTCTTATATCATCTTATACTTTTTGTATCCCCCCCAAAGACTAAATAATAACAGTGTCTTAGACCTAACAGCAGCTCAATAAATATTTGATTATGATGCTAAACGCTTACCTCATCACTATCAATCATTTGCATATCTCTTCCAATTGGCTAGTAAAATTCAAGTCTAGGATAATGGTGAACCCCCACATGTATGTGTTCAGTCCATTCCAGCTTTGCTACATTTCTAAACTTGGGCATTACAAGCTTCCTGAAATATACTGTGGATATATTTATGGTCTGAGGGGATGGGTAACATTTCAGAAAGTCTTCAGACTGATTATATTTGCCATGAAGTTGTGCAGAACAAGGTAAGAATCCATCATTGTTACCACAAGCCCCACGCTTCACTCAAGTGGTTGATGCCTTATTCAGGGTTTCAGGTCACGCAGCAGCGGCTACTCTTAATGTGAAAGTCCCCAAATACTGCAGAATCTTTTGGCATAACCAAAATAATTTTGTTTCACAGAAAACCCTATGACTTTCTTCAAAAATAATAAGTGAATAATATTACGTAAAACTTGTCTATACTTGGAAGATTGATGAATGGAAAAAGCTAAGGGGAGAAAAGCAAGAAGTAGGGTGGCCGTGAGAATTGGAGGATATCTGAACAACTGCAGTTTGTGAGAAATGCTGGGTCAAAGTGAACTTAATAAATAAGCACATCATAAAATTTCATCATAAGCCACTTTTTATTAAACATGTAAAAAATATTCCTTGTTTTACAAGCTCAAAAACCAGACTAATGTATGAAGGAATATACAGTACACCTGGAATAACTTGACAACATGTATCAGAAAAAGCTCAGTACCTGCACAAGTTGAATTACATTCAATGTCCATAATAAACTGAGTCCTGCTACAAAGTCAGAATTTTTAAAATTTCACAAGTTAAAGCAAAATAATCCTCAGTACATACATGATATAGTTTCAAAATAAAGGCAGTGATTTCTTTCTAAAGTAGAATACAGAAAGATCCTAAGGACTAAGCCATTGCTTCTTTATCGGTTTTGTGCTCAGTACAGTATCAAATGAACTTCTTTTAGTAATTTTCAGTTTCTTATACATTTATATTCTTACATACAGTTCAAGAACTATATAAAATTCTGAAAAAGCTAAATCTGTAAGCTTTGTTTCAATTACTAAATAACTGCATTTTTAATTTACAACCTGACCTAAAAATGGTTGGTTACTTATATATCAGCTTTTCAACCTGCTACTCTTAAGTTATTAAAATGCAAAAAATTAAACCATTAAATGCCTTGTCATACATACCAAACTCATCATATACATTAATATTGCTAATTAAATGAATTACTCACTTAACCTAGAATTCTCAAGATATTTACCGTCTGTTAATAGTTCAGTCTTAAAGCCTTAAAAAAAAAAAATCAGTCAGGTGATAGAACTGATCACACAACAATAGGATATGCAATTTTAAACTAGCTCAATAACTTAAACCATCAACTCTACCAAATGAAACCAAATTCTACACAGAAATTTTTGTGATGCTGTTCCTTCACATCTTTAATTTATCCAAATCCTGCCTAGGCAATTTCAGTGTATAGAACTCAACACTTGGCCGTGTGAAACTAACATTCTTAAGTCTAAAGTCATTCACTTGAGAAGAAGAAAAATAATCAAAGTGTATTAATGGACCTAGTTTTTTGTATTCTTCCAAAATCAAATATTTTCCTATCCTTCTGTATTAGCCTGATAAATGATCAGAGGTAGATTCTAGCTTAATAAAAAGATATCAGCAATTTGTAATGTGAATTAGAAAAGATATACATTCTAATCACATACTCTCCTAGTTTTTTGTTCATTCTCTATATGATAGAGATTAGACAATTGTTAAATACCCCTTAAAATTAAAAGAGGGGTATGCACACTGGATTTTAGAGAGTGAAACTATAATTTTCCCCTACATAATAATCTTCCTGTGTGTATTCAAAAAAATTTCTGAAAAAGACTAAGTTTCACAACGGTGCATATCTTTTTTATTAAAAGATCTCAAAGTACTTTCTTTACTAACCTTCTCCAATCCATTAATATCACTATAAAACGGGTAGGCAACACATCATTTTCATTTTATAAATGAAGCAAAGTATGGAATAAGGTGACTACTAATGAGACAAAGGAAATCACAAGACAGAACTAGAGACCACACTGGGAAATCAAGAAATGGGGGGGTTTAAGGTTCCCTATCTAATTATCATTTCAGTGCTTGAAAATTGTTACTAAATGTCATAAAAGTTCAAGTAAAGAAGAGTCAATGGTCACAGCAGCCCTATAAACACCAGATTTACAGTTTACAGATCAAGTAGTCCAATTTAAAGCATATTAAGATGTTTATATTAAGGACATAAGGTTTAAAAATAGTAGGAAAAGAAAAACTACGTGGTCTCCATTTTATAAAGACAATTTTCTCTTTTGCTCATTTTCCTATGTCAAAGATGCCACTAATACCATGCCATTATTTACTGTGTCAAATTTTCCCATTAAAAATTTCCTACACAATCGTATAGGCTTTATACAATGCACTTCCTGTCAATGGCATGTATTGTTAAGCAGCTGGCATGGGTAAAATCATTAGAGTTCTTTCTTAACAAAAGCACTGGAAGAGACCCTCTCAATTTAATCAAGGGGCAGAGAATTAAAAGTCATCAATCTATGGCTCAAAAAAGAGGAAGGCATTCCAATAAACAAGACACATTTAAAATTTTGGACACGTTCAGTAACAGGACCTTAACTAGTTTTTCAACCCTAAGGGCACTGTACAAAGTAAGTGCTTTTAATATATGCCAAATGAATAAAATCAGAGCATTCGTCATTAGATGTATGAAGGAAATAATCCAGTTGATTTTTAAAAGTAGGAGAAAAGCTATGTTAAAAAAAAGTTAAATATCACATAAAATTAAAATAGATTTACATTTTGACAACCAATGAAAAACACGGCATCCTAAACAGCTAGAATGAAAACATGGCAATTCAATAAGTGCAAAAATTCTGAACAATGGCATAAGGCACTACATCAAAATGACCCTACCAATCAAGCTCTTTGAAATCCAAAGAATATGGAAGAGGGGAAAGAAAAAAAGTATGTACACACTCATACATATATACATATTAAAATGAACATATATACATTGACAAAATGACTGCCAATTAGGTTTTCTTATGTCCTTTTAGCTGGTTTAGCAGTTAACTGTTTCTCTCTTTCAAATTCTTTTTCTCGTTGCTGTTCCCGTTCCAACTCTTCTTTCTGTCTTTTTTGTTGGAGCTTAAGTGCTCTTTTCTAAATCAGAAAAGAAACAAAATCAAGGAACTATACCAAGCACCAAGGTTTATATACCTCACTAAACAGCCACAGCAATAAATTACCATGAAGCTGGCTTTTTTTTTTTCTGGTCTAGATCTTTGATTTCAATCTGTGTAAGAAACTCCTAGTGAGACATCAGCAACTGCTCTGAAACCCAATCATGTTGGACACTGAGAGACCTGTCCAAGATTACTAAGACACTATGAGTCAGAGAGGGCATCCAATAACATTAACAGGTCTTCCTGATACCAAGACAGGAAAGTCTCCACATTGAGACTTCATTTTTTGCATAAATTCAGTTGTTTCATGTGATTTTAAATCCCAATAGCCTGTCTTATAAAGATTTCTCTGTCCCAATGGAATTGCTACTTTCAATATCTCAATTAAATAGAGTACTGAGAAGCTCCATAGTCAAAGAACAAGATCTCTTCCAAAATCTACCAACACTGTTATTAGTGTAGGTATCTAGTAATTCATACCTAAAAGGTTTATTACCTTTAAAAATAACATTAATAAAACATCAATAAAATTTATGTGATATTACATAAATAAAAATATCACTTTCAGTCCATTCAGAATGTAACTACAAAGAAAAGGATCACTAAGTGCCTAAAAGCTCATTACTAGCAACCACCAACAAAAAAGAAAAACAAAGCATTAAACCTATCTGTTAATTAAAATCTTATTTAAATATTATTCAACTCACTTTCAATTTTGATGTCTTCTCATGAAGCATCAGCATCTCTTTTCTTATATTCACTAACTTGGTGTGATAGTATTTAGCTTCTGTAAACTTAAAGCAGGAAAACTAAATTATGACTCAAGTTAAAAATTCATTGGAATAGACAAATAAATTTGTGGACCAAATCTCAATCAATTCTTCCTAAATTTGACCAGCTTTATGATCCATTATCTCCATATTTTTATTATTCTTTACAAATTACATTTAAAAGCCACATGCAACACTTCAAAAACCACTGGTGGGAAAAGGGAGAAAGGTGATGACACCAGTACATAATAAAGAGAATACCCACTATATGATGGAAAGACAACATTTCTTTATCAAAAATCTGCTATACAATTAGTCACTGGACAAATAGGCCCTATATGGGCCTAAAGTTGCAAAAAGACCACTGAGTTGCTGCTACTAGTTACCTTCAGAAGGAGTTAAAATCTTTTTCAATTCTTGCCTACACTAGCTGTAAGTCAAGAGCCTAATTTAAGTACCTGAGAAGAACTAAGTTATGGACCTAGAACAGTGCTGCCTGGGTGTTATGGTCCACTGTTCAATAACCCAAAACTAGGTCTTTCTACCTCTGCCTAGACCCAATCTTATACTCAAGGTATAACCAAGGAACTGAGCTTCCCATGGAAAGGTTTTTTCCTGGATGGCCTCCAACATCATAGGATGGATGGATTTCCTAAAAAGCAGGATCTCAAGTTAGAGAACAGAAGTAATGTAGGTCTCAGTGGTTCAAGAAAAACACAATTCTCCCTCAGAAAGGATGAAGGAAGAAGAAGAAACAGAAAGAATTAGTAGTCAAGAAAACAATCTGAACTAACAAGAGTCAGAAATGGCAATCTTAACCTTCTAATCTTGTATTCAAATCATATCTCCATAATTATTGGTTTTATATTCTCTGTCTACATGTGTGTCTGCACCAGAGATGATATTAATGGTTCAATATAAACTTGGAAAGGAGGTCACTGGTGGAGGTCCCCAGGATGTAGAGAGGCTTGTATTATTTAACATGTTAATCAATGATGTGGATAATGGAATAGAATCACAGATTTAAAGCTTAAAGGAAAGTGAAACTCAGAAGGGTTAAAGTGATTTGCCCAAGGTGTCATACAGGTAGCAAGCAGAGGAAATATTAGGATTTCAGACTCCAGAGTCAACACTATTTCCAGAACACAATACTGCATAAACAGCATGATTATCAAAACTGCCAAGTGAAACATTAGGAGGGATAGCAAACACACTGAACATCAAAAGCAAAAATACTTTGATAAGCTAAAACAATGGTCTGAATCTAATCAAATGAAATTAAAATCTAAATATGGAGACTTATACTTACTTGATTTCAAAATGAAAAAATAAAATTCACATTACTAAACAGGAAGGGGTTGAATAGATAAGAACTCATTTGGAAAAGACCTAATAGGGTCTGGTCTAGCAAACTGTAAGTTTAATATATGTGCCCACAGTGCACAAAACTGATATGGTGGCCAAAAAGGCTAAAGCAATTTAGACTACATTAAGAAAGGCATGATAGGAGCAGCTAGGTGGCACAGCGAATACAGCACTGGCCCTGGAGTCAGGAGGACCTGAGTTCAAATGCAGCCTCAGACACTTAACACTTACTAGCCATGTGACCCTTGGGCAAGTTATTTAACCACAATTGCCCTCCAAAAAAGAAAATAAAGCAAAAAAAAAAAAAGGCAAAGGAAGTGCTGGTTTCAACATACTCTTCCCTGGTCAGACCACAAATGGAACAAATGTTCTGCTCTGATGACACATTTTAGAAAGACAATGGTAAATGGGAGGGAGAATATTCCAGGACAATGAAGATGTTCAAGGTCATGCCCCAAGGACGGCTCCAGAACTAAGGAAGTTTGGGGCACAATAGCTATCTTCAAGAATTTAAAAAGCTACCATGTAGAAGAATAACATCTGTTCTCCTTGTCCCTGGAGAAAGAATCAGGAGCAAAGAGTCAACGTTACCAAAAGATACGGGACACATGTGCAGAAAAACTTTCCAATACCCAGAGCTCTCCAGAAGGGGATCACTTGTTAGGGATCCTATAGAAGGGATTCTTCTTCAAGCCATATGGGTTAAACTAACGACAAACTGTAATTCTGTGTGCAGAGAAAACATAACTCAGCCCTCCAGCTTTCAGTTCTTAGCTGAACATCAAAGATTTTTCATGTTTTTTTGTCAAAGGTTGTATATAACATGAACTACTGAACAAAAGATCTCAAAGAGAAGAACCTCATGCCTGTTCCTTCAGGCCCAGGGCACTATATTCTATCTGACACTTTGCTACATCTACTGTTTGCATTGAGGAGGGGCTATAAGACTTCCTGGCTTGTCCTACTATGAACCAAATGTCTGTTGAATACAACAAGTATATGTAAATATATTCCAAAAAGTAAAATATCTTTAGAAATACAATTTATTTCAAAACAAATGGGGGGGGGGGATGGGAAGGAGCTGGCAAAAGGCCTACTCCATTAGTTAAATTAAGCAATTTAAGTGAAAATTCAATTCAAAAAACATTCAACACCCACTAAGTACAAGGCACTGATCAAGGCTCTGAGGATTCAGAGACACAAAACAATCCTGGCTCTTCAAGAACTTTTCATTCTAAGTGGTTATCTGGGGAGTGGGGAATAAGGAAAACACAAGTACACAAATAAGTAAATATAAGGGAATTTGAGAAAGGATTAAGTAGAGCTTGAGGTGAACTGAGCCTCTGAGGAAGCCAGGACTCTAAGGGACAGAGATAAAGAAATGCATATGCAGGGAGGCTGCCCAGTGGGAAGGTGAAGAGATGGGATGCCAAGGTTGGCAAACAGCTAAGAGGCCAATTTGGCTGGAACACAGAGTGCATAAAGGAACAGTAAAAACAAATTAAATCTGAGAAGGTGGGCTGGTATCAGAGATGGTGGCTTTAAATAACAGAGTAAGAACTTTTTACAGCTGGAAGGTAATGAAGATACTGGAACCTATGCAGGAAAGAGCCTCTCCATGGAGTAGTCCCACCTATAGCTCCTCCTGAACTCCTGAAATTGTTCTTAATCAGAGTTGACCAGTCCCTCGTCTTTTCTCCTATGAAAGTCTTGTTATATTGTAAATATTACATGCTGTACATTGTGTATATTGTATATATTGTGTGTTGAAATGTTTGAGCCAGAAGGATTCTGAAAAACCACTTGGTGCAACCCTTCATTTATCAAAAGAAGAAATTGTAGCCCAGAGAATATTCGAGATTTACTCAAAGTCACAGTTAAGTACTAAATGAACCTGGAATCTTATCTCCTGACTCCCAGTCCAATAAGCTATGAATCACAATGATATACTTTACTTTAATTCAGTAGTTCTCAATCTGTGGGTCAAGACCCCTTTGGGGGTCGAACCACCCCTTCACAGGGGTCACCTAAGACCATGGGAAAACACATATTTCCGATGGTCTTAGGAACCAAGACACCGCTCCTCTGTGGATCTCCAGACGGATCTGCCCACGTGCAGATACACCCACATATGCGTATTAAAGGGTCAAGGCATTAGGAAGGTTGAGAACCACTTCCTGAATCAGTCCAAAGGTATAACTTTTCTAGTACCAAATCCACTACTAAAAAATCTATTTAGATTTAAGAATGTGTTATTATTATTTTATGCCTTCTTTCATGGACACTGCAGTCAAATCTTCATGGGACTTTTTATAGGGGTGGCAAAAAGGCAGACAGGTTCCTTATTTTTAAGTTCTCTTTAAGGTCTTCAGTGAGGATGATTAGCTATACTGAAGTTTCCCAGAAATATAACTATAGCTCCTCTTACCAAAGAACTATAGAATTCTTTTCCTGTTAAGTTTGACTTTGATTGTACTGAAAAATAGAACCAACAACTAAATTTTCTACAGGGTGTCCCAAAAAACTTAGTGCAGTCTTAAGGTATTAAAGCTTAAATAGGCACTAAGACTTTTGGGATATTCTACATGGGCTCTTTTCTTCTAAGCTTGAAAAAAGGTGGCTATAATATGCTCTCTCCCCAAACCTCCCAAGTTCTCTTTTATAAGTATTTTGACAGCAAACATTTATTCAACCCATTCAAAAATAAGTTGTTATTCACAGAATCTTAGTATTTAAGTTCAAAGAGACTTCAAGAACTAAATAGTCCAACTCTGTACTGGAAATAGAATCACACTACTTACAACATTCACCAGAGATAATTCAGTTTTCTTTAAAGAGCTCTAAGAGGAACTCACTATCTCCTCGGGGGCCCTAAATGTTAGAAATATTTGCTTTTAAACTACCAAAAAAACTATCATTTCTGACACTTAATATTTTGAAAGGTAGTTTCTCCGTAAATAAAAAACCTGGTTATGCTCTCATTTGAGAGTTTCTGTTAAAATCCCATTTCTAAATTTTTAAAAGGAAGAGAAAAATTTAGAGAATGCATCTAAACAATATTACACTGGAGAAATTAATTCAATTAATGTTAAAATTTAACATTATTAAAACACATACACTAGAACAAACTTACCAAAGCATTAATATCCAAAATAGAATGGCATTCTTTGAATTTTGAAATCTCTTGCTCTAATGTATCTAGTAATACCACTTGGTTCTGTCTGAAACAAAAGCAAATAATGGAGATGAGGTTTACAGAACCTGGACTGAAATAAAATCACCAAAAATTCCATATTTCAATTTAATAGTTCAATGCTGGTTATTGCTATGACCTTGAAATTAAACTGGAAGAGTATGAGAACAAGTATAGAGAGAAATCTAACCTTTTCCCAGTTTATTTTGTCAGTGAAATATCTTACAAAATAACAGAAAACAGCTGATAGTCAACTGTCTCCTTATTCTTGCCAAACTCCAGCTTTCAGATGCCATTAAAGTAAATTTAATCATTTGAAATTAGTGTATCTCTATCAACTCAGAATCACAAAGAAAATGCATTTTTGAGCCTCCTTCCTCAAGATTCTAAGTGCTTTACACACTTCCTGTTAATACAACATCCTGTGAAGGTAAATATAGGGAAATTTCCTTGAAAGTATGGAAAATTTATGGTACTGGAAAAAGTTAACAGAAGAGAAACAATAGTACAGCTGGAAAAGCCCTGGACAAGGAACCAAGACCTCTTGATTCTACCACTAATTAGCCAAGTAACCCTGAACAAATCACTTACCTTCTTAGGCCTTCAAAATTGGGGGGGGGAGGGGGGAAGGGGAGCAAAAGGAAGAATCAGACTAGATATTACCTCTTAAGCCCCTTAGATCTCTCAAATATGATGATTCAAAGTCTATATGGTAAAACAAACAAACCAGTGTTCAAACTCTCGTTTGGCCTCACTATACTTTGCAACCTGGGTGAAATATCATAAGGAGCCCAAAGGCCCTGAGGTCATTTGGATGTGCAACATAGTCTTTAAAATTTTCAGAGAAAAGGAGTACAAAATCTCCCTGGTGACATGTCATTACACTTCTACACCTTCCTTTCAACAAATAAGGTGCTAGCTATGTCAAAGAATATATCAAGGAAACAAAAAGCAGGGGTAAAGAAGGCTCCAATAACTGGAGTGATACTCAATATACTCATGTGCTTATCGCCAGGTGATCTCTCTCCCAGAGCCAAGATATCAAGGGAGGTACTGCAAGACATCCAATCAGTCTATTAGCCACCTGATCATTAATAGGATGCTTACTTATAAACCTGTATTAAATCTAAGACAAAGTGGAAAAAAGAAATGGAAAAGATGAGATTGAACAGAGGTTTACAAGTTGTCTGTTCTCCTATATAGCTGGTATATCCCACAGGCCAGAAGCTCACATGACCCCCACAATCTGCTCCACTTACTGACCTCAGAAGAGGAAAAACCTGTTCAGAAGCCAGGAGGAGATGTGGCACAACCTGATAAGCGGGCTTACTCAGGCAACCTGAGTTACCAGAATGATTGTGAGAAACAACTAGAAGAGGAATCTCCAAAGCACAAAATCTTGCCCCACAGATTTCAAAAATAAACCTGAAGAAAGAAATCAGCAATTTTATGAAATCAAAAAAGAAGATTATAATAATATAGCACTTTTTGAGTTTTTTTTAATTATCATATATGGTAATATGCTTTGCATGACTGGTATAGCCTATATCAAATTGCTTACTATGAGGGAGGGAGGAGGTGAGAGAAGAAGAGAAAAAATTTGTAACTCAAAATTTTAAAAAAATTAATGTTAAAATTGTCTTTACAAATAACTAGGGAAAAAATAAAATACTATTTTAAAAAATCATTATGGCTGACCATAAATTAGTGGTGAAACTGCCTAAACCATCAATAAATTTCACAGTGAAAATTTATAGAATCATAAAGATGGTGAGACTCAATCTTTAAATTTTAATTTTAAATATGCCATGGCTGGTTTCTTCAACATTAGTCACTAAATAATCTGCTTTCAGAAGTGGTAAACTGAAATCCACCCCCAGGAATGAAGACATAAGGCTGAGCATAAATGCCTGTAAGCAAACAAAGTTCAGCCAAGTCCTAATATGTTCACATAGGACCCTTTACCCTTTGTGAGTTACAAAAATAAATAGATTTTCAGCCTCCACTAAAGCCACAAAGACTACTCAGTATCACAGAATTGTAAAGATGAAAGAAAGCACCTTGGCTTCATTCCAAAAATGAAGGAAGTGAGGCCCAAAAGGTTTCCCTGACTTGTACAAATTCACAATGAGTAGCAAGACCGAAATTAAACCCCCAAAATTCCAATTTCTAATCCAGTATTCCTCCTACAATACAATTATCAATAATGAAATCTGTCAAGAGACAGAAAGATTATTAAGTACAGCATTATCTGTACTGCTCCTTAACTCTCAAAAAACAAAGTAACTGTTATTCAGCAAATTATATGGTTTGGCTGTTTAAAAAGTATCTGGGGTGCCCAGAAAACAGAATGAGATTATTATAAACATTGCATTAGAGAAGGTTAACAAAGAACCCTCAGACACTAAGAAAATGCTACATTATCCACTTTCAACAATATAAAGGATCTGTTCATTTCTCTTTCCAAGTTCAAACATATTCTGGGTTCCTTTAGTCTGTAAGATGATAAAGAGATCATTAGCCCTTATTGCAATACAAAGGCTATTTAGAATCACAAAAAGCATTTTCTTTGACTTTAAAAAAAAAAACCAGCCAGGCCCATCTGGTCAACACATCCCTGGACCACATCTAAGGATATCTAGCTCCAAAATTCTATTGAAAATCATTGTTAGAGGACAGAAACAACATTCTATGTTAAAGCAAAATTAGATTCATTAGTTGAACTGTAGTATTTAATCATAAAAGTCCTACTTGATTAGTTCTGCTTCTCAAAAAAATCATTATTGACTCACAGCTGATCAATACTCAAGTATAAAGCCTACAAGAACAATGCCTAACGGTATTCATAAATAGGTGCTGACAATTCTGCCTTTGGATAAATTGTCACTTCTGAACTGAGTTTTAGGGTTAAATGACTGGCTTGCAGCAATCCTTAGACAGTTAGCAGCTCCTCACTCTGAAAAATAGGGAGTAGAGAAGACTTCAGGTTCTGTTTTTATCCCCCTGAAGAAACAGTGAAAATAATAAACAGTCTTTATTTCTATGTGAGAGTTATTGTCCTCAGCCATATGTATCTAGACAACGCCCACATACTCTCATCTCCCTTTTTTTTTTTTAAGCAAGGTATTTATTGAATCTGGGCAGATAGGGGATGCAGGACCCTAACTTTGTGACCCTGGGCAAGTCACTTAAATCACATTTAACTCAGCTGCTCATCTGTAAATGGGCTGGAGAAGGAAATGGCAAACCACGCCAGGATCTTCGCCAAGAAGACCCCAAATGGGATCTTGAAGAGTCAAGACACGACTGAAATGACTCAACAACAATTTATTGAATCATTAGAAATATCTGTCTTCTCAAACGAAGATGTTATGGGGCATTTTCTTAAACTCTATTCTAAAACAAAGGCATATACAAAAATTATCATTAGATAAGCAAATGGATTATTTCATAAAATGATGACAACTACAATTCATTCCAGTTTCTACTTGTGATTTGGAGATAACTGCCCAAAACAGGAAGAAAAAAAAGCCTAAATGCATTCATTTCTTGCAGTTAAATTACCAAGTACTCTGCTATTACCACTTCTACCTCTTAAATTATTAGAAATAATCAAAACTAAAAGTTATAAAGTACATTCTAAATATTACATTAAAAGTAGTCATGTTATTATAAACAAGACAGAACTGTATGGGCAAAATAACATTTTATAGCTTACAAAGCATTTTCACATATTAGCTGATCTTGACAATAATTTTGTGACACAAATGAGACAGATTCTGAGATAAAAGTAGCTTTCTGAATATCAAACCCAAATGCCCTGATTTCCATTCCAGAGTTCTCAGTAAATAAAGCATGGTGTCTTGGTGAAGAAATAAGCTGATAACAAGTTTTGGTTTGCTTACTTACGTGAGTTCCTGTAGGGCTTGCTTTGATCTCTCCAAGTCTGGCAAATAATGAGAAAGTAATCCTTGTGCTAGTTGCTCCAGAGCTTTATTTTCAACAGTCAAATCTTCCATTAGCCCTTCATCTGGAGAAGCATCACCTGAATCTATGACCAAGCAAGAAAATATTGAAAAAACTATTGAGACTGTTGCTAAGTCTTAAATTTTCTACCAGAATAAAATATTACGGTTGATGTTTAAACTAAGTCTTACGTAAAGTAAATGTATTTCTTTCTTCAGCAATTAATAGCTGTTTACTTGACTACAGCACAAGATACTTAAACAAAAATCTAATTTTCCAAAGCATTTTCTAGTAATTAGATTTCATTTATCTAGAGCTAGAAAATACTTTCAAAGGTCATCTATTTTACATATAAGGAAACTGAGGTCCAGGAAAGTTAAGCAACCTGCCCAAGATCCTACAGATAGTACAGATCAGAGAGAATGTGAACCCTGTCCTCTTACTCCAAAGTCAGAGATCTTTCCACAGAACCTCACTGCCTTCTTTAGCTTAGAATCAACCAGAGGGTTCAGCAAAGATGAACAACTGGGGAAAATATCAGAATTCTTTCCTTCAGATTTCTAACATGCTTCAAATTCTTGTTTCCATCAAATGAGAAGAATCATTAAAATACAGCATTTAATGCACTACCCTGCATTAATCTTGTTTCTCTGAATGTTTTGTTGTTCAGTCATTTCAGCTGTGTCTCTTCGTGACCCCATTTGGGGTTTTCTTGCCAAAGATACTGGAGTGGTTTGCTATTTCCTTCAACAGTTCATTTTACAGATGAGGAAAACTGAGGCAAACAGGGTTAGGTGACTTGCCCAGGGTCACACTGCTAGTGTCTGAGACTGTATTTGAATTTAGGAAGATGAGGCTTCCCGACTTCAGGCCCTGCACTCTATCCTCTGTGCCACCTTGTTGCCTCATAAATATTCTCTGGGGCATAGAACCATGCCTTATTGAGTGGTACAGGAGGGGAGGAGGTGGTAATCACCAAAGCACCTAGAAAAGTGCTAGGTATATTACACATACAATAGGTGTTTAAGTATACGGAGACTAGGAAAAAAATCTATACCAGCTCACAAATCTTACAGAAATAAGTACAGAATAATTATTCTCAAATAAGATAAGGCTAAAAATCATTCCAAATGTCTACAAATCACTGACTGCATAAGCACAACTCTGCATGGCTACAAGAGAACTCATCTCTTCCCCCACACCTGCCCTTTCCAACTTCCCTATTTCTGTTCATGGTGAATGCTACTATCAGCCACACTCCAAACATCAGCCATCACCTTCTTCTGTGGCCAACCAGCTGTCAGACCCTAGACAATCATTGAATGTTGTCTCTACCACCATCTTTCTTTTCCATTTCCAGCGTCACCACCATACTTCAAATCAATTTTACCTTTTGTGAGGACTAGTCTAATATTGCTAATTGGAGGCGGGAAAACCTGAGTTCAAATCTTACTAGCTGTATGACCCTGGGCAAGTCACTTCATTTGTTTGCCTCAGTTTCCTCAACTGTAAAATGTGGATCATAACCACACCTGCCTCGAAGGTTTGTTGTGAAGCTCAAATGAAACAATATTTTCAAAATGCTTAGCACAAGGTCTGGCACATGGTAGGCGCCATATAAACGCTTGTTCTCTTCCCTCCCTATCCCCAGGACCTGGTCTTCCTGCTACATTCACTACCCAGGCCACCAAACTAATCTTCATTTAATGCACAATTCTAGTCAGTGTCACATCCCTGCTCAAAAACCTCCACAGTTGGTCTAAAGCCTTAAAAACACAGGCTGTTAACTACCCAGGCTCACAAAATGCAGTTTGCAGGCCAAGCATGGCCTCCCTGACCCTGAGGTAGATTCTGTTCAGGTTTTTTAGGGAAAAGTTCACCTAATTATTTACTAAGTTGAAAACTGAGACCCTCAAAGGATATGAACAGGCAGTTCTCAGAAGATGAAATTAAAGACATCTATAAGAGTATGAAAAAATGTTCCAAATCCCTAGTGATTAGAGAATGCAAATCAAAACAGCTGAGGTACCACATGTCACCAGCCAGACTCACAACAGGGAAATGATAAATGCTGGAGAGGATGTGGAAAAAGTGGAACACTAATGCATTGGGATTTTTTTTTTTTTTGCTTTTTTTGGAGGGCAGTTGGGGTTAAGTGACTTGCCTAAGGTCACACGGCTAGTTTTTTGTGTTAAGTGTCTGAGGCCGCATTTGAACTCAGGTACTCCTGACTCCAGGGCCGGTGCTCTGTTCACTGCACCACCTAGCCGCCCCAACACTAATGCATTGTTGGTGGAGGTGAGAACTGATCCAGCCATTCTGGGGAGCAATCTGGAACTACACCCAAAGAGCTACAAACAGGTGCATGTATGCCCTTTGACCCAGCAACACCACACCTAGGGTTATATCCCAAAGAGGTCAGAGAAGTGGGAGGAGGACCCCTACGTACAAAAATATTTATAGCAGCTCTTTTTGTGGTGGCAAAAAATTGGAAAACAAGGGGATGCCCATCAGTTGGAGAATGGCTAAATAAGTTGTGGTATATGAATGTAATGGAATACTACTGTGCTATAAGAAATGAGGAGCAGGTAGACTTCATAATAACCTGGAGAGACTGACATAAACTGATGCTGAGCGAGAAGAGCAGAACCAGGAGAAATTTGTACACAATCACAGACACAACGTACATGTGACAACTAACCTCAACAGACTGGCCTCCTCTCAGCAACACAAGGTTATAGGACAACTCCAAAAGACTCAAGATTAAAGGAGATATCCACATCCAGAGAAGATGTGGAATCTGAGTGTAGATTCAAACAAACTGTTTGCTGTTTCTTTTTCTTGTTTTATTTTGTTTCCTCTTTCCCACTGCTCATTCCATCAGTTACAATCCTTCTTTACAACCTAACTAATGATTAATGGGAAGATATTTGTAGATCCTGTATTAGAGTGGATGCTGCCATGATAGGGAGGTGGGGGTGGAGAGAGAGAAAATCTGAAACTCAAGGGACTGTGGAACTTAATGTTGTAAACTAAAAGTGTTGTGCCGAAAGAAGCGAGTGAGACCCCAAGTGCATATTTTGGAAGTGGATTTTATTTAGCGCACGCTGTTTGGGGCTACATCTTACCTTGCCCAAATCAAACAGGCCTGACCAAGGGGAGATCATTGATAGATATATATATATATAGGGTCCCCCCAACTCTCAGTGGTCAGGGATTGCGTAATAAGGGGTTTACAGCAGGGATTGGCTAGTACACATTTTAAGTCTTGAGGGCAGGGAAACCTTGGGGGACCCTGCAGCCAACTTTCTTGATGAAACAGGAAGATGATGACTGGCTAGGGCAGAATAGGGGGAGGGGAAAGGATCAAGGGAGCCAGGTGAGGCCAAGTACAACAAAAGTAAATAAACCAAAATTTCAAAAAGAAAATAAAAGAAAATTTCAAAAAAAAAAAAGAAATAAAAAAGAAAATGGAGACCCGACTACCAGTCAACAGATAATGCTGTGTAACTGATTACCACTAAATACCATGCTAGTAAGCTTAAATTAATAGTTGCAATTGGAACTAAATGTTAAATCTGTAAATCCTGCACATATACGGATGCCTAATTCTGTGGCAAACTAATACAAAATTTGGATACCTTGGTTTACCAACAATTCCAAACACCTTAGTCTGGCATTCAAGGCCCTTAACAATGACTGCAACTTATCTCTCACCATTCCCCTTCAAATCACTCTCTGTTCCAGCCAAACTAGCAACTACTTAATGGCTCTGAACTAATGTCCCTTGCTTTTTTGCTCATACAACCCTTCACACCTGGGATATACTCCTACCCTTTCTTTTTCTTTTCCCCCACTTTTGCTGAAATGCTTCCAGATGAAGCTTAGGTGCCGAGTCAAGCTCCATGAGGCCTTGCCTGACACCCTCAGCAGAAGATGATCTCTCCTTTACTGAACCTCTCATTGCACTTTCAAGGTACTTGCCCTATGCGTTAATTACATTCTAATATGAATTCTTGTCTTATCTTTCCTATTAGGATACATAAACTCTTTTTAACAGGTACTGTATCTTAATCATCTTTAGCAAATTCAATAAAATTCAACAAATTTGTTAAGCCCAAGAACTGTATACAGAATACTAGTCAGGGAAAGAAGACGCCAAAAACTTCATCAAGATGTGGTAGACCTCTTGGAGTTATACTCTTCGTATATGTTAATAATAACCTAATAAAAATATTTTGAATTTAAGTTTTTAAAATCTTAAATATGCCAGGTAAAAAGACATAGAATCATAGGATTTGAAAGCTAAAAGGGATGTTAGAATATAAAAGAATCAGGTTATAGAAGAATAATGGGATATGTACTTTGAGAATAACTTTACAATTAATATTACCCTGATAAACATTTTAAACCAATAATCTTTAGTTATACAATATCAAGAGATTTAAGAGGAAAGCTCCAAGTACATGGACTAGAACCCATGTGAAAGATTTACAGGAAGACATGGATAAGAGTCCTAAAGGATAAGATGAGGATGAGTTAGAGACAGTATTCATGTCAATGAGATTACACATCTAGCCTGACACTTAATGGCTGTGTGACTCTGGGCAAGTCAATTAACCTGTTTGCCTCTATTGCTACTTCCCAGAGTGAATGTAAGGCTCAAATGAGACACAGTCATCTTTGTAAAATGCCTGGCACATGTAGGTGACGTATAAATATTCAGCTGACATGATGATTATTATTGCGTGCCTTGCTTAAATTCATACATGCAGTAAGTGAAAGAGTTCAGATGCAAGTTCAGGGCTCCTAATTGCAAATCCAGTGCTTCTTACATCAAGTCATGCTAATCTCAATTTAAGATGCTTCAAATACTGTCCTCCTACCAATATAATTCATGTACCTTCATTCCCATATACATTTATGTGTGTGTGTATCCCCTGTTTATTTTATTTTCTAATCTGTCTTCAAATTATTACCTAAACTTGAACCACTTTAACATACCCCAAAGAAATCATTCATTCATATGTTTACTAAGTTCCTACTACAATGAACTAGGAAGGTAAAAAAGATAAATAAATGAAGGCCTAGTCCATGCCCTCAAGATGTTTATAATCTAGTAGGAGAAACAAAAGCAAAATAGAAGGTGGACTATACTATGTATCATAAGACCTCCACAGAGCCCCAGGGCAATTCAGGAAGATCATTTTGCTGAGGAGGGGGGTGGGGAAAAAACACTGGATTTGGAGTTAAAGGACAGATATTCAAATTGCAAGTCAGCAGATTACTACTTGCAAGACCTTGAGGGAGCTACTTAAACTCCCTTGTTTTCAGTTTCCTCATGTGGAAAAATGAGGAAGATGGAAAAAAAAATTATCTCTGAAGACCCTTTCATCTCTCAATCTATCTGTGTGACCCTACAATGTCATTTAAGAAGAGTGTTAAGAAATGGCTATGGCTGCTAGCAAAGTAGATTAGTGCCAGGCCTGAAGTCAGGAAAACGTTTTCCTTTGTTCAAATCCAACCTCAGACACTAGCTCGGTGACCTTGGGCAAGGCATTTAACCCCATTTTCCTCAATTTCCTCATTGGTAAGATGAGCTGGAGGAGGACACGGAAAACCATTTCAGTACTTTTGCCAAGAAAACTCCAAATGGGGTAATGAAGAGTGGGACACCACTGAAACAACAAATGGTTTCAGCAGCTAAACCATTCCAAGTAAAAGGAACATGGAAGCAAAAGTAGTAATGACTAGAAAAGCCCAAGTTGTGTTCAGAAAGGAGAGAGCAATCTAACTGGCATGGAGCCGAGATTACAAGTAAGACAATTACAGAAAAGAAGTCTAACAAAGATGGGCTGAGGCAAGATTATTATGAAGAGTCTTAAATGCTAAGCTATGGAATTTGGACATGATCCAAACCTGGCTATGGAGAACCAAGTTTATAAGCAGGTGGGTGAAATCACCAGAGTTATGCTTTAGAATTATTAGATGTCAAATGTGTGGGATAGATGGAAAGGGAAAGAGACAAAGTCCTTGCAGGAGGCAATAAAGGGCTGGATTACGCAATGAAAACAGAAAGTGATGGATACCAAAAACAACACAGTGAAAGCAGAAGCTACAGACCTTGCTCAGAGTTGATGCTAAGGTTTGTGAGTCTGGATGACTGGGAGAATGATGGTAGTATTTTAAGAGAAAAATCAGAAGGGCTAGATTTTGAGAAGTCAAGGGAGTGGGTTTTGGTCACATTACTTTTGAGGTGACAGATATAGGGAACTATTCAAGAAGGCTGGAAATACACAAATGAAACTTGGAAGAGAGGTTAGGGACTGAGAATTCTAAACCATCTATAAAAAAGATCCAGGACAATGTTTTGGGGGATATCTCTGTTTAGTGGGCAGGATAAAGATGACTGATATTTGATGATGATGATGATAATGATGATCCAGCAAAAGGTCAGACAGCCTGGAGAAAACCAATCAAGAACAACAGTAACAAAGCCAAGGGAGGAAAGAGTATTTCTAAGAAGGATCAGTCAACAGGTCAAAAGCTACAAAGGGTAAAAACAACTAGATTTAGCAGTTAAGAGACTGTTGGTAGCCTTAAAGGAAGCAGTTTGAATAGAGTGATGGGGGGTCAAAAACTAAAGTTAAAAAGGTTGAAGATGAATTGGTGGGAAGAAACTAACGAATGAGTTTCTGATATTTCTTCTAAGAGTTTGGCTGTAAAAAAAAAAAAAAAAAAGCTTGGGGGAGATGGCAAGGTAAAGTGAAAGGTTAAGAATGGGAGAACCTGGGCATACTTGTAGACAGTAAAGGAGCCAGTGCACAAGGAGAAAAAAAAGAAGAGTAACATCAAAGAGGCAAATTCCCAGAGGAGACAGGAGAGATATCAAGTAAAAGTAGAGGAGCTGGCAAGAAAAGTCACCCTGTCAGGGAATGGAGCAAAGGAGAGATTGGAGATGGGCAGGGTAGGGGAAAAAGCAGTTCAAGATAAATGACCTGCTTTCTTAGAAAGTAAGAAGCAAGGCCTTCCAATGAGGGAAGAGGGAAGAAATGACAGATTTGAGGAAAGAGGAACTTTGGAATAGTTGCTGTGGGAAGCATGAGAGAATAAGGAAAGAAAAATAAATAAATGAATCTGTTTTGCTTGACAATATTGGTACAAATAAGAGAGAGCTTTGGGAGGGGAAGGAATGGGGGAGAGAGGAGTAGTTGTTCTGAGGTATATGCATGGGTAGTGATAGTGCTGTAAAAAAAAGATTGTCAATAAATCAACTGTCAAAAAAATTCACAAAACAGAGCAAAATTCAGAAGCAGACTCAGACAAGCAGAGCAGCAGCAATACTATCATGTCAATTTTAATGTATGCTTTTTTTAAAAGCTGTACTGAATGGAGATCTGCTTCCTGTACAATGTTCTTTCTCCCTTCTTTGTAGATTATATAGAAAATCCGTGTTTGTTGATGTTTGTTAGGCTCATAATGAAAAAAATAATATCGAAAATTAAGAAAGACTTTTCAAACTGCAATGAAGGCCTAACTGGGATTGGATCAAATAAATCTGTAGAATTTTGTTTTTTGGTTTTAGGAGTTGTTTGTTGTTGGGTTGTTTTGGTTTTGGGGTTGTTTTTTTGGGGGGGGGCGAGGGAAGCCCTTAAGAAATGTTTAACTGAGCTCTAGATTCAGACAAAGTAAGCCTGGCTCCAGCCAGAAGGTACATGTGAAGAAACCAAAGAGATCTTCAGTTCTGACTCAGATTTCTCATCATGGAAAAATGTCACAGCAGGATGGCTTTGTCCAACAGGCTTCAAAAACACCCCAGCAGGAGGAAGGAAAGGAGGCAACCGTGTAGACCCTGTAGCAGAGAGAGCAGTGGCTCTGGAGTCAATAGATCTGGGCTTCAATTCCATCTTGGGAGGCTCATTAACCCGAGTGACCTAAGGCAAGTCATTTCTGGGCCTCAGTTCCCTAGTGTAAAATGAGGGAACAGAACGAGATCCCCTTCGGCCTCGGACGCTGGGCTGCGCCGTCCGCCGCACACACCACACGGGCTTTGGGGAGCCCAGGCCTACGACCCCCGGAGCTGCGCCCTGCAGGCCCACCTGCCCCCGCCCCGCTCCGCTCCGCTCCGCCTTACGTACTCACTGCGGGCGGCCCCAAGCCCGGGCCGAGGGACGGAGGCTCCAGAGGGGGCAGGTCCTGAGGAGGCAGCTGCTGCTGCTGCTCAGGAAGACTCATGACTCTCGCGTAGCGGGGAGGAGGAGGTGCAAGATCCCGGCACAACACGGGAAAGTCGGGGGCTGAGGGGGAGGGAGGGAACGTCAGGCCAGCCAAGCCCCGCAGGTGACAGCCGGAGGCACCACCGTGCCCCTCCCGCCAAGCCGGACATAGAATCCAGTAGCACCGGGAAGTCACGGAAACGGAAGCTCTGATCACGTGAAGAGGAGAGGTCCGGAAGGCGGCTTAGGCGCTGCAGTTTTGTTCTCTGCCCACCGGAAGGCCTGGGGCCACGTGACACTAGGGGGAACGTTTGTTTTTGGCCAGAGGAGGACGGAGGAACTGTTTAACGAGGGATTTTACTCGGAAACGTTTTAAGTCCCAGTGGGATTGGAGACCGGTGCTTCCGGTGTTTTTTCACGTGCTGGTTCCCTAA
This sequence comes from Pseudocheirus occidentalis, assembly GCA_028646575.1. Classification (NCBI taxonomy): domain Eukaryota; kingdom Metazoa; phylum Chordata; class Mammalia; order Diprotodontia; family Pseudocheiridae; genus Pseudocheirus; species Pseudocheirus occidentalis. The sequence continues at coordinate 158,170,224 of CM053598.1, read as the reverse complement.
GGAGAGAGAAAACGCTACTTCGCTCTTTCGTAACGAGGTCATAAGAGCCAGTTTTCCCCCGTGACTGGCGAGGCCAAGCCGACCATTAGCCTCCGGAACGTAGGGTTTCTAATACAGCTACAGACTTGAGTGAGCCTTAGCTCCCCAACGTGTAAAACGTGTATGTAGATGCAACTAGACAAACTCTGAAGTGAACTCTAGTATCTGTGATTAGTCTTTACATAAGTAATTTAAGACATCGTTTGCTGAGACTTCTGGGTAATCTAGCCCAACAGTGCTGGAAGTCTAAAACAGTTGTCATTGCCTAGATTTCTGTGACCCCAACGGTTTAAATTAATGAGGGGAAACACTATACTGGGATCAAAGGTCGAGGCCAAACTATACTAATACATACATATGTTGCTTTTAGTTAAGTCATTTAAACCAGTTTTCTTTTAAAATGAGTGCTGTTTGCTAAAAAGACTCGTCCCCGAATTTCTCCTGCGATCACTCTAGCCCAAAGTTGATCCTCCAGGTCTTTCTTTGACCTCCTAGGGCAGGCCTGGTTGGGGAACTTTTCGGCCTGAGACCACATGTGACCTT
>CM053598.1:158155883-158169542 GCA_028646575.1 Pseudocheirus occidentalis | reverse complement strand
CTGTTCCAAATCGCTGGGGTTTTCCCAACTGCCAGCGCTATTAGGGGGGTGTTGCAAGTCCCCCCAGCTTTGGCTTGTTGAAAGTGTACCCCAGGACCACCACCCAAGACCACGATCCAAATCCAGGCCACTCAACGCAAGAGCACTTGCCCCTGATCAATTGATTCAGCCATCCTGCTGAGTCCGCAGGCTGGGGGCTCTGAAGCAGCAACCCTTTAATATGTATATGTGGGCATATCTGCATGTGGGTGCACCCACCTGGAGATGGATAGAGGAGCAGTGTCTCCATTCTTAAGACCATCAGAAATATGTGTTCTCTGATGGTCTTAGGTGACCCCTGTGACCCCTGTGAAAGCATCATTGAGCCCCCAAAGGGATCATGACCCACAGGTTGAGAACCACTGTTCTATAAGGTCCTAATGTACAAAAGATCTTGTGCCATTTACAGACACTAAACCAGGGGTGGGGAACCTATACCCTGGAGGCATATAACCTCCAAGCCAGGTTCCCTAATACTGTACTAAACACTGATGCAACTATCTGTGTGCATTGATACTACAATTAATGCATGCATGATGCACAGCATGGAAAGAAATTTAAATGATTTCAGACAAGATAGTTGCCACATTAGTTATTTAAGATAGTATCAATAACTATCCTTATTCAAAGGATCTGCAAATATTAACAGTTTTTCTTTCTTTCAGCAGTATAGATAGTAGGCTATCTAGACTTTCTTATTCTAAGCAGTTACTACCCATTTGCTCCTCTAGGTAGTTTGTAAAGAATCCAATTTGCTACTAAAGGTGCTAAAAAAAATGAATGATACACATCAGGCAAAAAAGTCTAGTTCTCTAGTCTCTGGTTCTGGTTTTGTCATGAAGACTGTTGCTTACTCTCTTTTTGACTTTAGAAAAGTCACTTAATCTCCTAGGGACTCAATTTGCTAATCAATAAAATGAAGGTGTTGGACTAGATCAAAGGTGTCAGCCTCACTATAGGGAACACTGAGTATGGCCTGAAGCAGATTAAAATGAAATAGTTTACAATTAAACAAGAGTATAATAAAATAAATTATGACCATTTGTAGTTTTCTAAGTCAAATGTGATACACAGGGATTCTTATTTATTGTTTAGTGGTCTCATTTCTTTTTGAGCTTGAAACCACTGGACTAGATGGTGCCAGAGCCCTCTTCTTGATTTAAACCCATGATCCCATAAGCCAACAAAGTTCCACACATGTTCTAGGGGACAGAAAATCACTCATTTCAGTTGGATCATAGCCACATCAAGGATATAAAACCAAACATATTTCAATAAAGCAAAGGGAAAGAAGAATGTTGGTTGAAAAATGAGAATGTGGGAGAATTTATAAGGAATTAAAGAAAAAAATTGTTAAAGGGGTGTTAATCTCCAAGGAAGAAGATTATAAAAATGCATCTAGCTAACCTGGATGAATTCAAATCAACTATCTGAGATGAACTACAGCCTCCAGTACTAAAGAATTGGTGGGAAATGCAACTTTGAATACTAAAAGAACTGGCATATATGCTTGCTGAGCTTCTATCAGTGATGTTTGAAAGAGCATGAAGAACAGGAGAGATAATGCAGGACAGGTATAAGGAAAAATGCCTATTTTTTTTTTAAAAAAAGCAAAATAGAAGGGTCTATAAATGCTCTGATAAACTTGAATTTAATTCCTGTAAAAAAATCTAAAATAATTACCAAGGTGATTTTCACAGGCATCTAGAAAAAAAAATGTTGAATACAAAATGACAGGATAGTTAAGTCAAGATCAAGTCATGGGAAATGAAAATTCATTTCATTTTTGACAATTAGTAAATTGACAGATAAAAGAAATATGGTTTACTGAGATTTTAGCAGTATCTGAAAAATTTTAATATTCTTATGGAGACAATGAAAAGATACGTACTACACAATGATGTAATTAAATGATTTTGGGACTAGTTGAATGACTAGACTCAAATATGAGTATTTCATTTCTCAATAACAGCTTGAACATAGAATAGCTTTGTCTGGAGGTAGGATGTATCCAGTGCCCCTTTGCCATTTTTATCATTAATTTGTATAAAGATGCAGTTGGCAAACTTACCAGGTTTGCAGATGACTCAAAATTGAAAGGGAAAGCTAATACACTGGAACACTACATTCTAAAGAGTATTAACAGGTTAAAGTGTCAATTTTCAAAGTGATCTGAGGATACCCTGGGATCCCTGAGATCCATCGTGGAGGTTGGGTCACTGGGGAGAAAAACTATTTTTATAATAATATTGACATTTGAAGTATTGAATGCAGTAACTTTGGGGATATATTACCTATATAAATAAAAATTCTTTGAAGCCCATGTGGTTTGTGTGTATGTGTGTATACATGTATGTGTGCACATGTATGTGTGTGCATCTTACATAAGGTCCTGAGATTAAAAGAAACCTTCAAAACCACTTAGTGAGAACATATAATTGAATCATGTATGGAGTTCTCTGTTCATTTCTAGGTGCTGTAGTTTAAGAATAATACTGACAAAGTAAAGAGCCACCATTAGAGTGGTATCATCTACATTTATGAAACCATTATATTTCTTCCTGCAACCTTAATTTCAGTTTTTGACTTTTTCAGATTAGTATTTCACATGATATATTTGGCATATAAGTTAAATAAATAAGATAGCAACATATAGACTCATATTCATTTCCTGATCTTAAAGCAATCAGCTGTTTCATGTTTAGTTCTACCTGTTGCTTCTTGACTTTCATACAAGTTCCTCAGCAGACAAATAAGATGATCTAATACTCATCTCTTTGAGAACTTTTCAACTTTTGTTGAGATCCACACAAATACTTTAGTGTAGCTGTTGAAGCAGGATTTGATATTGTTTTGGAACTCCTTTGCTTTCTCCATAATCCATTGTTTTGGAACTCCTTTGCTTTCTCCATAATCCAGCAAATGTTAGTAACTTGGTTTTTAATTTCTCGCCCTCTTCAAAACACAGTTTACGCTTCTGATAATTTTGGTTCAGATATTGCTGAAGCTTGTGGAATATTAAGTATAACCTTGCTGGCCTGTGAAATAAGCAAAATTGGTAATTTGAATATTTTTTTGGCATTGACCTTCTTTAGGATTGGGATATAAACTGATCTTTTCCAATCCAGTGGCCATAGTGCTGAGTTTTTCAAATTTACTGATGTAATAAGTGTAGCACTTTAACAGTATCTTTTTTTCAGAGTTTTAAATTCTGTCAACTCCTCTAACCTTATTGTTTAGCAATGCTTCCTAAGTCCCACTTGACTTTATTCTCCAGGATATCTGGCTCTATCTCAGTAACCACACAAATCTAGTTATCAGTGATGTTAAGATCTTTCTTACATAGTTCTGTATATTCTTGTCATTTTGTCTTATTCTTTTCTATTTCTATTGAGTCCCTACCATGTTTCTCTTTTATCATGCTTATTTTTGGAAGTTTCCTTGATACTTGTAATTTTCTTGAAGAGGTCTCTTGTCTTTCCCATTCTACTGTATCCTTCTATATTTACATTGCTCATTTAAGAAACCTTATTTTTCTTGCTGTTATCTGGAATTCTTCATTCAGTTGGGTAAATCTTTCCCTTTCTACTTCTCTTTCCATTTTTCTTCTTTTTGCAGCATTTATCAAGCCTCATGAAACAACCTTTTTGCTTTTTTGTGCTTCCTTTCCTACATGATTTTTTGTGTGGTTCTTGTTCTTGGTGTTGTCTTCTAAATTAAATTGGAAACCTCTTTCTATAGTTTGTTAGGAAATATTCATCACTTCCATTTCACATTCATAAATGTTGTTATGTAGATCATATCTATTTTATCCAATGGTTTTCCCAACTTTCTTCAATTTATATCTATTGTATATTATATCTATTGCAATAAGAAGCTCATCATCTGAGATATCCAAGTCTCTCTGCCATGACAGGTAGTGATCCAGGAGAATCTGCCATAATAGGAATTTTTAATTCATGGCAGGGATGCTGATATTGACACAGAGAAATTTAATGGTGAGCTTCAACTGAATGCAACACATGCTCATTTCTGCAGCAGATGAGATCTTTTTACAATGTGATGACTCTAGAAGTCCAGTTTAGACATAATGATATAACAATATAAAGATGGATAATACTATACAGAGAAATAACCTTCAAATAAAAGTTGCATGGAAATTATGAAGATGAACTATAATCCAAGAAGCTCATATTAGAATTCATATCAACTGAAATGAATATTGGTCAGTATCTTGGCCATGAGGAAAATATGACCAAAAATCATTTTAGTTATACCAAGAAGGCCTTTCCTAAGAGATATTAACTCCCAAACTCACAAAACTATCTTTTAAAATTGATGACAAGTTGAGTTATCTAAAATTCATTTTCATCTTATTTTTATAGTTAAAACCAAGTGATGACTATAGCAGAAGAGAGGAGAAAAGAAGAGACAAGCAAGTAAAATAGACACATATTTTATGGATCCAGAGAAAGTTTGGATCTACAGAATATTTAAAGGATGACAATACTGGGAAAACACACAAACAAAAAGCTTCTATAGGTAATTGAATCCATTTTTTGTTTTCTCAAATTGATTTGTTTATTTTAAAATTATCCATGACTATCTCTGTCATCTACTTCATAATTTAGAAAATATAATGATGTTGTATAGAGGTAAATGAATGCTGTTTCTTGTCAGTGGACTTGGAATCTCAGATTATTCCCTTTGTAGGCATAAGAAAGTCACTTCACATCTCCAGATACCAGTATCCTCATTTTGAAAATGAGGGAATTCATTTAGATTGTTACTAAGGTCAAAATCTGTTTAAAGTATATCCATTAGGCAAAGCCTGCAGCTCACAAAATGAGTGCCCTAAGCAAGGCTTCTCTGTGTTCAAGCTACTCTGTGGATATTCATTTACTCTAACCAGGGGAACCTTCAGCCCTGAGGCCACATGGGGCCCTTCAGTTCCTCAAGTGGGGTCCTTTGCCTGAAGCCAAATTTCACAGAACATATCCCCTTTAAAAATGCTTTGTTCTATAAACTTGGACTCAGTCAACAGGCTACACTCAAGGAACTAGAAGGTAACAGGTGGCCTTGAGGCCATAGGTTGACCACTCCTGCATTTAAACACCAAGTACTGTGTTTCCCAATAATAGGAGGACACAACTTAAAGTGAAGGAATTCAACTAAACAGCTTACCAAAAAAATGACACTACTCTCTGCTTCTTAAGCCTGAAGTACACTGACCCCAAATGTATATATCCTAAGGAGAGAGGTATGTCTATTTCTCCTAGCCATGGTTAGAATGAATGTTTCTTCTCTTTATCAAAGATGATAAACTTGCTGAAGCACAGAGCATTCCCAACCAACTAGAGGTTTCAGGCATGATTCTGATATTTTTCTCTTAACATTTACTTCTTACTGATGAAATGACAGGTTGATTACTCCCATTTGGAGGGGGAATATCTTGACGGTTCTGTGCAACCATGGATTGCTGGGCTACTCCCAGTCAGCTTATCTGTTTGGCACCCACCTTTGCCTGTGAATAACTAAAGGATCTCCAGGTTCTTTAGCCATCATCAGGTTTCTCAACCCAAAAATATTTTGCTTTCAGATCAAAATGAATGGGAGGGAGAAAAGACACAAGAATACAATTGAGATTTGCAAGTCATTGTCTACCTTCCTTTCCTGCATCATACCTTTATTTTATACATACAACTAAGAAAATACTTCCAGGCTTTGAGCCAACAAGCAGGTATACCCAAACATCTTTAAGTGTTTACTATGTTCCAAGCACCAGGCTAAGAACTGGGATTACAAATAAAATTAAATTAAATTAAAATAAAGGTAAAAGATGATCCCTATTCCTAAAGAGCTTACAGTCTAATGAATGAGACAACAGTCAAACAACTATATACAAACAAGTAATATTCAGCATAAGTTGGAAATAATCAACAGAGAGAAAGAAGGCATATGAGTAAGAATGCAAACTTTGTTGTTCCGTCATTTCTGTCATGTGTGACTCTTTGTGGCCCCATCTTGGTATATTCTTGGTAAAGATACTGAAGTGATTTGCCATTTCCTTCTGCAGTTTATTTTAATGATGGGCAACTAAGGCCAATAGTTTTAAGTGAGTTTCCCAGGGTCGCATAGCTAGTAAGTGTCTGAGGCCAGATTTATATTCAAGAAGATGGGTCTTCCTTGATTTCAGGCTCCACACTCTACTATACCACCTAGCTGTACAATGTAAAATGTATCTTCCTTGGAGTAGGGCAGCTAGGTGGTGCACTGGGTAATGTGCCCTGCTTGATGGCAGGAAGACCTGAGTTCAAATTCTGCTTCAGACACTTACTAGCTATGTAACCCTGGGCAAGTTTCTTAATTCAGCATGCCTCAGTTTCCTTATTTGTCAAAGGAATTAGAGAAGGAAATAGCAAACCACTCCACTATATTTGCCAAGAAAACCCCAAATGGGGTCATGAAGGGTTGGATATAACTGAAATAACTGAACAAAATCCTCCTCACATTAAAGTCACATGGTCCTCTAAACCTAGATTTTCTGTCATTCTGTGTACAGAAAGTATAGAGTTTCAGAGTGTTTGTTTTTTGTTTTTCCATTAATTTTCGGAGCACATAGCTCAAATATTCCAGATAACAAACTTCCTGGAGGAGGAAAAATAAAAGAAGTTTTACTTTACTTTCTTTTCACAATTCTATTTCTGAATTACTCTCAACAGCTTTGAAGAGACAAGGGAGCAGGAGTCAGGTATCCTTAGAGAGCAAGCCATACACATTTCCCCACCCACACACATAGCCTTTAAGCTCCTAAACAAATGTTCTAAATCATCCTTAAGTTGGTACACTGTATTGTAGTCAGGTGCATTGAATCAATTTTGCAGGCTCACTTCTTTTTTCCTCCTTTCTCATTCCTGGCAGGACTCCCAAGAAGAAAACTCTAAACAAAGTCCTTGAAAAACTCATTTCTCAAAGGCCTTAGAAAATCTACAAGACTTCCAACACTCAGCTATTCACTCAGTATTTTTTCCCTTTACAACTGAGGCAGACCTAGGCTACAAATAGTAAAATCAAGAGGTAAAGGGGGACAAAGGTATATATGTGCATAACACTATAATATGTCAACATTCTTGTATTTGTTGGACAGTTCTTGAGTTCCAATGTTAAAGAAGATTGTTTTCTGTATTATTGGTTATTTGGTCTAGATAATCAAGGACATTTTAAATCAAAGGATCATGGCTCTAGAACTGGAAGTGACCTCAGATCCCATGTAATTCAATTCCCCTCTTTTATGCTCAAGAAAACTGAATGCAAAATAAATATCATATAGGTAATAAGGAACAAGGTAGGTTTTCAACGCAAATCCTCTGACACTGGAGCCTTCCATTGTATCACAATGCATTTTAGGAAATATAAGTGAAATGTAAATATACAAGTGCATTGTTAGAAAACAAACAAGAGATTATCAGGAGATCTCTTCCTAACACAAAATTACCAAAATCCTTGTGGAACCTCTCTTTTGTAAAGTCTGTGATAATAATAATAATAGTTAAGATATGAATGTTAGGCAGCCACATTTGGCTCAAAGGAGTCTCACATGACAAATTGGTAGTATCACTATATGAAAACAGTTCCCTTGAGGCTCCACTACTGAATCCCTTGATGTTCTCCAGAGAGGCACAGAAGCTTCCTTACCCTGGAAGTTCACTCCATCCCTGAATTTCACATACCATAAGTACCCTTTGCACTAGTGCTCCCTTCTTCTGACTGACTACTTTGTCCTAGAACCTTGATTTTAAGGAAAATGCACAGACCAGCCATGTCTTCATTTTTCTTTATGATTCCCCCCCTCATTTTATGACTTTCTCTATCATGCTTCTGCCAGGGTACTTTTCCCATTACCACAGCTCCATGACCCCACTTTTTACTTTCTTCTGTAAGACTAAATACCACCTGAAGCGAGAAGGCCCCCATATGGAGAGGGTATTCCACCCTATGTAGCCCAACATACTGTCCTTATGGATAGACAATATGAGTTTCTATTTTGGGGGACCTGTGCTTTAGGCAAGCATTGCTCCGGTACTTCTGGATAGTTTGGAAAGCCCTGCTTGGTCCTGAACATGATGACTAATATTAGGACCCATCTTTTGCAGGAATTTTTTTTGTCTTATCTCCTGTTTTGTGGTTCAGGTCCAGCTTTCCTAGATTCTGGGATGGGGAAGGACTTCCTGGATGCTTATTCTGGTACTGGTTGCAATGATGCTGCTCTAGATACCATTCTTGCCTCAGCTATATGGCTGCATTATGCTGAGTGAAGTTTGGGATTCTCTCCTTTGAGGCTCAAGGACCATCTTCAGAATTCTCTCCTGTTATGTTTTACTTTTGACATTGTACCACCAATGTTTCATTTCCATGGTTTCTAAAGGCTTCTTACAATCATTTTGTGCAGTTCTGGACTGGATTGAGGAGTTTGTAACTGATTCAGTCTCTCTCCCTCCCTCCCTCCCTCTCTCTCTCTCTCTCTCTCTCTCTCTCTCTCTCTCTCTTTCCTTTCTGATACATTTTTTTAGTTTACTGGTATATTTGTGAAGGAATCTGGTGACATCTAGGTCCTGATACAATGTCATTTTGAAATCTTCAAGTATTTTTCATTTTCATAAGTTAGAGATATATATGTGAATGAGATAAAAGGAAATCAGATGGATTTGGAACTCATATAATGACTAGACTGAAACAACTTTTATTAATAGCTCAGTTTCAAGTAGGAAAATACTATCTAATGGATCTAAGGATCTGTGTTAGCTCTTCAATATTTATTTTTTTCTTTCAATGTAATGGATACAGGCATAGAATACATTTATATAACATAGTATGATAAATAAATTGCTGGATTCAAAGTTGGTAAGGCATGAGTTCAAATTCTTCCTGAGACACTAGCTTGACCCTGGTCAACTCACTTCCCCTATCTCAGCCTCAGTTGCATTATTTGTAAAATAGAGAGAATAATCTTCTCTACTTCACAGGGGTATTAAGAGGTTCTAATGATATGATACATGTAAAGCACTTAAAGTGATATGTAAGTGATAACTATTATTTTATTTACTGTTAAGGGACATGAAATGTGACCCACTAGAAAACAGTCATATAAAAGATACATTACAATAGATACTTCCAGTTATAAATATTTCTTTAGCTATAGGTACAGATATTGGTATAACAACATTTCATTTACTATAATAAAATAATATTTCCTTTTTTGGGGTAGCAAGTGTAATGGTAATGGAATTTAAAGATCCCCTTGTATTTTTTTGCAGGGGGTTAAGTGTTAAAATCCAGAGCTTGTGGATCCCACTTGTGGGATGGACTTGTTGAGGTAGGGAAAGAGGGCTGAACTGGGAGGAGCTGGTATCATGGATTTAGAGACAGGCCCAGGCAGAGGAGGTCAGAAGAACTTTTGGGGAGCAGTATCATGGAAGCAGTGAGAGAAGAGAATTGCCTGGGGCCAGAGTTACTGAGAGAGAGAGAAACTGCTGAGGGTGAGTTGTTGCTGCCCAGGACTTTTGAGAACTGCTACCCAGAACTGCCAAGAAATGAGGAGGCATGGCTGTGATGCTGGTATTTTGTCTCTCTGTTTCAATGTTGTTTTGCCAGATTTGTCTGCTGGTGAAGGACAGTGCTGTTGTTGCAGAGGTCCTGGAACCTTGCTGTTGGTTCTGAAGCCCTGAAGAAAGATTTTCTTGTTGTATGTATACAGAAATCCTGGAAGAGGATCTAGCTGATATTTTCAGGGGTTATGGGACTATTCTGCAGGCAGAGAGTGAATTGATAAGGATGCTGGCAATGCATCGTGTTGCTTTGTTAAATTTTGTCTCCCCAGGAATAGAGATTTCTGAGAACTTGCCTCCTGTCAAGATGATGAAAAGACCTCTCCTTGGGTATTATATGTTGTGATGATATCTTTGTATCTTAGTGGTAGATGGCCTTTTTGCTCTCCACTGCCCCTTTTGACAAGGTGCTTGGTGTTAACTGATAATACTTGTAATTCAGTTGTGATCCAGGGGTGGGAAATTTTTTACTTTTTTGTGCTCTGTGACTGACCAAATGAATATACTTTGTTTATGACTGGAAACTAATCTCCTTTTGGGAAGAGAGACTTTGTGATCGACTAAATGAATGTAATGCTGAGAGGTGGAGTAGTATTTGGATTGAATTGAGGACTAACTAAATTATTGAATTACACATAGTGAATGCTGTATTTTAATTATCTCTTTCTCACCTTAATTTGTCCCTAAATAAAATGGAGAGTTGCTATGCTGGTATTCTGAATCATGGAAGTTGCCTTTCCTTGGCATTATAGCAAGAAGGAGCTAGTTGCTGCTAGATGGTGCCCAGACTGCTTAGTTGAGAAGTAGCTAAAGTGCCAGGAGAAGAGTCTGAATCCATCTTTATGGATTTAAATGTAGTCTCAGAAACTTTCTATCTGTATGACCCTGGGCAAGTCCCTCAAAACTGTTTGCCTCAGTTCCACATCTGTAAAATGAAGTGGAGAAGGAAATAGTGAACCCCATACACTATTTTTGCCAAGAAAAAACAAAATGGCATCATGAAGAGTCTGTCATTACTAAAAAATGACTGATTAAATTAATAACAGATGGGAAGAGATTGAAAAAATCAAAGAGAGAGTAGAGATGATGGAGCAGGGACCCCTACCCCCATCTAGATGATATGGGTGGGGACAGTGTCAAGGATATAAGTAGATGTGGGGTCTGCTAGGTGGCACAGTAAATAGAACACTGACCCTGAAGTCAGGAGTTGAATTAAAATCCAGCCTCAGACACTTAACACTTACTAGCCATGTGACTGGGAAAGTCACATAACCCAAATTGCCCTGCCATTTTACCTCCCAAAAACAAAAAAATAAAAATGAAAAAAAAAGACTTAAGTAGATAGGTCAGCCTTAGCAAGCAAAAGAACTACCTTATCATTAGATACTGAAACATTGGAATAAAGAAGTAGACACTGTGGGAATGAGAATGTGAAGGAATATGAAGAAAAGAAAGCAAATGAGAACTTTTGAATGATCTCCATTTGAGGGGGAGAGTATAAGGTCCTCAGCAAAGAGGGTTGAAGAAGATTCTTGTGGTGAGAAGAAAATGCACAGAAAATGAGCTCTATTCACTGTAAAAGTGAATCACTTAAGGGGAATACCAGTTTTACATTATTACAATGAGAGCACATTTGACATTTGTTAGGATAAATGGCTAATAGATGTAATCAATGCAATTTAGTGCTATCCTCCACTTCTGTTCAACAGCATGTGATTAGGTACAAGGGAGGTAGATTGTGGGAAAAACTCATGGTTAGGGTTAGGTAAGACATGATCTGAGATAGGATAAGTGAACAAGAGCTTAAAGATTAGAAGATAGTGTGCAGTTGAACTGCTTTGCCAAGTGTTCAAAATCCTTAAAAGAGACCTATTTAGAGAAGATCTGAAGGCTTTGAAGAGTACCAAGTGACAGAAGAATGGGATGTCATAGTGATGAGAAAAAGTAGATTAGAAGTGAAACACTGGGAGAAATGGAAAGATAATATATCTATAATTTGTTTTCTTGTCTGTATAACTTTACTCTTTTTTGTTTATTCTTCTTGAGGCTATGCCTAGCAGGGAAATATCTGGGTTAAAGGGTACAGATATTTTAGACACTCTATTTAAAGAATTAAAAATTGTTTTCCAGAATGATTGGGTCCCTTAATGAGCTAGTTCATGTTCTGGAGTCAGCAAGGAGTTTCCCTCAAACTTTAATATAGAGAAAAGACATGGAAAACATTAAAAGAAAAATGAAAACATGAATAAAGAAGTATATAAAACTTACATAAAGGGAGAGAGGGAGAATGTCAGAGAAGGTCAATACTTAGAAAATCTTGTCAACATATCTCACATCCACCTTGCTTGTTTTTTATTACAGGTCTCCTTTAGCATTCTATATCCCCCACTCATTCCTGCATGTCCCTGACTTAAGTGGGTGTTCAGTTTTATTGATTTCAGTAGCTTTTGTTTTGCCTACAGGCTACATCAATGTTTTTCATCATTCAGGTTGTATCAAAACTCAGTACAGCTGACAAATTAGAACCTGTATGCTGGTTATTGAAAGAACAAAAGATACTTACTAAATCTTGTTCTGCTGCAGTATACTGAAATGTTGCACCTGCATAATATAATCTTACAAGCAAATGATTTTCTTCTAGGACTTTTAATGACATTTTGATATAAGCTGTCCCCCGTATGGAAACCTATGGAGTCAGCTCTTCCCAATCCATAGAACCATTAGAAAGCATTTGAGGAATGTGTCAAGATACACCTAATGTGTAGGCCAATATTGAGCAATGAAAATAAAATGAATCTAGCATAAGCTAAAAAAAGAATTCTAACTTGTACCAAACCATGACCAGCAGGGATAACGTCTCTCATTCATGCAGTCCACAGGGACTGTAATCTCTACTAACAGAGGAGGAGACAGATTCTCCCTTCCTCCTTTCCTTCCTTCCTTCCTTCCTTCCTTCCTTCCTTCCTTCCTTCCTTCAACACTCAGTTCTGGAAGCTTTCAAGTTTTAATTTTTTTTCCTCCTCTCTTTCCTCCCCCTCCACAAGACAGCATGCAATCTGATATAGCCTCTATATATACATTCATAGTAAATGTATTTTCACATTAGTCAGGTTGTAAAGAATTATATCCAATGAAATGAAGAAGAAAGAAGAAACAAAACAGAGAGAGAGAGAGAGAGAGAGAGAAAGAGAAAGAGAGAGAGAGAGAGAGAGAGAGAGAGAGAGAGAGAGAGAGAGAGAGAGAGAGAGAGAGAGGGAGAGGGAGAGGGAGCAAATAGTATGCTTTGATTTACATTCAGATTCCATAATTCTTTCTCTGGATGTGGATAGCATTTTCTACCATGAGCCTTTTTGAGTTATCATAGAAACTAGCATTACTGAGAACTAAATCTACCCATTAGTCATCATATGGTGTGGTTGTAACTGTGTTTTACAATGTTTTCCTGGCTCTGCTTCCCTCACTCAGCATCAATTCATATAAACCTTTCCAGGTTTTTCTTAAGTCCATCTGCTCACCAGGTCTTATAGCACAATAGTATTTCATTACATTCATATACCACAAGTTGTTCAGCCATTCCCCAATTGATGGACATCCCCTAAATTTCCAATTCTTTGTCACCACAAAAAGAGCTGCTATAAGTATGTTTCCCCATGTGAGTCCTTTCCATATTTGTATAATCTCATTGGAATGCAGACCTAGATGGGGTGCTTGTGTTTGTCCTTTGATTTTTTTTTTTTTGCTGTTGATTTTATTTAATAGTTTGAGTTTTACAGACAAACACAAAAGCAGTAGAGTGGAAGGTATTCTCTTTTTTAAAATTTAGTTTTTATTTGTTTTCTTGTTTACATTATTCATTTTCATTACATTTTTTGAATTACACATTTTCTCCCCATCTTGCTCCTGCCCCAACTCCATAACAGCAATCCCACTGTAAAGCCCCTCCCCTGCTCTGCTCTCCTATTTTCTGGTAGGGCAGGAGGGCTCTCCTTATCCCAGCCCCTGTATATCTTAATTC
>CM053598.1:158110798-158148366 GCA_028646575.1 Pseudocheirus occidentalis | reverse complement strand
AAAGGAAGGATAGGAAGATAGCTGGTCTCAGATCTTCCTTAAAACAGAGGTTCTGAGAGGAACTCACGAGTGTAAGAAGGGGCCCACAATATCTGAGAGGAATGAGAAAGAAGGGATTAGACCAGCGGTTCTCAACCTTCGTAATGCCAAGAACCTTTAATACTCGTATGTAGGCATATCTGCATGTGGGTGGACAAACCTGGAGACGATGGAGGAGTGGTGTCTTGGTTCCTAAGACCATCAGAAATATGTGTTTTCTGATGGTCTTAGGTGACCCTGTTAGACCCCCAAAGGGGTCGCAACCCATAGGTTGAGAACCGCTGGATTAGAGGGTGATCATAGTCATAAGTAATGGGAAACAATATGGTGGCCATTAACCACTAAAAGGAGCAGCTATGTGGTACAGTGCACAGAGGGCTGGCCAGGCCTGGAGTCAAGAAGATTCATCTTCCTGAATTCAAATTCCTTCCTCAGACATTTACTAGCTGTGTAATCCTGGGCAAGTCACTTAACCCTGTTTGCCTGTAAAATATATCTTTGCCAAGAAAACTGAAAAGGACTGAAACTACTAAAAACCTAAGTTGTTCCTTTTTTCTGCATGGAAAACAGATCCATACCTCAAAGGAAATGGCTCTGTCTTTTGGGATAAATTTTCTCTCTGTTATTTATGCTTGAAATCTCAATGCTATATTTGATTATTTCCTTTACCTCTCAAATCTAATCAGTTGCTAATTATGGTCAGTTCTTTCACAATATCTCTTGTGTAGGCCTCTCTCCTTTCTATTCCTCTTGTAATCACTACACATCAGGTTCTCATGTCTTCTCCACTTTTCCCCCATAGCTATACTGATATATTTTATTTTATTGACTTGTTTGTTTTTACATTTTTATTTATTTTTTTTTAATTTAATGTTTTTGCATTAAAAAAATGATATTTTATTTTTCCCCAGTTACATGTAAAGAAAATTTTTAACATCCATTTACAAAATCTTTTGAGTTTCAAATTTTCTTTCTCCCTCCTTCAACACAGCTAGTAAGTGTCTGAGGATGGATTTGAACTAAAGTCTTTCAGGCTCTAGGACCAACATTCTATCCTCCACCTAGCTGTCTCAATTGTGGAAGAAAGAGTTGAAGAGAAAGTGAATATCTAGCAGAGTTAATGGTGATTACAGAGTTAATTTGATTTCATTAGGAACGGATCTTGCTGGACTAACCTTATTTCCTTCCTTCCTTCCTTCCTTCCTTCCTCCCTTCCTTCCTTCCTTCCTTCCTTCCTTCCTTCCTTCCTTCCTTCCGTCAGGGATACTACACTGGTATAAGTGTGTGGAAGACATGGGGAATGCTGTTGTTACTACTTACCCAGATTTTACCAGAGCAGTTGATAAAGTAGCTCCAAAAAGATGTCGAAGTATGGACAAGATGGATCTGAAACTGGCTGAAAGCCAGAGTCAAAGAGCAATTGTCAATGGTTCCATACGTCTTCTTGGCATAATGCCTCGGGGGAGTTCCTCAGGGAGTTCCTCTGCTTGTCCTTATCAGTGACTTGGATGAAGCATACACAACATGCTTATCAAGTCTGCAGATGATATATAGCTGGGAGGTATAGCTAAAACTCAATAATGGAGTTAAAATCCAAAAGTATCTTTACAGGCTAGAACACTGGGCTGAATCTAATCAGGTGCAATTTAAAGGGAATAAAGGTCAAGTCTTAGAAAGCATTTGTTTAAAAATCAGCTTATCAAGTGCAAGATAGAGAAGGCTTCAGAAGATAGTCATTTGTCTGACTGAAAAAGCATCTGCTTTGTTGTGGTTGATTGATCATGCCCAACTCTTTGTGATCTTTTTTGTGGCTTTCGTGGCAGAGACACTGGAGAGGTTTGCCATTTCCATCTCCAGCTCATTTTACAGATGAAGAAACTGAGGCAAATAGGGTTAAGTGACTTGCCCAGGGTCACACAGCTCAGAAGTGTCTGAGGCCGGGTTTGAACTCAGGAAGAAAAGTCTTTCTGACTCCAGGGCAGTGGTCTATCCACTTCAGCCACCTAGCTGATGATATTTAGTGTGCTGTAAAGTTAATATGAATCGATCAATAACATTTATTAAGTATCTACTGTATATGCACAGAGTGCTATGTGAAGAGCTTGGAATACAAAGAAAGCTAAGATGCCTTCCCTAATGGGGGAGACCACATGCAAACAACTATGAACGAACTGGTGGTGTTCAGGATAAATTGGAAGTAATCAACAGATCGAAGGGATAAGAATTAAGGTGAATCAAGAAAAGCTTCCTGTAGAAGGTAGAATTTCAGCTGGGATTTGGAGGAAGCCGGGGAGGCCATGACGGGGTGTGCAAGAATGATCGCTGTTTCCTTTGGCCATTCTAAGAGAAGCAGAGCTTCCCGGAATAGGAAGCTGAGCAGTCTGCCCTGATGAGCTCACATTTGGAATACTGCATTCAGTTCTGGGTGCCAGTGTCCGGGAAGGACACAGAGAACCTGGAGAGATTCTTAGGGAGGATCCCTATCGCTTGGGGATAAGTAGAAGGAAGAGAAGACTCAGGGGCATATGAAAGCTGTGTTCAACTAGCTGAAGGGCCACAAGGAAGAGGGATTGTTCAGGTCGGCACCAGAAAATTGAACCAGGAGGAATTTACCTCCATTCACCAGGAGGGTTTTTATTTCCCCAACAGTTTTCAGTTGCCTCTGAGTTTTTGTGACCCCATTTGGAGTTTTCTTAGCAGAGATGCTAGAATGGTTTGCCATTTCCTTTTCCTGCTCATTTTGTGGATGAGGAAATTGAGGCAAACAGGGTTAGATGACTTGCCCAGGGTCACACACCTAGTAAATGTCTGAGGCTGGAATTGAACTCAGGAAGACGAGTCTTCCTAACTAGAGGCCTGGCACTCTATCCACTGCACCACCTAGCTGCCCAGTAATGATGACAGCTAAAAATAATAATATAACAGCTTATATTTGTATAGCACTTTCTGTGTCTCGGGTTCTGTGAGCATAGTAGTTTAGTAACAATTCTAAAATTATTTTGTTTGATCTTCACCTAGGAAGTAGATGCTATTTCCTTTGTATCTCCATTTTACAGATGGAATTAGGTGACTTGTCCAGGGTCACACAGCTAGTAAATGTAGTAAGTGTAGAAAGGATAGATTTGAGTTTAGGGTTATCTAACTCCAAGTCCAACACTGTGACATCTAGATGCTGGATTAGTATTATTAGCCTATAGCCACCAGGCCTTCAGGTGGTGATTACTTCATTCTCTGAACCTACTAGACTTTCCTGCTGAACTCTAGTAATGTTTATATTGTGGGGTGTGAAGGTAAATATTTAACAACTGGATCTCCAGGGGTAAAAATGCATGTACACATTTTAAAGTTTAATCCATCATATTAACACCTCCTTAAATCTAGATAATCAACAAAACAGTCATTGAAATCCTGATCTACAGTATTTCTGAACTGCAAATGCTCATACTGAAAATTTAACAATGGACTCTCTGGTCTGAGTTCATCTGAACTGGCTTCAGAGCAGCCTTAGGAGAGAAGATTTTTTTGTTTTTTGTTTTTCAAAGAAGGCAACAATAAAACATTTATTTTAAATGGGGGGGGAGTCAGGAAGAAAAAAAGGGAAAAAAGTTACATGATAACTTTATTATATATCTAGATTTGCAGTTTTATGTACAATCATCTTTTTTTCCCCTCTTCTACTATGTTATGGACATGCCTGTTTTATTAAGTTCAGAATAGAATAAATAAAAATTTTAAAAAGAATGTAACCCCAGAGGGCAGGTATTATTTTCTTTGTACCAGTACCAGTACTTGTGCCTTCTACACAGTAAATGTTTAATAACATCATGTTGAATGGAGAAATATTTTTAAAGTAGTATTTTATTTTTTCCAATTACATATAAAGCCAATTTTCAACATTTATTTTTTTTCATAAAATTTTGAGTTCTAATTTTTTTCCTTCCCTCCCTTCCTTTCCCTCTCCCTAAAATGGTAAACAATTTAATATAGGTTATATATGTGCAGTTATGTAAAACATATTTCCATATTAGTCATGCTGTGAAAGAAGAAATAGTTTGTGAAAAAATTACAGCTTGCAAAACAAAGAAACCATGGAAAAATAAAATGAAAGTAGCATGCTTTGGTCTGCATTCAGACCCCACAGTTCTTTCTCTGGATGTGGATAGCATTTTCCATCATGAGTCTTTTGGAATTGTCTTGGATCACAGAAGAACTAAGTCTATCAAATTTGGTCATCACACAATGTTGTTGTTTCTGGGGAAAATGTTCTGGTTCTGCTCACTTCACTTTGTATCAGTTCATGTAAGTCTTTCCAGGTTTTTCTGATCTAGAGGGCCACATGTGATTTGTTCTGTAAGGTCTGGATTCAGTCAAAGGGCTGTGCTTGAGGACCTAAAGAGCCATCTGTGCCCTCAAGGTTGCACCCCTGTTGTAGACACTTGTGTATATCTTATCTCTCAAAGTCGATAGTGAGGTTATTAAGGACATGGACCATGTTTTGTGTATGTCAGTATCTCTTGTGATAACCAGCCCACTGCCCTACTTATACTAAATGCTTGCCGATGTTTTCGATTTTTAAAATAGATTTGTTTTTAAAATAATATCTTATTTTTCCCCAATTATATGTAAAGACAATTTTTAACATTCATTTTTAATAAGATTTTGAGTTCCACATTTTTCTCCCTCCCTCCCTCTCCCCTGTTTCCAAGATACTAAGCAATCTGATGTAGGTTATACCTATTTAATTATTAATATTTATTTTTTAAAATTTTGATGTCTAAATTTTCTCCCTCCCTTTCTAACCTCCCTTCTCTGAGATGGTAAGCAATTTGATATAGGTTCTATATGTTTGCTGAATTTGGATGTGAATTAAAGGTGGCTGCTGTCTCACTTGGGTTCTTCTGCATTACGGAAGATTTTTAAGAATTGTGGGCCAATAACTGTCTCTTGTATTTCTGTATATTTGTATTCTTGTATATTTGCTTGTATTGTATCACCAGTGTTCAGTACAATGTCTGGCAACAATGCTAAGTGCTTAATAAATGTTCTATCTTAATGAAGGCAATTTACCCACAAAACAGATCAATTTAAAACAGCTTTTTTCAAAGTCACATTTCCCACCCTGCTTCTTTAAGTAACTGGGTAGGAGCAGATGCCTGGTTGGGGTGGGGAGGAAGTGGGACGATGAAGAAAGGAGGAGAGTTGACTGAGCTGAGCTGTCTCAGAGTCAGCTCTGCCTGCAGTCCACAGGGCAGTATAGATGGCCACAGAGTAGTGTAGATGGTCCACAGGAAGGTAGACACCTCCCCCCCCCCCCCATACAACTGGTACCTGTAGTCACAATGCATTTCTGGTATAGAGACATAAACTCAGCCCTCTGGTTACATATTCCTGTCGGTATTTTTAGGGGCTTTGCAGGAGGGTGCGGCTTTCCTGAATCGTGAGGACTGCTGAGAATTTATAGTATAGGGTGTTCTCATGTGACTCATCTGACTCATCAGTACTCATACCTGAGCAAAAGAGAGGAGAGAAGGGGGTGTGCGGGGGGGGGGAGAGGGAGAGAGGAAAAGGAAGGGAAGAAGAGATGGAATGGGAAAGAGGAGAATAGGGGAGAGGGAGAGAGGCAGGGGAGGTGGGGGAAGAGAGACACACACACAGACAGAGAGAGAGAGGGAGAGAGAAAGAGACAGAGACACAGAGAAAGAGAGGAAGAGAGAAAGAGAGACAGAGACACAGAGAGAGAAAGAGAGACAGAGAGAGAAAGAGAGGCAAAGAGAAAGAGAGACGGAGAGAGAAAGAAAGAGAGACAGAGACACAGAGAGAGAAAAAGAGAGGCAAAGAGAAAGAGAGACAGGGACAGAGAGACAGGGAGAGAAAGAGGGAAAGAAAAAGACAGAGAGAGACAGACACACACAGACAGGGAGAGAAAGAGAGGCAAAGAGAAAGACAGAGAGAGAGACAGGGAGAGAAAGAGGGAAAGAGAAAGACAGAGAGAGAGACAGACACACACACAGACAGGGAGAGAAAGAGAGAAGTAGAGAGAAAGAGAAAGACAGAGAGACAAGAGGCACACACACACATACAGATAGAGAGAGACACAGAGTGACAGGGACAGAAAGAGAGACAGAGAAGAGAAAGACAGACACACACACAAAGAGAGAGACACAGAGATAATGAGACAGAGCAAGACAGAGGGAGATCCTCATCGCCCTGGGGATCTGACCTCCTCTGATCTGATGTGGGAGCTGAAGACCGAGTGGCTGAAAGAATGCATAACAAGCAGCATACTTTGAACTGGCTGCCGGCCCCATGCTGGCTACGTTGGGTAATAGTTCACTTCTGGAGCAAAAGGCACGCCCTGCTTAGGTCCCTAGAACCTCACCAAAAGCAATTGATCTTTGACTCTACGTATTTTGCCCCGTTTATTATTTTAAACTGGGAGAACTTGGGACTCCTTCAGTTAAAGCTTTGGTTGGAAACAGTCCTTGAAAAATCACAGAACTCAAGGGGTAATGGACTGACACGTTAATTCCTAATGATAGGAGCTCGCGGCGTCAGAGCAAGTGAATGGAACCCACGGAGAGGCCTGGCACACACCACGTGTTCCCGGCACCTCACTCAACCTGGCCAGGAAGGAGCTCATCACTTTCCCTGCTTCCTCTTCACTCTCTCTCGGCTGTCTCATTCACTCTCAGTTCAGTGATCACCTTTATGCAGATTGCTCCCTGTCCAGCTCTAGTCTCTTTTATTGACTTTAGACTCACATCACCACTTGTCTGCTGAAAGGCTCCAGCTGAATGTCCTGTTCATCCTGTTCAGCATCTCCAACTGTAATTGTTTTTGGGAAGATGAGTCTTCCTGACTGCAGACCCCAGTACTCTATCTGTCCACTGCACCACACCTCTGTTCTGCAATGGAGAGTCTTGGAGTTTCCTGACAGCACTGAGAAATTAAACAACTTGCCTGGGCTCATGTAGACATTATGTGTCAGAGGCAGAACTTGAACCCAGGCCTTCCTCTGTCTAGCTCTCTGTCCACAATGATATGTTACCTCTCCTTATACTTAACATATCCCCAGAGGAAGTTATTCTATTTTCCTCCCATCCCCCACCCCCAACCTATTCATCATCTAAACTTCTCTGTCTCTATTGAGGATATATCAATGACTAGAACAACCATGTTACTCCCCTATTCAGTAAACTTCAGTATCTCCCTATTACCTTCAGGATCAAATAGAAAATCCTGTTTGGCCTTTAAAGCCCTTCACAAGTCTGGCTGCTTCCCATCTTTCCAGTTTTCTTATACTTTATTCCCCTCTCTGCACCCCATGATCCAGTGACACTGGTAGCCTTGCTTTTCCTTGTTGACAGAGCTCTATTTCCTGGCTGTTCAACCACGTTATCCATCCTTCATTTTCTAAGAGGACTGATGACATCATGGGAGTGATGTCTTGACTTGAACTTGAAATGGATTTAAGCGAGACAGGGTTGCGACAAAGTCACTAGCTTCCTCTTCCAGAGTCACCCAAGTCTGGTGGCAGGACCAAAGTCAGGACACATGGGGTGTTTGGGAAGGTCTAGCACCTCTGGTATGAAGGCTTGCCAAGCCTTTTTCAGAGGGGCTCGTCCACCTTTGGTGTCCACTTGATTAACTCGACTCTCCCCTGTGGCTCCAAGAAGCTGTCATACCAGCAGTGGCCACACCCTGGCAGAACCATGTTGTCTCCACCATTAGAATGTGGGATCCCTGAAAGCAGGGGTCAAAGCAGGAACTTGCTTGAGCTCTTCCCCCAATCACCTCCATATATCTGTAAAAATGACTTTAAACACACTGTAGAACTATAGAACCCACAAAATGACGGAGTGAAACACATCTCCAGTTGAAGACAGCCTGGCAGGCCAACAGGAAGGGTCTATTGCATCGGGCTGGGAGAGGAGCAAAGTCCAGCACAGGCCATGCTGGCACAGATTGGGTTTGGAGTCGACCTTAGTAGACTGAATCACTTGCAGCTGTGATGGTTTCCAGATTTCTCAAGCCACAAACACCAAAAACAAAATAGAAGGTCAGTGGGGAACCTCTTATTGGTCCTGGGTGAGAGAAGAGCATGGTCCCAGCCCCCTGGGATGGAGGAGGTGATGGTGACCATGGCGGCAGCAGTGCCAACTGCTTCCTGTGCTCCAGGCCCACAGATGGTAGGGGATCAAGCAGATGATCATAGGGCAATTGCAGAGGTCTCTTTGCTGGCATTGAATAGGCAGGATTCTCTTGCTTTACCCTGCTTAGATCTGGGTTGCAGTCTTAGGTGGTGGTCCTGAGGCAAGGAGCACTTGTGTGATGGAGCTAGTGGCAGCTATGGAGTCCTTCTCATAGTTCTAATGCAGAAAAGAGTGCTTGTGGTCAGTCACAGACCAGAGCATAGACCAGGAGAGGAGTAAACACTTCTCCTCTGATCATATCACCTTAGAATAACTGAAAATCCATAGGTGCCTAGAAGTAGCTCTGACAACAGCTGCTCAAAACCCCAGAAATTTAGGACAAAGCACTCTCCACTCTGGAAGTAGAGTCCTACCTTGGCAAAGAACTCAAAAGTCAAGTAATTGCCTAGGAAAATCAGCAAACAGAGGAAAGAAGGGTTGTTTTTGCCTCTTTCTATATGTATTCCACCTGCCTAGCCCAGTCACTGGGTTTCATAAATGCTTGTTGACTTTATTCTCCTAGTCATCCAAGTTCAATATATCAGTATTATCATTTTTTTTTCTCCTTAACCCCCTACGTCTAATCTCCCCATTCATCTGTCCAGCATCCTATTTCTAACTCTCAACACCAGTTTCCTAGCCTATTGGAGCAGTTTCTTAATCAATCTCCCTGTTTTCAATCTCTCTCTTCTCTGATCTTCCCTTCACATAGCTTCCAAAATAACCTTCCTAAGACACAAGTCAGACCATGCCACTCCCATCCTCAAAACTCTTCAAGTGGATCCCTATTTTCTCTAGGTCAAAATACAAATTCCTCCATATGGCATTTCAAACTATCCATAACTGGCTCCAGTCCAACAAGTCCAGTAAGGTGTTACTTATTTTACATGCGTTCTATAACCCTACATCCATTCCCTTCATTCTACATTCCAGTCAAATTGTAACCAGTACTTTAATTAAATATTCTACTTCTTACCTCCATATATTCACACAAGCTGCCTTTCCCCTTCCCCACTCCCACCATACCTGGAATGTACTTTGTTCTCATCTTTGTCTCTAAGAACCCTCACCTGTCCTCAAGACTCAATTCAGGTACCTCTAGGATTCTAAAGTCCTCTGGGGGGCATTTAAAGATCTCTACCTTTGACCTCTACCAACTGGCTCCCACTGACCTTGCCAGGGTATTTCATGTTACCTCCATTCACAAATTTCTTTGCATTCAAACTGGCCCCACCATCTCTTCCCTGTACATGGCATCTATCCCCTACCTGTGTAGTTTTGCATGAGTGGTCCCTCATAGTGGTCCAAAAGGGAATGCATTCCTTTTTCCTCTATTCCTCTTAGAATCTCTAGCTTCCTTCCAAGCACAACTCAGGCACACACTTTAATCTGTCCAGTTGCAAGCAATTCCCTTTTGAAATTATTTTATTTTATTTTTTTATTTGCTTTTTTAAATTTTTGGTTTTTTTATGTTGGCTTATTGTTATTATTTGTTTTTTAGTATAAATTTTTATTTAATTTTCTTGTTTACATAATTCATTTCCACGAGATTTTTGAGTTACAAGAAATTATTTTATATACAATATAAATACATATGTATATGTTATATAAGATACATATAACCTTGTGGTGATAAAAATGTTTGAGACAGATTTCAAGACATAATTTAATCATTTTATCAATAGCACACATTAATAAAAGGATGGTCATTTAACTGTCTCCTCATGGCAGTAGATTCACAGTTTATATGTGTATACACATATTACATGTGTATGTATATATCTCTATATAAATATAACCATGTTTAATTGTAGTAGGGGGGAATGGTAGAGGAGGGGGTAAAGCAGAGTAAAAAGTGTACAGCAGAGAACAAAAGAAAGCCTACAAGGAAGTATAGAAAAGATGGATAGCTTTCAACATGACCTGTAGTATTTAACATATAGGCTTTCTTGAAATGGAAATTTGTTGCTATATATTTTGAATCCTCTCTTATGTTCTTCTGTGTACATGACATTTTTTTCTTTTTTTATTTTATATTTAAGTTTTGATATATGTTTATAATTTTAAAAATTTCAGATAAAAAAACAATGAGAGAAAGAATATTATAGTGAGGGGTTGAGGGTGACATTATATCACCCCTGGACAGAGAAACTATCTCTACATCCAGATCATCCCTAGTTTTGAGCAATCTATTCAAAGAATTTATGCCCCACCCAAGCCTGAGCAAAATACATCTACTCTCCCTGGGTGGGGGGTCTTGAACAAGAAAATTAGTCCAATCTCATTATCAGCAACGTCTTTGAAGAAACTGAATTTTTCAAAAATCAGGACTTTAGAAAAAGGGGGGAACTCCGGATCTCCCCAAACCATTGGTTATTAATAAGTATTTCTCTCACCCTCATGGATTGTCAAAATGTATAGATGACTTCTGTTTTGATGGAAGCAATAAAAAAGATGAAGTTGATTGCTTGCTCCTTCCTTAGCCTATCTCCAAGTGACATCAGGCTAGAATTTTCAACTCAATCAATTATTGATTTATAATTACTATTGGCAGTACTTAAATCTCATTTTTAAGAAAACCAAGAGTTCATTATTTTTAGTTGGTTCATGTTCCACTTGCCCAGTTCTAATTTTTAAGGAATTCTTTTCTTCAATTAGCTTCTGTGCTTCCTTTTCCATTGGACAAATTCTACTTTTTAAGAGGTTGTTTTCTTTTTCCAAGCTGTTAACTTTTTTCATGATTCTCTTGCATAACTCTCATTTCTTTTCCTAATTTTTATTCTCTTTTATTTGATTTTTAAAATCTTTTTTGAGCTTTTCAAGGAGGACTTTTTGGACCTGTGACCAATTAGTATTTCTCTTTCAGGCTTTGCATGTAGGCCTTTTGACATTGTTCTCCTCTTCTGAATTTGTGTTTTGATCTTCCCTGTCTTTAGAGTAGCTTTCTATGGTCAGGGTGTTTTTTTGTTTTTGTTTTTTGTTTTGCTCATTTTCCAGCCTTTTTCATGACTTTCAAAGTGGATCTGTGCTCCTGGTATACAGCAGGCACTATACCAATGTTACTGAGCCAGGGGCAGGGGGCAGGTCCCTAGCTGTCTTCCACAAAGGCTCTGGGGCAAACAGCTTGCAGCTGAGCTGGGGTCACCTGGCCTATTCTAGCCAGCTGCCCTGGGGCCTCCAGGCCTATTAGGCTTGACCACAAGCCTTTTGCCTTGGGGCTCAAGGTCTCACAACTGGCTAGCTGTGGCCCTGCCTGGTTGGGGCCTTGGTTTCTCATCTGTGCTGGGGGAAGGGGCCTCTGACTGGCTTGTCCAGACACCACCTTCATTGGGCTGTGCTCCCCTTTTACCCAAATGAGACAGACTTTCCTGCATTCCTATGTTATCTTGGACTGGAAAATTCTTTCACCCTGTCCTTTTGTGAGTTCTGTCACTCCAGAATTCATTTTGAGGTGTGATTTAAAGCTGTTTTGAGGGAAGTCAGAGAGCTCAGGCAACTACCTGCTTCTTCTCCGCCATCTTGGCTCTGTCTCCCCTTCCTTTTTCTTCTGATCCTTCTCCTTTACATGCTTCAGGAAGCTGTATCTGCTCTTAGAGCACTTAATATGCTTAATTTCTGGTTGTGGAGTCACTTTTAGTCATATCTGACTCTTCATGACTCCATTTGGGGTCTCTAGCTCATTGTACAGATGAGGCAATGAAAGGGGGTTTGAACTCATGAAGATGAGTTTTCCTGATGCCAAGTCCACTGTGCCACCTAACTGCCCCTAATATGGTCAATAGGCACACTGATTCTCTTGGCCAGAATCTTGCCCTTAGCCCATCTGTTTACAATAATGCCTATAGCATGTTGAGTAACATTACAGACCTGTCCAGTTCTGCTACAGTAACATCTGTAGGACATTCCTTAATGAACTGTGCCCATACCTTTGATATCTATACCCTTCTTGTATATTTGCATATACACAGCCAAGGGGCCAGGCGGCAGGTAGGTGGTTTAGCGGATAGAGCACTGGGCCTGGAATCAGGAAGACTTGAATTCATATTTGACCTCAACACTTACAAGTAATGTGACCCTGAACAAATCAATTCACCTCCGTTTGCCTTAATCCACTGGAGTAAGTAATGGCAGATTCCACTATTTTTGCCAAGAAAACCCCATGGCATGCTACAGTGATGGGGTCAAGAAAATTGAGACATGACTGAACAAGAACAATAGCGAAGGGAAAATGTCATATTTTTGAAATGGCCCAGAAAACACACATTGTGTCCCTTCCCTCATTCTTTTGTGTTCTGTTATTTGTCAGCTCGCTGGAAGAAGGTGGAACTGGCAGAAAGGCTGCCCCCTCTTCTTAATACAGCTTGGCAGAGTGGAGGCACTCTGGTGATTGCCATGGAACGTCGGAGTGAGGGCTAGAAGACATTACAGCAACAGGAGAATTCCTGAGTAGGCCCCAGAGCACAGATCTGTGGGTCAATCTGTGCACCCTATTAGAGCACAGAGGCTTGCGGGGCTGGGGTGTTCAGTGAGCGTGAGAGGGATTAGGATCTCTGCTGCTAATTCTTAAGGCCATTAAGCTTCCTGGTTTCTTGCCCCATGAGGACGGCTGTAACTGTTCTTGTGGGATTCTACAAGAGTTAGAGGGGACTGTAGAAAATGTGTGGTCTTCCATCTTATTGGTTACATGACTTGGACTGTTCCTCCACAGAGGCTGCTGGCGGGGGGATGGGGGGGTGTCGTCTTTGGTAGGGATCATGACTGCCGAGGGACTGGTTCATGGCATTGGAGAGGGAGGTTTGTAGCTTTCTCAACAGGAGAGAGTGAGGAAGGGTAAAGGAGTGAAGGTGGGTGTGGCTGTGTTGGAGATCTTGGGAGAGGATGTGATAGAGACCTTACTTCCCAACCTTAGATTGGTTGGTTATGTACCCTTGGGGTCAGGAGATGGTCACTTGTTGGGGGTGGGCCCTGATCCTCATTTTGGAGGATAAGTATTTAAATTACAAGTCAGTTTTCTTTACATAAGAAATAGGAAACTCGGGGAGGCTAGGTGGTGCAGTGAATAGAGAGAGCTGGTCCTAGAGTCAGCAGGACCTCAGTTCAAATTTGCCCTCACACACTAACACTTACTTATTAGTCATGTTACCTTGGGCAAGTCACTTAACCCCAACTGCCCTGCCTTCACCCCTCCAAAAAGAAATAAGGAAAAAAAAAAGAAAAAGAAAAAAGAAAAGCAAAGCAAAAAATAAAATAAAAATAAGATATAGGAAACCCTTAATCCAAATATAGCTTATTTCTAACTTAGTCCAGGAAGAACAAGGTGGTGTAGTGTGTAGAGTGCTGGATCTGACCTGGGCAGGGTCACATCCTTTCTCTGATCAATATTATCCATGCGATCTCAAGCAATCACTTATCCTCTCAGAGTCTCAGGGGTCACAACTATAAAATGGAGTATTTAGCTTAGATAACCTTTGAGGTCCACAAAGTGGCTAGGTGGCACAGTCTGGAGTCAGGAAGATGCGAGTTCAAATTTGACCTCAGATACTACCTATTGTGACCCTGGGCAAATCACTTAACCTCTGACTCAGTTTCCTCATCTTGTAAATTGAGGGTGAATAATAGCAACTACCACCCAGGGTTGTTATAAGGATAAAATGGGATGCTATTTATAAAGGGCTTTACAAACCTTAATAAAATACTAATTATTAACTTATTTACCTTTTTTAGGCAATTGGGGTTAAATGACTTACCCAGGATCACACAACTAAGATGTTTTTGAGACTGGATTTGAACCTGGGTCCTCACGACTCCAGGGCTGGTTCTCTATGCACCGTGCCACTTAGCTGCCCTTAATTTATTTACTTTTACCTCCTGTAGTTGTGATAAGGTTCACATGAAATAATGTACATAAAATGACTTACAAACCTCAAAGTCATTTTTATATAAGTATCAGTCACTACAATATAATCTCCTTGAATGTTAGGACCATTTCTTCTCCTTGTATTCCCAGGAAATAGCATAATATCTTTGCACATAGTAGGTATTTAATTAAATGTTCGTGCATAGTAGGTACTTAATTAATGCTCTTCCACCTGAAAAATAAAGCTACCCAAAATTAAAGGGACATATTCCCCGGGAGTTTCTAAGTAATTAATACTTTTCTACACTCAAATGGTTTGGGTGGATTAATAGTTATAGACTGAGAGCTGGAAGAGACATTAGCCAAGTCACTTTATAGATTGGAACCCAAGGCCCAGAGAGGTTTAGTGACTTGCTTAAGGTCACATAGGTAGCAAGTAGCAGAGTCAGGATTGGAACCCAAGTCTTCTGACTCTAAATCTGGCTCCCTTTCTGCCACACCATGCTACCAGCCATGATCTCATCACTGTTAAAATTCATCAAGACAAAATAAAATGTGGTCTTATTTTCAGGGTCAGCATAAATGTCAACTCTGTATATTATAGGACATCTGCGATAATGCTTCTTCCTTCCTGTGGCTTCAGATACATAATTGGGACTCCTACTTGATTGGGACAGGGGTAAAGGGGTGTTCCTTTGTTAAACTTGGGACATTTGGCTCCGAGTTCCTTGATTCTTGTTCATTTGCATCTTATTCTTTGTGACCCTATTTTTTGTTGTTTTGTTTTGTTTTTTTGCAAAGATACTAGACTGCATTTCCTTCTCTGGCTCATTTTACTGATGAGGAAACTGAGGCAAACAGGGTAAAGTGACTTGCCCAGGGTCACACAGCTAGTGTCTGAGACCAGATTTGAATTCAAGAAGGTGAGTCTTCCTGACTCCAGGCCTGGTTCTTTATCCAGCTGGTGCCACCCAGCTGAACTCCTTGAATGTAAAGTTGTATTAATTTAATCCAGCTCTATTAAAATGTAATCTTGGCAGAATGAATAGTTAAGGAGTAGAGATAAGGCAAGTACAGCGCACATGGAGACACTCCAACTATGATTAAGACCTCACTCATTCTAATTGGGCACAAGTCCAGTCTGGGTACAGGACATGGAAAGAAAAGTACGTGACTGACTTACAGGACTTTCAGTCAAAGCTGCAGGAAGTAGGTCAAAGTATTCTTTTGGAGCCTGTACTGCTAAATGATTCTTACATGAAAATGGGTGATTCCCAAATACTTAAAAAGTTTCTCTTTTAGGTGTATCTGTGATGTGTTTAAAAATAGTATTTAAAAATAGGAAGCTTTAGGGGGCAGTGGGATTTTTTTCCCCCACTGGATTTCTTACAACTGGGAAGCTGATGAACCACTTGTTAAGAACTGTGATGGGAGGCAGCTAGGTGGTTCAGTGAATAGAGCACAGGTCCTGGAGTCAGGAGGACCTGAGTTCAAATCCAGCCTCAGACACTTAATGCTTACTAGCTGTGTGACCTTGGGCAAGTCACTTAACCCCAATTGCCTTGCCAAAAAAAAAATTGCAGTAGAAAGGACTTCTCTGTAGTCAGGGGGTTATATTAGAATCACTAGGCAGGGATAGGGAACCTGTGGCCTTGATTGTGACCTTTTGAGTGAGTCCAAGTTTTACAGAACAAATCCTTTTAAGGGGATTTGTTCTGTGAAGTCTGGATTCTAAGGGCCAAACTTGAGGACCTAGAGGGCCACATATGGCCTCAAGCCCACAGGTTCCCCACCCCAGAACTAGATCATCTGTGAGATTGAGTAAAGGCAATAAACATTTATTAAGTATTTACTACACAAGGTACTAAGCCAGATGCTAGACATACCAAATATGAAATAATCGTTGCCTTTATGGAAGGATTCTTGTGTGTGTGATATAGAGTAATAGAGTAATTTAAGGAAGGAAAAAACACTGATAGATTTGGGGAGGGGCAGGATTAGGGAAGATTTAAAGAAAGAGGCGACAGCTGAACTGAACCTTACCTGTCTGAAAAATGCACAAAAGCGGGCATAGGGGGCAGCGTGTGCAACTGCCTGGAGGTAGGAAATGGAAGACTCAGTTCAGGGAACAGATAATAGTTCAGTTTGGCTGCGGCTTAAAGCACCTCAAGGAGAATAACATGAAATAAATCCACAAAGGTGTGTGGCCAGATTGGGGCAGATATTAAACGCCAGGCTGCTTAGATTTTATCCTAGGAACTAGGGAGTCATTTGATGATTGAGCAGGGGAGTGATACAGTCAGATTTGTGCAAAATAAAGGTCATTTGGGAGCAGGGAGGACAATCAAGTGGCTATTACAGGGGTCAGTCCAGGTGCGGGATGAGGACCTGAATTAGGATGGCTTGTGAATGAAGAGGATTAATGCAGGAGGGAGAATTGATAGGAGACTGGACACAGGCATGGGGGAGAGGGAAGAATTAAGGTCAAGCAAGGGTGACTGGGTGAGGAAAAGAATATGTCCCCTACTCAACATAACGAGTTGAGTGTGAGGCGTCAGCAGAGCAGTAGTCAGTTGGAAATGAGACTGAGGTTTATGAGAAGAGTTAGGGCTGCAGATGTAGATTTGTGGGTAATTTACATTTGGCAGATACTAAAGTGGTTTGTTATTTCCTTCTCCAGCTGATTTTACAGATGAGGAAACTGAGGCACACAGGGTCAGGTGACTTGGCCAGGGTCATACGGCTAATAAGTGTCTGAGGCCAGATTTTAACTCAGGGAGATGAGTCTTCCTGACACCAGGCCTGGTACTCTATCCACTGAGCCACCTGGTTGCCCCCATCATTTACACAGTGATGACAATGGAGCTTAGGGGAGCAGATAAGCTCAACAAGTGTAGGGAGAAAAGAGCACCCAGGAAGAGACTTTGGGAATATAGTTATCCCTCACACATTGTGGGGGTTAGAGGTGTGGCATTCCTGTGATCTGGAAAACCTGTGCAAAAGTTTTTGGTGCTCCCTTCATACCAGAGAAGAAGTGAATTATAATGGTATTCAAAGATAAAATGTTAATATTATACAATACTATACATATATTTTACACATTTCTGAGTTTCTAACCTTTTTTCTGCTAACCTTCATACATCATCTGTGGTTTCTGCAAAACTCCCAAAATATTTCCATTTCTTATGCTGACCCATGATATATAAAACCACAGTAAGGAAAGTCATGATGTGGAAGGGATAACTGCAGAACAAGTTTATTAGGAGTTAGGAGATAAATGATGATCCAGCAAAGTAGATTGAGAAGGAATGCTCAGAGAGGTAGGAAGAAAACCAGGAGAACTCTAAGGGAGAAAAGAGTATCCAGGAAAGGAGAGAGATCAACAGTGTCAAAAGATGTAAGGAGTATTGGGATATGTGACTCATACTTAAAGAATCAATAATAACTTTTTTTGAATCAATGATAACTTTTTTTTTATTTTTATTTTTGCTTTTTGGAAGGCAACTGGGGTTAAGTGACTTGCCCAAAAAGTCACATAGCTAGTAAGTGTATCAAGTGTCTGAGGCTGGATTTGAACTCAGGTCCTCCTGACTACAGGGCCGGTGCTCTATTTACTGTGCCACCCAGCCACCACAAATGATGACTTTTAAAGGAACAGTTTCTGCAGAGTGGTGATCTCAGCACCCAGATTTCAAGTATTCAAGTGAGTGGATATAAATACTTCTTTTTAGAGGTTTGACAATGAGGAAAGAGGAAATCTAGGACAATAGCTTAAAGGGATGTCAGAGTCAAGTAAAAACAAAAAAATTCTTTTAGGGAAGGGAGAGAGCCCAGCAAATTTGTGCTATATTTATGTTGTTCTGTAACAGGAAGGAATGGAAGATGAGGAATGTTTGATGCAGCAAACTCCCAGAAGGGATGGATGGCACAGGTATGGAAGACACAAGGAAAGAACTCAGCTTTGGCAAGGAGACCTCTACCTCAGAGACTGGAGCAAAGAAGGAGAGGATGGATGAAGACATAGACAGATTATGAAATGTGGAATGAGGAAGATGAGATCACACAATGGAGGGTTTATGTTCTCAGTAAAGTAGGGAGGCAAGGTCATCAGCTAAGACAAGTGATTGTCACTGGTAGGTTGAGGAGGGAGGTTTGGCCCCACCAATGTGTGGAGCATAATATTCAAATAGAGAAGAATAAAAGAATAAAGAATAAAAGCAAAGATAATGTGAATTTGTAGAGAATCTCGTCAGCATGGGTTTAATAATTTCCTCCAGGAACATTCAGTAACTGAGCGGCCAGACCAGAAAAGGAGAAAGGTGAGACTGACCCAAGGTTTGAAGACTGGCAGGGTAAGAACGGTAATGGGTCAAAGTAAGTAATTATAGGATGAAAGACAGTGTCTGGTTGAACTGGTTAATTATAGAATCAAGACTATGGGGGAAAGCCAGGTCAGATCAGGGGTGCTAGATTAGGAGAACTGGGAAGAATGGAGGAACAGGATACATCAGGGATGCAGAAATAAATGGACATTGTAGGCAGTCGTGAATGTCAGTTTAAGGTCACAAAGGTGGAAATTACAGTGAGTTCTGTGTAACCCTCTATGGTGGGAAGTGGAGTAGAGCTATGTCACAGGAGTTGAAGGGACGCCAGGGTATTTGAGGAACATCAACATTAATATTGAAACCTGCATGGGGCACGGCAGGGGGTTGGCATGGAGGAGACTAAAAAGATGCTATTGAACTTCATGAGACTTGGAGACAGGTAGATGCCAGTCCCAAGGATCTGCACAGGATGCAGAAAACTTCACAGAAAACGCTGCTGGGTGATGGTGCCTGAGGGCCATTCCGAGACTCACATAGGGAAAAGGAAAGACTCCAGAATCAAAGGAACTGGGTTCAAACCCCAGCTCTACCTCTATGACCTTAGGCAAGTCACAAACTTCCTGGGCCTCATTTTTCATTGTAAAATGAGGGAGTCCCATGGTCTCGGGCTTTGTTTTAGTTCTGGATGTAAGATCCTAAGTGGTAATGAGGAGCAAGGAGGAGGCAGACTCCTTGTGCACTTGGTATGCAAAGAGGTAAGGAGAGAGGACATGAGAGACCCACTACTGGTAACATGTCTTGCTCAAAAATCTGGATTTCCCCTTGAGTGAAGAAAGATGGAAAGATAAGAGGAAGGTAGCTGGTATAAAGGGGAATTGATTAATGATCATTCAGGGACTGAGGGAACAGTGGAAGAGAAGTGCAGGAAGATAGGGATGATAACGGGTGAGGGACTAGGTCAAACTTGGAAAAGGGGGGGACTATTTCCCCTTTTTGATGACTCAATCACAGAGATTGTGATTGCAGCAGCAGGAGACAGGAATTTGCTAGCCTTAGGGCAGGACTGTTCATGTTCATTGACAAGATGGTAACCAGAACGTGGAGAACTGTGTTGTAAAGGAGGCTTCTAGTCCTACGTAAGATGTGGCTGTCACTCTCCATCAGTCTCAGTGAAGTGGTAGTGATATTAGCAATTGGGCAGAGATGGTAACATCGGCAATTGGGGACATGGGTTACTACCCAAGGCTTACTTGGGCCTTGGCTGGTGAAATATAGCCAGGAAGGTCTCTTCCAACTGTGAGAGGCTGTGATTTCCTGGGCAAAAGGTGGTAACAAACATGTCATTGCCCCAATAATGTGATAGATGCACAAGGTCCCTTTCCAGCGCTAATTCTCAAGAATATTATTTATTGAAGTGATTCAGCCTTGATGTTATAGGACAATGCCTTTTTTTTCCCTAAAAGGAATTAACTTAGCTGGAAAAGGATAATATGATGAGGAAGAAATTAAGGTAGCAAATGAATAAACCTGGTGGACAACCTTGTTGAAATGTCAAAATTATAAATGTAATGACTGGACAACCTCATTACCTTGCTCAACCCCTCTACAGATAGATGAGTGTAAAAAAAAATTGAAAAATTCAGGTCTCCCACTTCTATGTTTTAATCTATCTTTATATTGCTGCAATAGGCAATTTATAGGACAGTGGAACCATACAGGCTTATTAAACTCTAGCTGAACTTTCAAAAAAAGCCCCAAATTGGAATTTGGTGTTACTGTTGGAAAGTGCATGCAGACAAGCTGTAGAGACCCAGAATCAAAGGCACTATGTCTTGGTTAAGAATGTGTTAAGTACACACATGGTGAGAAGTCTTCACACAGAGACGGTTATCAAAGGAAAGATGCTTATCTTAGGTATCCATGGAAATAACAAGCTCACGAAAAACAGGCTCACGGCCTAAAAAAAAAAACCAAACCCAACACAATTCCCTATTTATTAGAACTGAATATGGTACCAAAACAACTGTATAAAAGAGTGACTTTGTTGTGGTTTAGCCTATTTGAAGGACTCACTTATAATTTCTTTTCACCATATTGAAAAAGTCAGAGAAGGAAAGCAACATTTACTACTCAAAAAAAGCAAGTTTTCCTCCTCAAAAAGTCATGCAATATAAACACTATGCCTTTAGAAAAATGCGTATGAGGCTCACAATTAATTTAAAGTAATCAAGCTATTCATAATGAATATTCAACACAACCCCTGGGCTATAAGACCTTTGATAAACAACAAGGTAACACTGGTTAGTGAAGTTTTGAATCATATTTCTGTTTCCTTGCAAGTTCAGGGAAAGGGATAGAGCGGTCCCTCAGACTTACAGAGCCTCAATATTTAAATGTGTTCAAAACCCCTCAAATGCTTAAACATGCCCTTGCTTCACACACGTGGCTTGAAATGGTGAGAGCTACCTGCCAGGAAAGGTATATCCCATTTTACCCTCACTCTTACTTTCCTGGGTTTCTGGATCCACAGAGGAATAAACAATTTCGATGCTATAAAATCCATAATCTGTGGTTGCTTGGAATTAGAGATAAACTGGGCCAGCCATATATATCATATTTCCTAAATGCCTAACAAAGGCACTGAAATATAGTGGTTATTGAAGTTGATATGTTATTCTGTTAACTTTTAAAAAAGGGGTGACTAGGTGGCACAGTGAATTAGAGCACCGGCCCTGGAGTCAGGAGGACCTGAGTTCAAATTCCACCTCAGAGATTTAACACTTACTGTGTGATCTTGGACAAGTCACTTAATCCCATTTAAGCTCTGCCTTCCCCCCCTCCAAAAAAGCAAAAAACAAAAAGAGCATGTCTTAAAGTTGCCAATAAACGATTGAGTCTAAAGTGAATGAGAATGTGTAACGAATAAAGACAAGAGAATTCTAGTTTTTATAAGAGATTGTAGACTCTGTTTATTAAAGGAAAAGTTGTTTTGCCATGTGTTTTATTTTAATAAATGTTTAGGAAATTACAGTTTAAAAATTTCAGATACAGTAAATATATACCATACTTTGATCTCCAATTACATGGACAAACCCCTGTTTCAAATAAATCCTTC
The DNA here is from genome assembly GCA_028646575.1 of Pseudocheirus occidentalis. Classification (NCBI taxonomy): domain Eukaryota; kingdom Metazoa; phylum Chordata; class Mammalia; order Diprotodontia; family Pseudocheiridae; genus Pseudocheirus; species Pseudocheirus occidentalis. The sequence goes on along the minus strand of CM053598.1, from coordinate 158,126,838 downwards.
TATAACTGATTATGTGCAAAATACCTAGTTTCTGAAAGGGTCTATGGAAAAGTAAACACAATTCCATCAAACCGTGATATGGCTTATTTAATGATATACTTTTAAACCGAAGCATAAGCTTCCCAAAGCCACTATACTCTCTTGCCTGTAAAGGTCCTCACATGAACATTCTAATTTAGTGTCACAATAAATTCAAAATGTACTAAAATATTCTAACAACACTATCACAGAAACTGAGAAATTCTCTCGAATAATTATCAATCTTATCAAAATTAGACAAACTCAGATTTATTGGTCTTAATTGTACATCTGCAACGCTATGTGGAAAACTTGGTTTGATAAAGCCATCCAATTCAGACTGGCTAGGTCGAGGGCCTGCACGTACCTGAGATGCAGGACCCCAAACAGAGATCCCCATAACCCTTTCTCTAGCTCCCATGTCAAGTTCTCAAGAAGACCAACAAATATTTACACAATGGTATCTGTAAGAGATCGGAAGCAGTGGCCAACTAGAGTCACAAGACAGGCCCGCAATAAGAATGAGGTGTATTCTGTCTAGATACAGGGGACTGAATACATAATTTGAAAACCACAGACTTCTCTCCTTTCTACAACTTATGAATAAAAAAAAAAAGACCCCGTGATAAAGCCCACAGCTATCCATATAGCATCTGAGGAGGTGCCTCCTCTGTCCTGTTATGACTGATACTCATTTGGCAATTAAAGAACTGGCATTCATCACTTGGTCTGATTGTCCTGCATGTCAGACATAAGCTTGAGTTCAAAACTTTGCCTAGAACACATCAAGTGTTTGAACTTTTTAGGAAGGACTTTATATTTGACCCATACCCACTATTTCATTGAACTAGAGAGCTCCCGTCATGGAAAAATCTCTCCATTTATGCAATTTAGTGGTAGTTTATGGTTTCAGAAAGTTGCCTGGGGTAGCATTTAAAGTTTAAGTGATTTGCTCATAGTCATGTAAATAAAATATGTCAGAATGAGGACTTTTCTAGGTTCTAAGGCCAGCCTTCTGGCCTCAGAACCACATTCCCTCTCATTAATTAGAACCAATAAATATATTGGGGTGATAGGAATTTGAAAAATCATATATATACCTGTAACTGAAATTAATTGTGAACCAGTTCTATCTTCCAAATAAACACATGGTTGTTTGTTTCTAAAAATAACTCATCATCTTGTTTAACTCTGAAGGAAACTTCACAATCTGTCAATCCCAAGTACATTCAGACTGAGGAAGTATACTTTTCACACTGGTGGTGTGGGTTGGGAATACTGGGAAAGAATTCCACCTAACCTGGAAAAACATTTCTAATAGCGGCGTTAAGGCTGTGAAATACATTAATGGTAAAGAAATCTCTTCTTCCATTCTCCAGTGACTCACAAAGGGCTTTGACATTGTCCGAGTCTCTCCTATGAAAAATCCACAGTAGACTTTAGACTGGGGGTTGGGGGTGTCTTGAAGAGGCTAGGCAAAAGTAGCAGGAAATGAGATGTTGAGGAGCATGAGAATGATACTAGAAAACTGTCCTTCTGAAGACGGTGGCCTTCAGAAGGTCCAAAGAGCCAAAGAAAAGTAAGAAGAATGGAAAAGCCAGTTCAGTGATGCAGCCAAGAAACAACACAATATACAGTTCTCCAAAAACAACGTGACGTTTTACATGAAAATGACTATTGTATGATAGTCACAGAACACTTTAAGAAATTACAGCAACCCTGTCTTCAAAGCCCTCAGAAGCATGCCCCACTATACGTCAGACACACCTCCATCTTACGTCCAAGTAAAAAGCATTATCAGTGAAACAAGGCATACCTTGCTCAAGACCCCTTGGTCTGTTCTGAACTACAAAAATTATGGTCAAAGGCAGTTCCAAATCCTAGGAAGTGCAATAAATTAGATCAAATAAAAGTTACTTCTAAGGCAATCTTCTCAACACTGTGTGAAACCAATTTAGCTAATGTATTGCAAGGCCAGTCAAACTACATGTTATCTGGCTTGGGAGCTTATATCCATACATTGCCCTAGTCAAATAAATTCGGCAATATTCTATCTGATGTCAGTTGGCATTGCATAGCTCACATAAAGTCACTAATTTACTTTCTCAAAGCAAGCTTTTCTATGTTACAGAAAGTCACCATCCTATGATATAAACTGATAATGAAATGCATTGTCCTTGTATGCAAAAAAAGGGGTATAGAGGAATTTAAGTGTGCTCTGATTTACGCAGCACCAAGATTCAGATTTACAAAACAAAGCAGGTGATATCCATTTTTACAAAAAATTCACAAGAGAATTCTTTTATACAGCAAGACCCCTCAACGTATTTTCTAGGTCTTTATATACACCTCTTTCAAGAGCAAATCTACTATGAAAAGCCAGATACTTCTAAGTAGGTTAAAAGGAAGACAGTGCAAGCAACATAGGTGGGCCAGAGGATGCCGCCACATTTTAGCAAAAGTCACTCAATGCAGGTGGAAATGCCATGAAGCATGGTACACACAGCCCCTGTGTACAGCTAGCTATTCATTCAAATATTCTCTGGTTACCACCATCTGCCTTCCATAATCAGGATTACCCCCAATTTGTACAGTTTGGTTAATTTCTGAGGATACAGTCTCATATTCTGAAATCTTCTGTCCCTAAACCATATTTTAGAATCTGGAGCTTGTTTAAAGTGCTATTCCAGTTAAGATACAATGAGTTTTCTAATCTTTGTTCCAGAAGGGAATCTCTATTGGTCAGGATTTGAGATCAAACTTCACTAGGAGCTGATTATCTTAGAACCTGGTACCCTGAGAGTATAGCACTTCTCCCAAATGAAACTGGATTTCTAATATAGAATCTCCTAAGGCCAGCTGTCCAGTACAGTACCCAGAACATAGTAGGTGCTGGATAAATGCTGATTTCCTTTCTTATTTCCTTCTAGTAGCTAGAAGTTTGGCCATCTGTGATTGCCTCCCTGGCTCAATGCCCAATGTATTTCTTTTTGTAAATTTTGAGCAAACAATAACCCTCACCTTCAATTTTGCTTAAACTGTGCTATCCCCAAGCCAGTCAGACTTGACTATGAAGAGTTTCATACTCTTTAATACTTCCTTTTTTGCTTACTCAAGGCTAACTATCACCTGAGTGCTTCCAAAAACATGCAACTTGGCTGCAATCTTCACCAGGTATTTTTTCCACAATGCTCATTTTGGCATTTTTGCTGTGGCTACACCAAAATACAGCTTCAAGGTATCTACTGACCATGAAGAATCCCTGATTTTTTTAAACATATCGGTCTATATCACAAAGGTAGACCCAAATTCTGGGAGTATGTGGTTATTAATCTGTGTAGGTAGGAAGGTTGGGTGTGCAAAGCTGAGCATCAGAGAGTTTTATTTTGAAAGGGTCATTAGACAAACAGGTCATATAGTTATCCTACATTTAAGTAGGTAGCAGTCAAACCAATGTGATATATAAAATGAAAGAATCTAAAAAGGGCAGGGAATTTCTGGTTCAGTTTTTAGCTTCAGCCAAATTTAATTCACTTACCAACAAAATAGTTTGGTTCCTATAGGTTCTAGAAACTTTCAGGACAATGCTCCTGTGCTTTATTTCAAGCTAGATGAGCACAGTTTAAAACTATAATTTCCCTAATGCAGAACAACACTGGAAGTATTTCCTAAATGATTTTAATGGCAATGACCAACAAATCATGTTAAAGTGTGTTTGGCTCTGCCTTAGAATATGACAAATAATTAAAACATATTATGCCTTGAGATTCAAAGCCCTGTTTCTAACATCTGGAAAAAATAAAGTTATAAGGCAGAAACAGACCAATGACATTCTGAATTATTTATAAAGGAAAACATTTATGAAACACTTGGGAATATGCATTTGCTTCTATTTCTTGATATTTTCCAGAACTTCCTAAAACCTCGAAGATTTTTTAAAAGTGACCCCAGTTCATTCCACTGAGCCAACATAGTTTTAAAAACTCAGTGCTTTAACCTTTTTTGATGCTCAAAGTAATTTGGCTTTTAAATGTTTCTTTTAAAAAAAAAAAGCAAGTACTGAATTCCGGGTTCCTTCTTGAAAGCCAATGTGTTGTGTTATGTGTTACAATTAACAAAGGGAATCTTTAAGCTTTGCCTACGAGGTATCTGCAGAGTCACATCTCATTCTGTAAACAATATTTTGGTAACATCCCTGTCTGAAAACCATAGTAAAATGATCATTTAATGTTGACCTCTCCCAGGCTACATGCTGTCCAGGCTCTTGAGGGCCTACACAATGAATGCAGTCCTCGTGGACCGTGTTCCCTCTTGTCTTGGGCTGAGCTCTCAGGGATCCCAGTCGCTCATTCATATGGTCACTTATTGCTGCTTGCTAGTGTGTGCACGATAAATAAGGCTGTAGTTCCCAAAGCATGGCATTAGGCACTGGCGTCACAGCAAGCCCCACAGGTTTTGCTCGCTTCTCGCCTGTAACTCTGAAGCTGGATGGAGCATTTGTAGACCCCAAAAGTGTTTATCAGCAGGTGCCTGGCCTTCGACTGCACTTCTTCCCATTCAGATGAACTGCCAGGGGCTACAACAAGCAAGAAGGAAAATGGTTGGTATCACTTGATAATGATGAGTTGCTACACATCAGTGAATGAACACAAAGGGGAGACAAAAGTCAAAGGCAGGAAAACTAGTTTTTCTGGAAGAGTGCCTTGTTGACAGGAAAGTACTATATATGACAGAAGTAAAAACAGTATATATCTTTATTATATGCTATATATTAAACACACGGAAATAAATATGTAGTTTTTATTTAACACCAAATACTACATATTTAGTGATAGAATACTATTTTTAGTGTGTGTGTGTATAAATGCATACACACACACACATGTTCCTCATACACATACATAATATATACACAAATGTATACAGGCATATACAGACGTATAAAACAGTATCCAGGGGTGCAGAACCTGAGGCCTTGAGGCCACATGTGGCCTTCTAGGTCCTTGCTACAGTCTTTTGACTGAGTCCAAGTTTAACAGAATAAATCCTTTTATTAAGGGGATTTGCTCTGTTGAGTTTGGAATCAGTCAAAGGCCCACACTTGAGGATCTAGAACAGTGGTTCTCAACCTTCCTAATGCCGAAACCCTTTATTACTCATTTGTGGGAGGACCCACTTGGAGACGATAGAGGAGTGGTGTCTCGGTTCCTAAGATCATTGGAGATATGTGTTTTCCGATGGTCTTAGGTGACCCCTGTGAAAGGGTCGTGACCCACAGGTTGAGAACTGCTGATCTAAAGGGCCACATCCACATGTGTACTATACTTATCTCTATATACACACTTTCATATACATTGTTTCACACACATATACACACACTCATACCATTATTACTCCTACTCTGGGCCATGTCTATCAAGAACTCTGATTTATCTGATTATTTATTTTCCTCCCTCATCATCTGGGCAGACTTGCTTATAATTTAGAATGGTGTACGTGCTGCTAGGTATCAAAGCAGGTTAAGAGGGACTGTACTTGGAGTGAGAGAGACCCAAGTTTGAATGCTCCCTCAGATACTTGTTGGCTGTGTAATGTTGGGCAGGTCACTGAATCTGTCTGCCTCAGTCTCCTCATCTGAAAAGTGGGGATAATGGCAGCACTACCTCCCAGGGTTGTTATGATGACCAAATGACAGTGTACAAGGAAAGGGCTTTTCAAACCTGAAAGTGCTCTGTAAATGCTAACTATTGATATTACCTTTCGAGCAAGAAGAGCCCCCCCAAACCCCAAAACAACAAACCCAACAACCAGGCTCAACTTTAACAAAATAAATGAGAAAATAAAACCAAACTGAACAATGTAATTATAATGACCAAGCTTGCCCTCATTCCCTCATTCCCCATGGTGGAGAAAAAGCAACAGTTTTACTGGAGAGAGTGGGAATTATGGGGATGGAATATCACGCGTACTCTCAGATAATGCCAGTATAGTGTCTGGTTTTGCTCAACTTTTTCATTCCTTTGTCTTTTTAAAATCTTCTGTATTGGAAAGTATTAGGAAATAAATTTGAAATAAAAACAAAAGGCAAAACAAATTTAAAAACATTAGTTTACTGGGGCAGCTAGGTGGTGGCATGAATAGAATACCAGCCATATAGTCAGGAGGACCTGAGTTCAAATTCAGTCTCAGACACTTACTAGTGTGACCCTGGGCAAATCACTTAACCCCAATTAATGGAAGGAAGGAAGGAAGAGAGAGAGAGGAGAGAGGGAAGGAGGGAGGGAAGAAGGATCAATTAACAAAATTGGAACATTTAACCACTTTGACCAACCCCTCCTTCCATGCTAGGACTATATTAAAGGACTAGAGAACTGGAAGGGGCCTTAGAGGTCACTGAACCCAACCCTCTTCTTTAGAAGATTTGAATACAGGTCTCCCTAGTTCCATATTGAGTATTTTCATCTACCACCTCTCACTGCCTCTCAAGCACAGTGAAGCTCAATGCAGGGCATGAATCTACATCCCTGAGAAGGTTTCATGCTCTATCAAACTAACAGCTCATTTATATCACTGCAAATTATCTACATTTAAAAAAAATACAGACTCCATTTGGTTTTGAAATAAATCTAGACAGGAGACTGTATTCCAATAGAGATCTCGTACTATCTCATCATTACAACTTCATCTCATACTAAATTAGATCTCAGATCTCGTCAGTATAAGTACTCTTCCTGCAAGTGAAAATTCTACAACCCCTCCCCAAATCTCAATTTTTGAGGATTTAGGGGCTCCCCCTAATGAATTAAAAAAAAATTTTGAACCAAATGACAAGCTAGATAAGCATTTCCATATGCAAAGCAGGTCAGAAAAAGGATGGTATATGCCAGGAGTGGGGAACCTGCAGCTTTGAGGCCCCATGTGGCCCTCTAGGTCCTCAAGAGCAGCCCTTTGACTGAATCCAAACTTCACAGAACAGATCCCCTTAACAAAAGGATTTGTTCTGTAAAACCCAGACTCAGTCAAAAGGCTATGTATGGCCTCAAGGCCGCAGGTTCCCCACCCGTGGCATGTAGCTGCACACCTGTACCATCTAAAGCTGGCTTCTCTCCTTCAAATATAGGACAAATTCAATGTTTTAACAATACTTTTGGTACTCTGTTTCTTAATGGCATTCCTTCCATTCTTTTTTTGTGCACTTAAGTAAATCCTTCAGTGATCCTCTTTTCTGTTTAAGTCCCCTCCTTCCCCCCATTTTGGTAATCCCTATCACTATCCCCATCCTCAGGTTAAAAGAAAAACCCTTGAATCAAACATGAATAGTTAAGCAAAAAAGGGGAGGAAAGGAAGGAAAGAAGGAAGAGAGAAAGAAAAAGAAAAAAAATGAAAGAAATAATAGTTATAACTGAAAGCGACTCAGTCTTGACTTCATTATCTCACAGTCAGGCAGCATGTTTCCTCACTGGTCCATCTTCCCCTTCTACTCTAAGCTCTATCTACTTTTTATAAAGGTTCACACACTCCTTCTGCTGCATGTCATGGGAGCAACTTACCCAGCTGTAAGTGGACGATGGCAGTTGTTTTTCCTGAGGTGAGAGACCAAAGATTTATATCTTCTACTGAATGAACATCTTCTATTTTCAGCAAAGCTTCTCTGATATAATCTACATTCAAATGACTCGGCACCCCTACAAGTTCAGAATGTTTTATAAGCCGTTAGCTTGTGAGGGGAAAAAAAAGGCCCCAACAACATTAGATCTCTCTCTCTCTCTCTCTCTCTCTCTCTCTCTCTCTCTCTCTCTCTCTCTCTCTCTCTCACACACACACACACACACACACACACTCTCTCTCTCTCACACACACACACTCTCTCTCAAGTTACAAGAATGCATAAATTTATTTTTCTAGCAGTAAAGCAAGGACGTAATAAAAATACACAATTAAACTACAAATCTGTCTTCAAAGAAAAAGTTCCCCGCCACAGAAAACTACTAAAAGATCAAAAAAGATTATTAGGAAGGAAACACAAAGATATTATGCAAGACACTGACAGTCACTGGCTTTGCTAAAACCTGGGAAGCATTTGAAAGTCACCCCAGGTAACAGAGCTAATAACTGAATAGTTTCCTAGAAAATTAGCAGTCAAGCTTGGTTTGAAAGAACTCTAAGAAGCAGTAACAGGGCAAATCACAAAGGCGGCTCCAAGACAAGGGGAGGTTTTAAAAATGTCCTAGCCTAGGACAATATACGCTATAAGCTTATATTTAAGCTACAACTCGCCATTAAGCCTAACACATGGTATTGCAAAAAGTTATTAAGTGCCTGACATTCTGCTCAGTGGTAGGAGCGTCCAAGTTTAGATAAGATACAGTTTCTGTCCTTGGGTCTTATGGTCTAGTAAGGGGAGATGACATAAATAACTATCATACAAAATAATACATTAAGTGTGTGAGAAAGATGCAAATGAAGTGCTATGTGAGGTCCAAGCAGGAAAAGATCATTGCCAACTAGGGGTTGAGGTGGAAGAGAAATCAAGAAGGGCTTCATGGAAGAGGTGACATTTGAGTCAGAACTCTTGGTGTAGGAGGCCACACAGAACAACGAGATAAAGTTGTATTAGTATCTCTAGATTATGTTATGTCATCCACACTTACTGTCTCCACTTCCTGTCTTCTTGGCTAAACCCTCTGCAATGGCTTCTGATCCCATCATTCAGCTAAAACTGCTCTCTCCAGAGTTACCAATGATCTCAATGACCAAAACTAATGGCCTTTTCTCAGTCCTCCTCCTTCTGGACTTCTCCGTAGCATCTGGCAATACTGACCATCCTCTCCTGGATACTCTCTGCCTACTCTGGGTTTTCACGACACTGTTCTCTTGGTTTTCCTTCTACCTGTCTGACTGTTCCTTCTCCAGTCTCCTTTGCTGGATCATTACCCATGTTATGCTTATTACCTGGGTGCACCTGAAGGCTCTGTTCTGGGCCCTCTTACTTTCTTTCTGTTGCCTCTCTCTCAGTGACCTCCTCAGCTCCCATGGGTTTGAAGACCATCTCTATGCATGTGATTCTCATACCTATACATCCAGCCCTACAGTCTCCTTAGCTCCAGCTTCGCTCTCTCAACTGCCCAAAAGGATGTCCTATTGACATCTGAAACCCAACATATCCTAAACAGAACTCATTCCTTCTTCCCCAAACCCTCCCTTCCCCTCTCCTGAATTTCTCTATTACTGTCAAATGCGCCACCATCCCTCTAAATTACTCAGGCTTGCAAGCTTGGTGTCACCTCCAACTTTTTACAAAAACCCACAGATCTAATCACAGCTGCCAAATCTTTTCTATTTCTGTCTCCACAATGTTTCTTGGATACGCCATCTTTTCTCACAGAGTAACTGCCTTACTACAAGTAATCATCACTTCTTGCCTGGACTAATGCAGTAGCCTCCTAAACCAGTAGGTTCCCCTCCTTGTCATCTCTCCCAACTCCAATCTACCCTCCACGCAGCTATCAAAGTGATTTTCCTAAAGTGGAGACCTGATCATGTCATCCCTCTTACTTAATAAGACCCAGTAGCAGCCTATTACCTATCAGTTTATTGAACACAAGCCCCTCTGTTGGGTACATAAAGCTCTTCCATGCATTCTACATTCTACAGCTACCTGGCTATTCCTCACATGACCATCAATCTCTCATCTTTAGGCCTTTGCTATTGACTGTCCTGATGCCTTGGATGTTCTCTCTCCCTCCTCTCTTCTTAGAATTCCTGATTTTCTTCAAAACCAGAATCACATACCACCTTCAGGAGGCCTTTCCTCATTCTAGCTGCTAGAGTCTCCCTGAATGAATGGATGAAGGCACAAAGCCTTTATTAAGCACTTACTGACATTGAAAGCACTGTGCTAAGTGCTGGGAATACAAAGGGAAAAGCCAGTTCTTGTCCTCAAGGAGCTCACAGTCTAATGGGGGAGACGTCTATGGGAGGTTTAAGCTTTAAGTCAGATGGAGAAGCCTCACGGTTCTGGGTGTACAGTGACAAAGCAGACAGAAATGCTTCCTCTTGGAGGTCACTATTCCCAAGGCTCTTTGGTTCAAGGTTCTGGGCTGCTTCCCATCATCAGGGTCTAGAGAGATGGTGGTCAAGGTGGTGGAGGTGGTCTGACATGCCCAGCACAAGCTGCCTCCTATCCCTCCCACAAGGTCCCTAGCATGTTACTCTGTACCTACCTTCCATGTGTTCTGGATATACCCCCAAACATGTATGCTCTCTCCATAATTAGAATGTAAACTCCTTAAGGGCAGGTATTATTTCACCAATGCCTAGCACAGGTCTTGGCCTATACTGTGTGCTGGTTGTCTGATGCCACAGAGAAGAGTTTGAACCGTAGGCAACAGGAAATTTATAGAATCTGGTGGTGCACTAAAAATCCTGGACATGGGAGTCAGGAAGACCTGAATTTAAATCCCACTTTGGACACTTACTTAGCTCTGTGACCTTGGGAAAGTCAATTAACCCTTCTCAGTCTCAGTTTCTGGAACTATAAAGTGGGGATAATAATAGCATCTACCGCTCAGGTTGTAAGAATGAAACAAGATAAGATATCAGAGTACTTGGCAAACCTTCAAGTGTTATATAAATGCTAGCTAATATTTATCACCATCTTCCATTTCCATTGGCTTACTACAACAGAGCTGGTCTGTCACAACCAAGCTCTGGTCTGGGTGTTTTTTTTTCCTCCATTTTCAGACTTTTGGTTTCTGTTTAAGCTTTAATAACTGTAACTCTATAATCTTTCTCCCCCTTGCTTGCCAGAGGAGCTTCCTAAATTATCTCTAAATAAATGCCTTTAACTATTTCTTTTTAACCTTGAAGCGTTACGAGTGGGTTGGATGTATCTTGGCACCTGCCATAAATTCTCAGAACTTTTGAGAAGCAAAATAAATTTGCCAAGAGATTCTCTGTCTATATTTCTCTGGCTTATGTCATATGTACAATTATTTCATTCAGAAATGATATGAAGATCCTTCGGCAAAATTTCTAGATTCAAAGATACAATATTTATATTGCACAGAAAACACGAATGTTGCCATTTGTCTTTCATAATATTAATTAATCTCTTGGAGTTATTCAGAATAGGTAACTTCTTACCTCAAAGGCCTCTTAGGATGAAGTCTTCGTGACCAACAATGTAATAATCTGGGATTCCCTGGTATTTGTACTGCCTCGCTGACCCAGCTGGCAAGCCAGAGGGATACACTTATCAGATCCTAGGTCTGGAGTTCAAAGTGACCTCTGAAGCTATCCCTTGATTTACAGATGAGGAAACTTGAGAACTACGGAGATTACGTGATTTGCCAGAGATCACATAGATACTGTTCGTCAGAGGATTTGTCTTCAAAGCCTGTGGTCTCTGTTTATCAGGGGCAGCTAGCTGGCTCAGTGGACAGAGTGCTGAGCCTGAAGTCAGGAAGGCCCATCTTCCCAAGTTCCAATCTGCTAATTTACTAGCTGGCTGACTGGGAAAATCATTTCACCCTGTTTGCCTCAAATTTCCTCCTCTGTAAAATGAACTGGAGAAGGAAACAGCAAACCACTCCAGGATCTCTGCCAAGAAAACCCCAAATGGGGTCATGAAAAGTTGGACATGATTGAAAAACAACTGAACATTGTTGTATCATCCTGCCTGCCCACTTTGGCTCAATAGCAGGTCTTTGAGAGTTGCGATGGCTGGTAAATTCATCACCTACAGATGGCCTGGTGAAAAAGCTGCTCCAAATTTAGCTATGTTGGTCCTGAGGTGACAGTCTGTCACTGGGCCTGTAACTGAAAGCTCTCTAGTTAGAGGGACCCGTTAGAGCTCCTCCCCTACTGTCACATCCTTTGAAAACCCAGGGAACACATTCGTGTGCCAGGATGAGGTATCAGAAGGGGGCTTTAATGGAGCATCATATACAGCACAGTATTAGAATATATGCTCTCTGATACTGGCTTATCTTTCACTGTGAGGGACAAAGGATAGAAAAGATCAATGAAAATGCTAACCAAAGTAGAGCTTTTGGGAACCATGTCAGGATTTTACCAAGATTTTCCAACAGTAGCCCCAGGTTACTATGGCTAATTTAAAATTTAGCTGTAATGGTATTTGCATAGAATCTCTCTCCCCAGATGTCCAAAAGGTTCTGAATTATCTCTTCTTAAATTATAATACTCTAATCCTCCTCCAAGAAAGGATGTCAGGGTCCTTGTCCTTGAGAAGTGCTCAGTGAGGTTCAGATGACAACATACATAAGTGGGAGTTTAACACTAATCTTACCTTCCAATATAATAACTATTGTGTCCCAAATGATTCGAAACGTTGTAAAAGCCACAAGTAATGAGAATATGTAAGTACATATGGGATCAGCAATCTTGTATTCTGGCTGAAAAGGAACATCAAGGTTTATTTTAAAATGTAGAGATGTCTTTTCTTAAAGAAAAAAATACTTTTGTACTTTTCTCTGTAAATGAACATGATGCTATGAGAAATACAAAAATGCATAAAATGGAAAGGAATTCAAGGTTACTCAGCACTGATATGTTGAGTGACGTAGCATTCAAACTACTAAAAAAAAATCAGATGTTTACACGGTAATAAAATTTACTCAAGATAGATCTCCAAATAAGGAGATCATCTGTTCTTCCCTTGGTAATGTGCTTCAGAATCTCACAATAATGATAAAATTAAAAGCGTGTCTGATGAAATTTAAGTTCATTATCTTTGACTTCCTGTAACAGTATCAGAAAACAGTTCACCATACGTCATATATGGGGCAGCTAGGTGGCACAGTAGATATAGCACAGGTCCCGGAGTCAGGAAGAGCTAAGTTCAAATCCACTGTGACCCCAAACAAAACACTTAACCCTGACTGCTTCATTTAAAAAAAAAAAAGCCATATATTTCACCTTTACCAACTAAAATACCGAGAGAAAGAGAGCAGCCCTGAATTAAAGTCCCATCTTTAATAGATACCACATGATCCTGGGCAACTCATTTAATGACTCCATGCTTGAGGCAATTCTCCAAGATTATAAATTATAAATTTATAAAATAAAATTAATAAGTTAATCTGTGTTAGCGTAAGTGGTCTTTTTCAATAGGAGCCCTCAATTCCAATGAAATCACTTTCCCCAAAATCAACTAAAATTCTGTAATATTTTCTTCACTGTCTCCCAAACATCAAAAGAATTAACTAAATCCAAGTTCTTGTAGCCTTTGCTTTATGAGCAAAAAGAAGGAGGTGGAAGAGGAAGCATCTATGGAGACTGGAAAAATGGCAAACACCAGGATGTCTGGATGTAGAAGCGTGTGAAGGGGAATACAGGTATAATCCATTTGCCAGTGTTCATTAGTTCCTAGAAAATTATGTTGGGCAAAACAGTATTAGAGGGGGCAGTTAATTCCATAAAAACAATATTTTAAGGGACAATTGGCCAGATAATAGAACATAAGGGCTGAATGACTTAATACTGAGGGTTTGATAATACTTTGACAACATTATGAGGGAATTATGCTGCCTGAGAAAACCTTATGTAGAGTATGCCTACACTAAGAAAAAAAGACCAAAAAATGGCTGGAGCAAATAGTAAAAATCTTAAATGCTGCAATGTGGAAGCCACTAAAGGGAAGGCAGTGATATGATGAAGCCTGATCATCAGATCTTAGGCTTTCCATGTCTCACCTGATGGACATGATAGTTTTGGAACCACAGTCACCCAGACGGCTTTTCCTTCTCAAGTGAATTATCCTGTCCACATACATACTTTTTTTTCCTAAGCTTAAAAGTCCTTTAACAATTTAAATCTAATTTTAAAAATCTCATTTGGCATCAGTGAAAAATGTGTACCCTTGTGAGGTAGGAAATATTTAGCTTTATTCAAATTTGTGGAACTTTTAATACTACACCCAATGGCAAAAGAACACGTATTTTAACACTGGTGTGAAAATTCAAGTCATTTCAAAATGTAACAACAAGACCCTGGGTTACCTTGAATCGAATGATGTAGGCGGCTACCAGCACCCCGATACTCTGCACCAAGTCTCCCAGGGCATGCACAAATGCTGCCCTCACTGCAAGGCTGTCGCTTCCTTGGCTATGCCCGTGCCCATGCCCAGGACCTGTGGTAGGAGAGTTTGGCGGAGGGGAGTGGGAATGGGAGTGATGGTGACCAGACTGATTCAACAGAAATCCCATTCTGTTTTTTCAAAAAAAGAAAATATTATTATTTTTCCAAAGAGAAAAAAAAAGGCAAACTTTTGTTACTAGTCTTGTGTTAAGGGGACACAAAAAACAACAATAGAACATTAATGCCTATGATAACTTTAGACAATGCCCCCCAAAAAAGATGAGTTTACACATTTCAACCGAGAATCCTTTTTCTGACATCAGTCTTCTATGTATCACCTGACCTTAGATGCTTGCCAAAGGAGGGCTTGAAACTGCCTCCTACGGCCCCTGGGAAGAGGTGGTAGGAAGAGGAGGGTCATATTCCCCACCAATAAGCCTGGGCGCTGGGTCCAGAACAGCTATTTTCCATCTCTGCTTCCTCAGAGTCATTTTAGGGGGAAACAGTTTGATTCAGCAGCTCTCAACACAGCTGACAGTGAAAGAAGAGTCAGATCTCCCTTGGCCTGAATCCTGCTGAACCCCCTGTTACTTCTGCCTCCTTGTTATAGTCTGGAGCCAAGCTCAAAGCCAGCTCCCTCATATTGTATTTAGGGATAGGGGATGGGAGGAGAACATCTACCATCACTCGTGCCCCTCTCTGTGCTGGCAGCCACCTTAAAAGAATGGTGACAAGCAAGACATTCTGCAAAACATATGGATGGGCATGAGGCCACCAAGGTACATTCAATAGATGAGATGTATACAGGAGTAAAAGTAAAAATAGGAAAACAGGTGGGGAGGTAGAAGACAAATGAAAAGGATGGGGTAGAAGGAAAAGGGGTAGCAAGAAGACAGACACAGGAGAAATGTAAGGAGGAGGAAGAGTGGAAGGACACAGGGTGATAGCAAACAATCTGGCAAACTCAATCTTTTGTTTAAACACCTACCTGTGAACCTACCAATATTAGGTACGCTGAGATTTACAAACCTCCATAGCTTATTTCTGCCCAGAACAAATATGCAGATGTTCAGTGTTTGGTTAAAAACAGCTTTCAGATGGTGAGATTTATTCAAAATTCAGTTTTTGCACATATACCACTTTTGGTTTGACTTTGCTGTTTATTATACTTTTAGTGTGAAAACTTTGGTTTCATTACCATCTCTAAGACCAGTCTCCTGATTATTTTGTTTTAGTCAAACATGTTTATGCTTAAATCAACACTATAGAGGAAATGAGATTCTGTAGTTTTATTACCATTTTTTAGAAAAATTAGCTCTTAATATGCGATGAACAATATTGAAAAATTAAGAATTCAAATATATACTATGAATTTCTAAATTTTAAGATATGTAGTATTTAAAATATTTAACAGGGAAAAACAGTAAATAGAACTTACATTATATTAACTGCAACTCCAATGGCTGCAGTTATGAGCATTATATCTCCATTAATTTCATAGTTCATATGGATGGTTCTTTGCACGGCTTCATACAAGAGGAATCCCATAAGTATATAAACCAAAAGAACACTAATAATAGCTGATAAGACTTCTGTAAAGAAAAACAAAAGTTATACAGGAGTATTTGTAGCTAATAAAATTTATAAAAATATTGTACACATGTTATTTACAGTCTCTTGCTTCAAAGAGATACTGCAACACATTAGAGTAGGGAGGACATTAGTTTGGGACTAAAAGATCTGCTATACTCTTGGCTTTTTTCCTCTTAAAAAATAAATGTTTGTTGATATATTGTTTTTACATGACTTCATTTTCCAAAGTATTCTTCTCCCTACCCCATCCCAGAAAACCATCCCTTATAACAATGAACAAAACACCACCAGAACAGTTTGGCAACACACACACACACACACACACACAC
>CM053598.1:158075029-158110298 GCA_028646575.1 Pseudocheirus occidentalis | reverse complement strand
AAAAAAAAAAAAAGAAAAAGATCGAACCTCCAGTCATGAGTATCTAACATTCTACATTGTCTTTCTCGCTTAGGTACAAGGAGACAAAGCCGGTAACACAACTCACCCACAAGCTCACCGATCATGAAGAGCAGATACAGAACCCCAGCTATGGTGAGTCTGGTTTTCACCTTCCTCAGTTTCAATAACTCTCTCTGTTTCCGGCAATTATCGCAAGGATCTACTTTGAAACCCAGCTGGCTGTTGGGCAAAGATACGTCCTGATCCAGTAAGGAATCATCATCTCCCTGGAAAGCCAGGTGGGTCCCATTAATAGTTTCTGGGGTTTCCAGGCCATCATCAGCAACTACAACTCGAAGTTTATTAAACCTGGGGAAGTCCTCATCCCCCACTTCATCCGAGAAGTCAAAGGCGCTGGTATCGTTTAGAAACGGAGGCGTGTCATCCTTTTTCCACCAAGATTTGAGACGGTTCCATACATTGGCTCGGGCCATGGCTGAAGGATGGCTGGGGTCGGGAATCTGTCAGCTATAGACAACACACCGCCAGGAGACTCCCAGTCACCAACTTCTCTTCACTGGAAATGGAATTCTAGGTAGAGCACATCCGTCTGTTTCTTGCCATCCTAGGAAAAAGGGAGTAAAATGAAAACTAAATGCCTGCTACCTTTAGCTTTAGTTTAAATGCTCCAGCTGGGACACTACATCTAAGTTAACCCGCGCCTACGCTTGCCCGGCTCTCTGCTCCACCGCGCTTGGGGTTCGAAAACCCCCACAAAGTTAGAGCGCCCGCGGGGGGAAGGGGAAAGACTGGTAGAGATGGGACAGAGTCCGGGGAGCAGGAGTAGGACACAGGCTTCCAGACGGGACAAAAGCCGAGGCAGCAGGAGCGGAGCCCCGAGGGAGATCTTGCCCATCGGAGCACTAGGAAGCTGGTGCCATCCACGCACCGGCACCTCGGTTGCCCGCTCGCTCTTCGAGAGGAAACCCAGAGCGCCCGGGCTGGAGCGTCTCCCTCAGCCCAGCTCAAGGGGCCGAGACCGGGGGCTACCCCCACTGATCGAGCCTCAGTCACCCTGGTGGGTCCTCCCTCCCGGGGGAGTGCCGCGTCCCATCACTAGCGAAGTCGGTGCCAGGTACCTGGGACGCTGGCGCGGCGAGCCCTCCTGCCAGACGCCTGCTGGGGAGCCTCCGCGCAGGGAAGAAGTCATCTCCCCGGCCCGCCTCGGCCCGCTCCGCCCCTCTGCAGCAAGGTCAGCCTGTCGATCCCCGGCTCCTTTATCCAGCTCCGGGATGGAGAAGCGCGGAGGGGACAGGAGAAAAGAGCGGAGGAAGGGGCAGCGAGAAGAAGGCACGTCGCTTAGTGTCGCGCCGCTCCGGGAGCCGGCTTCCCCGGAGTCGGACAGTTTTTGCGCTAGCGCAGCCTCCGGGACCGAGGGCGCCTCCCGCGCTCCCGTGCCCCTGCGCTCCCGGGCGTCTCACCCCCTCCGCCTCGGCGAGGGGCAGCGCGCGTGCGCTGGAGTCAGAGCGAGAGCCGCACGAGAAAGGGAGGGGTCTACACGAGAACAGGCCTAGGACTGCTGGGCGGAGGCCGAGGGAGGGAAAGAGAGAGACCTCTCCCTCTCCCTGCAATATCCAAGGCACAGGCGCGCTCACGGCGGGGCCGAGCGCGCGCCACCGAGCGCCTTCCCGCCCCGCCCACTCGCCCGAGGGGTCTGTAGCTCGCCCGCCTCCGGGGTCCAAAGCTGTAAGTCTCTGTGCCTTGAGAGTAGAGAGCTGTGGCCACGGAGCGAGGCCTCCCCCAGGCTCCTACGCCTACTGTAGGCGAGGTCGCCGCCGCCAACCCGTCAGACCAGCCGGGACGCCTGCTCCTAGGGGGGGTGGGGAGGGTCGGTGTCTTCTGGGTCCTCGCGGCCAATTCCGTGGCATCCAAAGCAAGCGGCTTCTCGTGCAGCGTCCCCTTGTGCTACGTCCAGTCCCGCCCCCGAGCTGCGAGATGCCGCGGGAGGGAGGGCGCATCTGGACAATCACGGTTCGGATTCCCGTGCAACGCCATACTCGGGCTGCCCGGATAAGCAGAAATCTTAAACCACATCTCTAACCGGAGGCCTGTACAGGCCCAGCGAGTTGGCAAAATTTGTTGCACAGTCAAGCTAAGTGAGAAGGGGATATGAGTTTGGGGGAGTCAGCAGTTCTCGTCTCTCGGTTTGGTTTTGTCATCTTTTGCACAGTGCCCGAGAATACGCTTTAGGAAAGAATTTTAAAAAATAAAGCAGGAGACAACCGCGGACTTCGACCGCAGCCTTTCAATTCACCAAATGTATGACCCTGGACAAGTCAGTCAACTTCCCTACACCCTGTTTCCTCTGAGTGTGAAATGACAGCAGACTAATACTTGCACCAACCACCTAGTGAAGGAGAACTTTTTATAAACCTAGAAGTGCTGCAGAAATGGCAGTTATTAACTATACGATTTTTACATCTTGGAGTTTAGACCACATACTCAAGACAGACACCAGAAGTAGGTTTGGGCTTATATACATCCCTTTTTTTTGCCAGATCAAATACTGTAATTTTCTAAGGGTCACACAGGGAGGTTCAGTACATCCTTTCATTTTCCCTCTGGCTCCTGGCGAACACAATCTCTAAATAGCCAAATGTAGGAAGCAGGGACCCCCTATCTCCGGCACAGGCACTCAAATGTACAATGTCGGTACCTGAGTATGGGACAACCTATATTTCATCCTCATTGTCTAATCCCCAAACCCCTAAAATGCTTGAGATACCAAGGGCTTACAGGAACCTATGGACAGATACAGAAACATGTAAAATATCCAAATAGCTTATTAGACTCCCTCAGGAAGGTAAACAATTTTGAGAGCTAATGAACAATCATTCCCATTCATATAGGACGCAGTTAAGGCCGGGAACTCATAGAAAAAGAGGCAAGGACTGGGAAGGGCCAGGTCTCTTTCCTACCCCACCCTGCCCACCGCTCTATCATGACTTGGTTTTTATTTTCCAGCTTGCAGAAAATAATTTCACTCTAAGTGCCTGAACTCTAACTTGGGAGCTCTTGAACTTGAAATTACCAGGTGATTAACCCCTCAAAAGTTGGAAAAGTTAATGCTTAGGATCTCCCTTCTCAAGCAAGCATGGTTTGACTACTGCCACGCGCTTCTCTAGGAACTCTAATCAGTGCTTTGGATGCTACCAATATCTTAAGCAATGTAAAGTTGAGTCTCAGAAACTAGTATCTGTTCTATATTCATAAAGGCAGAA
Source organism: Pseudocheirus occidentalis (assembly GCA_028646575.1). Lineage (NCBI taxonomy): Eukaryota > Metazoa > Chordata > Mammalia > Diprotodontia > Pseudocheiridae > Pseudocheirus > Pseudocheirus occidentalis. The sequence continues at coordinate 158,107,017 of CM053598.1, read as the reverse complement.
AGAGCCAGTAACTTGAGGTCCAGGGACCTTTCTTCATCTTAGAATGAAGATCTTCTCTTCTCTGTTAGGATCTGGAAGTCTAAGGGCTAGAAAGGGAAGTGAGACAGGCTTGCTTTATAGATGTGGGTGAGGGAGTGACTCTTCTGGTAAGAGATCATTCCCCCCTCTTCCCCCATTCACTGGTACCAGACATCTTGGAGGTAACACAAGTCAATGGGAAACATTCCGAGGAGTATCCCCTGTCCTTTCAGCAAGTTCAAGGATTCATGCCTCCCTCTATGGGACAAGTCTTTCAGATGCTGATTGGGAAAACTCATCAAATTGCAGAAGGACTCCCCTGTTCACTCCCACTCCCACTCCCACTCCCAGTGGAACAAAAGGGAGCTCCTAAGAAAACCAGTGCTTATATTAAGGAGTTAGGAACTTTTCCTGATTGTAGATCTAGCATCAGAGGAACACACCCCACCTTCCAGAAAACCACCTGAGATTAGGGGAACTTTGTGAGTCAACATCCTCTTAAAACTATGTAGCTCGTCAACCCACAATGACTTATTTCCTTTACTAGACCAACCAGAGGGTACATTAGCGAAAGCTAAAGATGTTTAATCAACCAGCACAGCAAAATAAATGACAAGAAAGAATCTCCATCTTTAAAAGTGTAGAGTCCCACAGGTTGTATCACACCGTCTGTGTGAGCTATAGCACTGTGGCTTGCCCATAGTTAACACTTAATAAATGTTTATTTACATGGCAAAGAGAGGGATTGATTCTTGTAGCAGTAGCCCCAAGAGCTAATCCCATTCTGGCAGCCTGAAGAAACACTCAAACTGAGATTTAATCTGCATTTTTGGTTTTTCTAAAGGTTGTTCAGCCCAAACTCTCCTCTGAATTATGATCTGAAATTCCTCGTAATTTTTAGTCCGTGTTTCCCCTTTATCTCATTCTGAGGCCTCCACTTAGCAAAACTGCAAAAAGAAGTGGGGATATGAGATTTTTTTCACTCCCCCAAAATGTTCCTGTTTGACACAGGTCAATTGGAGAAAGACTAAAAAGGAGTCAGGTGAAGCTGGCAAGCTGGGCCTTGTTTTCCACTAGCAACCCAAATTCATTTAGTCTCTACACAGTTTAAGCATTTAATCTCTAATTTTGCAGGGCAAACTCCTATTAATTCACAGTGCTGATGAATGGGATATTTAACTGAACATTTTGAGTAACTGAACATATCGGACAAACATGGTTTAACCAGTACTCAAACTGGTTAAATAGTGACATTAAAAGAAGGGATATAAACATCTACTTTGCTGCTGGACCCTAAATTAGACCATGGGACTTTTCCATTTGACTTGTAGATTAAACCAGCTATATGTGTTGTCTCCCCCATTCAAGTGTGAGCTTCTTGAGAGCAAGGACCAGCTGACTTTTCTACTTCTATTCTAAGTTCACAGCACTGTACTTTGCACATAGTAAGTGCTTGATAAATTCTTCTTTATTCATTCAAAACTAATTAAACTAATTTATCTAGAAAACTCTGTGTGTGTGTGTGTGTGTGTGTGTGTGTGTGTGTGTGAGAGAGAGAGTGTGAGAGAGAGACAGAGACAGAGACAGAGATGATGGTAGAGGTGGTACAGAATGGATTTGTGATTTCATCAGCATAGTGGTCTCCAGGTGTGACAAATCCCTCAGACAATACATATCAGCAACTGTATAGTCTTAGAGAGTTGCTGAAACTGAAATGCTAAATAACATCGTACAATTAATGTGCCTTGTAAGGAGGAAAGAACACAGCTCTTCCTGAAGTTAGTTTGCTCTCTCTGTGATCATTTAGGATCAGAACTTCTTAAACTGTGGGTTGAAACTCCATATAGCAGACGTGCACAACTTGTAAACTTCTTCAGACTACAGATAGGTTAGACTAGAGACAGACTGATGGTGGTTGGTTGCCACAGAGTAACAAACACTAGAGAGTGAACACTGGCAAACCTACATTTTTTACGTGTCATCTGAAAACCTTTGGCAGGCTGTAATGTTGTACAGGCCTGCCATGTGAGGTTTATAACTGAATATAACTGAATATTTGGCAATAGCAATATATTGCTGAGTGCACAACAAGCAAAAATTAATTCAAAATCAAACACGTCATGAATCCAAGGTGTTTCTGGCAGCGCTTGCCTGTGTACCATTGAGGGACTTTATTTTGGCCTTGGCTTAGATTTGAGACTATTGTATTTTAGGAATTGCAGTGTTTTTACTGTACATACAAAGTTTTTTGTTCTTACAGAAACATAACAGTTTAATTATGAAAAATAAAGACTTTTAATATTTTCCTGCCTTCATTCCTCAGTATTAAATTAATATATCTTTGAATTGTATTGTTAGAATGTTTGATTTTTAAAATTGCCGTTTTCTTCTTTTACAGAAACATAAGTTTTAATTGCAGCAAACAAAAGCACTTTTTAATAATATTTCTCCATCATCATCACTGTATGTGTATGTGTGAACATCATTTTTTAAATTAAGCACAAACATGTAATTTCATAAGCTAAAGCTAGTATTTATTTTAGAAATTATTAACAATATTTATTTACATTTTAGGGAAAATATTTTTTTTGTTATGGATAAGGGGCTAAATATAGACAGAAAAGGTAAAAACACCGATGACAATGTGGCAGAAACTTTGCTACCAGGTTATGGTACACCTAAATTGGCAAGAAAAAGAAAATATGTTCAATCATATGACTCTCAAGAGGGTGAAGTTTAAACAGATTATTGAAATTGAAAGATGAAATTGTTATATTTTTGACTGAACAAAAATCTGATTTTGTTCATTTTTTATACTGACATGGCTTTCAAAACTGTTGATGAATATTTTCAAAAAACTCAATTATTTAAACATGTTGTTTCAAGGGGAAAAATTATAACGTGTTTACGTTGAAAGATAAAATTGAAAATTTTACAAAAAATGTTAACATATGTAAGAATAGGGTGGAAAATAGTTCTTTAGAAATGTTTGCAGCTACAGATGATTTTCTAATTGAAAATAATCTTCCCAAAGATTTAATTGTAAGAATTATAATTGATCATCTGAAATGCCTGGAGACGCAGTTTCAGAAATACCTCCCTTCATATTTTGATTCTAAAAAACAAGTTGGGGTCATAAACCATACTCAATTGAAATAAAAAATGTCCATCATCTGGCATTAAAAATTCAGGAAGAATTTGCTGAGTTATCAAGTGACACAGATTTAAAACTTTAGTGTCCTAAAAAATTAAGTGAATTTTGACTTGAGATTAGGACATTTCTGCCATTTCGTACTAGGTATTTATGCAAAGCAGCATTTATAACTATAAAATCAAAATATCAGTCAACTCTGAAAAACATTGAAGATGCTCTGTGTCCTGCAGTATCAAATATTTTGCCAAGATTTAATTCTTTATGTAAAATAAAACAAGCATATCCATCGCATTAGTATGCAAATTTGCTTTCACCTTTAATAAATGGTAAAATATGTACTCCAAAGAATTGTTTTAAAACAAGTTTCTTTATGATTATCAGTAAATGTTTGATTCGTAATATCTATTTTATATACGGGTATACCTGGGGTTATATAAAAATTTCCCCTGTGAAAAGGTGTCAACGAATGTAAAAAAATTAGGAAGCACTTTGTTTAGAAGGCAAATTGGGATGTTGCAGTGCCTCAGGACTATTTTAGTTATCTAGTCCAGGTGATGTTTATCTAGATAAATAAACTAGATAACCATCCTAGACTAGTGAAAGAATTACTAGATATGAGTACTGAGCCACTATGGGTGATTTTTGCAAGATTGTGGAAAATAGTAGATCTAAACCAGTGGATTAGAGAAGGTCAGATATCCTGGTTTTCAAACAGTGAGCAGAATGTAATCTTTATGCCACAGGCTACTGATCTTGACTTGGATAAATAGGAAAATTCTAGAGAGTCCTCAGGGTACATTGATAAAGAACCAGCTTTCTAGTAACACTTACTGGCCATGGGACTATAGGCAAGTCATTCAGCCTCTCATCACTTCTAGGAAACCCTCCAAAAGGCGATACAAGTGATAGAGCAGGTACTGATCTGTATTGGTTGTGGAAGATTCCTTACTGTAAGTTCCCTATATCAATGCAATCACAGGTCCAGTCCTAAAAAAGTAAAAAAGAAAAAAAAATATTCTGGAATGCATTATTATTTTTTAAAGTTTATTTTAATTTTTCCCATGAACAAAAATTTATTTTCACTCTGTCTCATCTCTCCCACTCCCCAGAAGAAAAACAAAACCCTTGAAACCCTTGCATAGTCAAGCAAAATGAATTCCTCCATGATACATGTCCAGTTCTTCACGATTTCGAATCCATCGCTTTTTGGTCAGGAGCTGAGTAGCATGCTCCATCATAGTCCCTCTGGAATCATTGCAGTGATCATAGTCTTTAAATCTTTTAGAGTTGTTTGTATTTACAATGTTGTAGTATAAATTTTCCTCCTGGCTCTGCTCACTTCATTCTGCATCAGTTTATACAAGTCTTCCCATGTTTCTCTGAAACAGTTCCTTTTGTTATTTTTTCCTGCATAAGAGTATTCAATTATGTTCATATACCCTGTCCAGCCATTCCCCAATTATTGGGCACCTCCTTAGTTTTCATTTCTTTGCCACCACAAAAAGAGCTGCTATAAATATTTTTGTACATATGGAACTCTTCCTGTGTCTTTGTTTTCTTTGGAGCATAGGCCTAGTAGTATTTCTGAGTCAAAAAGTCTGCACAACTTAATAACTTTTGGGGTAGGGCATAGTTTCATGTTGCTTTCTAGAAGTTCTGAACCAATTCACAGTGTCACCAGCAGTGCATTAATATGCTGGTTTTCCTCCAATCCCTCAAATGTTTGTCATCTTCATTTTTGGTTAACTTTGTCTAGAATATATTATTAAAGTGATGGTTAGTAAATAAAAAAAGGAAGCAGTGATCACAAAGACCCAACATGTCTAAGATTAGCCAGATTAGCCTTATATCTTTTTTTGAAATTCAGTCAGTAAATATTCAATTTACAAGATTTGGTACATCAGGAGAAACGCATTAGATCTAATTTACCTAGATTTTAGCAAACATTTCCTTTCATGTTATTCTTGTGGGAAACACGGAAAATTGTGGGTTAGACAATAGGACAGTTTGAAACTTCAGTAGCTGTATCAAAAAAGTAGCCATTAAAATCAGCTTGAAAGGATGATTTCAAAGGGGCATTACAGAAATGTCTGCTTGGTTCTGTGATGTTTAACATTTTTATCAATGACTTGGTCAAAGGGATGGATGGCAGGCTTACTGTATTTACACAAGACCTTAAGCCTGGGGGGATAGTTAGCATACTTAGCTTGAGAGTCAGGATGAAAAAAATACCAGGACAGGCTAGAATATTAGGTTAAATCAAATAAGATGAAATTTAGTAGGGATAAATCTAAAATTTTGAGTAGGGGCTAAAAAAAATAAACTTTATAAGTACAAGGTGGGGGAGATATTGTTATGTAGCAGTTCAAGAAAATTTGAAGATTTCAGCAGACCACAAGATGAATATAAATGAACAGTGGGACAGGACTGCCAAGAAAGCTAAAGCAATATTAGGCTACATTGGGAGGTGTAGTTTTGAGGAATAGTGAGGAGATGGAAAAAAAAAAATTGTACATAATGCCATATAGTGGGTATGTGAAGATTGCAGCCTATTAACTAACCACGAGTTGTGCAGGAGAAAAAAAGGATGAGCTAGTTACACAGAGAGAGTAAGTATTAACTGATGAAAAGCCTTGAAGATTCATTGCTGGCCATCATGTCATTAAGAAGAAGCAATCTGCATGCTAGCGTTCTTTTCCATGTTTGGTTTTGTTTCTTCTTTCCCAGTGTTCACTCCATTGGTTACAACCCTTCTATACAACCAGACTATTGTACAATGTGAAAGTGTTTGCCAATCCTATACTTGATTGTGTGATGCCATGGGGCAGGGGGAGGGGAAGGGAAGGAGAAAATTTGAAACTCAAGGGATTGTAGAACTGAATCTTGTAAATTAAAAGTAAATAAACAAGTCAATTAAAAAAAAAAAAGAGGAAGACTCCCAGCATGTTGCTGGACCTCTCCCTGTGGAGAATTATCATTGGAAGAATCACTGACTAACGAGAACATAAATCTGATGAAGTATTGATAAGCTGAGTGCAGCTAAATGACAATGGATAGCTCGCCAGGCCTGGAGTCAGGAAGATTCATCTTCCTAAGTTCAAATCTGGCCTCAGACACTTAATAACTGTGAGACTCTGGGCAGGTCACTTAACTCTTTTTGCCTCAGTTTCCTCATCTGTAAAATGAGCTGGAGAAGGAAATAGCCAACCACTCCAGTATCTTTGCTCAGAAAACCCCAAATGGAGTCATGGAGAGTTGGACACAACTGAAACAACTGAACAACAAAACTGATAAGCCGGGGGATGTGTGGAGGAAGGCAGTGAGGATGGTGAAGGGCCTCAAGCTCATGCTCTAGAAAGATCAGGTGACGGAGGAGAACAAAAGACAGCTTAGGGGCAACATGACAGCTGTCAGCAATTATAGAAAAACTGTCATGAAGAGGGAATAAACTTGTTTTGCTTGTACCTAAAAGGCAGAACAAGGAGTAAGGGGGTCTAAGTTTAAAAAAGGCAAATGGAACAATTAGTGCTATTTGGATGTGACAAGTGTTGCCTCTGGAGGTTCCTTTTGCCGGATACCTTCAAGCTAAGACTTGAAGGGCGTGTGGATAGGATTTTTGTCCCATCTCACTCTGAGATTGTAAATCTATGATTTACATGATGATCATGACTGACCATATGATGGAGGCAGTTCATAATTTGAAATAATTTTTGTTGTTGAGGCGTCTCAGTCACATCTGACTCTTTGTAACTCCATCTGGAGTTTTCTTGGCAAAGATAATGGAGTGGTTCGCCCTTTCCTTCTCTAGCTTATTTTACAGATGAGAAAACTGAGGTAAACAGGGTTAAGTGATTTGCCAAGGATCTCACAGATAGTGTCTGAAGCTGGTTTTCAGGTCATTAAAATGAGTCGTCCTGACACCGGGCCAGCACTCTATCCACCATGCCACCTAGCTGCTTGATTTAAAATAATAATGACATATTTATGTAGAGGCCAGGTGTAGGCCCTCATTGCTTCATACCTGGACTATTACAATAACCTTCTGTTTGGTCCCCCTGCCTAAGGTTTTTCTCCACTATACTCTGTCCTCCACTTAGCTATCAAAGTGATCTTCCTAAAGCAAAGATCTGACCATGTTACTACCCCTGTTTGATAAATCCTATTGGATCCCTATTACCTTCAGGATCAGATAGAAAATCCACCGCGAGCTAACACCTTTCATAACCTAAAGCCCTTCGTACCATTTCAGGCTTCTAGAAACTTAACTCCCCACTACATACGCTAGGATCTAGTGACACCAGCCTCCTAACTGTTCTTTGAACCATGTACTCTCTTTTCGGCATTTTCATCGGCTGTTCCCCCATTCCTGAAATGCTCTTCCTCCTTATCTCTGCCTCCTGGCTTTTTTTGGCTTCCTTCAAGTCACTTTCACCTTCCCTCTTAAATTATCCATAGCTTATCCTGTATATAACTTGTTTTTACATAGCTGTTTCCTTCCTTTGGTAAAAACTGTGATTTTCTCTAGGACAGGGAACTGCTTTTGCCTTTCTTTGCCTCCCTAGCACTTAGCACAGTGCCTGGCACATGGAAAGTGCTTTTTAAATGATTGTGGACTAGCCAATTGGTTTTTCTACAAGGATAATGTGACTGAGGCTGATCTCATGGATGATTTTGAGAAGTTCAGTGCCCCACATTTTCTTGGGCCAGAAGATCAATTCACTGCCCTGGTGAGTAAAGTCACAACTGCTGAAGAAGCGTTAGCTTCCTCATCTGTGAAACAAGTGGTTTGGACTAGAGGATCTCTCAGGTTCTTTCAAGTTCTAAATCTCTCATCTTATGATTCTCTATAGTTTGGCTCAATTAGGAAGCATTGTAACATGTAAATCATCTAAGCAGCAATATCAAAAGGTCTCCATATACAATTACTGCAACAAATGCTTGGAATGTTTAACTCCCATCTGTGCAAAACATTCCAAGCTAAGACAAGTTTTCTGGAATCCTTGGAACCTTCCTTTAGTTTCTCTTACTAGGGAAAAGAGTAAACCCCCGTCCCCCCCCCCCATCCCCCCAATGCTTCTACCACCTCCCAAGAGTATGTCCAAAGAGTACCTGTTTCAAGTACACCCATTGAGAACATGTGTGTACCCTGATACATCCTCATCCTAGGGCCAAATACCAACTACCCTGTGAAACTGGTTATAATTTTAAAAAATCAAGAAGTGGGAAGGTTTATGTTGTAATTTTAGATGGAATAAGGAAGTAGGATGCTTTTTTGACAAACAGTTCTTTCAGGCAATTTCACTAACAGAGAGGGAGGGATAGTTTTAGATACTTTATCTCATCTTCCTCTTCAGCAAAAGAGATATACCTTCTCCATTTTAATAGATCCTTCTCCACTCCAATATGCTTTCAAAATATTCTATGGGAGAGTGATGCCCTTGACCTTCTCAAGACAGACAAGGTAGACTACTAAGTCTGGTTCCAGTTCTAAGGTGATAAGACAATGTTTCGTTCATTCATTTTTCAGTCATCTTTGATTCTTCAGGACCCCATTTGGGATCTTCTTGGCAGAGACACTGGAGTGATTTGCCATTTCCTTCTCCAGATCATTTTACAAATCAGGAAACTGAGGCAAACTGGGTTAAGTGACTTGCCTAGGGTCACACAGCTAGTAAGTGTCTGAGGTCTGATTTGAACTCAAGTCCTCCTGACTCCAGGTCTGGAACTCTATCCACTGTGCCACTTAGTTCCCCCAAGATGAAGTTGTCTAAGTATAATTATTTCTTTTGAACAGTTTTTGACACCAGTTAAACAGTTTAAAATGAGGTCAAGTCAGTAAGCATTTGTGTGCCAGGCACTATGCTAAGCCTTAGGCATACAAAGAAAGGCAAAAAACAGTCTCTGCCCTCAAGGAGCTCACAAACTAATGGAGGGGATAATATAGAGAAAATGTACAAACAATATATATATATATATATATATGCAGGATAAATTGGAGACGATCTCAGAGGGAGACCTGACCTTAAGAGGGATCAGGAAAGGCTTCTTAAAGAAAGTGGGGTTTTAGCTTTTAAAAATAGATTTGTATTGTTATTTTTTTGGCAGCTAAGTGGTATAGTGGATAGAATGCTGAACTTAGAGTTGGGAAGACCTAAATTTAGATCTTTCCTAAGACATTTCCTTAGCTGACTCTAACAAGTCCCTTTTTGTTAGGCTCAATTTTCTCATCTGTAAAAATAGGGAAAATAATAACTCCCATTTCCCAGGGTTGTGGTGAGGATCAGATTGGCTAATTAGGTGTAAAGTTGCTTTGCAAGTCTTAAAAAAAATTCCAGGGGTGGCTAGGTGGCACAGTGAATAGAGCACCAGCCCTGGAGTCAGGAGGACCAGAGTTCAAATCCAGCCTCAGACACTTAACACAAAAACTAGCCGTGTGACCTTGGGCAAGTCACTTAACCCCAACTGCCCTCCAAAAAACAACCAAAAAAATTCCATATAAATCCTAGTTATTATTTTATTTTTACACTGCCCACTTTCCCCTGTTATTATTCCCTCCTTCTTAGAGAACCATTCCTTCTAACAAATAATCGAACATTTTAGTGCACTTTATTTTTAACACCATTATTCTCCCTGTAGTGCTATATGTTGACAAATCATGGAACGTCATAATCTTAGAGAAACTAAAATGACACATATTCCAAAGGGCAATGGAAAGATGCCTGGTAGATGTCAAGTTGACTGTGTATTACTAATAATAACTTGCTCAGAAAAGTGTCATGAGAGGCATCGTCAAGGACATGTATGACCAGAAAAGGAGGTGCTCTAGTCACATATTGAGAATCAGACGACAGATGGAAAGCTCAAACAGTGTGTTGGTACCATGGTGATATGAGAAGAACCAGAGGAATTCATCTGGCAGACAAAGATAAGAATGGAAAAGAATGAGAAATATAAGATGGGTCACAATCTATTAGGAGTACCCATTGGAATGAGATCACAGATTCATCCAAGGATGAGGCAGCTAGGTGGTGAAGCAATAGGTGGAGAAGGCAGGCCTTTAAGTTGGGAGATTAGTTAGGAAGACCTGAATTTGAAATCTGCCTCGGACACTTCCAAGCTGTGTGACCTTGGGTGCCTCAGTTTCCTCATCTGTAAAATGGGAATAATGATATCACCTATTTCAAAAGCATTGTTGTAAGGATCAAATGAGTTAAGATATGTAAAGGGCTTTGCAAACCTTAAAGCATTATACAAATGCTAGCTATTAATATCAAAATGTCAATGATTCTTAAATGCTCAACTAAATGTCAACAAACACAAAATCAAGAATGAAATCTCAAATAAACATTTCTTCCTGAAAGAGGCTTTAGGCATCAGGCAATTAAACATCTATTATTCTATTAAGCAGGAGAATCATGAAATTTCTGGTTTGGGACCTCAGTAGTTATTAAGGAATTATGGAGGAAACAAATACATCCTTCAGTTTCAGAGGAAGATTGAATTTTAAAATTATTTTTTAAAGAAACAAAGGAAAATGAAGAAACTGATAGAAAGCAAAAGCAATGCAACTCAGAGAAGTCACTACAAGTTCATGTTAAATTAAATTATATTTCAACTGGGCCCTCACAACTGCTAGGATATCCTTTTATTCTTTCTTGATTAACTTGTTATTCCAACTCTCTCAGAGTCCCTAGCCTTCTTCTCACTTCTTCTCAATTGAATACTTGAGATACATATAGAAATATTTTCTATAATATTCTTGAAAGCTGACAAGTAGTCAATAGTTTGACAAGTCTATTTTACTTTTGGATAGCTCTCATTTTTAGGAAGGGCAGGGAACATATTAAAATCTCTTTTTAAATTAATCTGAAAATATTAAGAAATAGTATTCACTGGCCTAAAACCCTTTCTAGACATTTCCTTGTAGGCAAAGTACTTTAGAAGGTAAAGAACAATGGAATAAGGATGGTAACCAAGTCAAAATAAAACAAAACAAAAACACCCCTTAGTGATTGAGACCTCTAAGAGACTGGACCCTCCTAAGGGCTGTGCCCTATTCCCTCTTCTCCATTCACAAAGGATTCACAAAGGCTATCTAGATAAAGGAGGCTAGGCTGATGACATATTGGGCCTGGAGTCAGGAAGACCCGAGTTCAAATTCAGCCTCAGCCATTTACCAGCTATGTTTCCCTGGGCAAGTCACTTAACCTCTATTCGCTTTAAGTCACTGGAGAAGGAAATGGAAACATTGTTACAGTATTCCCCATGGACAGCGTTGGTGTGCCGTGGTCCTTGGGGTCATGGACGTGACTCAATCATAACAATGAAAGCCTTTCAGTCCTTGTGGGGAGAAGGGAAAAATCAAGCATTAACTGTTCCAGGATGTTGGCTCCATCCCAAACTTTATTTTAACATATTGTGACCTTTTCCTTGTTCAAGATTCCTCTCAATAAATTCTCGGGGGTAGAGAGATGTCCGAGGGCCTGAGAGAGAATGGGAAGAGGGTAGAGAGACCATGTCAGTTCTGATGTTCCTCTAAGCTAGAATTGCTTGAATTTGAATGTTAAATTGTTTTTTGTCACTTGCAGTTTTTTTTTTGATGCTTTGTTTTAACATCATGTACATTTGCAGATTATACCCCTTTCAGAAGTGCCTTGTAACACATAGAGTTAGGAAAACTAAAATTATATAGTGATCTCATCTGAAAGTCCATGCTATATTTCACATCTGTGAATTGTTTTTTAATGAACAGAAATATGTATTCTCTCTCTCCTTGCTCCCTACCATATTGGAAAAAGAAAGAAACAAAAGGAAAGGAGAAAATAAATTTCTTGTAACAAATAAGAAGTCAAGTTAAACTGTATCCTTCAATGGTTGTGTACTGTAATCCTTGACTCAAAGGTCCAATTGTATGGGACTCTGTTGGTGGAGACTAATTACTCAATATCTATGCCTGAGTGAAGGGCAAACAGTTAGAGGTTGAGAGAAAAGAAATCCAGGTTTTTCTGGCTTCTGGCTTCAAGAGAGATCTGACATTTCAACCTCTCTTCATGTTGCTGACAGGCAAGAAAGACACTGGGAAGAAGGCAGTCTATCAGTTCCCTATCCCAGCTTGCTACACTAGAGACTTTGGAAAATTACCATTTGGGTGAGATCTGAGATTCTCTCTCTGGGTTGGTATGAATTATTTCACTCCCAGTGGGAGACCTCATTCACTCTGTATCGTCTGGCATGGATTCTCATTAGTGTACTTTCTCTTATTTCTGTTTGTTACCTGTTTGATAAATGGGTTTATTTGCTGGTTGCTATGTGTGTTCATTGTAGAACTGGCATCTAATGGGAAGGGAATCAAGCCTTAGGTGTATAGCCTGATGCACTTCTTTCCTGTTAAGGAATAATGATTGAGTGCAGCTTGAACCTAAAATTACTTCCCTCTAATGGATAAGAGCAGATAAATGTAATTTTAGTCCAGTACCCTCTCTAAGAGCAGAGTGGACAGTCTGTGGCCCCAACCTCCTGCTTTCTGTCCTGGCAGAAATCAAAGTCTTCCTTGGAGAAGGGTAGAGAAAAGAGATGCCACAGATATTCTTGTTTCCATTCTGTTCTTCCCTCCAAGCAAGCCACATTTCACATATCTCAATTTCCCCCTGATTATACTAATTTTGGACTTTGACTTCCAGCTGCTCTCATTTTGGACCTTGTTTTTTATGCTACAACTTATTCAGACATTCCTCAATTGTTAGACATCCTCTTAATTTCTATTATTATTATTTTTTGGCTATCACAAAAAGAATGGCTATAAAAGTTTTTGCAAATAAGGGACGTTTTCATTTTTCTCTAATCTCTTTTGGGTATAGGCATAGCAGTGGTGTAACAGGGTCAAAGGGCACGTATTGTTTAATAATTTTTTGGGGGTACAATTCCAAATTGTTTCCCAGAATGGTCATACCCATTTATAAGCCCACCAAGAGGGCATCAGTGTGCCTATTTTCCCACAGCCTAACATTTTTTATTTAACTTTTTTTGGTTATCTTTGCCAGTATTGATAGCTATAACAAAAAATGTCAGAAGTTCTTTAATTCATATTACTCTGATTATTAGTGATTTGGATTTTTCTTCTTATTTGGCTATTGAAAACCTAAGTATTTTTCCCCCTTGAAAACTACCTGCTTGTATCCTTAGATCATTTATCAAATGAGGAATGGCTTTATTTCTTATAAATTTTAATCAGTTCCTTATCTTGGAAATGAGACCTCTTTCAGAGAAACTTGCTGCAAAGATTTTTTTTTCTCAGTTAACTGTTTCTCTTTTAATTGTAGCTTTTTTAAGGTGTATTTGTACAAAACCTTTTTAATTTTTGCAGTCAAATTATTCATTTTGTCTTTTATGATCCCCGTTATTCTTTTTTGGTCATAAACTTTCCTCCATCCATAGAATAATAGATGCAGGTTTTTTTCTATGTTTTTCTAACGCTAAATTTCTAAAATTGTTTCTGGTGGACTTGTGGCTGAAGTGCAGAGTGCAATATTAATTTTTTTCTTAGTAATCCACCAATTCCTCCTAATTCTTGCCTCTTGGAACTAAGCAGAACAAGTTTAGTCCCTATTTTACAAGGATTTCTTCAAATGCCTAAAGTCTATTATCAATGCCTTCTACTTCACCCTCCACCTCCAAGCCTATTCTTCTCTAGGCTAAGCTCCTCCTAGTTCCTTCAACAAATCCTCACAAGTTGTGATCTCCAGTGTCCTTTATCTATTGAGTTTCTTTTCTGTTTCTAAAAGTAGGAGAGGTATAGCTATCAAAGAAAGGAGAAGCTCTCAGGAGCTGAAAAAGAGGGTTTTTCCTTGGCAAGGATTAAAATGAAGGTAAGGAACTAGAGGGTGCTCCAAAAGCTGTGTTAGTTCAGTCAGTCTGTAGTTAAGAGTTAAGTTTAGGTCAGAAAATCCTTGTAAAATAGGGACTAAACTTGTTCTGCTTAGTTCCAAGAGGCAAGAATTAGGAGGAATTGGTGGATTACTAAGAAAAAAATTAATATTGCACTCTGCACTTTAGCCACAAGTCCACCAAAATAATTTTAACAATTTAGCATTACAGAAACATAGAAAAAAATTATGTATCTGTTCTATGGATGGGGGAAAGTTCAGAAACATTTCTGTGCTTTTACTGTTTTACTTTGTTTTAGAATTTTTTTTTCCCTTAAAAACTCTAAAATTTTTTTGAAAATGAAAAAATAAATTAATTCCTTGAATGTGTCCTTGAGAATTCAAAAGTGATTAGTGCACTCCTCGTGGCCATATTCGGTGGTGTCTGTGTTCTGGATAGAGGAAGAAATCTTAGAACCAGCCTTGGTGGCTGTGGCCAGTTCCCACATGAATGCTATTTTGTTTGTGAATTAAATAATTGAAATGTCTTTTATTAATATACTAGAACTTTCTAGTCATAACTAAGTGGTAATATTTAAGCAATGTGTGAACATATATTTTTTTTTGTCAATTTTGTTTTTAAAAATAAGAAATACTAAAAATTTAGAGTAGAAGAATTTTGGAACTGAAAAACATCTTAGAGATCATTTAGTCCAACACTCTTCATTTTACAGACAAGAAAACTGAAGCCCCCCCAAAAGTGAAATAACTTGCCCAAGTTATAAAAGCATAGCCAGGAATAGATAGAATTAAGCCCTTCTGACTTCGAGTATAGTGCTCTTTCTACCAATAGTGCTACAGCCCTAGAAAATGTGCTGAATTTAGAGCTAGAAGAGCTGACTTCAATTTTTGTCATACTATCTATGACACAGTGAAAGACATCATGTCAGAAGTTTAAAGGAATTTAGAAGCCATATGGACGAACTTCTAACTCAGTAGTTCTCCAGTTTCCTAATGCTGTGACCCTTTAATACTTGTATATGGGCATATCTGCATGTGGGTATATCTGCATGTGGGCGGACTCGCCTGGAGACAATAGAGGAGCGGTGTCTTGGTTCCTAAGACCATTGGAAATATGTGTTTTCCAATGGTCTTAGGCGATCCTTTGGGGTTGGTCAATCCCCAAAGGGGTCGCGACCCCCAGGTTGAGAAGTGCTGTTCTAACTGAAATGGAATTTCCTCTAAAACTGGTCATCTAACCTTCACTTGTATTCATCCACTGATGGAGAACCTCCTATCTCCCAGTGGGGCCATCTATATCTTGCCACTGGACCTAGATGATTCTGGAGAAGAAAGTGAGGCTAGTGATTTTGCACAGCCCTCCCTCACTTAAATCCAATTCACTTGCAAGACAAGGCATCTTCTTCCTGATGCCATGGTCCTCTTCATGAACAAAGGACAAACAACAACTATCTCCCAAGGTAGCCCATTCCACCTTTAGACAACTTTGTTAGTAAGATTTTCCTCATATCAAATTTAAATCTGCCTCTGCAAATTAGACCCATTGTGCATAGTTTTGCCCCTTGGTCCAAGCAGAAAATGTCCAATTCCTCTTCTAGCCTATATTCTGGGCTTTTTTTCTACCATGTCCCAGAAGCCTCTTGATCCTAGATGCTCACTCCAGCCCTGGAATTTACATACCAGGAGTACCTCTGCCCCTGTAGCCCCTCCCTCTGATTGGATGATTCTTTCCAGAACCTCCATTTAAGGAGGGTGTCCAGGCCAACTGTGTCTTCATTTCTCTCCAGGTTGTATTCTGGTCTTTCTCTATCATGCTCTTGTATTGGACCTCTCTCCCTCCTTTTCAGTTTCCTTTTATGTGCTGTCTTCCTTAACTATAATGTAAGCTCCTTAATGGTAGAGACTGCCTTCTTTTTTTTGCTTTTATTTGTATATTTAGCACAGTACCTGGAAATTTTATAAGTACTCAATAAGTGCTTGTTGATCAACTGGCATCCCTTTGAATACTTGAAGAGAGCCTCATGTCCTCTTGGTCTGAAATGAGGAATAGAACCTTGTTTTGGAACTCATTATTTTATAAAGATTGGTAAGATTTCTCCTTCAAATTCATCCAAAAGCTTCAGATTACTATAGTTTTTAAATGCTTAATTTGCTTCCACATTGGTCATCCATCTCTCTACTACCATACTCCTCAATTCCCATAAAGCATCTTGGGTCTTCTTGCCATTGTTGCCATGCTCTGCTCTACTAATGAAAGTTGATGCTAGTTACTGCCAGGGTCAGCTTTTCTTGACCAGTAGTTCGGTGGAAAGATCATACTGATGCCTCAGTTGACAGTGTTTTAGCTTTTTTACCCTCAAGAGGCCAGAATTCTTCCAGGTTATTTGAAACTCTCCATTATTTATATGTACACATATCTTTGGGGATCCCACAGCTCTACCTTACATGCACAAGATTTTTCTTAGATGGCATTAAGAATATTTGTTCTACTTAATCAAGTCTTTGTTTTCTATTCTTGGCTAGCTTGGGGTGAATTTATTCAATTTATGTCCTCCATCCTTCAGGGCTGAGGTATAACTATCACTCAGCACCTTTCTCTATCACTCTAGCACCTCTCAGCACTGGTCACATCCAATGACCTTTAGAGATGAATTTTAGGAGTATAGTAAGGATGGAAGTCAGATTGAAAAGGTGAGATGTGAGAAAATGGAATCCATAGAGACTCCTTTTTAAAGAAGCTTGCTAGTGAAGGGAAGGGAGAAATAGGACAGTAGCTGGAAAAGACTAGCAAGTCTTTGTGATAGGATTTTTTTTTTAGGATAGGAAAGTATGCTTATAGGCAGAGAATGTGCCTATAAAGCAGAAAAGCTAGAAGAATGGAAGCCAGATTTGAAGGTGTAAGAGAATAGAGTAATAATGAAGCTACCTGGAAGATATTGGAGGGGATCAAATTGAGGACACAAGTGAGGCAACAGACAGTGTTAAAATGAACATGAAAAGGGTGAAGGCTGAGTCCCAAAGCATTTAATGTGAATCAAGTACAGACATTAGTATTAGACACTGTGTTTGGGGAGTTGATACAAATTAAATTGAATTGAAAAATATTTATTGAGCATTCTCTGTGTGCAAAACAGTGTTAAATACTGGGGACAGAAACAGAAAGGTAAGATAGCTACTCATTTTCCTTCTGTGAAGGACTTAACATTCTAATGGAAGAAGACAGCACAGAATATTTCAAGTCATGCATCCTATTTGAAACAAATCATTGGTATATGGTGTTGAGGTCAATGTCTAAATTATGTCATATAAAAAAAGCAACTAACCTAAAAAACAGATCAAGGAAAGCTAATTTAAGAATCATTAGACTACCTGAAAGCCATGACCAAAAATAGAACCTGAATATCAAACTTTAAGAAATCTTGAAAGAAAACTGCCCAGATCTCTTAGAATTAGAAAGCAAAGTGAAAATAAAAAGAATCCACAAAGAATCCCCCAAATGAAAACACTCAGGAGCATCACAGCCAAAATCCAGGTCAAAGAAAAAATACTGCAAACATCAAGAAAGAAAGAGTTCAAGTATTGTAGAATCAGTTAAACTGCTTTCCAGTTTCACAGCATTTTTTGTTGAATAATGAGTCCTGTAGCTGGAGTTACTGGACTTCTTGAATACACGGCTATAAGGTAAGTTTAACATATTGTGAACTTTGTTTCACTGATTAACCTCTCTTTTAAAATAAGTATCAGATCATTTTGATGATCACTGCTTTGTAGTGTAATGGGTGAGTTTATTCCATTCACATTCAGTGACAGCAATTATGTCCATAATTTTCTTTTATACTTTTTATGTCTCTTTGCTCCTTACCCCTTCTTTACAAAGAAAGAGGCACTGAGAAAGGAGTACATTTAGCATAGTGCTCTATGCTTAATGTGATTACAGGTTCTTATCCTGATTTCTCTTTAAACTGTTATTTATGTCCTGCTTTCTGAGGTTAGAGTTTATCATGCTAATGATAAACACTTCCTTTAAATTATCCTCATTTTAGTCCATATTTTTTCCTTCCTTCATCTCTCCCTGTTTCCTCCCATTTCCCCATTGAGTGTTGAATGCTTTTTTCTCTATGCCAGACTTTGTGTGTGAATTTGTTCTACACGCCTCTGTTTCTAGTGAAAAACAGGTTCAAATGACACCCCATTCCTCCTCCCTTCTCCTTGTTTGTATATACAGTCTTTTATTTATAGACCCACCTTTTGTGAGATAAGTTCATCATCCTTTCTTCACCTTTCTTCCTTCATCAATTCCCTTTCCCTTCCTTTTCTTTTCTTCTTTTAAGTTAATCAAATCATTATAACACCATCCCCAGACCCTCTATTTCATTTAAGTCCTTTTATGACCCCTGATGATATGAGGATTCTGAGAAAACACTTATCAATTCCCTATGATAGAATGTCAGTACTTTATCTTTGTATATTCCTTTCCAATTGAATGCTTATATTTACCATTTAATATTTCTTTTGACTACTCTGCTTGTATTTGAAAGTTTTTATTCAGTTCTATTCTTTTCATCAGAAAGACTTGGTGGAATGTTGTATTCCAAGTTCTCTGTTTCCTTTTGGTGGCAGTTGATAAATCTTGTGGAATCCTGACAGATTCTACAGTACTTGAACTCTTTCTTGATGTTTGCAGAATTTTTTCTTTGACCTGAATTTTGATGCTTCTGAGTGTTTTCATTTGAGAGCTTCTTTCTAGGGATTACTGTGGATTCTTTATAGTTTCACTTTGCTTTCTAATTCTAAGAGGTCTGGGCAGTTTTCTTTCAATGATTTCTTAAAGTATGATATCCAGGTTCTGTTTTTGGTCATGGCTTTCAGGTAGCCTAATGATTCTAAAATTAGCTTTCCTTGATCTGTTTTTTAGGTTAGTTGTTTTTTATATGCAATATTTTTACATCTTCCATTTTTTCAATCTTTGACTTTTAGTTATTAAATTAGTTTATTTAATAGCTATTAAATTAGTTAAAATTTGTTATTATTATTCATGCAGTTGTTAATTTTTGTTTGGTCCGTTTAATGTTCAAGGAGTCTATTACTTGGGTGAAGTTTTGCACTTTTTAATATATATATATATACATATATGTATATGTATGTATGTATGTGTGTGTGTGTGTGTGTGTGTGTATATAGGCAATTGGAATTAAGTGACTTGCTCAGGGTCACCTAGCTAGTAAGTGTCAAGTGTCTGATCTGAGGCTGTATTTGAACTTAGGCCCTTCTGACTCCAGGGGCAGGGCTGTATCCACTGGGCCACCTAGCTGCCCCCGTACCTCTTAATATTAAGCTATTAACACAATTTTCAAAGTGCTTCCTCCAAAGCTCTTGTTTTGGTTTTTGCCAATTCTTTCTTTGAATATTTGGATTTCATTATAATATAATCTCAAACCTTTTTTAAAAAAAATTTGCTTCATTTCTTTCAGGAATTCTACTTGACCTAAGTGGGTCAAGCTATATTTTTCTTTGAGGCTTTGCTTGTAATAATTTTGGAATTATTTTCTTCTTCTTGGCTTGTGATTTGGGCATCCCTGGTATTATATTAGTTCTTCATTGTGGGACTCTTTTGTCTTTTATTTACTCATTATTCCTCCTTCACTCAAATTGTTATGTTAGAACCAGGCTTTGAGCACTTGGGACAGAATGTCAGGGCACTGTATTCTCAGGCAGTCCTACTGAGGTTTTCTCTGAGAAGAGAGTGCTTTTTAACTATCTCAGGACA
The DNA here is from genome assembly GCA_028646575.1 of Pseudocheirus occidentalis. NCBI lineage: Eukaryota > Metazoa > Chordata > Mammalia > Diprotodontia > Pseudocheiridae > Pseudocheirus > Pseudocheirus occidentalis. The sequence continues at coordinate 158,087,195 of CM053598.1, read as the reverse complement.
CTTGGTCAGGCTGAGGACCAAAAACCATTCAGTGTACCTTAAGCACTCTGGTCTAGGCTGAAATATAATCACTTTCACCCTGGTCTTTGCAAGTTTGTGACCCATGTCTGGATGATACAACTGTAGGCTTGCCCCCTGATAGAACTCCAGTAGGCTGTTGCTGGCCCAGCCCCTGTCACCTAGGTGGAGGCTTCTACTTGGTCTGAGATCCCTGCTGTCATCATTCAAGTGAGGGCTTCAGATTAGATTGGTAGCTGAACACATGACTCACTCTTGGGTCACTGTCACCCACTACTGCTTGCTTCTATACCTGCTACCTGCCCAGTACATAGCCTCGGGTTAGGTTCAAGCCTCATTTGCTAAATAGGTGATGATTACTCCTTGTTCTGCCTAGAACACAGCTGTAGGGCTATCCCTAGCTGCAGGTCCCTTCCTAAGTCCACACTGGGTCCACACCAGAGCTCTGGAATCAGAGCTGCTGTAGGTTAGCTCCTATCCTGGCAATCTACACAGTCTGACCCAATTCCTGATAGATCTATTACCATTCCTTTCCCTGGAATGTAGACACAAGTCAACCCCCCAGTCTACACCCAGTTGCCTTCCAAAATCCAAGCTAGATTTGTAATCCAGCTGTAAGGTCAGAGCAATACACCTGCAACCTGGATTCTACTCCTGCTCCCTGGGACAGAAAAAATGGCTCAATGTGTTTTCTCCTTGGATTTCCTGATTAATATTTGGTTTGGCACTTTGAAGGAGTAGCTGTGATCTGGGCTATATTGTTGCTTCCTCCTCTACTATCTAGCCTGTTTTCCCTGGGATGACTTCTACCCTAATTTTTCTACACTTCTACAGTTATTTATTTTGCATACATTACAGCAATACCTTGTACCTGGATGGCATTTAATAAATATTTGTTGAATTGAATGGAACTCAATGGCATTATTTGTTCAGTCAATGCTTATCCTGACCTGACCACCTATTGACCTTTAAGAACCCTCTATATTGTATGCATTCAATCAGTAGTTGTTGCTTGATGAATATCTGTTCATTTAAGAGTTACATATCAATTCACCCCAACTTTGCCTTACCTAACACCTAAATTTTTATACTTTTCATTTTTTGTATGTTACTGTCTTTTCTTCTCTACAAATCTCTTACTGAAAAACTGAATTTGTACCTGAGAATTATTGATGATTACCAGTAAGCCAAGATTTGGGGTTTAACCTTTTATATACAATGTATTCCAAAGAACATTATAAATTTATGAATTAAGTCAAGACAGGTAGGTAACCACAGGCAAACAAAGTGACTATTATTGGGGCTTCTAAAACCTCATGGACTTGGATGATGAAACCTTTTCTATCCTAATTCCCTTTACAGGGTTATCATGAGGATTAATTAGATAAAAATCTAAAAAGTACTTTGAGCTTTTCGGAGAATGACTTTATATATAACAGGCAATAAACAAATTCCTTTATGTTGAGCCAATCAGAATTAAAAATAGCAAATTCAGCAGCTTCTTAACTCACTGTGTTCTCAGAAACCAACCCCAAGTAGAGCAGAGACTACTCTGGAAACAATGCTTCCTCTATCATCTTTTGTTTTATCTATGTCAGGGTTTGTCATTGCTCTTTATCCTCGGGGCAGGGACTTGAACTCGTTTAGTATAGTAATTGCATAGTTCCTATCTTTTTTGTTTTTTATAATGACCTGTTTATGATACAAGATAAGGGATTCAGGTAAAAAAAGGTATTCATCCAAAGTAAAGTAGGGAACTGGGAAGCCTGATAGTGAAGTAGATAGAACACTGGGCTTGAAATCAGGAAGACTTATCTTCATGAATTCAAATTCAGCCTCAGACAAGATACTTATTTAGTCCAAACCATTCCAATATCTTTGCCAAGAAAATCCCAAATGGGGTCACAAAACGACCACTCGTTTGACCACATATCTCACCACTACTAACAAAGTAGGAAACAGATACCCTTGTTTGTGGTAAAAAAAAAAAAATACCCATTATTCTTAATTTAATTAGAAAAGTAAACACAGAGGTGCCTTAGATAAGAAGAGGAATTTATTCCCTTTCCCCTGGGAAGAAAGGGTGGCCCATCTCAGATTTCTTACCCATGTTGATGCATGAGGCCGGGCCGGAAGAGAGAGAGAGAGAGAGAGTGCTCCTAAGACTGGGTCTAGGATTTAAAGACCTAATTAGGACGTTCCCGTAAAAAAAAATTCGCTTTACCAATCCCTTCGCTGCTGAGACTAAAGGGGAAGGAGATGGGACAGGCCTCACCAGGGCGGGAAGAAATGGACAAAGGAAGATAAAAGTAATTGACAGGAGAAAGGGGGAGGGTAGGGCACTCAAGGGGGAAGGGTTACATTCCAGACTGAGAAGCCTTTCACTAATTTCATGTCCCACACACCCTGAACAAGTAAAGAAAAAGAGGTCAAGTAAGGTTTTCAATCCCAGGCCATCTTTCATTCTACTTCCCAAATAATCTTTCTTATAAGCCAGTGAGGTAGTACGTTGTTAGACCTGGAGTTAAGAAGACCTGAGTTCAAATCCAACCTTAGATACATATTAGCTCTGTGACCCTGGGCAAGTTATTTAACTTTTGTCTCAATTTTCTCATCTTTAAAACGGGGATAATAAAATGGAGACTTACCTCCCACAGTTTTTATGAGTATAAAATTAGACTTTATAGTGCTACTGCTGCTTCTGCAGATTTGTTCATGTCACTCCGCTACTCAAAAATCTCCACTACTGCCTTCTTGCTGGCCAGAAGAAGTTCAAACTATTTTGGCCGTCTTTTAAAGCCCTCCCCAATCGGGCACTAGCATACTTTTTCAGCTCCATCTCATATTATACTCTTCTACTGACTTTAGATTATGGCCTAATATGGAAGACTGGGATCCTCAGCTTGCGAATGAGGGCAACTATTTTCTGTCTCCTGAAAAATACCCGGTTCTCCCTAGCTTCCATGCCTTTATTCCGACTGAGGCTTTCTAAGCTGCTGAATTCCTACCAGTTCTTCAAAGCTCAACCCAAATGCTATTAACACTGTGAAGTATTCTGATTCCCTTTGACAGTAGTGGTGTTCTTCGGAACTCATAATATTTTGTGTTCCACCTCTACAATGCATTTATCACGTAATATTGTAAATTATAGTTATTTAGATTTTGGAGGTATAGATTAGAACTGGAAGGAGGCTTAGAGATCTTCCAGTACAATGCTCCCCCCACCCATTTTAAAGATGAAATTAAGACTCAGAAAGGCTCAATGACAATCACAATATTAGTTAGCAGAAACAGGAATTCTAACCTAGGGTCCCCTTCCCCTCTACCAAATCCAGTGCTTTAGACTACACCATCATTTGGAGCTAAAAGGGTCTGAGAGAACATCAAACATAACCCCCTACCCCATTTTACAGCAGAGGATTAAAACCTTGGTAACGAAAGGCAGATTTATTCAATTCATTCAGCTCATTCAGCAATCTAGAATGCCTTCCACTCCTTCAGGTAGCTGGTGACAGGTTCTGAAGAGGAATTAGGGGTGTGCTTGAGTCAAAGAAAAGCCACACTTGCTTATGGTTGTTAATTAGATCTCCTCCATCCTGAGCTATAAAAGTATAGTCTGAATAGTCTTCTGATGCTGGTAATTGGTAGAGTAGGCACAACTAGGAAACAAACCCTCAAAGGTATGGCTTATGGAGTGTTCAGGCAAGAGATAGTTAATGTGATGTTTCCAGCGACTAATGTGGTGAATCAAAGAGAGAGAGAGTTATTAAAGTGATGCAACTTTGTGGAGTCTGAGTCAATGTATTTTTGAGGGTGTGTTTAGGTTCTGATCCCCAGAAGCTTGCTGGGTTTTAGGTATGTCCAGGTGGGGAGCCCAGCATTTCTGTGGTTGTGCCTATGTGGGTTCTTGAGGGTTAGGCTTATCCCTAGGGGTAAGCCTTGATTTATGGTAGAGTTGAGAAAGTGGGTAGTGGGTCCTAGTGGAAGTTGGCACATGCTGCTGGTCTTTTAAGTCTTGAGATAGTGAGAAAGAATGCTGTCAAGAAGCATTTATTAAGCACCTGTTATGTGCCAGGCTCACTCTGTGGACAGACACTGAGGACATACAGAAAGGCAAAACACTCTCTGCTCTCAAGAAGCTCAGTCAAACGGGGGAGATAAAATGCAAACAACTATATAAAGAAAAGATATATTCAGGAAAAGTTGGAGATAATCTCAGAGGGAAGGCTGTAACAGTAATCAATCTAGCAGATACTTAGCACTTAGCAACTTAGGGCTAAGTATAGAAGGCATGAGCTCTTCTCCTGTCCTGACATGGCAGAAGGGGATTGGCTGAGATAGGCCAAAGTAGCTGTTGCTGCTGCCTAGAAGGTCAGTGTTGCTGCTTTTGCCTGTAAGGCTGAGTTTTCTACTGGGTCCTAGGGCCAGGTGAACTGCTGGAGAACTGAAGAAGCATGACTAGGCTAAGACTTTGTTTGTGACCTGGCTGATCCTTGAGTTCCTGACAACAGAAGTGGTGAAGGGTTTGAAATGTGTTGAACCCTGTGAACTTCAGTGTGTGCCAGGGACTGCTCTGAGAACTGGACAAGGACCTGGGAGCTGTCTGCCCCTCATCCAGATGACTGTTTGGTGAATTCAGGTAGGAGCTTTGACTATGGAAGAGGGTCCAGGGAATCAGAGACCACCCTGAGTCAAGATGAAGAAAAGGCCTCTCCTTGGATATTGAATGAGTTTACTAGATACTGAGGTGTGGAGAGTTTGTGTAATTTTCTAATGATTGTATCTTGTGATTAATGATATTAAGTAATTGTGATTCCAGATGAGTGATTAAGTTAAGATTGCTACATGAGTGGAAGATTGATTATTGTATTGTAAATTGATTGAATGATTAAGTGAGAAGGGTTTCCTCAGGGAAACCAGATGATTATTCTTTTGTTCCTTGTTCTAAATACTGTGGCCATTGTAGTGAAAACTGTGTGGCCATTCTAATGTTAAGCTATTATGAACACTATATTGTGATTTTCTGTGATTAAGATGTAATGTTGTGAATATTATATTATGATTTGTTGTGAATGTTTGCCTTGATTTGTAATGGAATAAATGGAGTGTTCACTATACTGTGTAATCCTTAAAAGCTGTTCATAGTAGCATTCTTTTGGGAATCTGCTAGTGCATGGCATTGCAAAGGCTTACATTGGTGGTGGTGGTGAATCAGAAAAAGGCTTCTTGTAGAAGGTAGACATTTGTGTTTTTTTTAAAAACAGATTAAAAAAAACTTTGTATTGCTGTCTGGTTTCTCCTGTTATCTCTCTGACCACTCCTGTCTCTTTTTCTGGATTTTTGTAGATGTCATCCTCACCAACAGGCTCTCAAGTACCTGTTCTGGGCTCTCTTCTCTTTTCCTTCTATATTCACTCACTTTGTATTTTCTTGGTAATCTCATCAATGACCATGAGTTCAGTCATCATCTCTAAGAAGATGATTCCCTGATCTGTTTATCTAGCCTCAGTCTCTATCCTGAGCACCAATCCTGTATCACCAACTGCCTTTTGGACATTTCAAAATGGATGTTCTATAGGCATCAGCAAGTTCAAAATAGAACTCACTATCTTCCCCTCATAACTTTCCCCTCTTCTGAATTTTTCTATTACTATTAAGGGTATCACCATCTTCCTATCATTTAAGTTTGTAACCTTAGTGACATCCTCAGCTCCTTTCTCTTTCATGGCCCCAAATCCAATCAGTTGCTAAATTAAAAATTTTTTTTTCTCAACATCTCTCTAGAATCTGTCTCCTCTCCATTCACATAACCATCACCCTCAGGTCCTTATCCCCTCATACCTGGACTATTGCAATAGCTTTTTGGTTGATCTCCCTACCTCAAATGTCTCTACACTTCAATCTATCTTACACTCAGCTGCCAAAGACGATTTTCCTAAAATATATGTCTGACTATATCATTGCCTCAATCATCTACTCTTCCCCCCCCCCCCCAGTAAATTCTAGTGGCTCCCTATTATCTCTAGGATAAAATTTAAAGTTTTTGTTGTTGTTAGGCATTTAAGGTTTTTCACAACCTGTTTGTTCCCCTTTCTGCATTTTAAAATCTTGCATTCTCTTCTCCTCTTATGTATTCTATGATCCAGCCATAGTAACCTCATGTGACTTTTCGTTTACCCTGGTTGTTCTCCAAGGGGTGTGTGAGTGAAATGTTTAACAACAAGTTCTCTGGGGGAAAAAAGTGCCTATGAAACACTTTTACATTTAATCTGCATTATGAACACTTTCCCCATTACTTTTTAAAGTCTAGATTCCTAGACAACCAACAAAATAATAAATCAAACCCTGATTTGCAGCATTTACAAGTAGATTTACATGTAGATTTCCAAGACATAAATGCTCATGTTGAAAATTTACATTGGATCTGGCTTCAGTGTACACACCCCTGCTCTCCATGCCTGGACTGTTCTTCCTCTCAATCTGATTCTCAGAATTCTTGGATTCCTTTAAGATTCATCTCAAGTGTCACCTTCCACTGGAAGCCTTTCTTCATCTCCCCATCTGCTACCTCCATTGACTCTATGGTTACCTTCCATTTTCTATATCTCATATGATCCCATTTATGTATGCTGTCTGCTCTATTAGAATGTAAGCTCCTTGAGGGCAGGGAATATTTGTTTTGTTTCTTCTTTGTATCCCCAACATCTAGCACAGTGTCTGACACAGAGCAGGCACTACATATACGCTTACTGATTGGTTGTGGGAGGAGAATCTATCTATCTATATATGTATCTATATCTATACACATACCCACACACACATATACACTAGGTAGCTGGATATCAGATTACAGAATTGATGAGAAGTGTCTTTGAGGATACAAATTTGGGTGTCATCATTATAGAAATGTTAACAATATCCATTATCTCAATTATTGATAGTCCAAGAAAAGAATGGTGGGTTGAATATACAGCCTTGGGGAATACACCTACATTTAGAGGGGTAAAGAAAAAGTAGAGAAATCAGAGAGGCCATAGGAAAATACAAAATCAGTAAAATGTAAGTACCTTGAAAGCAAAGACTATTTAAAACAAATTTTGTCTTTATTTCCCCTATATCTAGTACAATGCTTTTTATATACTAAGTGCTTAATAAATGTTGAATTGAACTGAAGGGGAGGGCACCAATCATGTCCTATATCACAGAGAAGTCAATGGAGTTAAAAACTGAGAGAAGTCCATTAAATTTCACCTTAAAGATATTGTTAATCTTTTTTTTTTATTAGCGTCATGATCAGCTTTAAAATCTATGGTAAGATCTTGCCATAGGTAAATTCTTTTTTTTTACTTAGTTTATTTATTTTTAGTTTTCAACATTCACTTCCATAAATTTAAAATTTTCTTCTCCCTCCCCTGCCTCAAGATGGCATGCAATCTTATATAGGCTCTACATATACATTCCTATTAAACATTTTCACATTAGTCATGTTGTATAGAAGAATTAGAACAAATGGGAGTAACCATGAGGAAGAAAAACATAAAACAAAGAAAACAGTCTGCTTTGATCTTCATTCAGATTCCATATTTCTTTTTCTGCATGTGGATGGCATTTTCCATCATAAGTCTTTTGGAACTACTTTAGGTCCATACATTGCTGAAGAGAAGAGCTAAGTCTGCCAATGTCAGTCTTCAAGCACTGTGGCTGTTACTGTGTACAATGTTCTCTTGGTTCTGCTCACTTCACTCAGTATCAGTTCATATAAGTCTTTCCAGGATTTTCATCATTTCTTATAGCACAATGGTATTCCATTACATTCATACACCACAACTTGTTTAGTCATTCCTCAATTGATGGGCATCCCCTCTATTTCCAGTTCTCAGCCACCACAAGGAGAGCTGCTATAAATATTTTTGTACATGTGGATTCTTTTCTCATTTTTATGATATCTTTGGGATATAGTTCTAGAAGTGGTATTGTTGGGTCAAAATGTATTCACATTTTTATGGGCATAGTTCCAAATTGCTCTCCAGAATGGTTAGATCAGTTCACAACTCCACCAACAATAAATTAGAGTTCCAATTTTTTCCACATCTTCTCCAGCATTTGTAATTTTCCTGTTTTGTCATGTTAGCCCATCTGATAGGTGTGATGTGGTACCTCAGAGTTGTTTTGATTTGCTTTTTTTTTTCTTTTTGGAGGGCAGGGCAATTTGGGGTTAAGTGACTTGCCCACGGTCACACAGCTACTAAGTGTTATGTTAAATGTCTGAGGCCACATTTGAACCCAGGTCCTCCTAACTCCAAGGCCAATGCTCTACTCACTGTGCCATCTAGCCACCCCTTGATTTGCATTTCTCTAATCAATAGTGATTTAGAGGGTTTTTTTATATGACTATAGATTTGTTATCTTTAAAAAAAAACTTCTTTAAGTATGGAGGCTTTAAAAAAATTCTTTTAGTTCCAAATCTCTCCCTCCACCACTCATTGAGAAAGCAAGAAAAATGAAACTCATTATAAATATGTATAGTCATGCAAAATTTCATATTAACCATGTTCTGCCACCTTTCCCCTTGAAAAAAAAAGCAAGAAAAAGAAAATATACTTCTATCTGCATTCCAAATGCATCAGTTCCCCCTCCAGCGGTGCTTAGCATGTTTCGTCATGGGTCCTTTGAAATTGTGGTGGATCGTTGTGTTGATCAGTTACTCTTTCAAAGTTTATTGCTATTACTCTGTAGATTGTTCTCCTGGTTCTGCTCACTTTATTTTGCATCCGTTCATACAGGTCTTTCCAGGTTTTTTTGAAACCATTTCCATCATTTCTTATAGCACAATAGTATTCCATAATGTTCATATACTATAACTTGTTCACCCATTCTCCTTGTTAGGCATCTCCTCAGTTTCCAGTTCTTTGCCACTACGAAAAGGCCACTGTAAATATTTTTGTACACATGGACCCTTTTCCTCTTTCTTTGATCTCTTTGGGCTATAAACCTGGTAAGGGTGTTTCTGGGTCAGAGGGTATGCACAGTTTAATAGCTTTTGGGGCATAATTCCAAACTGTTCTTCATAAGGGTTGGACTAACTAGCAACTCCACCAACAGTACATTAGTGTATCTCTTTTCTTGTACCCTCTTAAGCACTTGTAATTTCCCTTTTTGTCATTTTAGCTAATCTGATGGGTGTTAAGTGGTGTCTCAGATTGTTTTAATTTGCATTTCTCTAATTAGTGATTCAGAACTTTTTTCATATGACTACTGATAATTTTGATTTTTTTTCCTCTGAAAAGTACCTATTCATATACTTTGACCATTTATCAGCTGGAGAATTACTTTTATTCTTGTAAATTTGATTCAGTTCCCTGTATATTTTGAATTAGAACTTTATCAGAAGAATTTGTTGCCCAGGATTTCCCCACTTTCTGGCTTTTCTTCAAATTTTAGCGGCATTGGTTTGTGCAAAAATTAAAAAATTTTATTTCATCAAAATTATACATTTTATCTCTTTTTGACCTCTCTCTTATTTGGCCATGAACTCTTCTTCTACTCATAGATTTGACAGGTAATTTCTTCCATGTATCCACTAATTTGACTATGATACCATCCTTTATGTCTCTATCATGTCATTGTTAATCTAAAGGATTTCACTGGAGTGTTTTGACATGATCACTTTAGTTGGAGGTGGGGGGCAAAATGAAGAAAGATTGGCTGGATTAGTATCATGACAAGGAAGAGTACTGAGCTGCATTGTTTTGCCATGTTGGTTATGTAGCTGCAGCTGTATTAGGAAGACATAAGAGGGGAGGGATGGAGTCTTTGCAGGTAGTTAATAGACCAATCACAACTTTGGAACCTTTGGGCTGATGCCTGTTGAAGGCATGAGAGACTCAGATCTAGTTAAATTTACACAGTTGTGGCGTCTAGGTGGCGCAGTGAATAGAGCACTGGCCCTGAAGTCAGGAGGACCTGAGTTCAAATCCAGCCCCAGACACTTAACTAGCCTTGTGACTTTAGGCAAGTCAATTAACCCCAATTGCCCTGCCTTCCCCCCTCCCCCCCCAAAATAAATTTACAGAGTTAAAGAAGGGCACGACTACATTGTTTGATAGACATGAGCTTACCCTGACTTCTTTGTGTGCCATAGGAACTTGTGGGAAGGTGGCAGTAGGAGGTGTTTTGCCTGTGTTTCCCCTCCCCAGATCACTATATACTCTCATGGTTAAGTTAGACCAGGGGTGGGGAAACTGTGGCCCTCTAGGTCCTCAAGTGTGGCACTTTGACTGAATCCAGACTTCATAGAACAAATCCCCTTAGTAAAAGGATTTGTTCTAATAAAACTTCGACTCAGCCAAAAGGCCATATCCAAGAACCTCAAGGCTACAGATTCCCTACCCCTGGGTTAAATACTTCCCTGACTGGCTGGGAATTAGCATTCTGGTCTAGGTGAGTTTGTAATGATGATAAGGTCTTCCTGAGAAAGCTTAGGTATGCCAATTCTCTGAGACTTTGCCGCATATACCTTAGGACAAAGTTGAGACCTCCACATGTAAAATGGGGTTTGGGGGGGATCTAGACATCACACTTTAGGGGTTAAGAAAAGAAGAAATATGCAAGGGGGTAGTAGTATTTATTATAGAGATATATATTCAAAGAGTTTAACATGAAAAAGGAGGTAAATTGGATGGTACCTAGAAATCTAATCATTTCTTTCAACTCAGATGATAGTAAATATACTTTTAAAATCAGACGTAAATGCCTTTGTATAATTAGACTATCCCTTTATATAACATTGGTGCTAGAGAATAAAACAAGGTTCCATGTCATACAATCTATGCTAGGCTTTTATGGATTTTAGGGGACATGATTTGGTCTAAGGTATAGCAAGGTAACAAGTTATGCTATAGCATAGTTTGGTTGTAACTGAGAAATGTCATCATTATCCAAAACACATGTTACCATGCTGATGAGAAACAATGTGGCATAATGGAAAGAGCAGTGAATTTGGAGTCAGAAGACCTGGGTTCAAATACTAATCTTGACATTTACTTATTGTTCTTGTTGTCAAGTCACTTAACTCTTTTTAATTAACTTTTGTTTATTTTTAGTTTACATCATTCATTTCCATGAGATTTTGAGTTACAAATTTTCTCCCCATCTTCCCCCTACCCACCACCCCCAAACAGCAACCCCACTGAATACCCCCTCCCTCATTCTCCTTTCTCTTATGTCCTCCCCCAACACCCCTCTGACTTTCCAATAGGGCAAGATGGATCTCCCCACCCCAGTGCCTGTATATCTTATTACCCAGTTGAATGTAAATAATAATAATAATTATTATCATTATTATTATTATGTGTGTATATATATGCATATATACACGTATATATTTTTAACATTCAATTTTAGAGCTTTAAATTCTAGATTATCTCCCTTCCTCCCTCGTCACCCACCCCCATGGAAAGACAAGCAATTCAATACAGACTGTACACGTGTATTTATGCAGAACATCTCCACAAAGGACATATTGTGAAAGACTGACTATATGTCCCTCCTTCCTATCCCGCCCCCTCCCCCACTTGTTCTGTTCTCTATTTTGCCATTGTTCCTTTACAGAAGTGGGTACTTCCAGCAACCCTCCCTCCCTGCCCTCCCCTAATTTAGTGTATGTCATTCCTCCCCTAAGCCAAATTCAATGAGTAAGGTGGACCCATTCCCTTTTGCCTTCCTGTTCTTCCCCTCCATTGTAACAGTTATCCCTTGCCTCTTCTATGAGATGATTAACCCCATTCTCTTTTCCTGTCTCCTCTCATTCTATTCCTCTCCCACCTATCAATTTCACCTTTAAAAATATCATCCCTTCTGTTCAACTGACCTTGTACCCTCTATGTATACATATATATATATATACACACACACACTCATGTATTTATTCATATGCATATATGCCCTCCTATATAGACATGTATATGTATATATATGTATGTGTACATATATATATGTACACACATATACACAATTATATTCTCTTCGTCTATCCTCATACTGAGAAAAGTTTCATAAGTTAAAATGATAATTTTTTCATGTTGGCATGCAAATAGCTCAACTCTGATAAGTTCCTTATGATTTCTTTTCCATGTTTACCTTCTCATGC
>CM053598.1:158045731-158074529 GCA_028646575.1 Pseudocheirus occidentalis | reverse complement strand
AAGGAAGGAGAAAGAAAAGGGGGAAAAGGAGAAAGAATAGAAAGGAAGGAAGGGAAGGAGAGAGGAAGTAACTGGAAAGAAAAGAAAAGAAAAAAGAAAAGAAAAGGAAGGAAGGAAGGAAGAAAGGAAGGAAGGAAGGAAGGAAGGAGTAAAGGGAGGGAGGGAGGGAGGAAGAGAAAGAAAGCCATCACTTCCAGCCTAGTGGGCAGTAGGCATAGTTTCATGTAGATAGACAGGTTGATCTTTCTGGTGCCTTGTTCTAAATGTCACCCTCACCCTTCTTAAAAACATTCACTGACTTACTATTGCTTACCTACCCAATAAAGCACAGGCTTATTATTCTGACATTAAAGGTATCCCCCCAAATCTAGCACTGACCTGTCCTGGTATTATTTTACAGATAAGGTATTATTTTCCCAGCAATTAAAAATAATTTTGTTTTAAAAATTCATATCCTATTCTTCACCTCATTTTCTCATGAAAGTGTTGCCTCTTTTTTTCTTTTAAAGAGGAAATACATTACTAATTCTCCTAACCCCTCCTTTCCACCAAAATCAGTCAAGACACACCAAAAAAATTGTGGTCTGAAGGACTAACCACTAACAAAGACTTAGGTGTTGCAAAACAATTACAAATGGCTTCTAAGCTCCAAGATAGATTTTACTCCTGGGTTTGTAACTCTAGCCAGTCAAAAGAAACAATAAGACATGCTGAATAATTCATCTCCAACTGTAGCTAGTCTTCTGTGAACATAATCTCTTGAAAGAAGGGGAAAAATAGTGTGAGCACAAGTACTGAGCAGAGAAATGATGGGACATGCTTGGAGCAGAGGACATGCAAGTAAAGTGGTATGAGATGAGGCTGGCCTGCCCTGCTCCATCTCCAACAATTTGAAATCTTTCATCTTTCACTGCTTCACTCAGTACCACCTGCATGAAACCCTCCTTGAACCTCCTCAGTGACAGGACCTCTCTCCTTCCTTTGAACCCTGGTAGTACTGTTTATAGAGACCACTAGGTGGCACAGTGAATAAAGCTCTGGGCCTGGAGTCAAGAAGACCTGAATTCAAATCCAGTCTCAGACACTTAAATCACTTAACCTTGTGCCTCAGTTTCCTCATCTGTAAAATGAACTTGAGAAGGAAATGGCAAACCACTTTGCCAAGAAAAGCCCATTTGGGATCATGAAGAGACAGACACAAGTGTTGTTTATGCCGCTCATAAGTCCTTTATCCTGTATTTTTACCATTTTGTACATGTCTTCTACTATCTACGAACAACTGAGGCCCGTGGTCTTGTTATTCAATCAATCAGTGCAGATTTATTCAATACCTACTATGTACTAGGTACTGTGGATATAAAAAGAGTCAGAAGACAGTCCCTGCCCTCCAGGAGCTTACAATCTAATGGGGGAGAGAACATCCGAACAAATATATACAAAGCAAGCTATGTACAGTATAAATAAGAAATAATTAGCAGAACGTAGGCAGTAGCATTAAGAGGGCTTGGAGGAGTCTATGTCATGAAGGACTTTGAATGCCAAACATCATTTTGTCTTTGCTCCTGGAGGCAACAAGGAGCCCCTGGAGTTTACGGAAGGGGGAAATGACATGATTAGACCTGTGTTTGAGGAAAATAATTTTAGTGACTGAATGGAGGATAGATTGAAGAGAGACTTGAGGCAGGCAGACCCACCGGTAGATTATTGCAATAACTGAGGCATAAAGTGATGAGGGTTTGCATGCGAAGGTGAAATTGACAGGCTTTGGCAATAGCTTGAATATGGGTGGGGGGGAGGGTGAAAAGTAGTGAGGAATGGCTCTTCTTTGTACGTTTAAAAATATCCAATGGATGCATGGGTCTGAGCTCAGTTTTGAAGAACAGGTAGAACTTCAGCAGAGATGGAAGTTAAAATATTTCATGTAGACAGAAGAAGGTGTGTTTAGGGTAAAGCAAGCTGACTCTGCCCTTCTGAGCCTCTCTTTAATTGTCCTTAATCTGAAGAATTTTACATCCACACACTCATGTCAACAGGCAGATTTTAACTCGGCAACCACAAGTATTTGGCCTAGTTATCCATAGCACTGAAATATACCACTACCAAAGCACTCTTTGACATTTCCTAATATGTGTTTTCACAACCAGCTCATAGACCCATAGAATGCTGGAGCCTCCCACCGGCCCACCCCACCCCACCCCACCTTTTTCAGCTTCTTTTTGTGTATTTTCTTCCCATGTTCAAGTGTAGACTCCTTGAGGGCAGAGATGGTTTTTCTTTTTCCTTTTTATCTTTGTTTCCACAGTGTTAGCACAATACTAGGCATGAGAAATAGCTTCAAAGATAAAATGAACTGGAAAGATTTTTCTCTTTTTCTTTTATCAGTTCATGTGGGTTTGACCTCCAGTTCTTTGGATATAGAGCAGGGCTGAGCAACCTGCAGTGCTTGGATTCCATCAAAGAACTGCACTTGAGGACCTAGAAGGCCACATGTGGCCTCTTGGCTGCAGGTTCCCCACTCCCTCTCCCCCCACTCCATACACAGCTAACACAAATAAGGGCAGACTTTGAAAGAGACGTCAAGCCTCAATTTCCTTCCCACTAAATCTATCTACAAAATTTCCTAATATAGGGTGTTTCAGCAAAACTGAGCACTGTAGAAGTTCCAGCTTCTGTAACACACAGTTCTTACACCCTCCTCAGACAAATGAAATTGCAGCATCCTAAACACCAACTTCCTGCTCCTTGGGGATAAAGAAGGAACCTGTCCTCATCATGGCCTTACGAGGACCTGGTTGTCATAATATGTTGTGCGTTAGAAAGGCCCTCCAAGTTTGGCCCCAGAGAAGAGTTTTTAAAAAATGCATCTCCCTCCTTTGTCTGCAAAGGTGAAGGATCATGGGTGCAGAATATTTCATATAATGTCAGACTCACTTACTGTGAATCCCTTTACTGATGCTAGAATTGAAGTGTTGAAAGAGCATGGGACCTGATACCAGGGGCTATTGCTCAGTCATTCTATCACATACAACTCTTAGTGACCCCATGGACAGCTCATTTTACAGATGAGAAAACTGAGGCAAACAAAGTTAAGTGACTTGCCCAGGGTCACACAGCTAGTAAGTGTCTGAGACTAGATTTGAACTCAGGTCTTCCTGACTCAAGGTCAGTGCTCTATCTACTGTCACCTAGTTGCCCTAAGCAACCAGTCCTGGGTGGGAATTAAACAAAGAAGGGCTAAGGCCCAGGATGAGAGAGATCTGGGTGCCTTCTTAGGCAGAAGATAATGAGTTAAAATGAAAAGGAGATAAAGATTCTCATTATTCGGTGACCTAAGTGATCTCTACAATCAACTCCATTTTGTCCTCAGACATTCTGGAGCAGTGTGGAAAAGTAGTACCATTTAGAGGAAAGTATACTGGACACGGAGTCAAAAGAAACCTGAATTACTCTGGCACTTGTCTAGTTGAACCTCAATGTCATTTTTCTGTAAAACCGAGATGATTATTTCAAGATATTTATTTATTATTCACGCTTAATGGATATAATTAATAACCAATATTTATTAATAATATTTATTATTGAGATTTTGATTGTAAGCTCCTTAAGGGCAGGGACAATCTTTTGCCTCTTTTTGTATCTGCTGTTCTTAGCATGGTGCCTGCCACATAGTAGACACTTAATAGGCACTTAATAAATGTTTATTGATTGGTTGAATGATTGAGTGATGATAATTAATGCATGTACTATTTACCTTGCAGGGTTGTTGTGAGACTCAAATAACATCATAGACTTGGAGCTAGAAGGTATCCTAGAGGTCATCTAGGTCAATTTCCTCATTTTACAGATAAGAAAAAAATGAGACAGAGAGGATGTCTATCATACCCAAGGTCACACATGATGGTAAGTGAAAGAAGCAGGAGCCAAACCCGGGTTTTCTGACTCTAAACTCAATACTCCTCCCAGGGCACCATGCTAGTTCTCTCATGAGCAGATGCACATGC
The DNA here is from genome assembly GCA_028646575.1 of Pseudocheirus occidentalis. NCBI lineage: Eukaryota > Metazoa > Chordata > Mammalia > Diprotodontia > Pseudocheiridae > Pseudocheirus > Pseudocheirus occidentalis. Next base: position 158,070,528 of record CM053598.1, on the reverse strand, counting down.
AGTTATCCTTTCCACGTCATGAATTTCCTCATTGTGGTTTCAATATATCACATGTCACCTTAAGAAATTAAATGGGAATTTTTGGAGAGTTTTGTGGAAACTGCAGACAACATATGAAGGCCAGCAGATGACACTGAAAAGGTTTAGAAACTGAGAAATGCATAAAATTTATGTATAGTATTATATAAAAATAAAAATATTTCTCTTTTAATTCCATAATAAGTTAAACTTCCTCTTGTGTATGAAAGGAGGGCCAAAAAAGTTTATGTGAATTTTCCAGATTTTGGGGATCACAGGGGGATTGTGTCCTTAATCCACATGATGTGGAAGGAACAACTGTAGTTATACCATGAAAAAGCTCTCTGGCTTTATATAGCAGCAGGGGAGCTGGTTGAAGAGCAGGAAGGACTCAGAATAGATTACTAGGAGAGGTGGAGGAGGCACTTATATCTATGGAATCCTAGAGCTTAGAAGGTTCCTCAGAGATTATCTCATCCTATTCTCTTCCTGATACATGAAACACTTATAGAAGATTTCAGAGAGGTGTTCATCCTCATGTGGCTAGTGATTGGAGAACAGCCAAACCAATTATGATATGAATATGACAGAATAATACTATACCCTCATTTAGTACCTGCATAGGGTTTGACCACCTCCTTTCCCTTTGGGCTGTTCCCACACCAGCAAGTCTAGGGTATTCACTGATGGGCCATCACTGTTTCATGACTACAACTCAAACTTTCTCAGGGTCCTAAGGGTAACTTTGTTGTTGGGGGGGAGGGATATACTTCTACTCACTACTGTGGCTCCTGAGCCTCAACAGGTATCCTTTCCATTTACACAAAGCCAGTAACCATGACCATTAGTTCTTAAACATAAAATATTTACTCAATGATAAGGCAATAACATCACAGTTATTCAGTATAAGGCAAATGCAAAAATAATCAAAACATCATAGTCCTGGGTCACATTCTCTCACCAATATAGTTAGTGCTCATGTGAAAGAGTAGGCACCTGCTTAGAAAAACTTAGCAGGAAACTCTATATGAGTAAAGAAAATCCATATGCCCAAATAACCGTTTATGACTCTGGACTGCAGGATCTGATTTCCTTGGTTCCTTCAGGAATAATCTATACCTCATAAACCTGTTTTCTGCTAGATGTTCACCTTCTGCTCCTCACACTCTTGTACTGGGCAAATCTGGTCCATTTCTGCTCTTGAATTGATGAAAGAGTTACAAGTTCTTTTAATTCACAATCACCCTTTAGAGCAGTGGTTCTCAACCTTCCTAATGCTGTGACCCTTTAATATTCATATATGGGCATATCTGCATGTGAGTGAACCTGCCTGGAGATGGATAGAGGAGCCTTGTGTCAGTTCCTAAGACCATTGGAAAGATGTGTTTTCTGATGGTCTTAGGTGACCCCTGTGACCCCTAAGAAAGGGTCTTTTGACCCCCAGAAGGGTCACAAACCACAGGTTGAGAACCGTTGATTTAGAGGACATTGAGAAAATATCTTTCTTTTCTTGTTTTTGATTTAAATTTTTTACTCTAAATTTAACAAACACTAAATAAAATGAGCATTTCCATATACAAACTAAAATAGATTGCATAGGCAACTATGAATCTGTATTATATACAACTTCTTTTTTCTTTTAAGTATGTAACTTAAACACATAACTTTCAAAGCTGTCCTATTTGGGTTTTGCTCTTCTGGGAATTTAAAAAATGCTTCAATGACTCTCTTTTCCTCTTTATTCAGCAACCCTATTGCAAGTTCTCTTCTCTCCCCCATCTTCCCCAAATTTTTTTTAAAAAGAAAAACAAAATATTTATAGCAAATATATATAGTGAAGCAAATTAAATTCCCCCATTGGCTGTGTTTGAAAATGTCTCATTGGACGCACCTTGTATCCATCACCTCTGTGTCAGAAGGTGGCCATCATGTGTCTTTACCAGTCCTTCAGAATCTTGCAAACAATCACAATTTTAAAATCATTTAAAGTTGTTTGTGCAGTATCATTACTGTTGCATAAATTGTTCCCTTGGTTTTTCTCACTTTGCTCAGCACCAGTTCATACAAGTATTTTCAGATTTCTCAGAAATGGTTCCTGTCATCATTTCTCATAAAGCAATAGCATTCATGAACCACAAACCCTTTATGAACCCTTTATTCAGCCATCCCCCAATTGTTAGGTATCCCCTTCCTTTCCAGTTCTTTGCTGTAACAAAAAAAGAACTGCTATAAATATTTTTGTGCATATTGAGCTTTCCCCTCTTTCTTTGATCTTTTCAGACCTAGAAGTGATATTGCTGGGCCAAAGTTGAGTGATTGGGGTGGAATAGAGAGAGCATAGTTCCAAATAACTTTCTAAAATTCTTGTATCAGTTTACTGCTCTACCAACAGTACTTGTCCTGCAGCCCATCTAATATTTGTCATTTCCCTTTTTGTCACTTTTGTCAATATGATGGTGTAACCTCAGAATTAGTTTAATTTGTATTTCTCTTATTATTAATGATTTGGAGCATTTTCTTAATGTCTGTTGATAGCTTGGATTTCTTCCTTTGAAAACCACATGTTCATATCCTTTGACCCTTTATCAAATAGGAAATGGACATTGTTCTTATATATTTGAATCTGTTCCTTAAATATTTTGGATATGAGACCATCAGAGAAACTTACTACAAAGTTCCCCCATGAGAAAGTGTTATATTATCATATTATATAACAAGAAATTTCCTTAAGTCAAAAAAACTGTAGAGCCCTTTTTCTCTGCTTCTTTTTCTCCTTTCCTTCCCTCCCCTCCCCTTTCCTTTCTCCTCTCTCTTCCCCCATCCCTATCTTTCCCTCTGTCTTTTCTCCTTCCTCCCTTCCCCAGCCTAGATGATGCCGTGGTGGAGAAGTTGAGGAGGCCATGGAGCTCCCACCAAGGTGAATATCAGGGGCCTGGCCAGGACATGTTCTCCAAAAATGACCACATAACCTGATGGATGAGCTGACTGACACCAGTGAAGACTATAAACTTCAGGAAAATATAAGCAAACTGACTAGCTTGAAGTATTTAGAAATGAAAGATATTGCAGTAAACATAAGTAGGACCTAAAGAACTTAAACCAGAAATACACAGCCTGTCAGCCTTATCTGCATCTTATCACTTTAATTGAGGAGAAAGTAGCGGCTCTTGGGCAGGCAGCCCACAAGTTGGATGCATATTCAAAGAGACTAGAAGTCAGAGAGTACAAGAAGTTAGGGGACAATGAAAGACTTCTTTAGCATAAAGACTTTAACTACAAGAATGTTTCATAAGAGCTGAAATAAGTGGGATGGAACTTACCAATATGTTTAAATTTCTAAAAGGAAGTGGTGCTGCTGATCCAAGGAGAATCCTAGCCCCACCTTTGGTTGGATGTCTGATTTTGGCCACCCCTTGATGTTTCCTAAACCTGTATCTGGAACCTGATCTTATTGTGTGCTTCATTCTGTGCCCTAGACCAAGGCTCGGAAATCTGGATCAACCCCATCTAGAACAGATATAGATGAGAGAGGCTCTCATATCCCTGTCTCCTCCCTTCTTCTGTTTTTCCTAGTTTAAGGCTCTACCTTAAACTCTCTGTTCTGAATGTGCCTCCCACTCCCTTTATAACCTATTCTTGAACTTAAGTAATAAAAGCTGACTTATGAAAAAAATACATGGTTCCTTAGGTTGGCTATCTGGACAATACAGATCAGCACAGTTAGCTCTTCCTGGGGAAGTGATGGGACCTAGAACCCTAAAAGAAAAGACCATATCACTGGTGTCTCATTCAAGGCTTCTGGCCCAGCCCACCTAGATACTCAATAGTCACTGTGGCTCTCCAACAGACCACTTAACTCCTTTCACTGTCTGCACCTGAACCACCCCAATTTACCACTTTTTATCCATCCAAATCTTCTGTCTTTTTTTGTATAAAAGGGTCACTCTCACCCCCATTGAAGTGCAGATTCCCTAAGAATCTCAGCTTCCTGCTCTTATTGGTGTTACAATAACCCTTGCTACTCTGACTGAAAGAAGGTTTGAGTGCTTGAATTCTTTCCAGGCAGACTCACTCAGTATCCTTACATTTCAGGATTCCCAGCAACCCCAAACTGCACCATTCCCTCAACAAGATTCTTAATTATGTAGTCAACTCTCAGTTATCTTGTTACAGCAAAACAGAAGGGGAAAGTGTGCACAAATAAAGAGGTAGAGAATGAGGGAAGCTCTCAGGGAGGCAGCTCAAAAGTGCAAGTAGCTTTAGATACCTGAACAGTAGATCCCTAGGGACAATAGACCAATAGGGATGAGGCTGAAGGTAACCAAGCTGTAATTCTTCTTTTCCCTCTTTCTTCCTGGGAGATGTATACATGTTTCCCAGTGTGTCTTGTGAATTTATCTGCTTTCTACTTAGCTGTTATTTTAAAGCTAGTTTTCAAAGATGACTGGGTTTAACCATTAACTCATCTAAGTATTTCATTACTCAAATGCAGCGAGAGAAGAGCAATCAGCTGGGAGAAAGAAGAATCCCTAGGAGTGGAAGAGAGGGAGAGGGAAAGAATTGTTTAGTATTTATTATCTTTCAGAGTGGAGAGAAAACAGATCTAAAGCATTTTTAGATGAGTTTAATGGCTTCAGTTATGGGGTGGGAGGCAGGAGTGACTATGACTAGAATGAGAGATGTTACTTTTGACCACTTTCTCTTTCCATTGATTTGGGGGAGGAATGAAGAACTGATACGAATACCATTCCTTCTTTGGGGAGGCAGGGGTCAAGGAAGAGTCATTAGCCCTCTACATCATCAGGACAACACACTATCTCATCTTATTCTTAGACATAGTAGCTGGCATGGCGCACAGAATTGTCCTGGACAGAAAGTTCCATAGAGAACAGGGAAATGTCCAGGAATGCCCTTCTTCCATTCAGCCTTTTCTGCCTGCCCCAGTCACTAGAAGAATTTGGTTCCCTGAAACTTCCTTGCTTATGCAGTTGGGTTTCAGGGGATGCAGTCATCAAACAGTTTTTAAGTTTTAGAGGGTGGGGTGAAAGAGAACAGGAACTAAGCAACCCAGAAAAGCAAGGAAGAAAAAGCAAGGAAGAAACATTGACACAAGCATCAATAAACAGGCTGGAATGAATACTATGTGACTGACTGCTTAGCGGTCATGGAGGTGAGAGAGTGGTAAAGTCTACGCTTCTTGTACTTGATGATTGATTTAACAAGCCTGAGAGAATATAAATGTTAAGGGGAATATCCAGATTACCTAAGTGCTTCCGGGTGTTCCCTTTACTATGCAGATGGGAGTGGCCTCCTTTGTTTTGCTGTGTAACTGGAACAGGCTGATATCTTTAAAACTGGCCAGCCTGGGACACTCTTCCCTGTGTGCTCTTTCCTGCCATGTCTAGAGGGTGAAGAACACAATTCACTCAGTGTGGGAATGGTGAACTGAACCAGAAGGAGGGACATTTCCATTTTTCACCCCAGCTCCCAGACATGAGCGTTGGGGGTGGTTCTCTTCTGTTTAGCTTGTCCTCAATCTTGGATGCTCTTGGTGATCTCATGGAGAACTCTGGAGGAGGGATAAGATGTAATATATCTGGTCTCAATGAAGCAAAGCAAGGAGAGCCAGTGTTACTTGCAACACTTTTCCTTAGGAACTAGACACACCCAGAACCGTGGCTTCAGCCAAGTCAACCATGCAGCCCCACCCCACAAAACAGGCAACTGTTTCCTTCCCGAGAGTCACCTGGTTTTTTGGTTCTGTTTTGTTTTGCTTTGTATGAATAACTTCCCCCTTCCTGCCCAGCCAGTGATTAGTCTCTAAGGTTTTGGTTGTTTTTTTCCCCCTTTACAATTTCCCCAATACAGCTTGGAGAGAGGTCATAGGTTCATAATCAAGAGCTAGAAAAAATCTCAGAAACCAATTAGTCCAAGCTCATTTTGCAGATGGGATATCTTCCTACTTTGGGTCTTACTATTCATTCAAATTCATATTCAAGTTGATTGAGCCATCAGGCAAACATTCTTTAGATCTATCTTCAATAAGGATCACACAGGGACAGCTAGATGGCACAGTGAATAGAGCACTGGCCCTGGAATCAGGGGGCCTGAGTTAAAATCCAGCCTCAGAATCCACACCAGCTGTGTGACTTTGGGCAAGTCACTTGACCCCAATTTCCCTGCCCTTCCCCCCCCCATCCCCAAATGAGGATCACACAGGGAGGCAAGCAGTCAAGGTCTACTTTTTTTTCCTCTTTTTAATGAGTATTTATGAACGAGGTACCAGCATTTTAGGAATGCAAAATTCATACTTATTATATTAGTTGTGATTGGGACAAGTGAAAATATTCTCATAAAGTAAAGGAGACAGTCCCTAAACTTGAGCTAGACTTTAGTCTTGATAGGCCCCAATTTTTTTTTTCTATAATGTGTCTGCCAGGTGCCTGTGTTTGGTAAATAAGAAAAAGCAACAAGTCATCTGTAAGTTACCTACTTTTTGCAACAAATAATATGTCTGTCAGGTGTTTCTGTAAATTGTCTGCTTTTTGGTAAACAAAAAAATATGTAATGTGTGATAAGCTTACTTCTGATAAATAATTTTGTATTGGGTAAAAGGATTGTAAGGACACACCTTCCCACCAATGGGAATGAAGGTCTGGTTACTGAGGAAGGGATTTGGGTTTTTTTTGGTGGTCCTAGAATTGTTTGTGCAAGGGTATAAAACTGCTTGTTTGATTTTGTGCTTTGCTTCCCTACACTGGTTGTATGTTCTGGGTAGGTGATACCCAACTCTTGTGAGACTTATTTATATAGCTTCTACCTGGAGAAACCTCTGTGTTTTGTTTGGGTAAGGGCCTTTGGGATCTTTATCCCACACAGTTGTAATACTTATACTGGGTACCAATTATGCAGTAGTTAGTTAGCTGCATGCTGTTGTTCAATTGTATCCAATACTTCATGACAACAGCTTTTCTTAAGATACAGGAGTGGTTTGCCATTTACTTCTCCACTGTGTCTCCATTTTACAGACGATGAACTGAGGCAAACAGGGTTTAAATGACTTACCCAGGGTCACACAGCTCTATAAGTATCTGAGACTAAATTTGAATTCAGATCTTAACTGATTCTTGGCCCAGTGCTCTATCCTTTACACCACATGAACTGCCCCCAAGTTACCAGCATACCTACATTCAAATAAGAAAAAATGATAATAATAAAGGGTCTAGTTTTACTTGTAAGGAAACATACCAGAAAAACTTAACTATTCAATTATGGTTTAAAACAAAACAGAAAAAAGTTGCCATTTTTTCTCAATTGGATCCCCCAAACTAGAGAACCACCAGGTTTTTCTCAGATGGGGCTTCACATATGATACATATAGACTCTAGCCTTTCTCTCTCAAACCCTGATCCCAATATCTAGTTTGGACCCTAAAGCAAAATTACTACCTCGTATCCCTTCAGGGATCTAGGAATATCCATAAGAGACTACAAGGTTTTTCTGATATTTAATGCCCCCCAATGTCAGTTACCAGTGATTACTGTCCCAATATTTTGATCAGTTGATAGTTTCTTAGTCACTTATAAAGCCAATTGACATCAACTAGCTATTACAAAGGGTTATTTACTGAGAAGATACAGCATGACCCAAAATTTTAAAAATAACAAAACTGGGGAATGCTCTTTTCTACCACCTACATCCCAGTGGAGAATGGACTTAAACTGAAGTGGTTGCTACAAACATTCCTCCCACACCAAGTTTACTTCTGGGTGTGGCACAGACAATAAATAAGTGGCTTTTTTGGATGGGAGACATGGTGTGTCAGCTTTAAGGTCAGTTCACTGCTAGGCTGGGTTATTTGGGTTGCTCTTCAGGGCTGGCTCAGCCTCTGTCATTGTTTGTTGCTGCTGGTGATGGTGGTTGTTGGTTGTGGTTGTTGTTGTTCAGTGCTTTCATTCAGGTCCAACTCTTCATGACCCCATTTGGGGTTTTCCTGGCAAAGATACTTAAGTGGTTTGCTATTTCTTTCTCCAGCTCATTTTATATATGAGGAAACTGAGGCAAACAGGGTTAAGTGACTTGCCCAGGGTCACCACAGCTAGTAAGTGTTTGAGGCTGGATTTGAACTCATGAAGATGAACCTTTCTGATTCCAAGTCCAGTGAATTTCCCATTTAACCACGTAGCTGCCCCTAACCACCACCACCACTACCACCACCACCACTACCACCACTACCACTGTAAATGTCTGAGGTCAGATTTGAACTCAGGAAGATAAGTCTTTCTGATTCCAGGCATACTCTATTCACTGCGCCACTGCAATGACTAGCATTCCCTTTGTTGTAGACTCCAACTGCTGGGTGTCTGATGGCACTTCTGATATTCTGCTCCATTTTTTCCTCTAACAGCCATTCACCCATGACCAGGAGAGAAGAAACACACCAGAGAACAAAGAAATAAGAGGAACCATGTGTTCATGGATCACAGAGGTTGTGGTGAGAAGATAAGGCAGCCAATAGCAGTGACTCCTCCCTCTCTCCCAGTAGTTCTTGCTTCATTTGTCACCACCAGGGAAAAAGGATTTTTGTTGGTATGAGTTTTTTGTATGCCTACTTAGCTCCAACTCAGCAACCAATTAAAGGGCTTTTCTATCACCTGAAAATAAATCAATAGGAAATTGTCAAGGAATACCTGTGTAAGCTCTGAATCAAGGGGCATGGCGTCTTCATTACACATTTTCAGAAGCCGCCACTTGTATTATGCAGCAAGCAGAGAACCCTGCAGATACTCCAAGAACTGGGTCACCATTGCCCAGTCCTTCCCCTTCATTACATTATTTTCCTTCAAAACCTAAACCTTCTCCTTCCTTTTTCAATTTATTCTATTCACTTCAGCCAAATGAATAGTCTTTTTTAAAGTAAAAGTTTTATTATTTTTCCCAAGTACATACAATAACAATTTCAACATTTTTTTAAATTGAGTTCCAAATTCTCTCCCCTCCCTCTCTTGGGCCCCTCCTTGAGAAGGCAAGCAATTTGATGCAGATGATACATGTATAGTCATACAAAACATTTCTATGTAAGACATTTTGTGAAAGAAAACAGACCAAAAAAACCCCAAACAAAGAAAAACAAAGAGAAAAGTACACTATTTCTCTGGAAGTGAATAGCATTTTTTCAACATAGATCCTTCAGAATTGTCTTAGATCATTTTGTTTCAGAGAATAGCTAAGTCATTCACAGTTTATCATGGAAATTACCTTGTTGGAAAAATCAAGTAAGAGAGAATTCATAAAGCACTAAACATGGTGCCTGACATGTTGTTGTGCTTGTCCTTTCATTTTCGGTCCTGTCCAACTCTTTGTGACCCCATTTGGGATTTTCTTAGCAAGGGTACTGGAGTGGTTTGGCATTTCCTTTTTACAACTCATTTACATTTGAGGAAATTGAAGCAAATGGGATTAAGTGACTTGCCCAGGGTCACACAGCCAGTAAAGTGTCAGATGGCAAATTTGAATTCAGGAAGATGAGTCTTCTTGACCCCAAGCCTGGCACTCTATGCACTTCACCACCTACCTAGTGTCTAGACTACATAGCTGGCACATTGTAAGGTAGTATTTATTAACTCCTTGGGAAGAGAATTCCTCCACACCCTTGTTAAGGAACCCGAAGAACAGGGATGTGCAAACAATAGCCCACAGGTCAGAATCAGTTTGCAGCCTGCTTTCAAACTGCCCATAAGCTGAGAATGGCTTTTACATTTTTAAATAGGCAGGATTTGTCCCTAAGGAAGGAGTTTGCCAACCACTGTCATAGACAATTACAAAACCTAGAGGTATTGATGAATGAAACTGGTAGGTATAACAACACATTAAACTAGGATTTCAAAGCCTAGGCCAATGGACTAATTCAAAGGAGATGAAAAGCAATATTTTTAAGCGTCAAAGTCTACTTCTGAGTTAAAAATCAACATAAATATCAATCAATAAACATGTATCAAGTACCTACTATGTGCCAGGCACCGTGCTAAACACTGAATGTATGTATACTACAGTAAAGACAGCACTAGAAATGAATCCACGTGAAAAAGATTCATGGGGTTGAGGGTGTTGGGGTGGGGCGGAGGCTTTAGCAGACTTCGAGGCTAGCAAGAATCCATAGTGTGGTATAATAGTAATACAAGCTAACACAGTGTTAGACAGTGTGATTGGAAGGATGGTCTCCAGAAAAGGGAAAGTAATAATCCAGGGATAGGAAAACTCTGTTCTAAGGGCTGCTAGGTGGAACAGTACATAGAGCTCTGGGCCTGGAGTTAGTAAGATTCATCTTCTTTAGCTCAAACTCAGCTTCAGACACTTCCTAGCTGTGTGACCCTGGGCAAGTCACTTAACCCTTGTTTGGCTCAGCTTCCTCATCTGTAAAATGAGCTGGAGAAGGAAATGGCAAACCATTCCAGTATCTTTGCCAAGAAAACCCCAAATGGGGTCACGAAGAGCAGGACAGGACTGAAAAAATGACCAAACAACAACTCTGTCCTGGTCAGTCCATTTCTAGAGTATTGCTTTGTTCTGGATGTCACATTTTGGGAGGCTAGCCTCCCTGGCTTCCTTTAATTCTCTGCTAAAATCTTACCTTTTACAAAAATCCTTTCCAGATCCTCCCCTAATGCTAGTGCCTTTGCTGTTTCTTAGGTTCAGTTTATCCCATATCTAACTTGTTTGTACACACTCATTTTCAGGTTGAAGGCTCCATTGGATTGTGAACTTCTTGAGAACTGGGGCTGTCTTTTACCTTTCTCTGCATCCCAAGTACTAAACATAGTCCATAAGTACACAGCAGGCTCTTAATAAACGTTTCTTGACTGACTGACTGATAAGCTTCTCAACCTTCCTAATGCCGTGACCCTTTAATACAGCTCCTCATGTTGCGGTGACCCCCCCCCACAATCATGAAATTTATTTTCGTTGCTACTTCATAACTGCAATTTTGCTACTGTTATGAATCGTAAAGTAAATATCTGATATGCAGGATGCATTTTCATTGTTACAAATTGAACATAACCCACAGGTTGAGAACCGCTGTTCTAGAGGAAGAAGGTTAAGATCATAAGGAGACCTGAAACTAAACAAATTAAGGATGCTCAGCTTGAAGACAAGAAAATTTGGGGGTGTCTTGAATCTATCACCTCTCCATCAGGAGTTGGGTAGCATGCCGCCTTTATTAAGGTATTCTGGAATCATAGTTGGTCATTGCACCGATCAGATTTCTTTTTCTTTTTTTAAAATTTTTTATTCATTTTGAACTTAACTACATAAACACAAAAGAAAATTTCCATGTTCTTCACTCATATAAAGAATATACATGAATATACATTTCACAGTTAACTATTTTTGAAAAACTATATAAGTACTATTTGTTTTCAAAGCTACCCTGCTTTCTATGGTTTCTTGTATATTTTATTTTATTCTCTGCTGTGTATTTTATATTTGTATATGTATTTCATGTTATATTTGTTACATATATTTATTAAGTTTTTATATAATATTTTAATATTATATTGTATTTATGCATTATATCATATATTTTATATTATGATATATTTTCCATATTATGTATTGTTTTCTATATTTATATTATATTTATTATAATATATACATATTATGTGTTTGTATGTGTGGGTACATATGCATGTATATATATATATATGTATGTGTGTGTAAATGTTTTTTTCCCTCCCTCCCCTCTCCCCCAGATGGCTACCATTAGATGATGATAGTTCTTAGAGCAGTTGTTCTCAACCTTCCTAATGCCATAAGCCTTTAATACTCACGCATATGTGGGCGTATCTGCATGTGGGCGGACCCGCCTGGAGACTGATAGAGGAATGGTGTCTAGTTTTCCAAGACCATTGGAAACATGTTTTCTGATGGTCTTAGGCGACCCCTGTGAAAGGGTCTTTCAGCCCCCAAAGGGGTCGCGACCCACAGGTTAAGAACCGCTGTCTTAGAGCTTTCAAAATTGTTATTCCAATGTTGTTGTATAAATTGTCCTCCTGATTCTGCTCAATTCTTCCTTCATCAGTTTCTATGTCTTCAAAACCATTCTTTTTTATAATATTAATATTAAAATATTTTTTCCTCTCTCATTTTGTTCTGTATCAAGAATTGTCAGCTGATATCAATGAGCCAGTTCCACTTAATGAGTTAAGTGTAAAGTGGTATAGTAAAAAACAATTGGTACAAAATATTCCCACTTCCCACCAAGTCTGGGACACCCTCCCCCACAAACAGATGCAAAGTCTGGGGAGCTCATATGGCAAAGGGGTTAGGTCATAGCTCCTGATTCCTGGAAATTCTTTTCCACTGTGTGGAGTAGGCATGATTTCACTTTCAGCTGTTCCCTTTGTAGTCCCGAAGCTTCCTTTCCTCAGGTTGTCCAATTTATGCTTCAGTCTTGATGTGGACCCTTCCACCAGCCCATGCTATTCTAGACACACTGCCGAGAAATCCAAACCTTTCTGAGTTCACCAGGTCTTCTGAGAAGAGGGGGATGAAGAAGAGGAAGCAGAAGCTCTTCCTTTCCCCCTCTCCCCCAACTCCTAGAGTCTTACCTGCAAATGCTTTCTCCTCTGTGCTGGCCAGAGACAGGAAGCTGGAGATCCAACCTGGTTTATTCTTTTATGCAAACCCTGATGGGTGTGACTGAGGATCTGCAGCCAATCCCCAAACGCTTTCTGTGCAGCCTCTTCCATTTCATTCAATGACTTTCATGCCCTCCAAATTGAACCTAAACTGATGCCTTTTATTGACTCATTGATTCAGTAGATATGTCTGGCCCTTCTTCTTCCCTAGTTCATAACTGATTGATTCAATTGAGAAGTCCTCACCCTCTATGATTACTGAGGTAGAGGAGATAGAATTTACATTTATAACAATCTTATGAGATAGGTAATATAAACATTATAATTCCTGTTTTTCCAAATTAAAACTAAGGCTTGGAGAGACATTAAATGACTTTTTGAAATCCATAGCTAAGTAAAGCGGTAGAGTCAACATTTAAACCAACAAGTCTAACACTTTTTTTTCTCCTTTTTTTGAGGGGGGAAGGTAGAGCTATTGGGGTTAAGTGACTTGCCCAAGGTTACAGGGCTAATGAGCATTAAGTGTCTGAGGCTGGATTTGAACTTGGGTCCTCCTGACTCCAGGGCCGGTGCTCTATACACTGCACCATCTAGTCACCCCTCTAATGCTCTTTCTAATATATCAAGCTGCTTCTCGTGGGGCAAAGACACTGCATCACCACCATCCTTGGTTCTCAAGGAGTATTGCTGAAATCTTAGTATACCTGTGACAGTCTCTGGAAGGGTTTAGAGGGCATACATGGACCCAGGAGTTCCCTGATGAAGAAGAAAGGTCATAGGAAATGGGGTTGTATTGTAGGAAAATGGTGTAGCAAAAAAAAAAAAAAAGGTAAGGACATCTTCATTTTCTATCTAGGATGCTGCAGTGACAATCACCCCGACCAATCAATGTCATTAGCATCTGAAGGGTCATTGACTTAAACAGTCTTTGCAGTGAGCCATGTTTACTTCCCTCCTGAAAGACCTCGGATAGTCTGGGAAGCTTTCATCCCTTGACTATAAGCCGCGACATCTAAATACCCTCTATTCTGCTGTAACGTGTTTCAAAAATATGTTCCAATACAATGAATATATTAGGGAATGCTTTGAGCATTGACTCGTTTCAAGTTTGCCTCTGCACTATTTCTTCTGTAGGAAACATCAAGAATGCGGAAAATGGCACCATTCACAATTCAGAAGCCGCAACTCTTTCAATACCCACAGCTTCTACCTCCACCTGCAACCTTACCCCCTTGCACTCAGAAGCCTGATTTCAGCCTTCTCAACTTGTTTTTGCAGCAGCAACTGGAGGATGGCCATGAAGCTGCCATATATTGTAGTATTTATTTATTTATTGGCCACATGACATATATACAACTCTGCTACCATATTTTATTGGGTGGCTAGGTGGTGCAATGGATAAAGCATTCCCTATCCCCTCATCCCCCATCCCACCCCCACCCAGAATCAGGAAGATTGTTCTCTATGAGTTCAAATCTGGCCTTAGATATACCCTAGCTGTGTGACCCTTGGCAAGTCACTTAACATTGTTTGCTTCAGTGTCCTCATCTGTAAAAGGAGCAGGAAATGGCCAACCACTCCAGTATCTCTGCCAAGAAAACCCCAAATGGAGTCACAAAGAGTCAGACATGACTAAAAACAACTGAACTACCATATTTCATTAGGTTCCTATTTTTTCATGCGTTACTGACAGTTTTTGAGCACTGTGACCCCAGCTCCATTTCCTCCATAAACTCTGTGGTTTTTACTGTGATTTGCATAGAGTGATGATTTTGGGGAAAATCTCCTCCTGGAGATTCATTCCCGCTACTTTGGCTGATTTGACTGGAGGTCAATAAAGAGTCTAGGCTAGAAGATAAAAAGTTTAATTAGCATCATCTGATGGGCAGTTGACTGGTTAGTTAATGTTGAGGAATTCCTCAGCGTAGAGATCCCAGTATCCTTCTGGAGGGTAATTCTCCTACCTAGGTCCATTTGACTGGAAGTGAATAAATCCAGAGGTAGGAACAGAAGATAAAATGTTTAATTAGCATCAGTTGATAGAAAGTTAAGCAGGAAGCTAGTGAATATAGAGAAATCAAGTGAAGACTCTCCAGAAATAGGGAACTATAACTTAGTTAGAATGGAGAGGAGGATAAGCACTGAACTTATGGAATTCTCTCTCCTTTTATATACCTCACTTGTGCCATATTACCTCATTTATGCTTATTGCACTTACCTCACTTGTGCCTTATATGTAATTCCTAAATTGCACATTTTATTTCACCCTATTTCATATTTGCCTTATGTAATCTCTAAATATACTCTTACCCTTTTGTTTCTCCCCAAGACTGTGAGCCAAACCCCAGCGGGTAAGGACAGCTTCTGTAGAATACCTGGTCCTGAAACAGGAGCAGGGAGAGGTGGAGGAAATGCCATTCTTGAGCCGAACTAAACAAAGAAATCGGAACAAGAGTGGAGGGGGGAAGGGAAAAGTGCCCACCCGAGCCCTGAGCTCGGGCGGGCAGGGACGGCCCCTTCCCTCACTCCCTTGATTAAGCACCCATTCCTGGAGCAAGGGGCGGAGAGGAAACATCCCAACCAGGAGCCAGATCCCTGGCTGAACAAAGAAACGGGGGTGGGGATGGCCGCTTATGCTCCTCGCTCTCTCCCTAGTTTATGTGGGACACCCAATCCCGGAGCTGGGGGAAGGGTGGAGGAAAAATGTCACAATTCGGAAGAATGAATCTGAGCCATGAGGAGAGTTTCTTTGTTAGAGTTCGAGCCCAAAATGTGTCCCGCCCTCCCTCCAATAGGAATGGACGGGGCAGGGATGAGGCTGGCCTGGCTCTTTGTCCCTCTCCTGGTCTAAGGGTAATGGCCAACAGGAATAAAAAATGCCAAGAGAACGTAATCTGATGAAACCCCCGGTATAATAGTCTGAGCTTAGCCTGGGGGCTTCAGCTTTCTCCTACACTTTTGAAGTAGAAGGGGCTCCAGCTCCTGGGACCTGCCAATAAAGTTATTCCTGTTCACCAAAAGACTTCCTCTAAGCTTTTTAATTGGGTAAGTGGATTCTCTTACCCCACACACTAGCAACTCCCCAGAACAGGAAAAAATAGATGTGAGCACTTGCGCAAGCAGTTTTACACACACACACACACACACACACACACACACACACACACAGTTTTACAAATCTTTAGAGCAGGTGCAAAAGAACTCTAAACCTGAGAGTCTGTCCAGTCACTTTCCTTATATGAAAAGTTGAGCAAAAAGGACAGGATCATTTGTACATCATTTGGGGGAAAACATCTTAACCTTCCAGTTAATCTTAGTGCTTTCTCTTTTTTTAGAGGCATTTGAGGTTAAATGACTTGCCCCAGGGTCACACAACAGGTAAATATCTGAGGTCAGACATTTACTGAGGTCAGGTGCTGCTGAATCCAGGGCCAGTGCTTTAATAAACTCAGTACCTCCTAAAATCAGTTCTGTTCTCAGTGGAGGTGATTCCCAGGAGTTAATCTCACCAGACTAACTTAGTGGGGCAGGAGATCTTTAGTTAATCTCATGAGAATGTTTCAGTGGCCCAATGGATAGCTCCTTTTGAGACAGAACTGGCGTAACCCTACAGGCTCCATTTCTTTGGCCTCTAAGGTTCCCTTTAAACAGTAGATGGTTCCCCTAACTCATAGCATACAATTTTTTCTCTATTTCTCCCAAAATTCCCTACTTTGATACTTCATTAGAAGTATCATCATGTTATATATTTAAAAGGAATAGCAAGTTGTATGTAATAGTTTTGCTAAGGCATTCATCCCACCCTGGGAACCAGGAGAGGAGTTTTTACTGTTCAGTTGTGTCTGTCTTGCTGATCCTATTTGGGGTTTTCTTGGCAAAGATACTAGAATAGTTTGCCTTTTTTTTCTCCAGCTCATTTTACAGATGAGGAAACTGAAGCAAGCAGATTTAAGTGACTTGCCCACAGTTACACAGTTTGTAGCTGAAATCAGATTTAAACTCAGGAAGATATTTTCCTTGATGAGGTGTAGGCTCTAGGAGCCCCCTTGATCTCTCCTTGAATCTTTGAGGTACAGGCTCTGTGAAACCCCTTGAAGGCATTTGCAGAGGCCATAAGTATTTTTTCATTGTGGCTGGGCCCAAACCTCTGCTCCTAGCCTCCGTTATCCATCTGCTTCCCACCCTTGAGTCTATCAAAACATCAATCCACTCTTGCATTGACCTCATTAACTCCTCCTGAAGACCCTCCCCAAACTCCTCCTCTAGACCAACCCTCGATTCCCCTGTATATAAGAATCCTACCTTCCCTCCAAGTGGTGTGAGAGTGCCACAGAATGTCTTAGCCTAGACATGCTCTGTGAGAGCGCTGTGGAATGACCTAGCATAGACTGGCTCTTTAAGGGTTTACCCCATATGGTGAACTTTTAATAAACTTCCAATAAACTTTACTTTTCTTTGGCTGAGAAGATTGAGTCAAATTCTTTTGGCAGGACCAGGAATGTTGGTATTTTAGGGTCTCAGGCAACCCTAACCCTCTTGTGGGTACCCTCTTTATTCCTGACTCCAGGCCCACCTAGCTGCCATCAGGACAGGAGAAGATCAGGGTCTAAATGAGAAAGTTTTCCATTTTAAAGATGGAGAAACATGGAAACCCTTGAAGAATCTCAGTAAGGTTCACACTGGGCCTGAGATTGTGATCTCCTTGAAAGGAGAGACTGTCTTCTACCTTTCTTTGTACCTCCAGGGCTTAGCACAGGGTCTGGCACATAGTAGGCAGTCAGTGTTTATTGACTGACTGAATTTCTTAAGTAAGGACTGGGTTTCCCCTTTCATACACTCATCTATCTATGACTAAATAGAGGAGTTACAGCAGACAGTGACTTCACTTCCTCCCCCACCCACCCTGTTAAAGAGCCTGACTTCACCATGTCTGAGATGCTCCAGTGAGACCAAGGCATGGTAATAAAGTCATTCTAAAGATTCAACTTTCTAAAGCTCAAAATACTTTGTGTTTGAGAGATATGTTGAAGAACGGTTGCTGATTTGTATTAGTAAAGGGGATTTCCTCTCTGAGAATTCCTTACACTGGTGAAATCAAAGGACTTGACCACAAATAATAACTATAACAGAGGTAGTATGGAAGAGTAGAAAGAACATGGACTTGAGGGAGAGGAAAACTAGGTTCTAGTTCGTGCTTTGAACTTTAATAGCTGTGAAATCTTGGGTAAAGCACTTTCCCTCTGTAGGAGTCATTTCCTCCTCTGCAAAATGGGGAGGTAGGCTAGGCAATCCCTAAAGTCTCTTCCAGCTCTGACATTCTCTGATTCTCTGGCTTTGACAATTTCCCTGGATGAATTAGTTCAGTTGATGGGATACAGGCTATGGGAACCCCGTTGAGCTCTCCTTGAATTTTCCCACTTGATGAATCTGCTTGAGGCCATAAGCCTTTCATTATCACTAGACCCAAATCTCTGTTACTAGCCTAGCCCTCCACTGTCCAGCTACTCCCCATCCTTGATCCTCCCAAAATAACTATCCCCAAATCTGTTACCCTTAAACTAGACTAGCCTTCCATTGTCTCTCATCCCCAGGTAGCCTCCAGCCACTTCCCACCCTTAATCTCTCATTACTGGAGTCTGACCTCATTGGACTCCTCCTGAAGACCCTCCCCAAACTCCTCCTCTAGATCACCTCTAGATTCCTCCCACAACCTTTCTGTATATAAGACCCATCTTGCCTCCATGAAGGGGCCTAAAATTCCCTAGCACAGACTCACTCTGTAGCTGGCCCACTTGTCCAACGCAAGCATCATAGATACTGAGGCTCCTTAAGAGTCTACCCATTAAGGTGAGCCTTTAATAAACTTTGCTTTACTTTGACTGAGAGAAGACTTAAGTGGAACTCATTCAGCAGGACCCAGTGTGTTGGTATTTTGGGGTCTCGTGCACCCCTAAACCTTAACGCAGTGTTTTAATAACCTTCTCCAGTTGCTCTTTTTTCTAGCCCACCTAAGCCCTTCCTTTAGGAGGGATAGAAAATAGCCCACCACCATTCCTCCATCCCTTATAATTTTTGTTGTTGTTTCATTGTTTCAGTCATTTCCGACTTTTCATCACCCCATTTGGGATTTTCTTGGCAAAGATAATGGAGTGCTTTGCCATTTCCTTCTCCAGCCCATTTTACAGATGAGGAAACTTAGGCAATGTTAATTGGCTTACCCAGCATAGCACAGAAGTAAGTGTCTGACGCTGGATTCTAACTTGGGGTCTTGCTGACTGCAGGCCCAGCATTCTATTTACTGTGCCACCCAGCCACCCAGGTCCTTATAATATCTTTTCACATAAGAAACAAGTATTTACTGAGCATCTGCTAAGTGCTGGGCATTGTGCTAAGCACTTTGTAAGTATTCTGTCTGATCTCAAAACAACTCTGTTGTTTCAAATACTATTATTATTGCCCATTTTACCACTGAAGTAACTGAAGCCAGACAGAGGTTAAGTGACTTATACAGGGTCATGCAGTTAGTAAATATCTAAGTTTGGATTTGAACTTGGGTCTTTCTGACCACAGGCCCTGTGCTTTATTCATTATGCTACCATATGTCTAGGAAAGGATCATAGATTTAGATATGGAATGGTCCTTAGAAGTCATCTAGTCAACAACTGCCACCCTCCATTTATATACACGGAAACTGAGATCCAGAGAAATTATGTCATTTGCTGGGAAATTGGGAAAGGATTTTTACAACCAGAGCCTTCGATAAAGGCCTCATTTCTAAAATATACAGGCAATTAAGTAAAACCTATATGAATACAAGTCATTTCCCCAATAAATGGGCAAAGGATATGAAGAGGCAATTTTCAGAGGTAGAAATTAAAGATATCTATAAGCATGTGAAAAAATGCTCTAAATCACTTTGATTAGAGAAATGCAAATCAAAACAACTTTGAGGTACCACATCTCTCCAGCCAGATTGGCTAAGATGACAAAACAGGAAAATGACAAATGCTGGAGAGGATGTGGAAAAATTGGAACTCTAATGCATTGTTGGTGGAGCTGTGAACTGATACAACCATCTGGAGAGCAATCTGGAACTATGCCCAAAGGGCTATAAATAATTGCATACCTTTTGACCCAGTAACACCAGTTCCCAGAATTGTATCCCCAAGAGATCATAGAAGTGGGAGGAAGACAAATATGTACAAAAATATTTATTGCAGCTCTCTTTGTGGTGGCAAAAAACTGGAAATTAAGGGGATGCCCATTCATTGGGGAATGGCTAAACAAGTTGTGGTATATGAATGTAGTGGAACACTATTGTGCTATAAGAAATGGGGAGGAGACAGTCTTCATATTCACCTGGAGAGGCTTATATGAATTGATGCTAAGTGAGAAGAGCAAAACCAGGAGAAATTTGTACACAATGACAGACACATCATATGTGTGATGACCAACTTTGATAAACTGGACTCTTCTCAGCAACGCACAGGTATAAGACAACTCTACAAGTCTCAGGATGGAAGGAGAAACCTACATTCAGAGAAAGATCTAGAAAGACCAGGGTTTAAATGGAGACTGAATCAATCTACATACTATCGTTCTTTTCGTGTTTGGTTTTCTTTCCTTTTTTTCCATTGTTCACTCTATTGGTTACAACCCTTC
Source organism: Pseudocheirus occidentalis (assembly GCA_028646575.1). Taxonomy (NCBI): domain Eukaryota; kingdom Metazoa; phylum Chordata; class Mammalia; order Diprotodontia; family Pseudocheiridae; genus Pseudocheirus; species Pseudocheirus occidentalis. The sequence goes on along the minus strand of CM053598.1, from coordinate 158,050,210 downwards.
TATACAACCAGACTAATGTCCAATGTGAAAGTATTTGCAGATCCTGTACTTGACTGCACGCTGCCATGAGGTCGGGGGAAAGGAGGGAGAGTGGGGAGAAAATTTGAAACTTAAAAGGGACTGTGGAACTGAATCTTGTAAACTAAAAGTAAATAAACAAATCAATTAATAAAAAAAATAAAAGTGGGAGAGAATCAAAAAAAAGAAATTATGTCACTTGCCCTATATCAGACAAGTATCGGGGTCAAGATTGAACCCCCCATACCCACTGATTCCAAATTTGTTACTCTTTGCTGTGCATCACAGCTACCTCTCAACTGAGCTCAGCAAAGTAAGACTAGGACTCTGCCCATAGGGTATTGTTTTAGCCACACTGCAAATAAGACGGTATCTTTCGAAGGCGGTATATAGGAGGTACTATATAAATGCTTATTCCCTTCCCTTCAGTATAAGGTCTAATGTCTTTCTTAAAACCTCCCTGAACTGGTTAGTTGCTCTGTGACAGGCATCCTTACAGTTTAAGGCTTTAATCCTTGTTTAAATGCATATAACCATGGGAAGGATGCTGTTTTAAACTGTTATTAGTCATTTATATCTAAGTTTAAAGAAAGAGCCTGACAGCCCTAAGTTGGGGGTGGAAGTGGGGAGCCATGTTAGGAAGAAGCATGAGAACACTGGGTGCTAGAGAAGGTGAGGAGGCCAAGTCCCCAAATGGAGAGGGTGGAGAACATTGGCTACATCACAGTTTTGCACTGGGCTAGCCTCCCTTGGTATTACTGTCAAACAAACCCTTACCAAGACTGAATGGTCCTAAAACCCTTAACTTTGTGGGTTAAATTTCTTCTCTCTATTTTGGCTTCTCTCCCCTAGGATCCATGATGATTGCTCTGCCTTACCTTTTCAAGGCTTGGACATCTAGATACTGGCTCAGTCTATGACTGTTCTGAACCATTTGTCTTTGCCTACCTAGGACACACATTCATCTTTGCAGAGAAGTTTTGAGAAATGGCTAATGCAGAATGACAAAAACAGTCTAGCAAGTAGAGGATAAAGAACTTTAAGGGTCCTTTAATCCTGTAGTCATCAAATTCAAAAAGAACTGATCCCTGCAGGTTGCATATTGACTTAGAAAACCACAAATTAACATTATGTTTTATTGTACTTTTTTTTATTCTGCTAAACATTTCCCAATTACATTTTAATCTGCTTCAAGCAGCACTAGAGGAGTATGAACTCTCCATAAATCTAGGGACCTGGTTTTATGTTCCTTGGATATAAGGTATGTCATAATATCAGTTTCCCTGTCATAAGGAAATAGAAATATTTTACTTATTCAAAGCAGTTCTGGCTGAGACTCACCTCAGGGTGGGGCTATGAAGAGGACTTCAATGGGCCATTATGTGGGATGAGTTTTGATTCCAGAAAACCTGGGGACAAAGTTCAGTTGAGTTGGAGACACACCCATGTTATGGATGGATTTAATAAACTATTCAGTCTAGCCTCTCCTTCTTGTCACAATGCAGCAAAGGGTAGCTCCTCACTCTGTGAGGGTGTCCCCCAAATCCAGAATTGGCACAAGAACCAAGCCCACAACCATCATACCCAAATATTGCCTGGGTATTAATAACAAGTAGGGTGGGTACATAGAGGCTGCTCCTTTTAGAACTGATGAAAGTGATTAAGATCTCCTAATCTTAGAGTTGAAAGGGCCCTCTGAGATCATCTGGTCCCATTCCTCATTCTTTTAGTAGCTGATGGGGATGGGATCTGAAGCCCTAGAAGGAAAAAACTATGTCTTATGTAGGTTATACAAAGGCAAATTTAAATTTGATATCAGAAAAAACTTCCTAAGAATTAGTACTGTTCAAAAGTGGATGGATTGCCTGGGGAGGTAATAAGCATCATCTAATTGGGGAACTAGAAGGAGAAAATGAAGGACCATTTGTCCAATGCATTATAATGAGTGTGTTCCTTTCTTGTATGAGTTAAATTTGATGATGTGGGAGGTCTCTTACAACTCTAAAATTCTCTGATTCTGGTGACTAATCTCAAAAGCTACAAATCTTTCTAGAAAAAGCAAGCTGGAGGGGTAAACACTTAAACCTATATTAGCTAGATGGGTGCTTATTTTCTATGTAGGAACCTACCTTTTTTCACTCCCGTTATACATTTTTCTGCAGAAATCCTTTATGTTATGATGTCCTTTAAGGGTTTTACAGCCCATAAAACAAAATACTTAAAAGGTAAGAGAAAAAAACCTAATTATTTAAATTAGTTTAAAAGCTGGGATTAGTATGTGTCTAAGACTAGATTTGAACTCAGAGCTTCCTGACTTTGGAGCTGGTGCTCTCTGCACAATGCCACCTAACTGCTTTACTGGCTATGTGACCCTGGGTAGGTCACTTAACCCTGTTTGCCTCAGTTTTCTCATCTGTAAAATGAGATGGAGAAAAAAAATACGGCAAACCACTCCTGTATCTTTGCCAAGAAAACCCCGAATGGGGTCATGGAAGAGCCAGACACCACTAAAATGACCGAACAACAACAAATCATCCTCTCTACCACTGCATGTATCTTTAGTGGTTCCACTGACACCCTAATCTTGGAAGAAGAATAAGAACATTCTTTGTTCCCCAATGACACTCCTTTTTAACGCTCACTGAGAAACTTTTCCCTTTTGGAAGTTAATGAAATTAAAAATTAAATAAATTAAAAATTTCTACCCAATCCAGATTGATGGTTGCTATTGTCTTCTGTTTCTCAGGGCATTCATCCCATTTCCCAAAGGAAGTCAGAAGCAGACTCATCCCCAGTCCTTTCCCACACCTGCTCTTACATGAAGTGACTTAACCATCCATACGGATGCTTCCTCAAGCCTCTCTAAGCTTCTCAGTTACTGTCTCCTTAAGACTCGTGACCTACTCCTTCCCTCCATCTCAGCTTTACACAGGGATATTTATTCCCTTGATCTCACTATCAGCCAGAAATGAATGGGTGAATGAGAACAATTTGTTCAAACAGACACAAAGCAGGTACAGCAGGCACCAAGGAGTGCTTAAATCTTGGTCAGACACTGAAGACACCAGCACCATTTACTTCATCCATCAGTTGTCTTGACTTTTGTCTTACCACTAGGGCCTGATGACTCTGAAAAAGAGAGTGAAGCTGAGGACTTTGTACAGCTCTGCCTCACTTAAATCAATTCACATAGGAATCAAGACATCACCCTGTGATGTTATCAGTCCTCTTTGAAAATGAAGGACAAGGGATGGCTAGGTGGTGCAATGAATAGAGCACTGGTCCTGAAGTCAGGAGGGCCTGAGTTCAAATCCAGCCTCAGACACTTAACACAAAAACTAACTGTGTGACCTTGGGCAAGTCACTTAACCCCAACTGCCCTACCTTCTCCCCTCCAAACAAAACCAAAAATGAAAATGAAGGACAAACAACAATAATCCCATGCCTTCATTTTGTAGATGGGGAAACTGAGATCTAGAAAGGCTGTAGGAAGTACCCAAGGACACAGATGGAAACAGAGCCAGATTTTCCTTTGAATTTGAATGTTGTACAAGTTCAGAGAAGAACTTAAATTAGTGAATGACATCCAGAACCAGCCAGATGGGAAAAATAGAATTTTATCAGGTTCACCAACAATCAGCAAACTGATAGACTATTTCCAGATTAACATTTCTGTTTTCAACCTAATAACAGTTGTTCATTTAACTGCCTTTCTTAGGGTACAGTAATAGAATGTTAAAATGGGGCACATAAGATTTTATCCCAAGAGACAACAGAGTAAAAACAAGTAGTAGGTGCTTGATCAGGCTTTAGAAATCTAATTTTGATGCACTTAAAGCTTCTGGTAATGATGGCAGTCAGGTAAACATTGAATGACAGTAAGAAAAACAAAAGAAGTGGCAAATAAAGTCAATAATATAGGCACAGTCTACTTATTAGCTGCTGCCTGGCAGTAATATTCACTGACAAAGTATAGCAACAACCACACTGGCATACATAGGATGGCTGCTAGCACAGGTTCTTAGATCTGCTTTACTAGGAAAGGAAGCTGTTTAAGGGGTCAACCATGTTTTTAATTACATTCATTAGTTCAGGGGAAAAATCAGCACCCCAAACTTCAGAGAAAATTCAAACAAAGAAAATAAATAAAATACAAGCAGAGGAATAAAGACCAACAGACAAGGCTCCTAATTGTCTGAGAAATTAGCACAGATCAACAGACATATCCAACTGTCTGACCAAGGCAATATATACATAGTCACCAGAGAGAGAAGCACCAACATCTGGGTTTTTCAAAACTGGGGTCCCTTAACAGCTACACAGAGTTTCTGGTCAAATCATAAGAACACTCTTCCAATCAGTGAGCCCCAAAGCAAAACGATAGCCTCAAAGTATATATACTCATTTTAGAGCCAGAGGGCATCACAACCCTCCTGACTCAGTGCCTAATTAGAAATTAAC
>CM053598.1:157977936-158045231 GCA_028646575.1 Pseudocheirus occidentalis | reverse complement strand
TTGTTTTGTTTTGTTTTTTTGGAGAGACCTCCATCCTTTTTTTGCAGAAGTAGAAGGCTACTGGATTTGATTGGCATAGATGAACTGATTTGTTTGATTGTGATACTTTCTTTCCCCTTTCTTTTTTATTCTTTGTTATGAAGGATGATTTTCTGCTTAAGGAATGAGAGAACAAAGATGATATCAAAATATATTAATAATTAATTGATATAAAAACAAAAGATCAATAATTAAAAGCAGGTCTTTCCACCTTGAGTTAGGACTGAAATTCACCGGCAGAAGATAAATTGAGTTCCCAGATTTCATACAAAATGTCTCTTCCCAGTTCTCATATAGTACTTCTCTTCTCTAAATCTTCTGTCCTTAATGTTAAAGATGAGGCAGGTAAACAACATAAAAGTAAATAAAATAATAGTATATGTAAATAATATAAGTAAGCAAAACAAATTCTTTCTTCTCAGGAGTTATTGTATTAAAGGGAAAAGATGGAAAACGTATCTCTGGAGGAAGATACAAGAGGCCAAAGTTTCGGATTTTAGAACTAGAAGGTAGCTCAGAGATATCTGGTCCAATACCACCATTTTATGTATAATACTACCTTCCGATCTATTCCTTTCCTCCGACCCCCACCCCCAACTCACACTCCAAGTCTGAGGTGGGTCCCCAGCAGTTTTAGCTGCTGTCTCAGGTTCTAGGGTATCCTTTGTGGGGCTATACTCCTGAGAGCTATCACTCAAGATCCTCCTCCATTATACTTTTTCATTAATGTGTGGGACAGAATATGGTTTTTTAAATAGACTACCTGCTGTGGTGACTATCCTGTCACCACACACACACTATCAAGAAATTACATAAGACATTGAGAGAGACAAGCGAAAATATTCTCATAAAGTAAAGGAGACAGTCACCAAACTTGAGCTGGGCTTTAGCCTTGATAGGCCCAAATTTTGTTTTTCTATCATGTGTCTGCCAGCTACCTGTCTTTGGTAAACAAGAAAAGCAACAAGTGATGTATAAATTGCCTATTTTTTGCAACAAGTAATATGTTTGCCAGGTGTTTCTGTAAATTGTCTGCTTTTTGGTAAACAAGATAAAAATATGTAATCTGTGATAAGCTAACTTCTGATGAATAATTTTGTATTGGGTAAAAGGATTGTAAGGACACCCCTTCTCACCAATGGGAATGAAGGTCCGGTTACTGGGGAGGGGGGTTGGGTTTTGTGGTTTTTGGCCATTTAACCCAGCTTTTGCTTCTGTATGGCAGCCTCCTCTCTCTGGTGTTCCGGGGGTATGGGCCGCCTGCTTCTCTTGAGATTCTAATAAAGAAACCTTTCTGCTTTCACCTGGAGAAATCTCTTGAGTAGTCGATTTAGGTAGGGTCTTTGCACCCTACACATTAACCATCAGCAAGGATACAAAATGAGCTCTCAGCAAAGGTAATTATTAAGATGGCAAAGAATAGCTACAGAAAAAAGAAATTGTCCCTCACTAAACTTAGGACACCTTCTCCTACAAGTACACACAGCTTCTGCGGGGGGGGGCGGGGCGGAAAGGGGCCCCAAACAAGTGCGCTATCAGTGAGTCTTCTGTTGCCAAGACAACCCAAGTCTGGACTTGCAGGGCTTTTATATGCTTTCCTTCCTCATTCTGCCTTCAAAGCCTACCCTTGAGTGCAATATCTCTGCTGGATGGATCTCTGCTAAGCCAGCTCCTAGAGTCTACTCCCCCTCTACCCACTCAAGTCTCAATTGCCAGGCTGAGCTCTCACTTGAGTCCATGGCTGCCTTTTTTTCCTTTGCTTCTAGAGGTCCCACTACTAGGAATCGCTTAAATGCTGTCTTTGCGTTGACTGCTTCTCAGTATCCATGTCAGTTTGGGAAGTATGTGGGTGTCTGCTTCTGAAACTATACTTTGGACTCTTTTGATGCACTCTTCAATTACTTGATGAAGGATTACCTTCTGGGAAAGTGATTCTGCTATTGAGACTGATCAGTGGGGTGAGGGAAGGAGAGAGAAGAAATCCCCTTCTTCTCCACAAGAGCTGTTTCATTTCAGGAAACAGACCATGTGAAGTAGACTTCTTTTTCTGTGCCTCTTGGCAAAATTACCTGCAAAGCTAGCAACTTGGCCTCTTAAGGCGAGGTATAAATGAATTTGTCTATGTGAAAATATTATCTGAATCAATAATAAGAAAAATGAGACATTAACATCTCTGAGATTTCACTTCATATTCTGAAAATTGGCAAAGATGACCATTCCCCTCTCAATGGCAAGTCAGTGCCTGGCACGTAATAAGCACCAAATAAATGTTAGCTATTACTTTTATTGTTATTATTATACTTTCTCAGAGGAGAGTAGATCATTCAGTCTTGGTAGCCCTTTTGCTCCCCTCCACTTGGGAATCAAACTCTCCCTTGGAGGGAGATAGGCAAGATTCTGGAGATGTCTATCCCTGCCTCCTCAGGGAGCCACATTTAGACAACCTATGTGGATATACACATTCCCCTTGAGAGGCACAAACACCCTAGAACAATATATACAATGGCGACAGACATTTAAATGAAGAGATCGTTAAACGGAAGCCAAACTCTGAATAATTAACAAGCTATTAATGGTCCCAGAGAACAGATAATTCTCCGAAGAATGTTCTGGGCATTGTCAGAGGAGGTCATTGTATGTGATTTGTATTTATTTGCTTTTCTTTGTTGCAAGGAAGGGTTTAAATTCTGGAATCATGGGGAGGTGTCTATCCAGAAATAACTAAAGTTACCAAAAAAAAAAAAGGCAGCATTTGTTGTCCTTATTTTTAAACATATACAAATATATAAGACCCAGAGCCATTTCCCATTAGGTGACTGAACAAAAGATGTGAACAATTTTGAAAAGGAGAAACAAAAACTATCCACAGCTATAAGACAGATGAAACCAGAGAAAGTATACATAGGAGAATATATATTGGATAGTGAAGGAGTTCCCCCATTGGGAGTGAGGCAACTCAGTTCAACAGAGATGGTGTCCTGGATCTCACCCAAGCATAAACTTGCCGGAGTCTCTAGAGCTTAGCAAGCTGGGAATAAGGATATGATAGAGAGACTGCCAATTCCTCTCATGTATTCCCAGACAACTTGAAATGAGATTGATGTCTTCCATCTTCTCTCTTAAATCTGGAAGCTAGAAGATCTCAGTGTTGGAAGAGTTGAGAAGAAAATTCAGTTTCCTGAGTCTTGAAAAAGAGACTCAAAACTTGGAGAGTCTGTAAGAGACTGGTGAAGGCTAGAGCTCTCTCACCTCTTGCCAGCTCCACATTCATCTCCACCACTAAGTAGAAAGTCCCCTACCAATGGACTTTGAAACAGGGGTTACAGTTGAATAGGCCTACAGATGTGGTTGCTGTGTGGGTTGGTTTTGCTTTGATTGGTTTGTATTCTTCTAAGATGCCTTCCAATTCTCAATCAATGAACCTGTGGTTCTCCAATCCCGAGGCTGTTCTCCTTATTAACAAGAAAAGGATGAACAAACAATCAATAAACATTTATTAAGTTCTTACTATATGCCAAGCACTGTGCTAAGTGTGGGGGAAGGAAAGGCAGCATATAAGGAAATGATTATGGGGTGAAAAAAATAAATAGTATCACATGAAAGTAGGTGGAGGTGCTCAGCACTGGCAGTCAGTTCAGGTTAGTAGGGTGGGACAAGGGAGGTGAATGCAAATAGAATCCAGGTTCACTAAAACCAAATACAATATCCAATGAAGGCAAAAGATCATGAGCATACCATTATTCTCTGTGGGAGAGGTTATAGAACTTGTGTATCTTAAAGTGGAAACAATGGTCTCAGCACATTACCAACTGTAAGAAAGAAAGGGAACCAATCTTTATATTATACAGCTAATAATATTATTATTTGGAGTGGCTAGGTGGTGCAGTGAATTAGAGCACTGGCCCTGGAGCCAGGAGGATCTGAGTTCAAATCCAACCTTAGACACTTAATACTTATTAGCTGTGTGACCTTGGGCAAGTCATTTAAGCCCAACTACCCTACCTTCCCCCCTCCAAAAAACAAAATATATATATTATAATTTCTTATAGTTATGATAATTATATTTTAACCAATGGGTTCCCAGTGCTTGGCAAAGTGACTGGCACAAAGTAAGTACTTAATAGAGGCTTGTTAATTGATTGATCACTTGATAACTATTTATTGGGGAGTTCTACATTTGCCTTGGTTTGTATATTGTTCTACCAGAGCTAAAATGCTAAATAAGTACTGTATTCTCAATAATTACCAGAAGGTCCAAGACAAAGACCGTCTATTCCTCAAATTCCACCTCCCTCTGTGGAGAAGTCATGACAGTACTCTAAGGATGTATAATTCACTATTCTACCAAGTAGGGCACCAACCTACTGGCCAATTCCACCTCCTGTGCTGTATCTCAATGAGCTAATCACATCATGTTAGCATAACTATGTTGCCTCTCAGAGAAATGGACAAATATGATGAAACACTGCATACAACAGTGTTGCGGACAGGCCCGTGGGACTCTGACCCTGATGGATGAACAAGCCCTCTCAGGTGTTTGGCCTGCTGATGGGCCTGGATTGGTTCCCCATCTCCCAGGAAAGTGCTCAAACATACAGGTGTGAGGATTAGGTCCTCAAGATAAGCATGGCATTTATACCCATGGCCTGGGACAAAGAAGTACGCAATGTACACAGAAGAAAACAATTAAGAAGCCTCCTATAAAAGCCTGGATGCAGGGTAATAAAATTGGCTCTTTACTTTCACCATTCAGAGAGTCCTGTCTCTTCTTTTACACACCCACTAGCAGAGTCTCTGTGTTGGTGATTCTTTCTCAGCCCTATCTGGGGACGGCAGGGCTCCCATATTTTTTCAGCCCTGCTGCAGGATGGCAGGGCTCCCCATAATCTTCTCCGCACACAACAGTTCCATTCTTAGTATACAATCTATAAATAGAGAATCAGTACTTAATAACCAGAGAACACAATGCATAATAAAATAACAAACAATAAAAACAACCCATCAAAAACTCCAAGAATACCTCTTTTCATAAGTCCCAAAGACAAAAGAACAATATGGATTTACGAGTTCTAGGACACACATAGTTAAAGTTCTAGAGTAGACAAAAGAGTACTTCATTGGATACTTGGTTATTATTGTTATTGTTGTTATCATTATCAACATTAATAGCTAGGATTTATTTATATGGAGTGTTAAGGTTTGCAAAGCATTTTACAATTTACATTTTACATTTCTCATTTGTTTTTTACGAAGTAAGTGATATTCTTGACCCCATATTATAGATGAGGAAACTGAGACTACAAGAGTGACTTGGTAAGAGTAACTAGTAAGAGTCCAAGGGAGGATTTCACTCCAAGAATTTTTGACTCCAAGACCAGCATTCTTCTACTACAGCACCCGGCTGTTGCATCCCCTTTGATGGCCAACACACTTCCCCAAAGACATAAGACATAGACAGCAACTCTGTAGTCAGGGCTCAGCTAACCCACAGCACAGGGATTCAGTGCAAATGGAACTCAGGAGGGCCGATACTTCCCCATTTAGGCTGTCTGGTTATTGGTACAGACCTCTGACCTCTTCTAACTAGCTAAATTGTCATGTATTGGAGTAAGTGGAATTAACAGCTAGTCACAGTGAGAAGGAACCACATCCTTCCATTTCCTTGTGACCTTCAAACCTCCAGTGTCATGGTGCCCCATTATATTCTCTCTTGCTTCTCCCAGTCCAAAAACCTCAGTGTTCATTGAAATATAGAAAAGGAGTTCTTACAAAGAGAGGGTCTATCTATCTATCTATCTATCTATCTATCTATCTATCTATCTATCTGTCTGTCTGTCTGTCTGTCTGTCTTTTTATTTATCTATCTACATATACACATAGATATGCACACATGCACACATATCCATGTGTATAAGTATGAATATGTATTTATACCAGCGGTTCTCAACCTGTGGGTTGTGACCCCTTTGGGGGTTGAACGACTCTTTCACAGGGGTCACCTAAGACCATCAGAAAACACATATTTCTGATGGTCTTAGGAACTAAGACAGTGTTCCTCTATGCATCTCCAGGCGGGTCTGCCCACATGCAGATATGCCCACATAAGAGTATTAAAGGGTCGAGGCATTAGGAAGGTTGAGAACCACTGATCTATACCTACACACACACACACACACACACACACACACACACACACACTCATTTTTTTAAAGAAGGCAATAGACCCAGAAGGGAGGAGTATTCTGCAGAAAAGAAAATTGTAAATGATTAGGGAAGGTTGGGTCAAGGGAGGGGAATGTAAATAGAAATCCAGGTTCACTAAAACCAAATACAATATCCAATGAAATGCTGAATGACAAGCTTACCAATGAACAGCTTGCTGCAGCATTATTATCTCTATCCTCTCTTGGTTACGACATCAGTATCAAGGCCATATACTGATCTTGGCCTTGTTGCTCTGGTAACCCCACGTAGCTTGCTCCTCGTCTCCCTTTGTGTCCCTAGAGACACAAATATGGAACAAGGTAAAAATCATCTGGTCCCACCTCCACACCCTTGTGCATTGCTAACTAAAGCCAGAGCTGCAGCCCTTCTGCTGGGACTACCTTGACACTCCAAATTAATTTAAAATTAAAACCTCTGGTCTTTACAGGAGCATCAATAATTTAATTTGCTTCCTGGCAGAGTTCTTAAAATAATTTGCCACTTCTCATAGCATAGAAGGGTAGAGCCACCAATCAAATGCTCCTTTATATTACAGTTTTGAGCCACCAACTTTTTTCCCCCAGGAAATAGTAAAATAGCAGGCCCAGTGCTATTTTAAAAAGCAAATAATGTCATCCAGAAAGGCCCTATTGCCAGTTTCCTGAAGTCATTGATGACTGTCTCAATATGTTTACTGAGTTGTTCCAAGGCTCATAACAATATGAAATTGCTATGATAACAATACAATAATATGATATTATTATAGTTCATATAATAGCTATAAATGCTAGCTATTTACACAGAGAGCTTTATAGTTTAAAAAGCAATTTACACAAGGTACACAAGTGGTACCATGGATAGAGCACCAAGCCCCTGAGTCAGGGAGACTTGAGTTGAAATTCAACCTCATAAACTAACTAGCTGTGTGACCCCAGGCAAAAGTCACTTAATCACTATTTGCCTCAGTTTTCTTATCTGTAAAATGGAGATGATAATATCATCTACCACCTGGGAATATTATGAGGATAAAAGGAAATATTTATAAAGCTCTTTGAAAACTTTAAATTGCTATACAAATGCTGACGCTGACACCACCCCCACCATCTCCACCATCACCACCTCCACTGCTCCAGTTGGATAGTCCAGTGGATAGAGTGCTGGGCCTAGAGTCAGGAAAACTCCTCTTCCTGAGTTCAAATCTTACCTGAGACACTTACTAGCTAAGTGACCCTGGACAAGTCACTTAACTGTATTTGTCTCAGTTTCCTCATCTGTAAAAATGAGCTGGGAAAAGAAATGGCAAGCCACTACAGTATCTTTGCCAAGAAAACCCCAGATGAGATCCCAAAGAGTCATACATGGCTGAACAGCAAGAAACAACAAATTATTATTATGATGATGTCATACTTTACATATTCTGTCTTGTTTGAGTCTTACAAAAAAACCTGTGAAGTTACATGCTATTGTTATCAACATTTTACAGATGAGGAACTTGAGAGATGACTTGCCTAGAATCCCAAACCTAGTAAGTGTCTGAGGCAGGATTTGAGCTCAGATCTTCCCGACTTCAAGTCAAGTGCTCTGGTCACGATACCATCTAATCATGAACAGTTACAGCAGCAGCATAAATACTCCATAAGTTGCCGGCAGGGCAAGACTAAAGATAGCCATTGATCTTCCCCTTTTAATAAGCTCAGTTAAGGACTCCAGCTCATGTGGAAGAAAGTAAAAAGCACTGGAATTAAAGTCAAGGAAGCTCAGATTGAATCGTGCCTCAGAAACTTAGCTGTGAAGTATAAATCACTTATTAGTCTGAGTCTCAACTTCTTCCTCTGTCAAATACCTGTAGTATTGATCTCATGTGGTTGTTATGAGGACCAAATAAGCTCGTATATATGTGTGTGTATGTCTGTATATATGTATGTGTGTAGATACATATATGTATATGTACACACACATATACATATGATGATGATTGGCAAAACTCAAAGGATTATGTCAGTTATAGTATAACCATACCTTGCTCACTTCCATGTAGTTTAAGATCCACTGACACTGGCTTCCTTTCTGTTCCTCATACAAAATACTCCATCCTTGACTCCTAGCATTTTCACTGGCTGTCCCCTCTGCATGGAACTCCTTCTGCTCTATCATCTGGCTTCCCTGACTTCTTCTAGGCTGCACCTTAAGTCTCACCTTCTGCAAGAAACCTTTCCAGATCTCCTTTAATGCTAGTGCCTTTTCTATGAAAATATCTCTATTTTATTCTGAAAGTTTCTTGTTTGTACATAGCTGTTGCATGTTGTCTCCCCCATTATTAGGCTGTGAGATTCTTGAGAGTAGAGATCGTTTTTATAGTATAATAGTTTTTTGTGTGTCCAGTTCCTTCTTTATATGGTCAGTCCAAGTCTGATCCAGCCAACTGGATAACGCAACTGATGAACTCATCTCCCTTCTAATCTATTTGAACATCAAAGGAAAGGAAGCCTACCCACTCAACCCTACCACTTCAACTCCTTCCTTTTCCATTTCATATATGATGCAAACCATTTATCCATTACCTTCAGGGAATGAGGTAAATGAATGAATAAAGCATTTGTTAAGTATTTATTATATATAAAGCTCTGGAAATACAAACAGAAAAGAAAGACAGATCTCATTCTCAAAGAGTTCATAGTCTAGTGAGAAAAATAACACATGCGGAAGGATTCAGCTGCAAGAAAGATGGGAAAGTTCTGTGGACCTTAGGGTAGCAGCAAAATATATGTTAATGCCTCTTTTTTAGAGTCGTTTCCACTAATAAAATCATATTGGTTTCTGAACTATTTGATAGTGCAGAAAAATGATAAATGTCGGAGAAGATGTGGGAAAATTGGAACATCAATGCATTGTTGGTGGAGTTGTGAATTGATCCAAACATTCTGGAGAGCAATTTGGAACTATGTCCAAAGGGCTATAAAACTGTGCATACCCTTTGACCCAGCAATACCACTTGTAGGTCTATATCCCAAAGAGATCATAAAAATGGGTAAAGGACCCACATGTACAAAAATATTTATAGCAGGTCTTTTTGTGAGAGCAAAAAATTGGAAATTGAGGGAATGCCCATCAATTGGGGAATGACTGAACAAGTTGTGGCATATGCATGTAATGGAATACTATTGTGCTATAAGAAATGAGTAGATAGACTTCAGAAAACCCTGGAAAGACTTATAGGAACTGATGCTGAGTGAAGTGAGCAGAACCAGGAGAACATTGTTCACAGTAACAGCCACATTGTGCAGTGACTAACTTTGATAGACTTAGCTCTACTCATCATTGCAAAGATCTAAGACAACTCCTAAAGACTCATGATGGAAAATACCATGCACATCCAGAGAAAGAACTATGGAGTCTGAATGCAGATGGGAACGTACTATTTGTTCTCTTTTTTTTTGTTGCTGTTTTGTTTTGTTTCTCCTTTCTTGTGGTTCCTCCTATTAGTTCTAATCCCTTTTTACATCATGACTAATGTGAAAATATGTTTAATATGAATGTATATGTAGAGCCTATATCAGATTGTACACTGTCTTGGGGAGGGAGAAGGGAAGAAAGGGTAAGAAAATTTAAATCTCAAAATCTTATGGCAGTAAATGTTGAAAAATAGAAATAAATATTTTAAAAAAAGAAAAAGAAAATATGGGACTAACTCTCTGGGAAGAGGTTGAATGTAAAGTTAGAGATATAAGAATCATTTCTGCAAAGTCCAAGTCAAGAGTTACTTATGAAGCTCCTACTATACGCCTATGTACAGGCACTGTACTAAGCTCTGAGGATGAAAACAAATGGACAAAAACCAGTTGCTACTCTCAAGAATCTCACAGTTTAATGGGAGAGACAACACGCAACAGCTATGTACAAACAAGACACTTTAAGGATAAAATAAAGATATTCTTATAGAAAAGGCACCAGCATTAAGGGGGATCTGGAAAGGTTTCTTGCAGAAGGTGAGACTTTAGGTGGAAGATGGAAGAAGTCAGGGAGGCCAGATGATAGAGCAGAAGGAGTTCCATGCAAAGGGGACTGCTAGTGAAAATGCTAGGAGTCAAGGATGGAGTATTTTGTGTGAGATACAGAACGGAAGCCAGCGTCAGTGGATCCAAGACTACATGGAAGTGAGCAAGGGATAAGAAAACTGGAAAGGTAGGAAAGAACCAGTTTAATAAAGGCTTTAAAAGCCAAAAAGAGGACTTTATATTTGATCCTAGAGGTGTTAGGTAGTTAAGTGGCAGTGGAGTCAAGAAGATCTGACTTCAAATTCAGTCTTCGACACTGTTGATCCTGGGCAAACTGCTTAACTTCTGCTGCCTCAAAACATATAAATGCTAGCTACCATTATTTGTAGGGAGTCACTGGGGCAAATTAAATCACCAAGGGAGAGCACATAGAAAAGGAGAGAACCAAGGGCAGACCCTCGAGGTATAGCTATATTTAAGAGGTAAGAAGAAAGAAAGAAGGAGAAAGAGAAGGAAGAAAAGAAAACAAAAGAAAGAAAGAAAGAAAGAAAGAAAGAAAGAAAGAAAGAAAGAAAGAAAGAAAGAAAGAAAGGAAGGAAGGAAGAAAGAAAAAGAAAGAAAGGGAGGAAGAAAGGGAGGAAGGAAGAAGGAAAGAAAGAAAGAAGGAAAGAAAGAAAGGGAGGAAGGAAGAAGGAAAGAAATAAAAAGAAGGAAAGAAAGAAAGGGAGGAAGGAAGGAAGGAAGGAAGGAAGGAAGGAAGAAAAGAAGGAAGGCAACACATATTTATTAAGTGCCTACTGTGTGCCAGGCACTGTGCTAAAAGCTTTACACATATCTCACTTGAGGAGTTCTAAGGAGATCTCAAAGGGCATTAAAAAAGAATAATCAGAGACTTGGGATGAGAACACCCAAGAGAATAACACTGCTAGTGCTAGTATGGGGTACAGTTAGTGAGCTGGACCTGAATTCAGTGTAACAGAAGCCAAGAGAAGAGCGGGTGTCAAGGACAGAGCAGTCAAACTTGTCCAATATTGCAGAGAGTCCAAGGAGGAGGAGGCTGAAAAACCCAGGATGACTGATTTTGAGATAAGATCATTAGTGACTCTGTAAGAGAACTATTTCAGTAGAATGTTAAGGGACAAAAGTCAGTTGCTAAGGGTTGAGGAGTGAGTGGGTGATGAGGAAGTGGAGTGAAGGAGTTCTTTATATAAATTTGGCAGTGAAGAGAAGACAAAGACTGATAATCTGGGAGGGTGGAAGTTCAAAGGAAGAGTGTGTGTGTGTGTGTGTGTGTGTGTGTGTGTGTGTGTTTTAAGAGAGACATGAGCATATTTCTAAGGGGAGGGGAAAGTGCCAACAGAGAGGGAAAAGGAGGAAATACAGAGAGGGGATATTTGATGGAGTAAAGTAACAAAGGAGATGGGAAAAAATGGATTTGAGCATGTGGTGGAAAGATCAGCTTTGGCAAACAAGAAGGTTATGTCTTCCTTAGAAACTGGAATGGGGGGTGGCTGGGTGGTGCAGTGAATAGAGCACTGAGGTCTGGAGTCAGGAGGACCTGAGTTCAAATCCGGCCTCAGACACTTAACACTTACTAGCTGTGTGACCTTGGGCAAGTCACTTAATCCCAACTGCCTTGACTTACCCCTTCCAAAAAGCAAAAAAAAAAAAAAATCTGGAATGGGGGCAGCTAGATGGCACAGTGGATAGAGCACTGGGACTGGAGTCAGGAAGACCCAAGTTCAAATCCAGCCTCAGACACTTACTAGCAGTGTGACCTTGGGCAATTGCCTAAACAAACAAACAAAAACACAAAGAACCTGGAATGGAGAGGAAAGGATAGATGAGAATGCCGAAAGGTTTAGAAGAGTATACAACCTCAACTTTTTCAGTAAAATAAGCAAAGGGCAAGCAACTGAAAGTAGAAAGAGATTTGGGATTCATCTGCAGAGCATGGAGAGACATGTAATGGAGAACTGGATTTGAAATGGCTTCAGATCCCATTTCTGATGCATACTGACTCTTGCTATCATTTAACCCCTTGGTTCTCTAGGCGAATCTCTAAGACTATAAGATACAGAGAAGCTGCCAATCTGTACTGATAGAGGGTTCTCTATACCAGCAAAATCACAGGTCTCAAAATTATAGGTCTCGTCTCTATCTCTACCATGCTGAGAATGAGAGGGAAAAGGGTAGATTTGAGGGCTTCAGGATATAAGAGAAAATATGGAATAACTGTTGTAAGGAATGTGAGAATCATTAAGAGATCATCAAAAGGTTTAGCTGCAATTCCAAAGGACTCGTCGTGGAAAATGTTATCCACATACAGAGAAAGAACTGATGGAATCTGAATGCAGATTGAAGCATGCTATTTTCATTTTCCCTTTTTTTTTTTTGGCTTTTTGCCTTTTGCAAACTGTATTTTTTTTTGGAAACTGTTTCTTCTTTCACAACATGACACATGGAAATATGTTTTGCATGATTGCACATATATAAGCTATCAAATATATATTTAATATTTATAGTATAATAATTGTTAAAATTAATAATTTAATAATATACAATCAAACTACTTACCATCTTAGAGTGAGGTTAAAGAACGGAAGGGGGAATATTTGGAATTCAAAATTTCATAAAAAATAAATGTTAAAGGGGCAGCTAGGTGGCACAGGGACTAGAACACCAGCCCTGGAGTCAGAGGGATCTGAGTTCAAATCCAGGTTCAGAAACTTGACACTTACTAGCTATGTGACCTTGGGCAAGTCACTTAACCCCACTTGCCTCAACTCCCCCCTCCAAAAAATATTAAAAAGTGTCTTTACATGTAATTGGAAAAATAAAATATTATTTAGAAAAAGGATAAACATTAAAAAACAAAAGTTTCGTCATACCATGGTGACATAGTTAGCATTAATTTGTAGTGAATCCAATCAGCAAGACTTTGTGATTTCCTTCAGTACCATCTTGGCTAATAGGGAGTAGGATAAGAAGAAGAGACTAGGAATGACCCAGGGTTGAAGGTTAGCAAAGAATTCAAAAGTAGAGAAGGAAACACCAATAGTAGTAGCTGACTGACTAAAGGGTATAGACTAGATGGGAAAGAAGTTGGGATCATATCAGGCATGACAGGCTGGGGAAAATGTCCCTAAAAAGGACAAAAGGTCACATTGAGGGCAAAAAACAGATATCGGAGGAGTAAGAAAGCAGGAGAGGAAGGAAGAAAGACAGACGACTGTGTGTGGAAGAAAATGTCAGAACGAAGGATCTTAGGGATGCAATTGTTTTGCTTGATTTGACCATGTAGGGAGGATCCATTCTACTGGGTACCATAGTTGAGTAGAACTGAAGTCATAAGAAAAGAAGAATTCAAGCAAATGTGAGAAAAGGAAATTAGAAGAGTCATCTATATGCCTACTGACGTAACCAACCCTCCAAGATTTGGGCCTGGAAGTGAGGCCGAGTCCATAACCATTTATTAAGTGTGCCACACTCTGGAAATGACTTTGTAAATCATCTACCAACCACCTCATTTAAAACACTTTTTTTCCATTAACAAAAGCAAGTTTTTTCTTTCTCTCATCTCTACCCATTCCCATATTAGGGCAAAAAAAGGGACAAAATTCTCATAACAAATACGTATAGTCCAGCAAAACAAATCCCAACAACGGCCATGTTCTAAAAGAAACCTATCTCGTTCTGCACTCACTTCTCTATGAAGAGATTGACAGCATGTTAGTCATCGGTCCTCTGGAATTATCTAACCCTTTCATTTTAAAGACAAAGGAACCTGGGCTCAGAGACTTAAAGTGACACTGAGACTCAGACAGGTTGTGACTAGCCCAGTGTTGCACCTGTATAAATAGAAAAGCTGAAATGTCTGAGAGTGACAGTAGGAGAAAGGGTGTAGCATCAAGACTTGGGTAGAAGGTGGGAGTCAAGTGCCAATGTCACAGAGATAGGTGAGAGCACATCCAGGAGGTCAGTGATGACAGCATCGAGGACTGAGAGAGGGTGGCACTGTTGCCCAAGGAAATGTTGAATTCATAGTGGCAGAACATAATAAAGAACTACAGAAAACACTAAATCAGCGGTTCTCAACCTGTGGGTTATATTCAATTTGTGACAATGAAAATACATCCTGCATATCAGATAGATTCATAACAGTAGCAAAATTACAGTTAGAAAGGAGCACCAAAAATAATTTTATGGCTGGGGTCACCACAACATGAGGAACTGTATTTAAGGGTTGAGAGATTAGGAAGGTTGAGAACCACCTCAGTAAATGATTCAAGTGAGTTAGGTAGCATGGTGGATAGTGCTGGGCCTTGAATCAGGAAGACCCAAGTTCAAATCCAGCCTCAAATATTTTCTAGCCTATGATCCTGGACAAGTCACTTAATCACTGCCTCAGTTTCTTTGATTATAAAATGAAGACAATAATAGCAGGTTTGTTGATAGGTTCAAAAGTGGAACACATGAGCTTAATGCTTGTTCCTTTCCTCCTCCTTACAATTACTGTACTTCTTTTCCATGTCCTCTACTATTCTTTCTTGACCCTTTCTTGCTCAGCTTCCACATCCACTCACCTGTCTCTTTTCCCCAAAAAGGCATACCCAGACAAGAAGCATCTATTAAGCCCTTATTGTATGCCAGGCACTGAGCTAAGCACTGGGGATACATACAAAGTGGGGGGGGGAATCTGTTTTCAGTCTTTTCAGTTTTCAGTTGAGGTACCTGGGGTTACAAATACAAAAAAATGTATATATACATTTTGTGTGTGTGTGTGTGTGTGTATACACACACGTATATGTATGTTTGGGATGAAAAATCTCATAATAAAAAATGTGGAGGTCTCTTAGGATAAGAATAGAAATTTATTCTCTTCCATGGGAGAAGAGGGTGGTCTTCCCCATGACTGATGATGAGAAAGAGACAAGGCAATATGGAGGGAGCAGGGTTTTAAACCCTAATGCAGTCAAGCCCCCTTCCCTGACTGTCCCCTCTCCCATTGACTGGGAGACAGACTCAAGTCTTGGCACCAAAATCTTCCCCAATGGCAAGTCATCGGGATGCTGCCACTACCTCTCAGTGGCTGGGAAACAGGCTTACAAGGAACAATGATGCTGATTGACAGCAATGGAAAGTGGGAAGGGTCCCAAAGCAAGGGAGGAGGAGTGAGCTTGGGCTGTCCCTCTCCCACTGGTAGGGAGGAGGGGCCCACAGAGGCAGAAAATTAGAAAGACTCCTGAAAGGGCTTGTTGCCGATTGACAGCAGTAATGGAAGGGGGGAGCGCAGTTAACAATCCAAAAGTGCCTGAGAAATTTTCACTCTCCCAGACATGTACATACATACACACACATACACATATATTCACCCCTAAGATAGACAGGTAGATAGATAGATAGAGGCAGAGAGACAGAGAGACAGACAGAGACAAAGAGAGAGAGAGAGACAGACAGACAGACAGATCCAATTTGAGACCGTGTACTATTGCTGAGAAAACAGTGGATATGGAGTCAGGTCTGTTTGCCAGACTAGTTGTGTGACCTTGGACAGTGACAGGAATGAATGTGTTTACACTGTACTTTTATCTGTGGGTACACACTTATATGGGAGAAGGTAAGCGAGGTATCTGTATACTCTAGCTCAATGGTTTCTAACTTGGTCCTAGGAAGCCAGAGGGAAACTAGAAGGGGGGAGGGGTGCAGAGAAGGGGGTAGCATTTGCTTTGTGTGAATCCTAAACTTAGGGTGGTTCTGATAATTATTGGATGTTAGTAACCTCTGTATGGAGACTGTAAGGTCAACCATTGTACAAACAAATCATGAGAGTCACTCAAGGGAGTTAAAAGATGGTTGTTGATGTGTTCAATCCCATCTTATTCCATGGTTGCTTAGTGATAGAAAATTTGTTCACCTAACATTTCATTTTTATTTTTAAGACAGTTATGAATATTTAGTCAAAACTCAAATTTCAATGTATTTGGATCACTAACTTTGTTAAATTATCATAGAATCTTTGGACAGGGGAAAAAATCCTTGAGGCATTATAAATTATCTGTTGGACTGAATTGCATTGAAATAGTGATTTCATACAGTTTAGGTTGGGTTGGGCTGATATAAATGGAATATATCTCAGCAATATCACACTATAAACCAATGGCACAGTAAATGTGTGCCTCTCCTGAAAACATCCAAGTATGATTTCAACCAGTATCCACCACTGAAAGCTGCATTTACTCACCTTGCAAGACCAGATACAGGGACAGTGACGTAGCACAGTGGATAGAGCACATGCCCTGGAGTCACAGTTCAAATCTAGCCTCCAATACTTATCAGCTGTGCAACCCTGGGCAAGTCACCCCAATTGCCTCCCAAAAAAATTCAAACAAACAAAAAAGACAACACAGGGCTTATAGTTCTATCAGTCAATAAATAGCCAACAAGCATCTATTAAGTACCTACTGTGTGCCAGGCACTGTGCTAAATGAGGGGGCTAAGAGGCAAACAAAAGGTAGTCCCTGCCCTCCAGGAGCCCACAATCTAATGGGGGAGACAAAAAGCAAACAAATCTGTGCAAACCAGCTATGTGTAATTGAAAGGGAAGGAACTAGAGTCGAGAGGCTGGGAAAAGTCTTCCTGTAAAAGATGGGATGTTAGTTGGGACTTAAAAGCCAAGGAAGGCAGTAGACAGATAAGGAGGTAGAGCATTTCAGGGATGGGGGACAGGCTGAGAAAATGCCCAGAGTCGAGAGGTGGAATGTCTTGTTTGTGGAACAGCAAGGCGATGGGGTGACTGGATGGAAGAATGCATGATGGGGAATAACACTTAAGACTGAAAAGGTATTAGATCAGATTATGATGGACTTTTAGTGCATTTTGTATTTGATCCTGGAAATAATAGGGAACCTCCTGAGATTTTTGGCAGAGTTGGAATTGCCCCCCAGGTCTTGAGATTCCTAAGGCCAACACTCTTTCTATGATACCATACTGTCTGTAGTAACGAAGTCACCTAAGTAAGGAGAAACTCTGACAAATGGAGATAGGACAGGGAGTTGGAAGTGAATCTCTGCTCTTGGAAGGTTATGCCAAAGTAGAAGGTGGGAAGGTGCCTTCCATTACGGGTGTGGTGTTCGCTTTCCAAATATTCTGCTGCTCACTGCCACCAGGTGAATTTTTTCTGGCCTCCACTATTTATTAAAACCATATACTACAGAGGGCAAGGAGGGCTATGATCTACATTAGGAGTGGACATATAGGCATACCTTTTTTCATTGAACTCTGCAGATACTGAGTTTTTACAAATTGAAGGCTTGTGGCCACCCTTTATCTATCAGTGCCATTTTACAATGGCATGTGCTCACACTGTGTGTTATATTTTGGCAATTCTAGAAATATTTCAAACTTTTCATTATTTACAAATGTTATGGTGATCTTTGATGTTCTTGTAACATTGTAATCATTCTGGGGTGCCACAAATTGCACCCATATAAGATGAAACTTAATAAATGTGTCCTGACTGTTCAACTCTCCCTACTCCTTGAGACCCTACAATATTGGAATTAGAACAATAACCTTACAATGGCCTTCAAGTCAGGCAAATTTCATTGTCATATTTTAAGAAATTGCCAGTCACCCCAACCTTCAGTAACACCACCTTGATCAGGCAGCAGCCATCAACATTGAGACAAGACCCACCACCAGCAAAAAGATTACAACTCACTGAAGGCTTAGATTATAGCATTTTTTTTAGCAATAAAGTATTTAAGACATATACATTTTAAGAGTATAGTGTAAACATTAACTTTTATATGCAATGGGAAACGAAAACATTCATGTGACTCACTTTATTGAGATAATTGCTTTATTGCAGCGGTCTGGAACCAAACCTGCAATATATCTGAGGTATGTCTGCATATACCAGTGAAATCAAGGATCCCTGGAAATATTAAGTAACAGCTTTATCATACTGAATGTAATCATGTTTACATTTTACCTGGAAAGATGTGTGTGAAAAGTTCTTATTCTGGGGTTTTAAAATGGAAATGTAGTTCAAATAGGAAATTCAAATTGTAAAGCAGTATATATAAATTTGTATATATGTACATAAATATATATTTGATTAGATATATTTTCCAATGATTCATCAATTCAATGATGAAATAAATATTTACCTAATCTTTGGGGAAAAAAACACTTTTATTATTGTACACAATTTATCTTACAAGTCATTTGCCCCTGGAAAAAATACATAAATACAAATAAATGCAAAAAATCCTCGCAAGTACTTTAATGAGCTACATACATTTTATACAAAATGGAATTCCTCATTCAGAGCCCCAAAATGTAGGGAGACCCTAAAAATGTAGCAGAAGCACTTCCGCACACTGGTTTCAGAAGTATAGTTTGTGCAGAAATGTTTCCACTAGATTCATAGAGTGTACTTTAGATGAAGACTCTTCATTTGGTCAACTGTTTAACAGTCTGCAGCTCTTCAACAGGCTCCCATTTTTGGTTAATTGTTAAAAGCTATTAAAAAAAACACACACACAAAGCGAATGTTATTCAGAAAGAGCTCTAAAATAAGAAATTGACTTTTTATAATTAACCATTTATGAAATGCTCACTCCTACTTACTGCTATGAAATGCTTACAAGGCATTGTACTTGGCACTAGCACAGAAGTGTATATCCTGTCCCACAAAGAAATTGAGAATTTGCAATAATCTAGAGCTTATAAGAAATTGTGCATAATGAATCAAGACTGTAAGAAGAAATGAGAACAAAAAGGGCCTCATGAGATATGTTTAGAACAGAGGCTTAAGTTCATTG
Organism: Pseudocheirus occidentalis; assembly: GCA_028646575.1. Taxonomy (NCBI): domain Eukaryota; kingdom Metazoa; phylum Chordata; class Mammalia; order Diprotodontia; family Pseudocheiridae; genus Pseudocheirus; species Pseudocheirus occidentalis. The sequence continues at coordinate 158,026,162 of CM053598.1, read as the reverse complement.
TTTATGACAGATATAATCATGTTAAGAGATGACAGAAATTCCAACAGTTTCTGTTTTGCTTGTTTGTTATATCAGAGAATTCTCTCAAAATTGGAAATGAGTAAAACAAATCATTTAAAGGTAATTAGAGTTCAGCACATATTGAGATGGGAAGTGCTTCAAAATGAGTTAAAATCTTTGGCCATGAGAGGTTCAGGGTTTAACTTTTTTGTGACCTGTGAACTCCACTGGATGTTTCATGAGGCCTATGGATTGCTTCTCAGAAGAATGTTTTTAAATGATAAATACATCGGGAACTAGGTGTATTGGAATACAGTTCTATTTTTATATGTATATAAAGGGATGCATGTTTGTATATGTTTATACACATTTACATTCGCTAAGTTAAGAAACTCCTGGCCTAAATGGATTATATATGAAGATATTAAAGAACTTGGATTCATGAAAGCAATCGCAGGGGAAAAAAGTTTTCTCAATAATATGAGAAATGCAATTGAAAGCAAAGCTTTAATTCCGTTGCTAGGTATATACCCTACCCTTGGGCCCCAAAGAAGGCAATGATTAAAAACAAAGGTTTTATGGGCACCACAATATTTATAGCAGCTCTTTTTTGTATTAGCAAAGGACTAGCAGCAAAGTAGCCTTTTGACTAGGGATAGCTAAATGATATCGCTGAGCTGTAAGAAATGATGAACATGATAAACACAGAGAAGCATGGGAGGAGTTACAAGAACTGATGCAAAGTAAAACAAGGAAACAATATACTTAATGGACAAGGACGACAATGTCAAAGGAAAGAAAAAATAAGAGAAACTGAACTATGCAAATTATAATGACTAAGCTCAGCCAAGGCAGAACTATGAGAAGCATCCTCCTCTGATTTTTAAACTATCCATCTATTTATTTCTTATTTTATTTTTGGAAAGGCATTTGAAGTTAAGTGACTTAATCACAGTCATACAGTTAGTGTTAAGTGTCCAAGGCTGGATTTGAACTCCAGGGATGGTGGGTGCCCTATGCACTGCAGCACCTCACTGGCCCCACCTATTTGTTTTAACATTCATTTTAAAAAATGTTTCAGTTTCAAACTCTCTCCCTTCCCTCTGACCCCTCTCCCACACATTAAGACAAAAAATAGTGTACCTTATACATATTAAGTCATGCAAAACATATTAGCAATGTTGCAAAAAAAAAAAGCAAGAAATAAAAAGAAAGTATGCTTTAATCTGTACTCAAGGTCACTGGTTCTCTTTCTCTACAGTAGAAAGCATTTTTCATCATAAGTTCTTCAGAACTGTCCTGGAGTAGCTAAATGTTTCACAGTTGATCATTATATTATTGCTATTACTGGTGCATGATATCCTCTTGGTACTACTCGCTTTACTTATTCCTACAAGTCTTTCCAGGTTTTTTTTAAAACCACTCCCCTCATAATTTCTTATAGCACAATTTCTTGAATCACAATGAAATACCAATCTTTTCTGTCATTCCCCAACTGACAGACATTCTCTCAATTTCCAATTCTTTGTCACCATAAAAAAAAAGCTGCTACCAATATTTTTGTACATAAGATCTTTCTTTTTCCCTTCATCTCTTTGGGACACAGCCCTAGTACGGCTATCACTGCATCAAAGGGTATACCTAGTTCTATAGTCCATTGGGCATAGTTTCAAATTGTTTAGAATGTTTAGACCAGTTCAAAACACTATCAACAGTGTATTAGTATACCTGCTTTTCCATATCCCCTTCAGGATGTGTCACTTTCCTTTTCTGTTATGTTAACCAATCTGAGTTTTATTTGTCTTAATTTGCATATCTCTAATCAATAGTGGTTTAGAGTATTTTTCCATATAATTATTGATAACTTTGATGTCTTCTGAAAATGGCTTGTTCCTATGATTTATCAATTGAGGGATGGCTCTTGTTTTTATAAATTTGGCTCATTTCCCTATATATGAGAAATTCGCTATAACTTTTTTCCAATTTCGTGCCTTCTTTCTAATTTTGCCTACATTAGTTTTGTTTGTGCAAAACCTTTTAAATGTCATATAATCAGAATTATCCATTTCACTTCCTGTGATCCTATTTCTTGTTGGTCATAAAATCTTCCTTTATCCATATAACTGGCAAGTAAATTTTTCCATGCTTTCCTACTTTGTTAATGATATCATTCTTTGTCAAAATTGTATACCCATTTTAACCTTATCTACATATACAGTGGAAGATGTTGGTCTATGCTTAGTTTCTGCCAAAGATACAAGTCTGGAAAGGGTTTCCAGACCTATAACTTCTTTCTTAGTATTTCTAGAGAAACTGAAGACTTGAGACAGAGGGATATACTAGTCTTTAAAAATGTGAAGGTAGGTTACCTTAAGAGGAACCAAATTTTACTCCTCTATAACTAAGCAATAGAAAGAAGAAGAATGGGGTAGGTCAGGAACAAGTTGCACAGATATAGCTTCATGTAAGAAATAACTTTATTTAACAATAAAATCTATTCTTCTGTAGTAAAATTCCCACAGGTATTCAAGAACAAGTTGGATGATGACCTTAGACAAGCTTTAGAAAAGATTTCTAGAATAGGTGAGAATTTGGATTAATGACACCTAAAGTCTCTTCAACTCTACAAATCTCATTTATCCTCACAGGAATAATATTTTCCCTATGTAGTAGGTAGAACTATGTTGCATTATTCATTATTTGGCCCAAGACAGTTATAACACACATTTATTAATTCTGTTATTAATTCTTAATTCTACTTTGTTTTAAAAAAATTCCTATATTTGGGGTCTAACTTGACTAGTCACATTATTTTATCAGTACCTTTTGAGGCTGGTAAGGATTCACATTTTCCCAAGGTTCTGGATTTTTCTGTTTGTTGACACTAAAAAATAATTATGAAATTAGATAACGTTGTGACATCATAACCTTAAGGTTTTTTATTTGAAAACTGACACAATTCCACTTTGGGAACATCCAACATGCATTTAGTCTATCTTACAACACACTTGCATAGAACTGACTTAGTCAAGAACTGCTAAATCACTTAAAGCAAGCTCTGGTATTAGGTTCATAAATTTCAATTCAGCTAGAGATTTATTAGACAATGTGTGACCAGCTACATATCTTAAGACAATTCCATTCCTATTCTACTGTAGAGCTTGGCAGGGTCAAAAACTGAGCTCACTCCCCCTAGGTAAGCAGTTTCTCTTTCTCCTTTCAGCTGAGAAGTTTGGTAGTTTAAACCAAACACTAGCCTGGGAGAACAAGGAAAGGGAAACTAAGGGAGAGTAAGATTCCAAAGGGGTCATATATAATAGCTCCAAATTCCAAGCTGAGAATAAATTCGAATTAATTGCTTATTGAGTACTGTATCAGGAAGAAAGGTATTTATAATATCTTTAAAATAAAATGGAAAATACCTTACAACTGAAATCATTATTTGATTATACAATTCTCAATACTGCATTTAAAAAAAACTTTTTTAAGTTTAGAAATTGAAAAATAAAATTCAAAATTGTGCCCCATTTGAAAAGTCATGGACTAAAAGATATTTGCAAAAAAAAAAAGTTAAACTAATGAATTTCTCAGTCAATTTTTTTAACCTTACGAATTGGAAAAATTTCCCCAGCTTTGATTCTATGTCCAGAAACTGCTTTTCTCACACCAAAAATAACAAATAAATGAAGCATTTGTTAAGCTATTACTTTATGTGCAAAACGCTGAGAATGTACATTCAAAAGACAATCCTAGTTCTCATGAAGTTCACATTCTAATGGGGGAAGACAACATAAATAAGAAAATTGGGCAACTTTTCACAATCCAGACATCAACCTAAAGACAATAACCGTCTCCCAATTATATCCCCATTTTACTTACATCACATCTGTTTTGAAAAGGGAATATATAGACATGCAGGCTGCTCCAATTCCAGCAAAACTCACAAATGTGATCAAAGGAATAAGCTAATGGGCAAAATAATGTAAAAGAAACATCTTCAGATGACTCTTTAAAACATGAAACAACACAGAATAATAAACTTTTGCTTACTGTGATCACGTTTTTAAAATGCCAATACTTACTTCTTTCTTTTTCATCACGAGTTGTAATAAGTTCATGATTGTGGCTTTTGGGGTGACAGTCTAGAACAAAGAAGCCCAGTTATTGGTCAGACCCTCACTGATACCCCCAAATAAGTGCCTGCATCCCGTAAACGGCAGTCCCCACCCACCCACCACTCCCCAGCAAAACAAATAAACAAACACCAAAATGGAATAGTCTAAAGATTTCTAATTGCAGCCGAGGATGGATAAAGCGACCCAACCTTTCCCTACCAGAGTGGACGACCAGGGTTGCTAAAGCTGAGAACCGTATCCAGGATGCTTGCTGCCTCTAAACTTTATATACCGAAGATTACGCCTCCGGAAAGAGGCGTGTCAAAGCCCTAGTCACGCAGACTAAAGTTGGTCACTTAATTTCTAATTTCATTTCCTAAAGGGCACTTCCCCCTCTCCGCCTCCCGGGACTTTCTTTAGGTTTTCGAGTCCCTGGGCATAACTAGATCAAGTATGCTTAAGATTAAGTGTTGAAGAGAGAAACAAAACGTAGTCCTCACGCCCCCTGCCGGAAACTGAATAATGCCAGGTGAGCGTAGGTAAGGGTGGAAGGTGCGTCCCCCTAAAACCTTTCGCTGCCTATCTCTTCCCAACCTCAACTCTCCAGCCCTCTCCAGGGCACGCCCTCTGGGAACCCAGGCTTGGGTGCTTTGAATGGATTTAAAGAGCTCAGGAGAGTGTGGTGGGAACGTGAGAACTGTTTTATTATATTGGACAGCAGAAAAAAGGGAAAAATAGGCGATTCGTTGGATAGTGAGTGGTTTGAAGCCGGTGGAATCTGATCAATCAATTCGTCAGAAAACTTTTACTTAGCCCCTACTATGTGCCAAAAACATAGACACACAGGCTAAGAGCAGCGGATACAAAAAAAAAAAAAGTCAAAAGACTGCCTCTGTCCTCGAGGAGTTTACAATCTAATCTAATGGGTGAGACTACATACAAACATATACCGAGCAAGCTATATACAGGGTAAACAGGAAATAATTCACACCAGCACTAGAATTAAGAGAGGTTGAGAAACGCTTCCTTTACATGTTGGGATTTTAGATTGAGGCTTAGAAGCCGAGGAGGTCAGTATTTGAGAGAGGAGGGAGAGCGTTCCAGGCATTGAGGACAGCCTTAGAAAATGCCCAAAGATGAGAGATGAAGTGTTGGGGGGGGGGGGGGTTGGTTTTTTTTTTTTATTTCTTTGTTTCTATGGAACAGCCAAGAGATGGAAAGGTACTTGTCAGGGAGTAAGGGGTGAGCAGACTGAAAGGTGGAGGGGGGTTAGGTTATGAAGGGCTTTGCATGCCCCGAAATTTTGGATTTGATCCTACAGACAAAAGGAAACTTAGACCGCATCAAAGCCACTGGAGTTTATTGAGTGAATAAGAGAAGGGGAGATGGGATCTGATCGAATCTGCTTTTAGAAAATCACTTGAGTGGCTTGAATGGAGGATGGATTGAGGTGGGGAGAGACTTGAGGGAGGCCGACCCACCCACACTTATCTCAGTAATTCAGGTGTAAGGTGATGAGGGGCCGGGCACCAGAGTGGTGGGTGGCATCCTCAGAAGAGAAAAGGAGAGGTGTTTAGTAGATACTGCAAAGGTGAAATCGACCGCCCTTGGCAACAGTTTAGATATGGAGGTAGGATATAGTGTGAAGAATTCAAGGTAACTCCTTTTTTTGCAAACCTGGGGGATCAGACGAAGATGTTGCCTTCTACAGTAATAGAGAAGGTAGCAGGTGGGAAGTGTTTAGCACGAAAGATCCTGTTCTGATCAGCGGGTGGGATTTGATCCATCTGTCGAATGGGGCTAATCTTTCTAAGAAAAAAAATGCTCCATATACAAAAACGTTTCTAGGTTTTTTTAGATGACAAAGAAAAGAACTCTGAGAGGATGTTCATAAATTGGGAAACTGATGAACAAACTATGGTACATAAATTTGAATACTATTTAACAGTCGAATGACTAACCAAGATTCCAAAGAACTAAGGATGAAACATTCTGCTTCCATATGGAGGTAAAGGACTTAGATATGTTTGGATATGGCCAATGTAGAATAGAAAGTTGCTTTGATTGACTCAACATGTTTGTTGGAGCTTTTCCCCCTCCTTATGTTCTCAATTGGAGAGGGTGGGGACAGTGGGGGTGGAGGGAAGGAGCTCAGGGTCTCACCTCTAGTTAGGGTCTGAAACTGGTGTAAACTCAGGTCTTCCTGACTCCTGGCTCAGCACTGCCACCTAGCTACGTGTGGAGGTGATGGCCGGGAGGTGCCTTCAAAAGCTAGCTGTAATCCAAAGATCAATCAATGATCCCTAAAACCAAGGTAGTCTTCCAAAGTAGAGATATAATGAATATGTTGGAAGCTACAGCTAAAACTACATTTAAGGGAGCACAGCTTTCTTAGCTTTTCCTACATGGTCCTGGGTGAGGTATCTTCTCCTCTGTCTCCCCTGCTTTTCAGCTTCTTTTTGTGGTTTGTCTCCTGCCCCTTACATTGTAGACTCCCTGAGAACAGGTGAGAATAAGGACTACTTTTTTGGGGGAGGGGGTATTTGTATCCCCGCTTATTGACTGACATCTCCGCCCCAACTTTTCACCAGCTTTGTAATTCAACTATGTCCATTTCCCATAGATATTCTCCATTTCTCTTTCACATTCAAAAGTCAAGCCAAGCACCATAGCTTTTGAAAAGCACTTTAATGAATACCATGTAGGTTCTTTATTGGTGTATACAGTCTCAAAGCACTTTGGTCCTCGAAGTGGAAATAAGAGGGAGGGCAAGGTAAGAGAGAGATGCATTCTGAGGCCCCAAAAAAAATGCTCTATGTATGTACAAAAATATTTCTAGCTTTTTTTTTGAAGTAGCAAAGAATGGAAATTTGAGAGAATGCTCATCAATGAGGAAACTGATAAACAGGTTATGATATATAAATATGATGGTGTACTATTTGTGCTAAACTCAAAATGGCTGTACCATTTTGGGACTTGACTTTTTCTACATCCCTCATATCAGATATCTTCTCTTCCTCCTGCCCCCCCCTTCCTGCTTTTCAGCTTCCTTTTATGTGATGTCGCCCTCATTCATTGTAAGCTCATTAGAACAGATACTCTTTTTCTTTGCCTGCTTGGCACTTAGTAGGTACTTGTTTAATCAGATGTTTATTGATTGAATGACAACTCCACCCCAGCTTCCTACCAGCTTTTTAACTGCCTAGTTTCCATAATCACTCTAATGATCAATAACTTCCAGAGGACTAATGCTAAAAACATGCTGCCTAACTCTAACAAAGAGGTAGGCTTACCTTTTTGGATTTAGCCAATGGAAAGTTCTTTTGATTGTAATCCCATTTAGATTGCAAATTCCTTGAGGTCAGAGACTATCTTTTACAAACTCTTTTTTGTATCCTCAGTGCTTAGGGAAGAGCCTGGCACATAGTAGGCTTTAATAAATCTTGATTGATTGGTTTTACTTGCTTGTAAGGTCTTGTATTCTCAATTGGAGGGTGGACTTGGCGTGAAATAGTTCCCCAGTCACAGAGTTAGAGAGTCTGAGGTTGTATGTGAAGGAATCAGATCTTCCTGATGCCAGTCTCAGCACTCCCCTCTCTGCCTCCTATCTGTGACTGGATTTGATGACCCTTAAGAGTTGGATCCTATAATTAATCAAGAATCCCTAACAGTGTGGTCTTCCAAAGAAGAAATATTTAATAGAGATGGCCAAGGATATGAATGAATACATTGGAGGCTACATCTAAAACTCCATTTAAGAAGTGACTATAGCTCAGAGTTTCTCATTTCTCACCTGGCCACACTATTTTGGGCCTTCTGAGACTTTCCCTCCCTGACCCATGATGCTCATTGTTGGGAAAACCTCACCATCCGGCAAGATGCCATCAGCCTCTAGGCTTCACATCATCATCACCCTCTGTCCCTCCGATTATAGGGCACAACCATGAACTCCAAAATCCCCAAGGGATCACAGCTCAGGACTTCTTTCTCACCTGGCTATACTATTTTGGGACTTGACTTTTTCTACATCCCTCATATCAGATATCTTCTTCTCCTCCTCCTGTCCCCCCCTTCCTGCTTTTCAGCTTCCTTTTATGTGATGTCTCCCTCATTCGATTTTAAGCTCATTATTACAGCTACTCTTTTTTCTTTGTATTGCCTGCTTGGCACTTAGTAGGTAATCAAATGTTTATTGATTGAATGACAACTCCACTCCAACTTCCTACCAGCTTTGTACATTTCCATAAATATTCTACATTTCCTACATTTCCATAAATATTCTCCATTTCCCATTCACTATTATAATGCACAGCAAAGCACAATAGCTTTTTTAAGGTAAAGCTCTTTAATGAGTTTTTTTTAAAGCTGTCTTGGTTCACTACCTCCGTAATCAGAGTTCCCAAGCCCATTAGTATAGAACTCTCTCTCCTCCATGATGGAGTTAGTGCCCAGGCCAGCACTGAGGGTGAGACCCCAGTCTGGCGCAGCAATTGCAGTCTCTTCCAACCCTTCACTATCTTCAGGCCTTTAAGTCTCTGTGCACTTCTAGCTTCCAGCTTCGAGAGAGAAAATGAACAATGTCCTTCACTTTGCTGAATAGAAAACTCTAGGAAAAAGCCAAGGTGAGAGCAGTTAAGATTCTCTGTTATGTCCTTCTCCTCAGCTTGCTTTGGGGCATTTCCCCTTGGGTGAAATCTGGCATTCTTTCTCAATAAAGCTGAGTTACCTCTCTCCCAGTGTGAGAGCGCCTTCACTCTGGATTGTCTATTATTTTTCTATGTATACTTTCTCTGATTTCTGTTTTGCCACCAACTTGGATAAATGGGATTTCTTTGCTATCTGCTATGTGTATGTTCATTATGGAACTAGTATTTGGTGAGAAGAGACTCAAGCCTTGGATATGGAGCTTAGGCTCTTCCTTCACACATTAAGTTAGGGGCCAAAGCCACAGTGGTAACAACTTTGCCCTGATCTAGTTTGGAAGCTAGCTATAGTTTGAAAAGTTTCTAAAATTTCAATCTCTTCTCCACTCCTTCTGGGGCCAAAGGGCTCTCTTTTAGGCTATGAAGGTTGGAAAGACAGGACTTGTTAAATAAATGAATATGAGGGGAGAGTGAGGAATCTGAGAATGATAATCCACTTGGGAGCTTTGGTGACCAGGAAGAATGGTTATACCTTCAACAGAAATAAGAAAAAGGGGAGAACTTAGGGAGACAAGATAATGAGTTCAGGTTTTAGACACGTTGAGTTAATGATGTCTATAAGACATTTAGTTCAAGATATCCAATAGGCAGTTGAAGATGTGACAGTGGAGGCCTGCAGAGTTTGAGGCTGGACAAATAGATCTGAGAACATTTGTTATAGGAACAATAGCTGAATCCATGGGATCTGATAAGATCACAAAGTGAAACAGAATATAGAGGGAGAAAAGTAGAGGACCTACATCAGAGTCTTGGGGGACAGCCATAGTTAGTGACTGTGGAAGTCTGACAGTGTTTAAAAACTGTTCTCATGAAGAAGGATATTCACTTTTGACCAAAGTGAGGCCTAGAGAGGTTAAGTGGCTTGCCCCAGGTCATATGAGTGACATGGCAAAATTGCAATTTTCTAAGATTCTGAACACCAACACTTTTTCTAACACACTATATATACTGTCTTCATTCATTTAGTCTATTTCTACATCTCTGAATGGAGAAGATTCTTATTAATGAGGTCACCTACTTAAAGGCATATTTTGAAAATGGACATAGAGCAAGTAGGTAGACGTGATTATAGGTTCTTGATGGCTATGCCAAGCTAAGAAAATATCTTCTATTAGGGAGGGGTCTGGTGATAGATTTTGTCTGCCTTCCAAAGATCAGTCTCCATTCTGCGCAGCTCCATCACCAAAAGTTTAACCAAAAGGTGATGAATTTTTTTTTTTTGGCCTCCACTATTCATTAAAACCATCTACTAAACCACTAGTAGGCCAGAAATGTTTGGAGGCCTCTGCTATTCATTAAAGCCACCTATGGCTAGGTGGCACAATGAATAGAGCATTGGCCCTGGAGTCAGGAGGACCTGAGTTCAAATTCACTGGGACACTTAACAGTTACTAGCCATGTGACTTTGGGCAAGTCACTTAATCTCAATTGCCCTACCTTCCCCCCTCCAAAAAAAAGAAAAAGACATCAACAGATAGACTGTGATGTGCATTAGGAAAGTAGTAAGTATGCACACCAATGAAATAAAAGATCCCTAAAGTATGGAATTAGCAAGAATTAGATGCAATTAATCATTTTTACCTGTTGGCTTTCAATTGTGCAGAAGACATAAGTAAAAAGTACTTACTTAAATCCATTTCAGATATGGAAATTCATACTGTATCTTTCTAATGATTAATCAGTTCAATGATGAAATAAATATTTACCTAATCTTTGGAAAAAAACTAAACATAGTGCCACTTTACTATAGAATATAATTTACCTTATAAATAATTATAAATATGCCCCAATTCAATTTAATGAAATAATACAAAGCTACAAATGCATGCAACAGTTCTTTCTTATGAATATTCTAAGGAACTAACACTGTATATTATATAAAATTAAATTTTACAACAGACACCAAACATGAGAATTTTATTTTTGGACTAAGTAGATTTTGTTTAAGCTCATCACTTCCAGGGCAAAATGGAATTCCTCATTCAGAGCTGCAAAATGTAGGGAGACCCTAAAAATGTAGCAAGAGCACTTCTGAACACGGATTTCAGTAGTCTGGTTTGTGCAGAGATGTTGCTGCTAGATTCGTAGAGTGCACTTTGCAAGGAGAGTCTTGTCACTTGGTCAATTTTTTGACCTTCTGTAGTTCTTCAATAGGCTTCCACTTCTGGCTAATTGTGATAAGCTAAAAAAAAATCATACATAACATTATTTCAGAGAGAAAAACTCTAAAATAAGAAATTAATTTTTTCAATCAACAGCATGTTTTAAGTGCTTACTTTAGGCCACACATTCTACTAAGCGCTGTACAGAGAAATATAGTATATTCAAAAAAAGAAATCCAGTATTTGTAATGATCTAGACCTTGTAAAAAATTTTCCCACAATCAGCCCATAACTGTAAGAAGAAGTTATCATAATTAACATTTTTAAAAATTAAAAATAAATAAAATTAAATAAATAAAAAATTTAAAAGTGCCTCTTGGGGGCAGCTAGGCAGCTAGGTACAGTGAATAGAGCACTGGCCCTGGAGTCAGGAGGACCTAAATTCAAACCCAGTTTTAGACACTTACTAGCTATGTGACCCTGGGCAAATCACTTAACCCTGTTTGCCTCAGTTTCCTCATTGGTAAAATGAACTAGAGAAGGAAATGGCAAACCACTCCAGTATCTTTGCCACAAAAAATATCAAATTAGGTCACAAAGAGTCAGACAGAACTGAAATAACTGAACCTACCACTTTCCTGTAACTTTCTACAACAAATATTTTTAAGTACCTTGTTGGTGTGCACTTTATAAAAGAAGACAGTAGAAGCCACCATGGGTTCATTCAGAATTGTGATGACAAACTAATTTCATTTCCTTTTCTGAAAGGGTTGCTGAATCTCAGGAATCCTATAGACTTCAGCAGAACATTCTGATCTAGTATCTCACTACATCCTTATAAACAAAAGAGAAATGTTGTGGAAATGGTAGTAGTTTGGTAGCTTGATAGTGTAATGTTAATGGAATACAAAGATCCTCCTCATCTATTAATAGGCTCATGTAACCTGCTTTGAGCTCTGGCCCAGCTCACAGCTGTGATACAGCCCGAATCACATGGAGCCCAGTGTGGTAGGAACAATGAAACAGAGCAGGAGAGGCAGAGCAGAGAGAAGAGGGAGGAATCTGCCCATGTGAATTTGTTTGTGGGGAGAACCTAACAGAAAGAATGCTTAAGATGTTGGTGCTCTCTGGGTTAGTGATGAGAACCTTAATAATTGGTATCCTAAGAGTGATGTTTCAAATACATATTTTAGTTTTGCCTTTGAAGAACTTTTATTATATTTTATGAATCTACCCTGGAAATATATATGCATCTTCGTAGCAGCTGCTATAGGTATCACATTGACATTACAGATAGCTGGTTGAGTGACCATAACCAATTTTAGTAATGAATTAAATATAAAACTGATGAGTTTTCAAGTGATCCACCAAAAAAGTTCTGTACCCTATTCCATCCATTTTTACCAAGGTCTAGGATGAGAAGATAAAAGTCATTCTAATCCAATCAGAATAGCAAAGCAGGGAGAAATGGCTCATTTGATATGATGGAATCAGTATTTATAAGATTAATTGAACAAGATGAAAATTAATAGGAACATGTGTAAAATCTACCATTTCAATCTATCACTGCAGAGCCCCAGTGATGGAAGAGACCACTTAAGATATTCATTTGAAAAAGAGCTGAGTTTTAATTTAGAAATTTAAGGAATCAATGTAATATCACTGTCAGAAATGCAAATGCTCCAAAGGAGGTATAGTGTTGAGACACTATCATGATGTAATGGAACCATAAATTAATACCATCCTTCTGGGCTATAATCTGACAATTTGAAATGAACCAGAAAATGTTATAATGAAAGTGGAAAGATTTTATTAAGTGTAAAAAAAACTCCAACTCTAATCAATATAAAAATATTTCAGCAAATTTTAAAGAATTAAATATGATTTTAAATAAATATATTATAAAAATCACCTTCCCTTAGAATCACCCATTAAAGGCAACCTGTTTTGCAACCTGACCGGAAGAATTGACTACATACATATTATATGTGAGACAAGGTAGAATATGACTAAAGACAAAGGAGAGGTAGAGACCCAAAAAAAAAGTGAGCCAGGAAAATCTGAAGAGAGAGAGAGAGATCATTGTTTGCTGGGAGGATCAGAGGCTCTATGGAGGCAACTCAGGCATTGAAGAGTATTTCTTTGAGAATTTAGGGGATTCCAAGGATGCAAATGATCTTTGCAATGTATAAAAGCAACAATATACAGGAGTTGAAGAATGTAGGATGAGAATGGAAGAAAGCTGGTAAAATCTCTACTATGACTAGAAGATTGAATGCAGGAGAATAGTAAAAAAAAAATAACCCCAGAAAGATAGTTTGGAGATAGACTGTAGAGACCTGAACTGTCAAACTAATAAGCTTATATTTTATTCTTCAGGAAAATAGAGAAATACTGATGATGTTGTCACAAGACAAAGGTGATTAAGAGGGCAGACTACATTTTAACTCTCTGATAAAAACATGAGGAGGGAACAGGCAGGTTCTTACATATCAACATAAGCAGCCACAAAAATGAATAAGGGGCACAGTTCGGAGAATGTGCTATGTCGTTGAGTCTGTTCATCTGAAAAAAGGATCTGACTCAGTAGAACAAAATATAGTCTTATCCTCTCCTTAAACATGCTATATCTCGCACACAGTTTTAAAAATCACAAGATTCCATGGCAAATGTGAACTTTCCAAGTATCAATATCAAATGGGTAGAAAAGAGGAAGACGTAATCACCGTCAAGTTCCCAGGTTCTAGGGACTCCTCAGAGAGACCCAAAAGCACTCAACAAAGGACCAAGAACCTATCCTGAGGGATAAAAATGCAGTTATTAGAATTACATAATCAAAATTATAATTTCAATAGAAAGATATTGTTTTCCCATTTTATTTGTAAGCTGTTCCAAACATCTTTCGTTCCAATGCAATAGCAAATAATTTACCTGCTAATGGAAATTTATTCTCAGCTTGGGATTTGGTGTTGCTATATGCCCCCCCTCTGAAACATGGAGAGGAAGAGGCTATGAAAAAAACACCCCCTTTCACTTGCAGACTATTCATGATCTTATTTGGAGTTTTCTTGGCAAAGATACTGGAGTGGTTTGCCATTTCCTTCTCTAGCTCATTTTTCAGATGAGAAAACTGAGGTAAATAGGAAATGACTTACCCAGGGTCACACAGCTAGTGTCTAAGGTCAAATTTGAACTCAGAGCTTATAATAAAATATTCCTATGATAGCACTGATTGAATCCATGAAAATGAGTCTCTCTGACTTCAGGCCCAGCACTTTATCCACTGCACCACCTAGCTGCCTTGGCTTAATTTTTATCAAAAGAACCTGAAAGTATTCAGCATATTAGTTAGATGTTATGGAGGATTCAAGGAGAGTGAGAGGTAAGGGTTGAGAATCTTTGCGATCAAAAGGGATGCTGGGCTGCAATCTGTATCAGCAGGAGGAGTGCACACTTTAGACAACAAATATGTTACTCTATTTACGATCTGTATCAGTGAAAGGAATACTCATAATAGTGAGATCACAAGTTTCATTCAAGTATTTGTTGATAACTGTTATTAAGTTTACAATAAAAAGTGATGCTGGGAAAAATATTAAATACTTCTGATAGTGTTCTGACATCTAAGATATATAGGCAACTATGAGAAATGTTTAAGACCAAAAGCCACGTTCCAGTAGAACGTGAATAGAATTTATTCAAAGGATATGAATAAAAAGTTTTCAAAAGAAAAATTGCAATTTATAGGCAATTTATAGGTGTTAAAGAAAGACTGTTCCAAATCACCCCTATGAGAAATCTAAATCAAAGCAAAACTTTATAATGAATTGTTCACCTCTCACCCAGTAAATTGGTAAAGATGACAAAAGATGAGAACAGTCGATACTGGATACATTGAGGGAAGATGAACACACCAAAGCACTGTTGGTGGAGCTTCAAAGAGCTCTAACCATGCTGGAAAGCAATTTGGAATTATGGAAATAAAACAACTAAAATGTCAATACATTTGGACCCAGAAATCCCACTGCTAGGCATATACCTCCTCAAGTCAAGCAATGCTAGCAAAGGTCCCATAGACACCTCAATATTTACAGCAGCCTTTTTTGTATTAGCAAAGTTACTATTCAGGTGTTTCAGTCATGTCTGACTTCCCATAATCCCATTTGAGTTTTTATTAACAAAGATCCTGGAGTAGTTTGCCATTTCCTTCTCTATCTCATTTTATAGATGAAAAAACTGAGGCAAAAGGGGTCTAAAGTGAAAAGGGGTCTAAAGTGATTCACCTTGGGTCACACAGCTAGTAAGTGTCTGAAGCGCGATTTGAACTCAGGTCTTTCTGACTTCCTAAATCCGGGCCCTGCATTCTATGCACTGCACCACTAGCTGCCCTGTTCAGTAGAGGATGGTTAAATAATGTTGTTGAGCTGTAAGAAATTACTAATATGATGAATACAGAGGAACATGGGAGGAATTATATGGAAAACTCTGTTCACTTATTGATTTCACATTTGAAGGCTCCTGAGTTGGAGAGTAGAAACATGCCCTGAAGAAGGATGTTAGAAGATCAGAATAGCCAGAAGTCTAAAAATTCGTATCATGAAGGAATCTTGGTTCTTCCAGTAGTTCCGTATTTAATCTCAAGAACAGGGTATTTAATGGAGAGGAAAAAAACAAACTTGGATGGCAGGGTGTATCTCAGCAATCTAAAGAGATGTCACCAGAAGAGGGATCAGACAATTCCTGTGCCACTAACTTTACAGTAGAGTAGTCAGGAATATGGGCACACGGATTTTGGTTTCATGTGAAAAAGAGTTAACTTTCTAACAACATTAGTTTACTTGATAACAAAACATACTCTTATTGTGAAGTAGGGAGTTCCCCATCACAACAAGTATTCAGAAACAGGAGGGATAATGATCTGTCCAAGAAGCTTTAGAGATGACTTCTAAATTAGTTTAGAATGTGGACTAAACGACAATTAAGGTCTCTTCAGACTCTACAGGTGTCATTTACCTTCATATTGATAGTAATGTTTTCCTGTGTTGTAGGTATAGTATTATTCATTAACTGGAATAAGACAGTTATAAATAAGCATGGTTTTCCTGTATGCTTATTCTGATAGTCAACAAAGTATTTTTAAAATTTCAGATGACCAAATTCTGCCAATGGTGACTTCTAGACATTTGATTTTCATTACTGCTACATATTAGGTTTAATATGGTACATGCATTTATTAACTCCATTTGCTTAGAAGAATACCTATAGTTTGGAATTAAACAAATTACTGATAGGATATTTTATCAGTACCTTTTGCGGCTTGTTAGGATTTACATTTTCCCATGGTTCTGGATTTTTCATCCTGTTAACGCTAAAAAAAATTATGAAATCAATTAGATAACATTGGGACATTCAATCATTTATTAACTGCCTGCTAGGTGCCAAGCAGTAACTAAACACTGGGGATCTAAAAGAAGGCCCACAAGGAGTTTACATTCTAATGACATCATAACCTCAAGGTTTTAATTTCAAAATTAGCACAGTGGATAAAATTAACACAACTGTCTGTGGTATATAACTCTAGCTGCACAGATCTGACTTCAGGTCGGGAACTCTCAGTAGCTTGAAACAACCATGAGTATTAGGTTTACAACTTCTGACTCAAGTTTTTATTAAACACTTTTTGTGTACACTAGCTAAGAACCCTAGACATAACTGTCACCTATCCCTATCCCATCCAGGAATTATTCTGTTGTACTACTCAGCCCAGGTTAAAAACTCAGCTTATCCCCTAAGTAAACATAGTTTGCCCTTTCTACCATTATCTGTGCAGCCTAAGCACACTGTGGTGGTGAACTGGCCTGAAGAACACAAGGAAAGAGAAACGGTTGTTGAGAGACAGGATAGCCTCTTTGAGGGCAGTTAGGTGGTGGTGTGTACAGGACCAGGCCAGGAGTCAGGAAGATCCGAGTTCAAATTTGGCCTTGGACACTAGCTGTGTGACCTTAAATCATTTAACCCTATTTGTCTCAGTTTCCTCATCTGAAAAATGAACTGGAGAAGGAAATGGCAAACCACTCCAGTATGACTGCCAAGAAAACCCCAAATAAGGTCACAAATGGGTACAACTGAAAGGGGATGTTTTTTCACAGCCTCTTCCTCTCCATGTTTCCAAAGGGGGCATACAGAAGAAGCACCAAATCCCAAGCTGAGAATAAATTTTCATTAGCAGCTAAATGATTTGATATTGCATTGGGAAGAAAGATGTTTAGAACAACTTAAAAATAAAATGGGAAAACAATATCTTTCCATTGAAGTAATAATTTTGATTATATAATTCTAATAACTGCATTTTAGGAAAATCTCTGTTAAGTTTAGACAATGAAAATGGAAATCCCAAACTGTATCCCATTTGAGGAGTCAGGAAATAAATAATATTCAGTAAAAAGTTAAACTAATGATTTCTCTGTCATTTCTCAATTCTTCTGAATTTAAAGGCTTTCTCCAACTATGAATCTGTCCAAAAATAGCTCTTCTCACACTCGAAGGAATGAAGAAATGAATAAAGTATTAAGTGATTACTATTGTTAAGTGATTTGTTAAGTGATTACTAAGAGTACAAACAAACGTCCAACTTTCAAGAAGTTCACATGCTAATGGGGGAGACAACACATATAAGAAACTGGGCGACTTTTCAACCCGAGGTCAGTTACAAATATACCCATTTTACTTACATCACATCGCTTTTGGAAAGGGAGTACAGACACATGTAGGCTGCTCCAACTCCAGCAATACTCACAAAGGTAACCAAAGGAATAAGCTAATGGACAAAAAGTTGAAAAGAAGTATCTTCAGATGAGACTTTAAAATGCTACATGATGCAGAAGAATAAGATGCTCTTATTTTAAATATCTACTTACATTGTATTAATGTAAAAAATGACAATACTTACTTCTTTCTTTTTCATCATAAGCTGAAAGATATTCATGATTACAACTTTTGGAGCGGTAGCCTAGAATAAAGAAGTCTGGTTATTGTGGGTTTTCCTCCCCTTTGGTGGGGATGGAATTGGTGATTGAAGAGCCTAGGGCAAAGACATTGTACTCAAATAGGAGCCTGAATCCAATTTCAGTAAAATGCCAAGTCTCTAGCTTCCAAAGACTTCTCCCACTCCTGCCAAGGGGGACAAACAAACACCACATCAACTGTTCCTTGGTCCTTTTTGAAGCCACACTGGCTCTCACGTAGAGACCATCTTCCAGGTGAAGGATCAGCCTATTAAGGAGAACTCTGGCAAGAATCTTGCCAGCAATGACTAAGAGAGAAACATCCCACCCCAACCCACCCCCACTCCCACTTTGATTATCACAAGACAACTTACTTCCCTTTCCTTGAACTCCTGGGGGGGGTGACCTCCTTTTGCCATATAACCCAGAAAATTTCACTTAGCTTCTGTATGAATCCCCTGCCTTCTAAATATCAGCTGGAACAGAATCAGCACCAGGAGTTTTCCCACATAAGACAAGCCTAATGGCATTCAAAACCTCTTGTTCAGTTGGAATTTCCACTAAAAAGGGATTAACTTCAACCTGAGGTATGCAGTGACTTTAGCATTGCTTGATGATGGTCTGTGGAGAATGCTATAGAAGTGTTCAGTCCATCACTCCAGGCTCATGGCAATATCACTAATCAGTGCGGCTCTGTTAGCACTGGTCTTTGACCCGTAGTCTTCAGAGCATCATAAAAGTGCTTTGGAATGTTTTTATCAGTGTAAAACTGAATTTCATCTGCCTTCTTATTGAGCCAAGAATCCTACATCTCTCTAAACTTCCCTTGTACTTTATTTCTGATGGAATTAAATGCTGCCTTCTTAGAGATGAATGAACTATCCTGCTGGTAAACCCTGTAGAGTTCTCATTTTCTCTTTTAATACCTTCTACATTTTCATCAAACCAGTCTTGATGTCACAGAGTGTTCTAGCTGACATGAGTAAATGCAGTGCTGTACAACAAATCTCTGTAGAGTGCCCATTCCTTTTTCTGTTTCACTGTTGCCTGCAGTGTGTTGGTTCAGCTTCCCCTCCAAGTTAGCAACAAACTCTTCATGCCTGGAAAGCACTCTAATCTGTTGACATTAAGTCTTCTGGTAGTTGTCTTGCCTTGGCGCAGCTGCTTTTGCTGAATTCAGATGTTTAACTTGGAGAGGATAAGCCTATGATCAGTCCAGCACTCTGCACCACATATCACCTTTGTTACTCTCACATCTTCTCTGTCTCTTCTCCTTACAGTGACATCATCTATTAAATACCTATGTTTGCTGAAAGGGTGCAACCACAAAGCTTTATTGTATTTAGGTAAGCAGTGTTAGTAATGAGGTCATGAGACACAAACAAGTAGTGACTCTAGCTGTTGCTGTTTTTAACTCCATTCTTCCCAAGGCCTCACTGTCATGTCTGTTAGTCTGTGCCTACTCTGGCATTAAAGTTACTCAGAATTATAAGCATCTCCTCATTTGGCACACTGATGATGAAGGCCTCGAAGTCTTTGTAACATTTTTTTTTTTACCTCGACAGGGTTCATCATGGTGGGAGCATATGCACTGATCATGGTGGCATTGCCATTTCCCAAAAGGGACAATCTCATTGTCAGAGTTTGCCACACATTTCTTTTGGGAGGCATATAAGCTTGTTGACTAGATTAGTTTTGATTGCAAAACCTACACCAGCTTCACAGTGCTCCCAATCACTTTAGCCACTGCAGAAAAACAGGTATCCAGGTCCAATTCCAGCTTCCAAAGACCTATCCCCATTTTACAGATGAAGAAACTAAGACTGAGAGCGATTAAGTGATTTGTCAAGGGTCATACTAAGCATCTGAGGCACGATTCCAACTCAGATCTTCCTTACTCCAAGTCCAGCACTCTTATCCACTGTGTCATCAAGCTTTTCTGAAACAAACCTAAACCAGTCTTTGCAAAGAAAGTGCCACTGCCTGAAATAAATTTCAATTTCATACCAACTGAAGGGCAATGCTTTGGTCAGATAAAGCTATTTAAATATGGATAAGATCATCACCCTATGACTGAGTAGATTAGAAGGGCCTAGGGAGCTGCTTGAATACCAGAGACTTAAAGTGTCTTGCTAGGGTACATGGGACTGTCAGAGGTGAGATACAGTCAAGAGATTGGAGAATCTAAACCAGAGATATCACTGGTCCTCTTTGAGAACAAAGAATGAACAACAGCAATGACAACAATTCCAAACCCTTCATTTTGCAGGTGAGGAAACTAAGAAGTGAAGGGACTTGTCCAAGATTACACTAGGAATAAACAAGACACAATGGATCCAGTGCTGGCCTGGAGTCAAGACGACCTGAGTTCAAATCTGGCCTCAGACACTGAGTAGCTGTGTGACCCTAGGCAAGTCATTTAATCCTGTTTGCCTCTGTTTCCTCATCTATATAATGAGTTGGAGAACGAAACGGCAAACCACTCTATTATCTTTGCCAAGAAAACTCCAAATGGGGTCATGAAGCTTCGGATGCAGCTGAAGAGTGGTTGAACAACGCATGACCTATACAGGGCCTTCCTGGTCTAAAATCAATGATCTATTAAATGCTCCAAGGTTTCCTATTCCTTATCAAACAATTCCAAGACTTGAAAACACCCAGATTTGAGCCTGTTTATTCAGGGGGGATGTTAAGAAAATTCTAGGGTTCTGTAAAGCAGCTAAGAAAAATGTTTATAAATATGGCTTTTTTTCCTTCTCATTTCCCACCTGGCTATACCTATACTCCTTTGGATTTCTCCATCATGCACCAGGAACCGCATCCTCCTAAAAGATGGCATCAGCCTGGTTCTTTCCCACTCCTCCTTCTAAGGAAGGTGCCCAGGACAGTCATTTCTTGTTTCCTACCCAAGGAATCCCCTGGGGATTCCCCAGCTCTCCCCTTCCAACTTCCTTCTGAGCATCCTCTTCTCCCATGACTGGACTCTAAGCTCCTGGAGGGCAGGAGCTATTTTTCATATTGGGACCTCTTTCTCTCCCCCTCCCCCCAATTGCTTGGCCCAGTGCCTGGCACAGAGCCGGCCCTTAATATCTGTTTATTGACCGATTGACAAGACAGATCCCCATACCCGTTTGTTACCTAAAGAAGACGGGCCCAAAGGGGCCATTTATCACCTGAACACTGCTGGCCTCGCCTGTTTCAGAGAGGCTTATAGATGACGATCCACGATTTCATCTCACCAAGATCGACAGAGAACTGTCATAACCTAGTGGTTAGAGTCAGGAAGACCCGGGTTCAAGTCTGGACTCCGACCAATGACCCTGGGCAAGTCACTTAACCCTCTGCAGCCTTTCCAAGACTATATATTACTGAGGAGTTGCTGGCCCACTCTGTGATGGGGGTTCCATACTGGGAGGTCCCCATACTGATCAAATTAAAGATTTAGACTAAGGTGTAATGTGGGGGGAGGGGAGGTGTCCTGCTTCACCGACTGGAGTTCCTATGTCAACTAAATCACATATTTAAAAGTATATTAGTTTTTAAAAAGCCGAAGGGATGAACAAGCATCTTCTACACACACAGTCCTCCCCCCTCCCCCACCCCAAAATGGATTCCAAGATGGCGATCCAGAAGGCAGGGCCTCCATCCTACCCTACCCAGGCCTGTAAGAAGACAAAAGCTTCCCGTCACACCACAGGAGGAGACCCAGCGGCAGCTTTTGCCTCCAGGTCCCAGCAGCTCAGCGCCCCTCAACAGATAGCTCTGGGCCTCGAAGGCAGCTGGGCAGCAGCAGGCCCACCTTAGACAGGCCCCGCCTTCTGGAGGCTCTTACTGGCTGGGGCTAGGCCGGAAGCTGCCTCCTGAGAGAGCGCCAGCACTGTCAGTCAAATAATGGGCATTTACCCATGAGCCCTTGGGAGAGCTTTGTTTCACCCTTTCCCTTCTCCAACCGTCAGGAACTTCCAGAATGTTCCCACCCCCCCAAGTAAGCAGTGTGTCCCATTTGTGCTGCAAGGTGTGTGTGTGTGCGTGCGTGCGTGTGTGTGAGGGACTTGTCCCCTTCTTCCCACCCACGCCTGCCCCGCCTCCATCCACTGGCCCAACTTGAGTCTCTTCCCTCCGTCATTTAAAGCCTTATTTTCTCGTCCCCGTTCATGGGTTCGGGGGCCAGAAGAAGCCGACATGCAATCCTTTTATTTTTGGATCACGGGAACTAGAACATGTATCACTAGGAAAACTTCCACCACCACCCCCTCCTCCCCAGAGAAAGATCGCCATCCCTCAAAGGCTTGAAGCGTTCCCAGGTGCATCAAGTTGCAGACTGGGTGAATCTAGCCTCGGCGAGTTTGAGTTCCACCATGCCAATAGCCAATCGACCAAAATAAAAGAAGACTCAGAGTAACAGAACTCGCCCCTGCCTCCCCCACCACTCCTTTTAGTAGAGCCCGACCGTGCCCGGCACATGGGAGACACATAATAAATGCTTGCTTAACTTGACAAGATCAAGAAAAGAGAAAAGCTTTGCCGATGTCCCACAGCCAGGCAGGGGTAGAGTCTGGTCTTTCCTTTAATTTTATGTGAAGCACAGGGTATATCATGGTGTTTTATCCTATTTGAGATAAACATGGGGCAGTATGTGACTTCCAAGGTTTCCTTCTATCAAATTCTGAGCAAGACAGGGTCAAAGCTGGCCTTTCAAAGGCCAGAGTAGCTGAAGGGACAGTCCTACTCTCATGTGGAAGGGAATGGAGTGAAAATGGTGGCCAAAGTAGAGTTGAATGTAGACTAAATGACTGGGAAGAATAGGTTACCAACCACAGAACCCTTTGCTGTTCAGTCTAAATCTTGCCTGACATTTTCTGACCCCATTTGGGGGTTTTGTGGCAAATATATTGGAGTTTGACATTTCCTTCTCCAGCTCATTTTACAGATGAGGAAACAGAGGCAAACTGAGTTAAGCGACTTATCCAGGGCCACAATTAGTAAGGATCTGAGGCTGGATTTGAACTCAGGTCTTTGTGACTACAGGTTACTTGTTCTATGCACTACACCACAGCACTCTAAGGAATGTCAAAGTTTAGGAGACATACAGAGGAAAAGTGGGTCACAGGGGAACAGAGTCAGAACCAGGTAGATATGTGTCACAGAAACCCAGAAAAGAGTCTCAAGAAAGGGTTGGTTGTTTATTTCAAGATTGGGGAGACATAAATATGTTTATAGTTAGAAAGAAAGCAGCTACCACAGTGGGAACTAGGTCTCTTATTTCATGCTATTTTCTGTCTTGCCTGAGAATCAGGAGGAGTAGGAGAAAGATGCCCCTCCATTGAAGGTGGTTGAGAAAAGTTGTATCATTAGGTGGTAAGCTTGGTTTCAGTTAAACAAGAAGGACTACACGTGGAAAAACTGAAGGGTGGAAATGGATTTGCTCATAATGGGACAGTGATTCCTAGGGGCATAAAGGAAGCTATTGGGAAGGGGAAAGGGAGACCAGAATGAAATAATCTAGGATGGAGAGAACGTGGGAAACAAAGGGAGTTATACCTATGGCAGGGATTGTGTTAAAGAGGTGAGATGCTGGGAGGTGTGCTTGAGGGACAGGTTGGTTACAGTATGTAGATTGGGGGTGGTGGTGGTGAGGATGCTAAGTTATAATTGAGAAATTTATGGAGCAAGCTTGCTCCAAAATTTCCACTGGAATGATGACTTTTCAGGGTGCCACAAATTGTCTCCTTAGGTGCTAGACTAGACCCAAAGGTGTGCTGGAACCAGTTCGAACTGGCTCAGGAGAGAGGATTGCTAAATTTTTAGCACGAGCATTTATTTACACTTGGGACATTGTTACCAATCAGGGTTTGATTTATTATTTATTAACAAAGTAATGGAGAAAATGTTAATAATGCACATTAAACTTAAAAATGTGTGGTGCTGACGACATTTTTTTCCCCCTAGAGAACCAATTAATAAACATTTACCAACATATCCCTTGGCCTAGACCTGATAATATCAGAAAAGTAGTAGCGGTTATATGGGGACTGGGTAGACTGGGGCAATGACTAGAGAAGCATGTTACCTCAGCAGCAGACCTGTCTTTCCAAGTTCCACTGTAATGTTGACTAGATCATAGCCATTTTTTTAAAAATAAATTTTTATTGGTATCATGTTTTACATCACCAGAATTTCTTCAAATATCCTTCTACTCCCCCTTCCCAGAGAGCTATCCTAGACAAAAATATTTTTTCAAAGAAAAAAAAAGAGGAAGAGGGAAAATAGCAAATCCAATCAATACATTTTTTAAAATCTTAAAAATATATGTAATGTTGGGGTTGTTTTTATGAGGGGGGAAAGCAGGGCAATTGGGGTTAAGTGACTTGCCCAAGGTCACACAGCTAGTAAGTCAAGTGAGGCCGGATTTGAACTCAGGTCTTCCTGACTCCAGGGTTGGTGCTCTATTCACTGTATGCAATGTTCCATTAATCATGGATCTCCCACTCTGCAAGGGAGTGGAGTGCAGAGGGTCTTCTCCAGTCTCTTCTTTGGGGCCATGTTTGTTCTTTATAATTTTGCCACATTTACTTTTGATTGTTTTGTGGTTTTTCCATTTGCATTGTTGTTGTTGTGTGTATTATTTTCATGGCTCTGCTTACTACCCTCTGCATAGGTTAAGTCTTTCCTTGTGCCTCTGTGTTCACCACGTTCATTTTTTCTTATAAGACAGTAATATTCCATTACATTCATATGCCAGGTTGTTTAGCTATTCCTAATTGATAGTTCTTTACTACAACAAAAATATTGTAAATATTTTAGTGTATAAAACATCTTATCAGTGACCTCCTTGGGGCATATGCCTAGTAATGATAAATCTGGGTTAAAGGTTATGGATATATTAATGCTATTATGTGCATAATTCACCATAGCCAATATAAAGCAGGTTGGGGGAGATGGGACATCTGTTTCATCTGTTCCAATGCTTTTTTTTCCTTTTTGCAGATGAGAAGACTGAGACTCAGAGTTGACCAAGATCATACAGCTCCTGGAAGAGGTGGGTCTAGAACTGAAGTCTCTAAGCTTTTAGTTTCCATTTTTTTTATTTTGTTTTGTTTTTCAGACAAAGACAGCTAGATGGCTGCCACTAGTGAATAGAATGCTGGGCCTGGATTCCAGAAGACTGGTCTTCCTGAGTTCAAATCTGGCCTCAGACCCTTATTAGCTAAGGGACCCCAGACAAGTCACTTAAACTGTTTGCCTCAGTTTCCACATCTGTAAAATGAACTGGAGAAGGAAATGGCAAACCACTCCAGTAGCTTTGCCAAGAAAAACTCCAGTGGGGTCATGAAGAGTCAGGCACAACTAAACAACAAATTTTCTTTAGACAGTCCTGCCACAAGGAGAGGCATGTGAGAGCAAAAGATATTTGAAAAGCTATCATTTCTCAGGAGCTTAGACAACACTTTGTGACATCTATTGACTATATTGTTTTACATGGTTGGTTTATTAGTTATTTTTGCTAAACTAGAGGGCTCAGCTCACTGGATAGAGGAGATGAGATCATCAGAAATGAAGGTGTTTTGACATAAAAACTTGCTTTGAAATACCATATTGCACAATATTGCTTCAGAACCATCAAGTAAATGTCTGAATTTAATGACAGTAAAACCTAATTCACTTCTAGCTCATCAATTTGGAGTTTATGCTAATCAGAACATGAGGAAAATTGTAGGGAGAGGTATATTTTACTTAACTGTAGAGACAAACAGTTGTTAAATATTATAAAACTCCTTCAGCATTAACTTACATAAAATATGCTAATGATAGATTATTCTAATCTACTAATTAAAGGAATTTCAAATACTGAACTTGAAAGCAGTCAAGTTTGAATTCATTTGCAAATATCTGATAATCAAGATCTGACAGAACTTCTCCTTCCTTTTTCTCCCCTTTGCAAGTAAGCAAAACTTGCTCTCATCACCTGGTCTACTGCAATAGCCTTCTAACCAGCCTGTCTCAATTCTTTCCTCTACAATCTATTCTCCCTTGACTATTCAGGTGATTTTAACTCTTCCCTACTAAGGAGGGTTCAATGTCTCATCTTCCAGATCAAATACAGTCTTCTATTTGACATTAAAGCTCTTTATAACCTGACCCCTTTCTACCTTTCCAATCTTTTTATACATTATTTGCTTCCTAGCATCCTTTGATCCAGCTATACTGGCCTACTTGTATTTTCTAATATACAATACTCCATCTCCCATAAATTTCCACTGGCAGCGCCATATGGACAAGATGGCCTTTTTCCTTCAAGGCTCCACTCAATCTACTTTTTGCATGTTTTACTAATTTTAGCTAATAATCTGTTTCAATTATGTATTGGTTGAGGTGGAAGAATATTTTCCCAGTACCCTTGGATGCTAATGCCTGCCATCTACTCTGTATAGATCTTGTATGTACCATTTCTCCTTCATTTTTCCCATTTATTCCTGGAGTGTAGCACAGCATCAGGCACATGGTAGGCACTGAAATAGTTTCAAATTGATTAACTGGCATTTTAGGGCATGAGCACTAACTGGCATTTTAGGGCATGAGCACTATTGAAGCCGTGCCTCAGGATTCTGGTTATGACAGAGACAGCATGAAGTGAGCTCCAGACCCAGAGGGACAAGCTGCCATCCTAGATTAGGGGCAGTTAGCAGAGCCACAGTGTTTCAGATGTAAAGCAGATACAGTTTCAAGGTGCCTGGACTGACAGCTTCTAGGAGCCTAGAGTTGTTGGGGGAGGGAGAAAGGACAAGCCATAGCACCCTTTCCCACAGTCTTTCTTTGCTTTATTTGAACAAGGCCCTGGCCCTCTAAAAATCAAGCCTTGGGGAACTGGCCTGGAAGACCGGGAGTGGGGGCAAGAGGAACTGGAAATGCTTGGGTTAAGCACTCTATGGAACAGCTCTTAGGAAACATCTTACTCTTTTTCTTGGTGCACTGAAAATGCACATGGCTTTAGTGCTCTGAGAACTAGTTAAACTAATCTATAAAACTTAGTATGGTGCTACTCTGTAAGAATTACTTAATGTTATGAAAACTTAAGAACTAATCTTACAATATTCAATCTACATGAAAATTACCTTTTGTTTTGAACTATTTGGACTTTTGACTACTCAGGTACATTCCTAGAAGTAGCATGTGCCAGCACCAAGTCACAACTTACTTCTCCTAAGGGGAAAGGGTGGATCAATGAAGGTGCAGCACATAGGACACCTATGCTTATGACCTAATGTAATGGTAATTAATTTAAATTTGAAGACCCCTTTTTTGTTATGTCAAGTAAGCAGGTACTTAGCCCTTAGTAACTAAGGGCTAAGTCCCTCTGAAAGAAACAGGTGTGAACTCTGTCTCCTGTTGCTGCCAGAACAGGAAGGGGTTGGCTGAGACAGGAAGCCAATGTGTGTGTGTGTATTTAAGAGCCCAGAGAAGAGACAGTCAGAATCAAGAATTTTCCTCCTGGCAGCTCCTGGTGGAGAGAGCAGAATTTTCCCAGCATCTGGAAGCTGGGCTGCTACTTGCTGGACTGAGAACTGACTTGGGAGTTTTCTTGAGAACAGAATCTGGTGAAGGTTGAAGTTGCTGCTGAGAAAGCCACCTGGAAGGCTGAGGTTTCTTCTGGGTCTTAGGACCAGCTGAACTGCTGGAGGACTAGGGTAAGACTTCGTGGTTTGGTTGGTCCTTGAATTCCCAGTAACAAAAGTGGTGAAGGTTTTGAGATGTGCTGGACCCTGTGAAATTCAGTGTGTACCAAGAACTGCCCAGAGGATGGGATGAAAACCTGGGAGCTGCCTCTGAATCCAGGTAACTGGTGTTATCAGGTAGGAGCCAGGACCATGGAATGGGATCCAGGGAATCTGACAGACCACCCTGAGTCAAGATGAAGAAAAGGCTTCTCCTTGGATATTGAACCAGTGATGAAATTGAAGTTTACTCAACACCAAGGGGTAGAGGGTTTGTGTCATTTTCTAGTGTACTATTTTCAAATTTACTATTGTATTATGAGATGACTGAATGATTGAGGAGGCAAACCTCCTTAGGGATATGAGATGATTATTCTTAAATATTGTGACCACTTTGGTGAAAACCATGTGGTCATTCTAACGTTAAGCTATTGTGAACACTATACTGTGATTTTCTGTAATAAGATGTAATTTTGTGAATATTATATGATTTGCTATGGAATAAAGAGTATTCACTATACTGTGTAATCAGAACCTTAAAAGCTATTCACAGTAGCATTCTTTTGGGAAGCTGCTTGTGCATGGTGTTAACCTTTATCTATCAATAGGGTTTTATTTACTCTTGTCCAGCCTTCTCAGAGCAACCACAAGAGGTTGGGTATTGGTCAGTTTACTCCAATGAGTATTTCCACTGAATCCAATTCCAGCTGTCACCCCTTTCTTCCTAATGTGGGGACAGAAGCCAATAGCTAGCTGGGCTCTGCTTCTTCTAGAAGTTGACACTGCCTCTAAAATGGGATGACATAAGCTAATATTGGGCTTAGGGTTAGCCACTGGTAGAAAGTGGATGACGTGGTCATGCAGTATAACAAGGGCAGCAGGTCTTAAGGAAATGGAAGGGAGCTCAGGTCACCCAGTCCAACTCTCTCAATTTTATAGATGAGGACAATTGGTGCCCACTGACGCTTATTGACTTGTCCACATTGATCAGCAGAGGTAGTTATTTGAATTTAGGCCCCATTCATTGTCTTTTCTGGGCACCGTGACCTAATTCAAGTTTGTATAGTGAGTGGGGAGAAATAACCTGGAGCAAAATTACATTTTACTAAGAGCTCTCTGTAGACACAGCTGGTGACCCCAGACCCAAAGCTCCACCCTCTCCAAAACCATAAACATAACAAAGCCACCTGATATGCAGGAAGAAACCCCCACATATTTTAGTTTATTCACAGGAAGTACTATAAAAGTAATCTAAAGATTCTCTAAACTGGTGATTTTTTGCTTTTGAAATCCTTCACAAAGAGTCAAATCTTGACGATGTAAGGATGGTTTTATAGTCTTCAGTGATTTCAAAAAGTGTTCCTGACTCACTGTGGTTGCTTCTAGTCCATTTTCTTCTAGAGCCAGCAAAGCAGCCTGTAAAAACAAAACCCCATAAAGTTAACTTTTACCTTTTGTACCTGTAACAAGAAATAATCTGAATGCAAATTGTTATTTGAGTCAATCCAATATTAGTGAAATGCTAAGATCTCACTTATAAAGTTAAATAGACTGAAAACTCTAAGCCTTTATTCCTTTTATACTAATTCCAGACTTTCTAGTCAATTTAAAAAAAATAATTTACATTATATAAAGAATACACTCAGAACAATTCCTGGCATTAAACACTTAAAACTTAGTTGCATATAAATACAATGTAAATTGCATTCTCTACATGTGATGCTTCTGTGTTATGGTCTCACTTTTTTTCAGGGAAGGGAGATGGGGAAGATTGTACTTTTACTATGTAGGTAGGCTTGAAGAAAATACAAATAAGTAAAATAAGTGTGTGTGTGGATAAGAGTGATCACTAGGAGAAGTGGTCTTACTATGTAAGAGGAGTTGAATGACAGAATCAGACAGGAGTCCTTATTCCACTACAGTCACACAGGAAAGTGCATCTGCAGTGAACATACACAAGGAACTGACAGTAAATTTGGTTAAACAATAAAGTGGGAAGAATAGAGACAGATGCTAAGAGCAGATAGGGCCTTAACAGAAGAAAAGTACACAAGTTCAGTTTGCTGTGAAGAACTACTGTAAACCAAGAAAATGATCTGACATGACCACTAATTTTTTAAAAAATTAAAATATTCAGAATAACACATTCCATCTTCCTAACATTTTGTGAGACTGTCTCTCCCAAACTTTATAAGGCTCAATTTAATACTTGTTAGGCATTTATACTGTCATTAAAACAAGATTATCTTTCCTATTTCAAGAAATCAAATCATTTTAAGAGCTCTTTTCTTTGTTTTCCCTTTTGGAGAGGAGAACAAGCCTCTTTTACTTTTTAAAAACTTTTTTATTTTTAGTTTTCAATATTCATTTCCACAAGATTTTGAGTTACAATTTTTTTCTCCCCGCCTCTCTCCTACCCCCACCCCAAAATAGCAAGCCTACTGAATACCTGTTCCCCAAATCTGTTCTGTCCCGTATCTTCCCCCTTCACTCCCTAACTTTCTAGTAAGGCAAGATGGGTCTCTATACCCCAGTACCTGTATATCTTATTTCCCAGTTGCATGTAAAAAGCAAATTTTTAAACATTTCTTTTTAAAAACTTTGGGTTCCAGATTTGATTCACCATCTTCCCTCCTCATCCACCCCTACTGGAAAGATAAGTACTTCAATATAGATTGTACATGTGTAGTTACCCAAATCATTTCCATGGTAATTACACTGTGACAGACAAACTATATTTCCTTCCATCCTATCTTGCACCCCACTTATTCCATTTTCTCCTCTGACCCTGTCCCTTTTAAAAAATGTTTGCCTCTACTTTCTCCCCCAATCTGCCATCCCTTCTATTATCCCCTGCTCTTATCCTCTACCCCCCCTCCTCCTCTAGGTTAAGATACCCAATTGAATGTGTATGTTATTCCTTCCCTAGGCCAAATTAAATGAAAATCAGGTTGCCTCATTTCCTTTCACCTTCCTGCTTTTCCCCTCCATTTTAACAGTTTTCTCTTGTCTCTTTCATATGCGATAATTTACCCTAATCTATTGCTCCCTTTCTTCTCATAATAAATTTCTTACCTCTTAATTTTATTTTTAGACATCGTCCCTTCATATTCAACTGATCCTGTGCCCTCTATGTATACATGAACAAATGCCCACTCACATATTTATATACACATACATCCTCCTATATGACATATGTATATACCTATATGTACATATACATACATGCATATGCATACTTATACACACACACACATATATTCCCTTCAGCCATCCTCATACTGAGAAAAGTCTTATGAGTTACAATGATCATTTTTCCATGTAGGAAATGTAAATAGTTTAACTTTAATAAATTTCTTAGGACTTCTTTTTCCTGTTTACCTTCTCATGTTTCTCTTGCTTCTTGTATTTAAGAGTCATATTTTCTGTTCATCTCTGGTTTTTTCATCAAGAATGCTTGAAAACCTTCTATTTCATTGAATGACCTTATTTTCCCCTGCAGCATTATACTCATTTTTTCTGGGTAGGTGATTCTTGGTTTTAGTCCTAGCTCCTTTGATCTCTGAAATATCATATTTCAAGCCCTTTGATCCCTTAATGTGGAAGCTGCTAGGTCTTGTGTTATCCTGATTGTGCTTCCACAATACTGAAATTGTTTCTTCCTTACTGCTTGCAGTATTTTCTCTTTGACTTGGGAACTCTGGAATTTGGCTATAATATTTCCAGGAGTTTTCTTTTGGAGATCTTTTTCAAGAGGTGTTTGGTGAATTCTTTCCATTTCTATTTTGCCCTCTGGTTCTAAAATATCAGGGCAATTTTGCTTGACAGTTTCTTGAAAGATGTTGTCTAGGCTCTTTCTTTCATCATGGCTTTCAGGTAGTCCAATAATTTTTAAATTCTCTCTCCTGGATCTATTTTCCAGGTCAGTGGTTTTCCAGTGAGACATTTCACATTGCCTTCTATTTTTTCATTTATTTGGATGTTTTATAGTATCTTGAGTTCTCAAAAAGTCATTAGCTTCCTACTGCTCCAACCTAATTTTGAAGGAGTTATTCTCTTCTGTGCATTTTTTAAATTCCTTTTCCATCTGGAAAATTTGTCTTTTTAAAGCATTCTTCACCTCACTGGCTTTTTGGGCCTCTTTTTCCATTTGAGTTAGTTTATTTTTCAAAGTGTTATTTTCTTCAGTGTATTTTGAGTCTCCTTTAGCAGGTTGTTGACTCACTTTTCATGATTTTCTTGCAACATTCTCATTTCTCTTCCTAATTTTTCCTCCACTTCTCTTATTTGATTTTCAAAATTATTCTTGAGCTCCTCCATGGCCTGTAACTAGTTCATATTTTTCTTGGAGGCTTTTGATGCAGGAGTTCTGACTTCCATGTCGTCCTCCCACTCCATGCCTTGATCCTTTTTGTCCCTATAAAAGGATTCTATCATGTTTGTGCTTCCTCTGCTTGCTCCTATTGGCTGCCAATTACTTGACTTTTGAGTTCTTTGCCACTATAGAACTCTGCTTCCAGAATGGAGAGAGCTATGTCCCAAATCTCTGGGGTTTTTGTAGCTGCTGGAACTATTAGATGGGTGCCCTCTCTATAATTCCCACATGCTCTGGTTTCACTAGTCACACACCACAGGACCACCACCCAGGACCTTGATCTGGATCCAAACAGGTCAAAGCAAGAGTGATTACCCTCTGAGTGGTCGCTTGGTCCACCTACGATCTTCAGGCCAAGAGTTCCAGAAGTAGCCACGGAGCAGCGGCTACAGCCAACTGTGCCTCCTCTACTTCTCACTCCGAAGGTAGCAGCTGTACTGCACTCTTCTATCTCCCCCTGGACCAACAACATTCCACAATGACCTTTTACTTTATCTTTGGCATTTATGGATTGAAAAGTCTGGAAACCATTACAGCTGCTGATGATTTACTCTCGTGAAGGCTGCTCCAGGAAGGCTGGCTGGGCTGCCCTGGGGTTAAAACCACAGCTCAGGTGGGACTGTGCTCCCAGCACACTGCGATGGACCCTTCCTGCCAGGCTGCCATTAGTGGGAGAGTTGTTTCTCACTTTGTGGGTTCTATAGTTCTAAAGTATGTTTAGAGTAATTTTTTAAAATGTATTGGAGGAGGTGGAAGCTGGAGCAGTACAGAAGTGCTCGTTTCTACTCCGCCATCTAGTTCTTTTTAATGTTATAATGCAGGAAAACTAAATGCAAGAATTGAATTTAAATGGAGTATTTTTTTTTCATCACTGCACTTAGCTAGTAGATGGCAACTGAGGAGAATAATAATGGGGATGAAAGCTTGACTAAGCAGTTTTTTTCTGCAGGCAACCTATGCTGTTCCAGTGTGCTTTCTAAAATCCTTAAAGAGGATGGATGCCATCACCAAGGTTTGTGTGGGCTACAATTCTACCTCAGTCCAACTCCCTTCTATGATCAGGGAAAATACCTTGAGCAAGAAGAGTGAGGAATATGGTAAATAAGCAATTAGGTGAGACTGAGGAAGACAGTGGTTCCTTTTTCTGGAACTATCAACCAAAGAGATATGAGACAAACTGTCAAACTTTGTTCTTTGGTATTTAGAGCCAGGTAGATTACAAGAGATGGTTTGAAACAACTCATTATACAACATTCTGAATAACAGGTTTACTCACTGATTATCAAATAAAACTTACTTCCTTGCAGAGATTTCCAAGGTCAGCTCCAGAGAAAAAACACGTTTTTGCTGCTAAGTTTTCTAAAGACACATCAGGACCTAGAGGTGTAGTTTTAGTGCAGATTTTCAAAATACAAAGTCTGTCCTAGGGTAGAGGTAAAAAAATACAAAAATATTAACCTCCTTAAAGAACACACATATTTAACTGTTCTACTATAAGCAAAGAGAAATGAGATTATTATTATTAATAATTATTAATTATAATAATTATTACTAATTTTAATAGGTGACACTTATGTAGCACATTAAGATTTTCAAAGGGCTTGACATATATGCATTTTATTTGATTCTCATAACAACCCTGTGAAGTAAACACCATTAACATCTTCATTTTATAGATGAGGTGACTGAGGCTGAGATGGTAAATGACTTGGCCAGGGTCACACGGTTGGTTAAGAGTGATACGGGGCTCAAACCCAGCTCTTTTCTGATTTGAGTCCAACACTTTCTCCACTCCACCATGGTGTCTTGATGGAGGAGTCATTTATAAAAAGTGAATTCCAATGTTAATGCTTCATATTACTTAGATTAATTTACATGTAAGGAAAAAAATGTATTTAAAACTCAAACAGCACTGGAATGTATTTAACTTTAAAAAACCCTAATTTTTCATCAATTAAAAAAATTTCTTATCTACTTTTTAGAAAATAAAGTATCCCACAAGGTAAGGTAGAGATAAATTAGTCTGTCACAGGACAAATGCTATGTAATCAATGTAATAAAAATCAATGCAATTTTTCATTCTTTTTTTTAAAAATTGACTTTTAAAAATCATTATCCCTCAAATTACATACCTTCCAATTCACTCTTTTGTTATAGAAATAATAAAAGCTAAGCAAAAAACAATGGATAATGAATGCAACTACATCTCAGTCTACCAACCATTCTGAATAAATGGTTCTCCTTCTACCTGACTTTTGAAAAGAGAAAGCTGAATGTCAGCTGTTGTTCAGGATCCAGACTGGTTCATGTAATTAACATCAAATGAGATAACATACTTAAAAGTGCTTTGCAAACCTTTAACGTATTACATATCCCCATGATAGCATGCAATCTGATATAGACTCTACACATATGTTCCTATTATACACATGATTAGTCATACTGCATAGAAGAATTATAACGAATGGGAGAACCATGAGAAAGAAAACAAAACAAAAAATAGTCCGCTTCACTCTGCATTCACACTACATAGGTTCCTTCTCTGGATGTGAACAGCATTTTCCATCATGAGTCCTTTTGGAATTGTTTCAGGTCTTTGCAGTGCTGAGAAAGGCTAAGTCTATCAAAATCAGTCATTGCACACTATGGCTGTTACTGTGTACAATGTTCTCCTGGTTCTGCTCACTTCACTCAGCATCAGTTCATATAAGTCTGTCCAGGATTTTCTAAAGTCTGCCTGTTCATTATTTCTTATAGCACAATAGTATTCCATTACATCCATATACCACAACTTATTCAGTCACTCCCAAATTGATGGGCATCCTCTCAATTTCCAGTTCTTGACCACTACAAAAAGAGCTGCTATAAATATTTTTGTACATGTGGGTCCTTTTGCTATTGGTATGATCTCTTTGGGATACAGACCTAGAAGTGGTATTGCTGGGTCAAAGGGTATGGACATTTTTATAGTCCTTTGGGCATAGTTCCAAATTGCTCTCTAGAATGGTTAGATCAGCTCACAGCTTTCTGGATCCTTTCTTAAAACACAATAGTATTCCATTATATTCATATTACAATTTGCTCAGCCACATTCCAATGAATGGGCATCCATGTAAAGAGGGTCCCCTCCCCCAATCACATTAAGTGTTGCTATGGATATTTTGACATATATGAGACCTTTTTCTGTCACTGACCTCCCACTGACCTCCCTTTGGGGTAGTATGTGCTCAGTGGTGGGTCAGAAGACAAGCATATTAGTGTTTTTTTTTTCAAATAATTCCAAATGATTTTCCAGAATGGCTAGAGCAATTCACATTAGAGGTCCTATTTTCTCACAGCCTCTCCAACTTCATTTCAGCCTCTTCATTTTTGCCCATTTGATGGATGGGATGTTGTTCAATTGCTGATCTAGTCTGTTCCATTGATCTGCTCTGCTCTTATACTTATTAACCAGTACTTGACTAATTTTGATAGGATTGGAAACCTGAAAAATGCAATGGCCCCCCTCAATCCTATTTTTCCTGCACTTTTAAAATTCTAGGCCTCTTCATGTGACTTCTGTACTGAATTATTTTGCATTTATTCTGTAAGTACTTTTATATGAACTTGTCTTCCCCTTAAGAGTATAAAGTCTGGGCAAGTAGGGTGTTATCATTCATTGTATTTGTATCTCTTGCACCTCACACAGTGCCT
Organism: Pseudocheirus occidentalis; assembly: GCA_028646575.1. NCBI lineage: Eukaryota > Metazoa > Chordata > Mammalia > Diprotodontia > Pseudocheiridae > Pseudocheirus > Pseudocheirus occidentalis. The sequence goes on along the minus strand of CM053598.1, from coordinate 157,990,457 downwards.
GACATACAGGAAGTACTTAATGTTTGTGGACTTGTTTGATTTTGCCCTTAAACTTTACTTCGCTTTTTAAGCCCTACTTCATTAACCAAGGCCTATTCCAGGAAAAAGAAATCTCTTGCTTTTTTCAGCATTTACTGTCAGTACTCTCTGTCACCTGGGAATATTTCTAGAGCAAAGGATTAGTTTGTGTCCTGGGGCAAATCACTGAATTTTATTAGGTCCTAATTTCCTCACCTATAAAACAAGGAAGTGGTTGAGTCCATATTACCTGTAAGGACCTATTAGTGCCTACATTCCTCAGTTCTACGTCTCTCCCATCCTAGCTGCAAAATACTAAGTCACTGGCTGCTGCAAGACTGGAAGGAAATTGAGCTGGCCAGCCTTGAGATTTGAGGCCAGAGTGCTAACTGGACCCTGAAATTAGTGAAATCTCCTGTGTGGTCTCCTTCACCTGCCCCTGTGTTCCAATAAGATAAGATCGAGATTTCTAAAGGGAAGGCAGTTTGCTTTTGGGTTCCTCTCTGTCTCACATGCAATACCACCCTGCAGCTGCATTCCGGTAAAAAGGGGAGGGGGGCTTTCCAGAGTCCTCTTCCCCCCCCCAGCACACCTACCAAATATACACAGTGGTTTTATTTTAACCTCTTCCAACTGTCATATTGTAAGAATTTGTTACTATATAAACTCTGCTTAAACCAAGGCTCGGGGCAGATCCAGCCACTTGTTCCTGGGCTGCCCCGCCCGGCACTAAACTGATGCCTCCTGAATTGACTTGCTGGTCTCGGTCTCTAATTATTGCTTGGTGTCCACTTCAAGATGATCTCCCTAGCTACATGCTTGGATCTGACAAGACAAATAATGACAGAAAAACCAACAGAGGCAGAAAAAATGTGATCTGAGACAAGGCTAGAGTGATGAATATAAACCAGTAGATCAGGCCTGTACAACCTGCAGCCCATAGGCCACATGCCACAGGATCCTGGGTGGCCTGAGAGAACGTTTTCTCTACATCTTTCAAGGGCTGCCTGAAATCAGCCCCAGGTTGTGGGCCTACCATAGAGTAAGACCACATACACAATCAAGAGGCAAAAATATTTGGAATCCAGTTTGTTATATACACATACAGACACAGGCTGTTATATACACATACAGACACAGGCATAATCTACCTTCTGATCTGGAGGTGGAATATAAATGAGCTTGTCTAGTCTTCCAGGTCGTAATAAGGCATCATCTAACACATCTGGTCGGTTTGTTGCAGCGATTATCATGACATTTTGATTAAAAACCTCCTGAAACTCTAGCTGAAAGAAATGACATGTATACAGATGAAAGCCACCAAATTTTAAAACACAAACCATACACATATAAAATGAACTATATTAGAAGAAAGGAGGATCCTTGAAGAACCAGGTAAATAATAGGAAAAAATTACACTTGGAAACATCACATGAGATTTCAATGGTTATGTAAGCAAGAGCACTAACATGATGCCAAAAGATCTGGATATGAATCCCACCTCTGCTCTTTTTTCTTAGCTGTGGAAATTCACATAACTTTTCTACAATTCAGTTTTCTCAACTATAAAATAGTGGTAACACTGCTCTACCTACATCACAGGACTACTGTAATGACCAAAGGAGAATACAGAGAACAAGTATGTTAGTAATGACTTAACAGTATAGGTAGAATAATGGAATAATCAACCAATAAGCATTTATTAAGCACCTACTATATGCCAACCACTATGCTAAGAATCAGAATAAAATACAAAAGGAAACATAAGGTTAAAGATTCATCCTGGAGAGGTAACACATGAAGTGAATGAAAACACATGATGGCTGCAGTCAAAATAACGGCAGGGCTGCCTTGTGAAAAAGAGAAGAGATCATCTCAACTACCCCAAACAGCAGAACTAGGCCTCCTAAGAGGTGGAAAGTTATAAAGTGACAGATTTCAGAAAAAGTTCTTCCTTTTACTGGGTCAACCCAATGGAAGTGGCCATTCTGAGAAGTAATGCCTTCTCAGTCATTGGAGGAGGTCTTTAAAAGCAGAAGCTAGGTGATCATCCATCAAGGACTTTGTTTCAGAAAAAAAAAAAGGTTACACTAAATGACTATTCTAAAGTTTCTTCAAACTCTAAGATCCCGTAATTAAAAGATTCTGTGGGATTCTCCTTCCCTTTAAAAACAGTAACAGCAGCAACCCAAAACTGTCTATGTAGAACCACAAATCAGAACTCCACAGTCGAGCAGTCTGGGGCAAAGGCTCCTTTCTGAAGAGTGGGAACTAAAAACAGCAGGAATCTATCTCCTAACTAGATAATAAAAATAATATCTTGCATTGACATAGCACTCTATGCTTACAATTAACAACCCACTTTCTTCACAACAGTCCACAGAAGCAGGCACCACAAATATTGTCTGCATTTTACAGATGAAGAAACACACGTTCAAAGAGTTAGTGATTTGCCCATGAAATTGAACCTGGGTCTTCAGATTCCAAGTTCAGATCTCTCCCCTCTATCCTGTGCTGACTCCCCCAACAGTTGCTTATGTTTACACAGCACTTTCTACTTCTAAACCTTCAGAAAAAGCAAAGGTCTAATTAGACTGAACCAATATACCATGCTATAAAATCTGCCCCTGCCCTTCCAGAAGAATTACAATCCATGTCACATGTTATGTAAAAACAGACGTGGCCAAACTGAACAGTAATTACTTTGTTGTTTTTATATGATGAATCCAGCATAGGAAAGGCTTTGTTACAGAGCAGACAAATATTTGGTATAGTTTTTATATATATATATATATATATACACACACACACACATACATGTATATGTGTATGTATATGTATGTATGTATGTATATACACACATAATACCTCATTTTCTCTCTGCTCCTCAGAGGTATCCTGTAATGTCAATTTATTTCCTCTTCTTTCTATTGTCTTGAGTCCAACACCATCCAATTCATTGAGGAGGACAGAAAGAACTCTCTCCTGAATACCATTTTCAGCTTCGTTGATGGAGCGAGATCCCAAGATTGAATCAATTTCATCCAAAAATACAATTGCTGGAGTATTAGCTCTTGCTTGTCGAAAAACCTATTACAAAAGAAAACAATTATGTTTATTAAGATGTATTTTACAAAGTTAGGTGAAATAAAGGGGGAAAATGAGGTAAAAGGTGAGAAAAAACCCCACAGATAACATACCTGAGCCAAGACTTTTTCTGAATCACCAACAAAAGGTGAGAAGAGGTCAGCTGCACTTACTGATGCAAAAGAGCAATGACAGCTTGTGGCCACAGCTCTCACTAGTGTGGTTTTAGCACATCCTGGGGGTCCATAAAGGAGAATACCTTTAGGTGGATTCAGGCCCATCCTTGCAAATTCCTGAGGGAATTTCAAAGGCCATTCAACACTCTGCAAATACCCCCCCCCCAAAAGAGCAGTTTAGTATAAAACAGTAAAACACTAAATAATAAATTTAAAAACAATTCAAATGTATATTTAAAGGTATTAGGACCCAAACCTTTAGTGCCTGAAAATATTTCATTGTTTATAATTTCTCATGGCCAAATCTGGGGTCCCCTATCTAAAAAGAGGGACGACAGCATGGTATAGTGGAAAGAACACTGATTCTGGAATGAGCCTCTGTCAACAAGCTTCTGTGCCTACCATGCGCAGGCTCTGTGCTAAGTGCTGGGGATATAAAGGTAAACTCAGTCCTTGCTTTTCAAGGAGTTCACAACCTAATGGACAAGACAGTAAGCAAATATCAGTATACTTACTTGATATATGAAGTGTAAATGGAAGGAAATCTCCGAGGAAAGAGACTGGAATGGAGAAGGAAGGAGAGAAGAAAGCAAGAAAGGCCTCCTACAGAAGGTGAGATCTGAGCTGAGGCTTAAAAGGGAATCTTAGGAGCCCAAGGTGATGAAAGAACCTTCCAGGCATAAGGGACAGTCATTGAAAATGCAGAGCTGGGACATGCAGTATGCCCTATGAGCAATGGTAAGTAGGCCAACTGTGCTAAAGGTTAAGTAAAACTTAAAGACTACTACTGAAAATAAAACTGGGGGAAAAAACCTTAAGACTTCAAAGGTCTTAAAAGAAGCTTTAAATGCCAGAGTGAACATTTCATATTTGATTTTGGAGGTAGTAAAAGGAAGCTACTGCAGTTTTCTTAGTAGGGCAAAACATGGCTTTAGGACCTGTGCTTTAGGAAAACCACTTTGGAAACAGAATGGAAGATGAATCCATCTGGGAAGAGGTTGGAGGCAGGGAGACCAAGGAGAAGGCCAATTCACATTTCAGGACAAGGTGATCAGGGCCTTTATAAGGGCGATGACTGTGTGAAACAGGAGAAGGGGACATATGCCAGAGATGTTGTGAAGGTAGATTTGACAAGATCTGACAACAGGATGGATTTTTTGGAGAGTGAGAGTTCAAAATGACACTGACATTGAGAGCTTAAGTGACTGGAAGAATGATGGTGCCCTCATCAAAAATAGGGGAGTTTGGGAGAAGGTAATGAATTCTGTTTTTTGTATACTGAGTGTGACGCCTTTGGAGCGTCCAGTTTGAAATACTAAAAAAATAGCTAGTGACAAGGAGTGGAGCTCAGGAGAAAATGAGGGCTAGATAGAGCTCTGGGAATCACATGCATAGAGATGACATGGTACCATGGGAGCTCGTATTACCAAGTGAGAAAATACTGAGAGAAAAGAGGAAAGAGCCTAGCACAGAGGAGCGGAGGACACTCATGGTCTGGGTTCAAATCCCACCTTTAATGATTATTAATTACTAACTGTGTGACCCTGAGTGAGACCCTTAACCTCCCTTGGCCTCAGTTTCCTCATCTATAAAAGAAGGAGGCTGAACTAAAGGTCCCAGAGATCCCTTTCAGCTAAATACCTATGATGTCTTTTAGGAACTATTTAAATTTATTTCAGGGCAGCTAGGTGGTGCAGTGAATACAGCACTGGCCCTGGAGTCAGGAGGATCTGAGTTAAAATCTGGCCTCAGATACTTAACACACAAAAAAATCAGCCATGTGACCTTGGACAAGTCACTTAACCCCAATTACCCTACCTCCCCCGCCAAAAAAAGCAAAAAAGAAAAATATTGTTTCTACTCTTCATTTATTATAAGTGAAATGCCAATGGTTTTTCCTATCTTAAAAATGATTCCGTGTTTTACCTGCTTTAATTTTAACTTCACATCTTCAAGGCCACCAATTTGCTCCCAGCTAACCGGCTTAATATCTGTTAGTCCAATGAAATTTCGATAGGAAGAAGGCTGAATCTTTTTAAAGGCTTCAAAGAAATCTGCTGCATCAATCACAGGATTTTCAGAATTCTGTGGGGGGGGGAGGGGAGGGGAAAACACAAAGAGAAGTCAAGGGTTAGGGCTAATATGATAAACAGTCTTTTGTAAGTCACTACTAAAACTTTCCAGAATAGAAAACTCTTGTGTATTTGTCAAATCTAGTGAAGCAGTCATGGTTATCATATACTTGTGTTTACTATTTTTGTACTTCTATAATTATTCAAGCATTGCCATCTTATACCTAGTCCCTAAGCCATTTTTATGAAAATCAAGAAAAGTGTGCCACCCACAACAAATTTCTACCTCCCACTTTTTTCCTACTAAAAAAAAAAAATGTAACTATGGCTTTTATCAAAGGCTTCCTGAGATCTTAAAAAATGCCAGTTTTTATAATCTGGCAATTCCTATTGTATTTCTACAGTGACTTCGTATTTCCATCATAAGACACTTTACATAAAGCTAGATAAGCTTTATTTGTGCCACTAACAACAGGCAAACTATAAAGGTAACAGATAGCATTCAGTTGCATGATGTCACTGACACATTTAGATCCTTGCCAGCTTGTCTCTCTAAGTCATCTTTCTCCCCTTCCCCTCCACCTCAGCTGTTTCTAAGTCTGATCAGCAATGAACTGTGGTAACTGCCATTAATAAGGCATTTATTTAAGCTCCCAATCCATTACCAACCTCATGAAGTGACACTGGGGTAGCTGCTCAATCATCCTTTCCCTGGACCAAAAAGATGCTTAAGTTCCCAACCTGAAACTTTAAGGACAGGAAATTCTACTTAAATATAAGATAATACTTGCTTTTTCCCCCTTACAAATCCCTAGCACTTCATACATGAAATCTTCACTGAAATTTCTTTGAATGCTTTGTTCCTCTTCTTTATTCACAACAGATCAAGACTCAACTGAGACTCAACTCAGCCCCTTCCACCCCTCCATTTCTGAGTTTAAATATCAGGGTATTATTATAAATATATATATAATTCATGTGTGAATTACACAAGACGGCAGACTTTCCAAAATTTAGGGTGAAATACTATTTTAATTTTATAAATCATATCAGAGAAAAACAGTTCAAAGTGAAAGAGCATAATTTCTTTTAGAGTTAAAGGGAACCTTTGAGATCATCTAGTCAATTCTCCCACTTTGTCCCTCAGGAAGCTGAGGTCCAAAGGGGTGAGACCTCTTGCCTAGAGCCACACAGCCTGACAGGGCAGGGCTAGGGCCAGCACCTAGGTCAAATGACTCTGGGTCCAGTATTTTCTCAACTATATTCCATACTGCAAGTGCAAGATAAGCAAAGACACAAACTCACAAAATTCCCAGTCTGATAAGATACAACCTCATTACTTTTTTCAGTGATTCTGGGATTCAAATGTTACTTATGCATTGAATTGACTCTACAATCAACTGTGTTGAACACTCACTAGCATACTAGGGTATAACATTTGTATTTATTTTTAAATAAATGTCAGAAGTATTTAATGACAGATTTAATACTGGGGATGTTTCTCTCCAGAAAATGAAGATTCAGGCATAAAGAAAAATGCTAGAACCCACTACCAGAAGCTTTATGAATAGTTTTTAAAAGGAGGGGAGAGGGAGGCAGTTCCCTTTAGTTTCAATCTCTAAGCCACCTGGAGAAAGCCTATTTCAAATTCACTACCTCCCTACAGCAATAACAAGTGAATGACTCAAATATAATCAAGTACTGGGGAAAAAAAGAGATAGCAGAAAGAGAAATATTAAAGAGGAAAACAGAAATGGGCAAATCTGAGCCAAACTAAGATTTTTATTTATTTCAAAGCCTCTAATCTGGGACAATTCAAGTATTTGCCCAAATGGGGCGCAGTCAGCTGACTGAATACTTTGTAAATCTTAAAGCATTATACAAATGCAAGTTATATAATAATTGAACCACTTTAGCTACCTACTCACAAACATACTACTAGAGCACGGAGAGAGTGTAAGAAAATAACTTAGACCATTCTAGATAACCAACTTGAGAACAATAACGCCATCAGCCCAGGGAGAGGAAAAGGCTCCAACTGTCTTGGTGTACTTGGCCAGGAACTAGGCACAACAACAAGTCTTCCTGTTTACATCTTTAAATGACCTCCTTCTATCACCCAGTATTCTGGGGGGGAAAACAGACCTTGCATAGAAGCAAAGGCAATGTGCTAGAGAAAAAAAGGGAAGGAAGAGAAGAGCGGGAGCGCTGCTAGCTCTTCCCTTGGCATGGTAAGAATACTTTTTCCTGATCACTCATGACTGGACCAGTTGAACTTTCTCTCATCAGCCCTTAAAATACAATCCACTAGAAAGTGCTGGAACCTTAGCTAGGTTCTCATAAGCCACTTGCTTCAAATAGCCTAGAAGCAGCAAATCCTCTCCCACGCTGATAGTATTAACAACTGGGATGGCAGAGGCTATTATAGTCATTAATTTTAACTCCATGTGACTTAATGTGCTTCTACTGTGCTGCTACTCTGGGAAAGCCACTATAAAAACTGGGCCCTTTGGTATTTTCCTTCACCCCACGACAGACAGCTAGCTCCTTTGGAAGAAACCAGCAAATACCAGTCATAAATGGAACAGGGCAGTGGTTCTCAACCTTCCTAATGTTGAGACCCTTTAATAGTCATGTGTGGGTGTGTCTGCATGTGGGAGGACCAGCCTGGAGATGGAGAGAGGACGTTCCCTATTGCCTCCAGGGTCAAATATGAAAGCCTCTTTATGCTAGAACTTTCCCTCTGTTGATTGTCTCCAATTTATCCCAAATATGTCTTGTTTGTACATGGCTCTCTGCATGTTTTCTCCCCCATTACGTTGTAAGCTCCATAAGAGTAAGGAATGTTTTTGCTCCATTTCTCAGCATAGTGCCTGGCACACAGCAGGCATTTAATAAGTGCTTGCTAAATAACTAAAGTCTACAGTAAAAAAGGCTCCATCACTCGCGTAACTTCATACCTTACCAGTGTGATGCACTGCCTGCATAGCAGCCTCTCGGCAGAGTGCTGTCAGATCAGCTCCGACGTAGCCGGTTGTCATTTCTGCCAAGTGAAGCAGATCCACATTACTGGAGACAGGCATCTTGGAAGTTATCACTTGCAGAATATCCTTCCTCTGCTTCAGTGTGGGGGTCCCAATGATGATCTGAAGCAAAACAAGCAGTCTACATATAGTTTTTGAAGTTAAAGCTTTCCTGTTTTCCTCATTTTTTTTTTTTGGCAGTTCAAATCAATAGGCATTTTAGCACTCACTACAAAGAATGTCAAAAAACTGGACAGTTCAAAAAAAAAAAAGGAATTAGAGAGTTCTAATCTTACCAGAAAACCATTAGCTGAAAATTTTGCAAATGAAATTGTGACAGGCAGTCTACCTAGTAGGGCAGCTAGTTGGCACAGTGGAGAACATGCCGGGCCTGAAGTCAGGAACACTCATCTTCCTGAGTTCAAATCTGGCTTCAGCCATTTATTAACTGTGTGACTCCGGACAAGTCATTCAACCCTGTTTTGCCTGTTTCTTCCTCTGTAAAATGAAGACACGGCAAGTCACTCTAGTATCTTTGCCAAGAAAATCCCAAATGGGGTCACAGAAGAGTTGGACACCCCTGAAAACAAATGAACAATAAATTCTAGACAGTGTGGTGGTAGAAACCTAACTCGGACTCTTTCAGTTAAATGTTCTTTAAAAGTCCCTTACAACTCTAACAAAAAAAAAAATCAATTTAGTACTAATGTTAAATACACAGGCTCAATTCTGCTTAAATTTTTGCTGCTATTTTAGTCTCTTAAAAGTTCTGTCTTTACTGGTTCAGGGTACCATCTCCTATAACAAATAATTTGGTAGTAACAGCTCTAAAAGCTTCCCCACAGAATGGCAAACCCAAAGTTGTGTAAGTTAACCCGTACTCTGAGGGAAAATCCTTCCCTCTTTTCATTCAATGACACACAAATCAAAACATTACATGTCCATAATATATACCTTTAGCCACTGCTGGAAGTACCATCTAATAAGCTACATGCAAGAGAAAAGAACAATTTTAAAAAACGTTGAGGGCATCAATTTAATTTTCAGTAAAGTGATATTAATGAAGAATGAAGAGCTGGGAAATGAACAAGACATTTATTTTGATATGAGCCTGTGCTGTGAGATATATATATATATATATATATATATATATATATATATATCCTAACTTTAGAGAACTTTTAGGGAAACAAGCAATTAATATTTATTAGTAGTTAAAAAAATACAGGATCTGGAGTCAGAAAATTTGGCTTTTAGTTCTGATTCTGCCACTTCCTGTGACATGGACCTCCAATTCCTCCTCTTAAAAATGGGGTACCGCATTAACCTGCCTTATGGCCTGCTTTGAGAAACAAGTGGTATGCAATCCTTGCTTAATGTTTTAATCTTTCAGTACCCCAGTCTCTAAAACTAAATCAGAGAGGAACTGCAGATTAAATAGTCAAGGATAAAATTCTTTTGTACCAATCCTTGGTAACTGGATTCAAATGGGTAAATACATCTAATGGCCAGGAAGGGCTCTTCCTTTCAGGAGAAGGCCTAAAAGCTAAGCTGCTAGAATGCCAGCTTACAATTGAGCTCAGGCACTCACTTACTACTTCAGCAAATTAGCTTCTAATTTTTCCTTTATGAAAACCAGAGAGGTTAACGGCAGAGCCCAATTGGCAAGATTATGATGACAATAATAATGACTACCACTTTAAGCTCTGCAAAGGAATTTACAGTATCTCCCGTGAACCCCACAACAGCCCTGAGAGGTAGGCGCTGATTCCCATTTTACAGATGAAGAAACTGAGGCTGAGAGGGATTAGGTGACTTGCTCAGGGTTATCCAGCTAAAAGTGGGGAGCTAGGTGGGGGAGCAGCTAAATTTAGGAAGACCAGAGTTCAAATGCTACCATGCTACCTTTCCAGTAAGATCTTAACCTCCATTTGCCTCAGTTTCTTTATCTACGAAATACAGCACCTACCTCCTAGAGTTGTGAGGATCCAACGAGCAAGTAACTGTAAAGTTCTCAGCACACTATTTGGCACATATTAAGCACTATATAAATGTTGGCTATTATTATTAAAAGTGTCCTAGGCCACTTTCGACCTCGTGTTCGTGACACCAGGTCTTGCAATCAACTCGGATAAAACTGGGCAAAAAAGTATTATGCAAATCCTTGGAGCTATATGAGTGTGCACTATGGTTTCTTTGCTCTAGGGCACCCCAGGTGAGGAGTCCACCTCTCCCAGCGCAGGCCGGCACCTTCTCCGTAACTCAGAGCCTTGGAGAGCTGCTTAGCTCACAGAGAGGTCGGGTGATGTGTCCCGGGTGGCACAGCCTCGAACCCCGGCCTGCGCGCCCTCCCTCGAAGCTCTCACCTCGCGGTCCAGGCGGCCAGGCCTGCGCAGCGCCGGGTCCAGGGCGTCCGGACGGTTGGTGGCGGCCACCAGGAGCACGCGCCGCTCGCTGCCCACGCCGTCCATCAGAGTAAGCACCTGCGCCACGGCTCTGCCCTCGGGGGCTCCGCGCGAGCCGCCCCTTCGGGGACACAGAGCGTCCAGCTCGTCTATGAAGAGAAGGGCGGGCCCTCGCCGGGCCAGCTCTCGGGCCCGCGCAAACACTCGCCGCACGTTCTCCTCGGTCTCGCCGGGCCGCGCGCCCTGCAGCTCCGGGCCGCTCACAGCCAGCAGCCGGGCACGCGTCTCCCGGGCCACGGCCCTCACCAGCTGCGTCTTGCCCACGCCGGGCGGCCCGACGAGAAGGAGCCCGCGGGGAACAGAGACGCCTAGGGCCGCCAGGGAGTGGGCGTGCAGGTGAGGCAGGAGCAGGAGCTCCCGCAGCGCGGCGGCCGCCTCGCCCAGCCCACCCAGGATCGCCTCTGCGGGAGGCTCTGACGCCAGGGGCACCGAGGGCTCGCCTAACTCGACGCGGGTGCGCAGCGTGACCAGCCCAGCGGGCTCCGGATTGGGGTCACCCCCGAGCACGTGCACGGCGGCCACGGGGCTGGCGGAGTCCGGAGGAGCCGTCAGCACCGAGCCCACCCCGACCGGCCGGTTTCGCAGCAGCTCCTGCACCGCCTCCAGGAGCGAGGACAGGCTCGAGGCTCCGCCCGGAGCCGACGGCTCCCGCAACTCAGGCCACACGGTGACGCTCCGCAGAGAAGGGCAGGGCACGGCGCGGAGGCTGCTCAAGCGGATGCTTCGGCCTGGACCCCACGGCCCCGTGGCCGCGCCGGGGCTCGCGCATCCCGGGTCAAGCTGCACGAAGCCATCGGATAAGTCGCGCCGGGGCCAAGCGGTGCAGAGGCAGGAGCCGCCGTCAGGCAGGTTGACTACAAGTGCGGCGCCCAAGTGGACCCTCAGGGCACGGAGGGCAGAGGGGCCCAGACGGCAGCGCTGCGTCCTGCCGTCCCTGGCATCCGGCGGTATCAGCTTTAAAAGTGGATCGGCCACGGGGAGCCCCGAGTCCGGGGCCATTGCGCCAGGGTTGGAGGAATCAGCGGGTGATCTGCACGCCATAGAACTCACTCAGTGGACCAATCGCGTCCCAGCGCGATGACGTATTCTTTCTTTCCCTCACCCTGGTCCCCGTTAAAGGACCGGAAAAAGATGATGCGCATGCGCCAAGCAGTTGTCGCGGATTCAGACTGCAAAGTACCCTGAGCCAGTGGACGGGATGGGCGGGATCGATGTAGCCTCTGCTAGATGTGGCTTCTATTTGGTTCTGTCACACTTGGCTTCTCCCAGGGTTGTAGGAACCTCGGTCTGTACTTTTAGAGCTGGAATATGTGATTCAACCAATAAGCCGCTAGGTGGAGCGCTCAGGGGACCGTGCCTTGGACCTGTAGTCAAGCAGACCTAAGTTCAAATGCAGCCTTGGACACTATTTAACCCTAGGCAAGTCACTTAATTTCTCAGCCTTATTAACATTATCTTTTTTTTTATTTTAATTTATTTTATTGGTTACATCATTCATTTCCACAAGGTTTTGAGTTACAAATTTTCTCCCCTTTTTGTCCCTACCCCCCAGCCCAGAACATTGATCCCACTGTAAGACCCCTCCCACAATCTGTTCCCTTTTATGCCCTCCTCCAACACCTCTCTAGCTTTCTAGCAGGGCAGGGAGCTCCTCCCTGCCCCCATCCCTGTATGTATTAT